>OV702289.1:336785340-338002423 GCA_916181665.1 Avena sativa
CTGGTTCATGAAAGAACACACATGCAATGACATTGGTCGATCCATATGTGGTTTGTGAGTGGAAGAAACATGTGATGACTCTAGTGCTGGTTTAGGATAAGAACACACATGCAATGACTCTAGTGCTGGTTTAGGATAAGAACACACATGCAATGAGACTGGTGGATCCATATGTGGTTTGTGAAAAGAACACACATGGAATGGCTCTGGTGGATCCATATGTGGTTTAGGAAAAGAACACACATGCAATGACTCTAGTGTTGGTTTAGGATAAGAACACAGATCCAATGACTCTAGTGGATCGATATGTGGTTTGTGAAAAGAACACACGTGCAATGACTCTAGTGGATCCATGTGGTTTATGAAAAGAACATACTGGCAATGACTCTAGTGTTGGTTTAGGATAAGAACACACATGCAATGACACTGGTGGATCCATATGTGGTTTGTGAAAAGAACACACATTCAATGAAACTGGTGGATCCATGTGGTTTATGAAAAGAACAGACATGCAATGACTCTAGTGCTGGTTTAGGATAAGAACACACATGCAATGACTCTAGTGTTGGTTTAGGATAAGAACACACATCCAATGACTCTGGTGCTGGTTTAGGATAAGAACACACATGGAATGACTAGTGGATCCATATGTGGTTTGTGAAAAGAACACACATGCAATGACTCTAGTGGATCCATGTGGTTTATGAAAAGAATAGACATGCAATGATTCTAGCTGTGGTTAATGAAAATAACACACAGGCAATGACTCTAGTGGATACATATGTGGTTTGTCAAAAGCACACACATGCAATGACTCTGTTGGATCCATATGTGGTTTGTGAAAAGAACACACATGCAATGACTCTAGTTGTGGTTCATGAAAAGAACACACATGCAATGACACTGGTGGATCTATGTGGTTTACTAAAAGAACACAAATGCAATGACTCTAGTGGATCCATATGTGGTTTAGGAAAAGAAAACACATGCAATGAATCTAGTGCTGGTTTAGGAGAAGAACACGCAAGCAATGACACTGGTGGAATCATATGTGGTTTAGAAAAAGAACACACATTCGATGACACTGGTGGATCCATATGTGGTTTAGGAAAAGAACACACATGCAATGAGTCTTGTGCTGGTTTAGGATAGGAACACACAATGAATGACACTGGTGGATCCATATGTGGTTTGTGAAAAGAACACACATTCAATGACACTGGTGGATCCATGTGGTTTGTGAAAAGAACAGACATGCAATGACTCTAGTGCAGGTTTAGTATAAGTACACACATTTATTGACACTAGTGGATCCCTATGTGGTTTGTACAAACAACACACATGGAATGACTCTGGTGAATCCATATGTAGTTTAGGAAAAGAAAACACATGCAATGACTCTAGTGCTGGTTTAGGATAAGAACACACATGCAATGGCTCTAGTGGATCGATACGTGGTTTGTGAAAAGAATACACATGCAATGACTCTAGTGGATCCATGTGGTTATGAAAAGAACATACTGGTATTGACTCTAGTGCTGGTTTAGGATAAGAACACACATGCAACGACACTAGTGGATCCATATGTGGTTTGTGAAAAGAACACACATTCGATGACACTGGTGGATCCATATGGTATATGAAATGAATAGACATGTAATGGCTCTAATGGTGGTTCAGGAAAAGAACACACATGCAATGACACTGGTGGATCCATATGTGGTTTGTGAAAAGAACACACATTCAGTGACACTGGTGGATCCATATGTGGTTTACGAAAAGAACATACATGCAATGACTCTAGTGCTGGTTTAGGATAAGAACAGACATGCAATGACACTAGTGGATCCATGTGTGGTTTATGAAAAGAAGACACATGCAATGACTCTGGTGGATCCATATGTGGTTTGTGAAAAGAATAGACATGCAATGACTCTAGCTGTGGTTCATGAAAGAACACATATGCAATGACACTAGTGGATCCATATGTGGTTTGTGAGTGGAACACACATGCAATGACTCTAGTGGATCCATGTGGTTTATGAAAAGAACAGACATGCAATGACTCTAGCTGTGGTTAATGAAAACAACACACATGCAATGACACTAGTGGATCTATATGTTGTTTGTGAAAAGAACACACATGCAATGACTCTAGTGGATCCATGTGGTTTATGAAAAGAACAGACATGCAATGACTCTAGATATGGTTCATGAAAATAACACACATGCAATGACATAGGTGGATCCATATGTGGTTTGTGAAAATAACACACATTAAGTGACACTAGTGTATACATATGTTGTTTATGAAAAGAACATACATGTAATGACTCTAGTGCTGGTTTAGGATAAGAAGACACATGCAATGACACTGGTGGATCCATGTGTGGTTTATGAAAAGAACACACATGCAATGACTCTAGGGGATCCATATGTGGTCTGTGAAAAGAACAAACATGCAATGACTTCCGCTGTGGTTCACGAAAGAACACACATGCAATGACACTAGTGGATCCATGTGTGGTTTGTGAAAAGCACACACATGCAATGACTCTGGTCGATCCATGTGTGGTTTAGGAAAAGAACACGCATGCAATGACTCTAGTGGATCCATATGTGGTTTGTGAAAAGAAAACACATACAATGATTCTAGTGAATCCATACGTGGTTTGTGAAAAGAACACACATGCAATGACTCTAGCTATGGTTCATGAAAAGTACACACATCCAATGACACTTGAGGATCCATGTGGTTTATGAAAAGAACACACATGCAATGACTCTAGTGCTGGTTTAGGATAAGAACACACATGTAATGACACTGGTGGATCCATGTCTGGTATATGCAAAGAACACACATGCAATGACTCTGGTGGATCCAGATCTGGTTTGTGAAAAGAACAGACATCCAATGACTCTAGCTCTGGTTCATGAAAGAACACACATGCAATGACATTGGTCGATCCATATGTGGTTTGTGAGTGGAAGAAACATGTGATGACTCTAGTGGATTCATGTGGTTTATGAAAATTACAGACATGCAATGACTCTAGCTGTGGTTAATGAAAAGAACACACATGCAATGACTCTAGTTGTGGTTCATCAAAAGAACACACATGCAACGACACTGGTGGGTCCATGCGGTTTATGAAAAGAACACACATGCAATGACTCTAGTGCTAGTTTAGGATAAGAACACACATGCAATGACTCTAGTGGATCCATATGTGGTTAATGAAAAGAACACACATGAAATGACACTAGTGGATCCATGTGTGGTTTATGAAAAGCACACACATGCAATGACTCTGTTGGATCCATATGTGGTTTGTGAAAAGAACACACATGCAATGACTCTAGTTGTGGTTCATGAAAAGAACACACATGCAATGACACTGGTGGATCTATGTGGTTTACTAAAAGAACACAAATGCAATGAATCTAGTGGATCCATATGTGGCTTAGGAAAAGAAAACACATGCAATGAATCTAGTGCTGGTTTAGGAGAAGAACACGCATGCAATGACACTGGTGGAATCATATGTGGTTTAGAAAAAGAACACACATTCGATGACACTGGTGGATCCATATGTGGTTTAGGAAAAGAACACACATGCAATGAGTCTTGTGCTGGTTTAGGATAGGAACACACAATGAATGACACTGGTGGATCCATATGTGGTTTGTGAAAAGAACACACATTCAATGACACTGGTGGATTCATGTGGTTTGTGAAAAGAACAGACATGCAATGACTCTAGTGCAGGTTTAGTATAAGAACACACATTTATTGACACTAGTGGATCCCTATGTGGTTTGTACAAACAACACACATGGAATGACTCTGGTGAATCCATATGTGGTTTAGGAAAAGAAAACACATGCAATGACTCTATTGCTGGTTTAGGATAAGAACACACATGCAATGGCTCTAGTGGATCGATACGTGGTTTGTGAAAAGAATACACATGCAATGACTCTAGTGGATCCATGTGGTTATGAAAAGAACATACTGGTATTGACTCTAGTGCTGGTTTAGGATAAGAACACACATGCAACGACACTAGTGGATCCATATGTGGTTTGTGAAAAGAACACACATTCGATGACACTGGTGGATCCATGTGGTATATGAAATGAATAGACATGTAATGGCTCTAATGGTGGTTCAGGAAAAGAACACACATGCAATGACACTGGTGGATCCATATGTGGTTTGTGAAAAGAACACACATTCAGTGACACTGGTGGATCCATATGTGGTTTACGAAAAGAACATACATGCAATGACTCTAGTGCTGGTTTAGGATAAGAACACACATGCAATGACACTAGCGGATCCATGTGTGGTTTATGAAAAGAAGACACATGCAATGACTCTGGTGGATCCATATGTGGTTTGTGAAAATAATAGACATGCAATGACTCTAGCTGTGGTTCATGAAAGAACACAGATGCAATGACACTGGTGGATCCATATGTGGTTTGTGAGTGGAACACACATGCAATGACTCTAGTGGATCCATGTGGTTTATGAAAAGAACAGACATGCAATGACTCTAGCTGTGGTTAATGAAAACAACACACATTCAATGACACTAGTGGATCTATATGTTGTTTGTGAAAAGAACACACATGCAATGACTCTAGTGGATCCATGTGGTTTATGAAAAGAACAGACATGCAATGACTCTAGATATGGTTCATGAAAATAACACACATGCAATGACATAGGTGGATCCATATGTGGTTTGTGAAAATAACACACATTAAGTGACACTAGTGTATACATATGTTGTTTATGAAAAGAACATACATGTAATGACTCTAGTGCTGGTTTAGGATAAGAACACACATGCAATGACACTGGTGGATCCATGTGTGGTTTATGAAAAGAACACACATGCAATGACTCTAGGGGATCCATATGTGGTCTGTGAAAAGAACAAACATGCAATGACTTCCGCTGTGGTTCACGAAAGAACACACATGCAATGACACTAGTGGATCCATGTGTGGTTTGTGAAAAGCACACACATGCAATGACTCTGGTCGATCCATGTGTGGTTTACGAAAAGAACACGCATGCAATGACTCTAGTGGATCCATATGTGGTTTGTGAAAAGAAAACACATACAATGATTCTAGTGAATCCATACGTGGTTTGTGAAAAGAACACACATGCAATGACTCTAGCTATGGTTCATGAAAAGTACACACATCCAATGACACTTGAGGATCCATGTGGTTTATGAAAAGAACACACATGCAATGACTCTAGGGCTCGTTTAGGAGAAGAATACACATGCAATGACACTGGTGGAATCATATGTGGTTTACAAAAATAAAACACATTCAATGACACTGGTGGATCGATATGTGGTTTAGAAAAAGAACACACGTGCAATGACTCTAGTTCTGGTTTAGGATTGGAACACACATGCAATGACACTGGTGGATCCATATGTGGTTCGTGAAAAGAACACACATTCAATGAAACTGGTGGATCCATTTGGTTTATGAAAAGAACAGACATGCAATGACTCTAGTGCTGGTTTAGGATAAGAACGCATGCAATGACACTGGTGGATCCATGTGTGGTTTGTGAAAAGAACACACATGGAATGACTCTGGTGGATCCATATGTGGTTTAGGAAAAGAACACACATGCAATGACTCTAGTGCTGGTTTAGAATAAGAACACACATGCAATGACTCTAGTGGATCCATATGTGGTTTGTGAAAAGAACACACATGCAATGTCTCTAGTGGATCCATGTGGCTTATGAAAAGAACATACTGGTAATGACTCTAGTGTTGGTTTAGGATAGGAACACACATGCGATGACACTGGTGTATCCATATGTGGTTTGCGAAAACAACACACATTCAATGACACTCGTGGATCCATGTGCTTTATGAAAAGAACTGACATGCAATGAATCTAGTGGTGGTTCATGAAAAGAACACACATGTAATAGCACTGGTGGATCCATATGTGGTTTGTGAAAATAGCACACATTCAGTGACACCGGTGGATCCATATGTGGTTTATGAAAAGAACATACATGCAATGACTCTAGTGCTGGTTTAGGATAAGAACACACATGTAATGACACTGGTGGATCCATGTCTGGTATATGCAAAGAACACACATGCAATGACTCTGGTGGATCCAGATCTGGTTTGTGAAAAGAACAGACATCCAATGACTCTAGCTCTGGTTCATGAAAGAACACACATGCAATGACATTGGTCGATCCATATGTGGTTTGTGAGTGGAAGAAACATGTGATGACTCTAGTGGATTCATGTGGTTTATGAAAATTACGGACATGCAATGACTCTAGCTGTGGTTAATGAAAAGAACACACATGCAATGATAGTTGTGGTTCATCAAAAGAACACACATGCAACGACACTGGTGGGTCCATGCGGTTTATGAAAAGAACACACATGCAATGACTCTAGTGCTAGTTTAGGATAAGAACACACATGCAATGACTCTAGTGGATCCATATGTGGTTAATGAAAAGAACACACATGAAATGACACTAGTGGATCCATGTGTGGTTTATGAAAAGACACATGCAATGACTCTGGTGGATCCATATGTGGTTTGTGAAAAGAATAGACATGCAATGACTCTAGCTGTGGTTCATGAGAGAACACAGATGCAATGACACTGGTCGATCCATATGTGGTTTGTGAGTGGAACACACATGCAATGACTCTAGTGGATCCATGTGGTTTATGAAAAGAATAGACATGCAATGACTCTAGCTGTGGTTAATGAAAACATCACACATGCAATGACACTAGTGGATCTATATGTGGTTTGTGAAAAGAACACACATGCCATGACTCTAGTAGATCCATGTGGTTTATGAAAAGAACAGACATGCAATGACTCTAGATATGGTTCATGAAAATAACACACATGCAATGACATAGGTGGATCCATATGTGGTTTGTGAAAAGGACACACATTAAGTGACACTAGTGTATACATATGTTGTTTATGAAAAGAACATACATGTAATGACTCTAGTGCTGGTTTAGGATAAGAACACACATGCAATGACACTGGTGGATCCATGTGTGGTTTATGAAAAGAACACACATGCAATGACTCTAGGGGATCCATATGTGGTCTGTGAAAAGAACAAACATGCAATGACTTCAGCTGTGGTTCACGAAAGAACACACATGCAATAACACTAGTGGATCCATGTGTGGTTTGTGAAAAGCACACACATGCAATGACTCTGGTCGATCCATGTGTGGTTTACGAAAAGAACACACATGCGATTACTCGAGTGCTGGTTTAGGATAAGAACACGCTAGCAATGACTCTAGTGGATCCATATGTGGTTTGTGAAAAGCAAACACATACAATGATTCTAGTGAATCCATACGTGGTTTGTGAAAAGAACACACATGCAATGACTCTAGCTATGGTTCATGAAAAGTACACACATGCAATGACACTTGTGGATCCATGTGGTTTATGAAAAGAACACACATGCAATGACTCTAGTGCTGGTTTAGGAGAAGAATACACACGCAATGACACTGTTGGAATCATATGTGGTTTAGAAAAAGAACACACATTCAATGACACTGGTGGATAGATATGTGGTTTAGAAAAAGAAAACACGTGCAATGACTCTAGTGCTGGTTTAGGATAGGAACACACATGCAATGACACTGGTGGATCCATATGTGGTTTGTGAAAAGAACACACATTCAATGACACTGGTGGATCCATGTGGTTTATTAAAAGAACAGACATGCAATGACTCTAGTGCTGGTTTAGGATAAGAACACATGCAATGACACTGATGGATCCATGTGTGGTTTGTGAAATGAACACACATGGAATGACTCTGGTGGATCCATATGTGGTTTAGGAAAAGAACACACATGTAATGACTCTAGTGCTGGTTTAGGATAAGAACACACATGCAATGACTCTAGTGGATCCATATGTGGTTTGTGAAAAGAACACACATGCAATGTCTCTAGTGGATCCATGTGGCTTATGAAATGAACATACTGGTAATGACTCTAGTTTTGGTTTAGGATAGGAACACACATGCGATGACACTGGTGGATCCATATGTGGTTTGTGAAAAGAACACACATTCAATGACACTCGTGGATCCATGTGGTTTATGAAAAGAACTGACATGCAATGAATCTAGTGCTGGTTCATGAAAAGAACACACATGCAATAGCACTGGTGGATCCATATGTGGTTTGTGAAAATAGCACACATTCAGCGACACTAGTGGATCCATATGTGGTTTATGAAAAGAACATACATGCAATGACTCTAGTGCTGGTTTAGGATAAGAACACACATGTAATGACACTGGTGGATCCATGTCTGGTATGTGCAAAGAACACACATGCAATGACTCTGGTGGATCCAGATATGGTTTGTGAAAAGAACAGACATGCAATGACCCCAGCTCTGGTTCATGAAAGAACACACTTGCAATGACATTAGTCGATCCATATGTGGTTTGTGAGTGGAAGAAACATGTGATGACTCTAGTGGATTCATGTGGTTTATGAAAATTACAGACATGCAATGACTCTAGTTGTGGTTAATGAAAAGAACACGCATGCAATGACACTAGTGGATCCATATGTGGTTTGTGAAAAGAACAGACATGCAATGACTCTAGTGGATCCATGTGGTTGATGAAAAGAATAGACATGTAATGACTCTAGCTATGGTTAAGCACAGAACACACATGTAATGACTCTAGTGGATCCATATGTGGTTCGTGAAACGCACACACATGCAATGACTCCAGTGCTCATTTAGGATAAGAACACATAAGTAATGACTCTAGTGGATCCATATGTGGTTTGTGAAAAGCACACACATGCAGTTACTCTAGTGGATCCATATGTGGTTCATGAAATAAACACACATCCAATGACACTGGTGGATCCATGTGGTTTATGAAAAGAACACACATGCCATGACTTTGGTGGATCCATATGTGGTTTTTGAAAATAACACACATGCAATGACTCTAGTTGTGGTTCATGAAAAGAACACACATGCAACGACACTGGTGGGTCCATGCGGTTTATGAAAAGAACACACATGCAATGACTCTAGTGCTAGTTTAGGATAAGAAAACACATGCAATGACTCTAGTGGATCCATATGTGGTTAATGAAAAGAACACACATGCAATGACACTGGTGGATCCATATGTGGTTTTTGAAAAGAACACACATTGAATGACACTGGTGGATCCATTGTGTTTATGAAAGGAACATACATGCAATGACTCTAGATGTGGTTCATGAAAAGAACACACATACAATGGCACTGGTGGATCTAGGTGGTTTATGAAAAGAACACACATCCAATGACTCTAGTGCTGGTTTAGGATAAGAACACACACGCAATGACTCTAGTGGATCCATATGTGGGTTGTGAAAAGAACATACATGCAATGACTCTAGTGGATCCATATGTGGTTTATGAAAAGAACACACATCCGGTGACTCTAGATGTGGTTCATGAAAAGAACACACATACAATGGCACTGGTGGATCTAGGTGGTTTATGAAAAGAACACACATCCAATGACTCTAGTGCTGGTTTAGGATAAGAACACACATGCAATGACTCTAGTGGATCCATATGTGGGTTGTGAAAAGAACATACATGCAATGACTCTAGCTGTGGTTCATGAAAAAAAACACATACAATGACACATGTAGATCAAGGTGGTTTATGAAAAGAACACACATGCAATGACTATAGTGCTGGTTTAGGATAAGAACACACATGCAATGACTCTAGTGGATCCATATGTGGTTTGTGAACAGAACACACATGCAATGATTCTATTGGATCCATATGTGGTTTGAGAAAAGAACACAAATGCAATGACTCTAGTTGTGGTTCATGGTAAGAACACACATGCATAGACACTAGTGGATCTATCTGGTTTATGAAAAGAACACACATGCAATGACTCTAGTGGATTCATATGTCGTTTAGGAAAAGAAGACACATGCAATGAATCTAGTGCAGGTTTAGGAGAAGAACACACATGCAATGACACTGGTGGAATCATATGTGGTTTACAAAAAGAACACACATTCGATGACACTACTGAATCCATACGTGGTTTAGGAAAAGAACACACATGCAATGACTCTTGTGCTGGTTTAGGATAGGAACACACATGCAATGACACTGGTGGATCCATATGTGGTTTGTTAAAAGAACACACATTCAATGACACTGGTGGATCCATGTGGTTTATGAAAAGAACAGACATGCAATGACTCTAGTGCTGGTTTAGGATAAGAACACACATTTAATGACACTGGTGGATCCATATGTTGTTTGTGCAAAGAACACACATGGAATGACTCTAGTGGATCCATATATGGTTTAGGAAAATAACACACATGCAATGACTCTAGTGCTGGTTTAGGATAAGAACACACATGCAATGGCTCTAGTGTATCGATACGTGGTTTGTGAAAAGAACACACATGCAATGACTCTAGTGGATCCATGTGTTTTATGAAAAGAACATATGGGCAATGACTCTAGTGCTGGTTTAGGATAAGAACATACATGCAATGACACTTGTGGATCCATATGTGGTTTTTGAAAAGAACACACATTCAATGACATAGGTGGATCCATGTGTTTTATGAAAAGAACGGACATGTAATGACTCTAGTGGTGGTTCAGGAAAAGAACACACATGCGCTGACACTCGTGGATCCATATGTGGTTTGTGAAAAGAACACACATTAAGTGACACTGGTGGATTCATATGTGGTTTAAGAAAAGACCATACATGTAATGACTGTAGTGCTGGTTTAGGATAAGAACACACATGCAATGACACTGGTGGATCCATGTGTAGTTTATGAAAAGAACACACATGCAATGACTCTAGTGGATCCATATGTGGTTTGTGAAAATAATAAACATGCAATGACTCCAGCTGTGGTTCACGAAAGAACACATATGCAATGACACTGGTGGATCCATGTGTGGTTTGTGAAAAGCACACACATGCAATGACTCTGGTGGATCCATGTGTGGTTTAGGAAAACAATACACATGCGATGACTCTAGTGCTGGTTTAAGATAAGAACACGCATGCAATGACTCTAGTGGATCCATATGTGGTTTGTGAAAAGAACACAAATGCAATGACTCTAGTGGATCCATATGTGGTTTGTGAAAAGAACACACATGCAATGTCTCTAGCTATGGTTCATGAAAAGTACACACATGCAATGACACTTGTGGATCCATGTGGTTTATGAAAATAACACACATGCAATGACTCTAGTGGATCCGTATGTGGTTTAGGAAAAGAACACACATGCAATGACTCTAGTGCTGGTTTAGGAGAAGAACACACATGCAATGACACTGGTGGAATCATATATGGTTTAGAAAAAGAACACACATTCAGTGACACTGGTGGATCCATATGTGGTTTAGGAAAAGAACACACATGCAATGACTCTACTGCTAATTTAGGATAGGAACACACATGCAATGACACTGGTCGATACATATGTGGTTTGTGAAAATAACACACATTCAATGACACTGGTGGATCCATGTGGTTTATGAAAAGAACAGACATGCAATGACTCTAGTGCTGGTTTAGGATAAGAACACACATGAAATGACTCTAGTGGATGCATATGCGGTTTGTGAAAAGAACACACATGCAATGACTCTAGTGGATCCATGTGGTTTAAGAAAAGAACATACTCGTAATGATTCTAGTGCTGGTTTAGGATAGGAACACACATGCAATGACACTGGTGGAACCATACGTGGTTTGTCCAAAGAACACACATTCAATGACACTCGTGGATCCATGTGGTTTATGAAAAGAACAGACATGCAATGAATCTAGCGGTGGTTCATGAAAAGAACACACATGCAATGACACTGGTGGATCCATATGTGGTTTGTGAAAAGAACACACATTCAGTGACACTGGTGGATCCATATGTGGTTTATTAAAAGAATATACATGCAATGACTCTAGTGCTGGTTTAGGATAAGAACACACATGCAATGACACTAGTGGATCCATGTGTGGTATATGCAAAGAACACACATGCAATGACTCTGGTGGATCCAGATCTGGTTTGTGAAAAGAACAGACATGCAATGACTCTAGATGTGGTTCATGAAAGAACACACATGCAATGACATTGGTCGATCCATATGTGGTTTGTGAGTGGAAGAAACATGCAATGACTCTAGTGGATCCATGTGGTTTATGAAAATTACAGACATGCAATGACTCTAGCTATGGTTAATGAAAAGAACACACATGCAATGACACTAGTGGATCCATATATGGTTTGTGAAAAGAACACACATGCAATGACTCTAGTGGATCCATGTGGTTGATGAAAAGAACAGACATGCAATGACTCTAGCTGTGGTTAAGAAAAGAACACACATGCAATGACTCTAGTGGATCCATATGTGGTTCGTGAAATACACACAGATGCAATGACTCTAGTGCTCGTTTAGGATAATAACACATAAGTAATGACTCTAGTGGATCCATATGTGGTTCATGAAAAGAACACACATGCAATGACACTGGTGGATCCATGTGGTTTATGAAAAGAACACACATGCAATGACTCTGGTGGATCCATATGTGGTTTCTGAAAAGAACACACATGCAATGACTCTAGTTGTGGTTCATGAAAAGAACACACATGCAACGACACTGGTGGGTCCATGTGGTTTATGAAAAGAACACACATAAAATGACTCTAGTGCTAGTTTAGGATAAGAAAACACATGCAATGACTCTAGTGGATCCATATGTGGTTAATGAAAAGAACACACATGGAATGACACTGGTGGATCCATATGTGGTTTTTGAAAAGAACACACATTGAATGACACTGGTGGCTCCATTGTGTTTATGAAAGGAACATACATGCAATGACTCTAGATGTGGTTCATGAAAAGAACACACATACAATGGCACTGGTGGATCTAGGTGGTTTATGAAAAGAACACACATCCAATGAATCTAGTGCTGGTTTAGGATAAGAACACACACGCAATGACTCTAGTGGATCCATATGTGGGTTGTCAAAAGAACATACATGCAATGACTCTAGCTGTGGTTCATGAAAAAAACACACATACAATGACACTGGTCTAGTCTAGTCTAGATATATATTGTAGCATCCCAATTGTCTAACAATTGCAATGCTACTAGCCTAGTCTAGATATATGCTACCTTCCTACATATAATTGTTGCATCATCATTACATCATGCTCATGTCATCATGCCACCTTGCATTTGAGCATCATACAAAACCCTTTTTGTTTTGGTTCTTCTCTCATATGCATTGTTACTTGTATTTGCCTCTTGATATTGTATTTGGTTCTTGATATATTGTTAAATGCCCAAGTTGAGTTGGGGGCATATCTTTTATTAACTCCACCACCTTTTCTTTCACCACCTTATAATTCCACCATCCAACCAAATATGAGCTTGGCACTCATTGGATTTACCTCTAGCTCATGTGGGTTGGGATGGATCCAATTCTCTTCCACATGCTCTCATCTTAGCATCATGTTGTTTTCACAATGTTGAAATATGAGAGCCACATGGCCACCTTTGCATGCCTTGTGAGTGGGACCCTTTCTCCTAGCTTCCATATGGATTATTAAGGAATTATGCTCATGTTGGGATATTTTGGGACTATTGAGCATCTAGTGGAATCTACACACTAGCAAGTCCCATTTCTATTCAAACATGGTCATCTCCATCTATTCCACATGGGGCATCCTTTTAAATTCTTTTGCTTGGCTTTTATTCCAATTTTGGGAATGCATAATAATAATGCCATGTGCTAATCCACAAGAATCAACATGGCAATAAATATTTTGCATGGGCCATGCAAGTACCACCTTTTGCTTGTCATTTGGTTTTTTATTGATTTTTAGTGGATCATCTCTATCTCTCCCTCCTTTAGCTTGATCTTATCTTGACCTTGCTTAAAACCCTAAACCTCATCCATCCCTCTCTTTTCCTTGTCTAGTTCTTGCTTGCTCTTTGCTTGACCTTGCTTGAGCTTGACAAAACAATAAACCTCACCCCCCCATCTCTCTCTCTTTCTCTCCTCTCTCTTCACCTTTCTATCTAAACCATACCCCCCCTAGTACCGAACCCTAAGCTACCACCTTTCCCTCTTTCTCTCCTCTCTAGCCGAGCCACCCCTCTAAACCAAACCCTAGCTGGCCCCACCGGCCACCCACCCCTGCCCTAGCTACCTCTAACCGAGCCTAGCTCCAAACCAAAACCCTACCCGAGGCTACCCCTCTCCCTCTCTTGCTCTCCCTCTCTGCCCTAAGGGCCCCTCAAACCCGAGCCTGCCCCTGCCCCTTGGCCTCACCCTGGCCCACCTGGGAGCCCCTACCTGCCCTGGTCCTGCCCAGCCGTGCACGTGAGCAAGGAGGAGGAAAGGTGGCACCCGAGGCCACCTTTTCCCATCTACCCCGCGCCCACGGCACCACCTCCCTCTCCCGCCCCTATCCACCACCACACGGCACCCCTCTGCCTCTCCAAATCTGGCCGAGACGCCCTGCCTCTCCCCTCTCTTCTTCCCCGCCGCCAGCTACCCCCAACGCCGGCCACCGTCTGTCCACCACCGATCCCTCGAACCTGCAAACGAGCGTGGCGTGGAGTTGATCGAGGAGAACGAGGAGACTCTGGGGAGGCCGCCTGTACACGCAGTCGCGGAGGAGAAGCGCCGGAACCGCCAGAACCACCGCCGCCCCGAGCGAAACCCTAGACCGCCCGGCCTCTGCCTCGTCGACGATCAACTGCTCCTCCGCTCGATCCGTCCACACCAACACCCCCACGGTGAGCAGAACCACCCCCTGGACATGTTCCCCTTCGCCTTATCGCGCTAGACTCGCCGGGCGTTTCGTCGTGCACGCTCTGTGCGCCGGCGAGCGCAGCATCGACTCGCTCCCCGCGTCGCGCTAAACCCTAGCTAGGCCACGCCCACCTCCCTAGCACCAACACCAAGCCTACCGCAGTGGCTCGCCAACCCAGCGCGCGCCCGCAGGTCCCTGGTTCGATCCCCGCTCCGCCCGCGCCGCGCACCGATCTGTCGATCGAGACAGAGAAGAGGAACAGTACGGTTGTGGCCGTTTTGCATAAACCCCCCCGCATCTTTTGTTTCATCAACCCGCGGTACCTTTTGGGCCCACCGTCAGCCGCAATGTCCGTTTTGCAGAGAACCCCCTGGCCTCTAGTAAACTCAACCCGCGCTCCACCTTGGCCCCATCCGTCAGTGCCTGCCCCTTCGCCCGCTGACACGTGGGCCTGCGAGGCCGTTGGCCCACCTGTCTGCCTCCTGGGCTAGCTAACTCGCGGTGAGAGAAGTTTTCCAGCGCGCTTGTTGCCCAGTCAGCAGCGACCCCACCTGTCCGCGACAGTGGCTGAGTCTGTCTGGGTATAAAAAGCTTTTCCTGAATCTGTTTAAATTCAAATCTTTTTAGAATCTTTTCATATTCAAATTAAATTCTGTTTTTAAATAACTTTTCAAATATAAATCCAATTAATACAAATAATATATGTTTTCAAATCAGAAAAATGTGAGGAATTCAAATATGTCATTCAAAATCTATTTTGAACAAATAAAATTCCAAGTTTATTTAAATTACATTAAAATGCCCTTTTGTCTTAATTAATTAATAACTTTTGCTTGATAACTCCAAATTTAACAAATAATATGTCTAAAATGATTAGCTCGACGAGACCTTTCTTTTTATGCATTCCATGTTTTGTTTTGAAGCATGCATCATATAAATATAATGTGTACAGCAACTAATATGAGGCTAAAATGTGATTAAAACTCGATAAAATGATTTATTCTTGTATTCCACACCTCACCCATGCCATGCTACTTTATTGCCATGCAAATTGTGCATCATTCATCATGGCATGATTGTTTGCTTGATGCATTTATTCATATGCTTGCGCACTTTATTTATGTTGGCCCTTGTTTGTTTGGTTCTTCTTCGAATAGACGCTGAGCAGGGGAAATATCAAGAGAACCAGGAGCACTACCCAGATCCATCCCTTGCTTCAACTGAGCTGCCAGGCAAGCACTACCACATGCTTGCATACATATAGTACCTATTGCCTCTATCTTATTCTTGCATCATTGAGTCGCGATTGCATTAAATTGAATCCCAAGTATTGCATAGCCTTTACTTTTAAACCCCACCGAAGCTTGTTCCTCCATCCCATGAGCCATTACTACAGGATTTGTTTGAGCCATGCGAGTCGTAGAACAGCATGTGTAGGGTATGTGAGTGTCTGATGGAAAACGAGGTACCTAAACAACTTAACCTGAGTAGTAATGGGATAACTAATGAAAGTGGCATCGGTGAGCCATATTCGCTATTTGGTTTTTCAGGCTCACTTGTGTCCCGTAGCACCCCGAGTACTTGATTCCTGTTCCTTGAATATTCGCGCTATCCACATCCGGGAGGCTTATGAACCCCCCTGAGCCAGAGCTTGATTCATTCTTATTTCTTGGGGCCACAAACTAGTTAAATTGTGGATAGCGGAGTACTGCTTTACTGCTTTATTTAAATTGTGCGAGGTACTGCACACTGTACTGTTTAGGAAAGCGGAGTGTTTTCGCGGTGTCGACAAGCCCAGTCACATTTTTGGGTTCCCAGTCGTTCACAGCCACTGGCGCAAACCTTGAGGCCGTCTCGGAGTCAGCTAACTTCGTTGCGGGTAGCTCAATGGGGTGCCCCCCTGAAATATTTCTGAATCCTGTAATTGCTTTGTCGTGACTGCCTCGTTGGGTTTTGATTTGGTTTTTCCGAGGCATATCGAGTGTGTGTTGCTATTTGTGCACCCCTGCAGGGTAAAACTTTCTGAAAGCCGTGTCCGCGGTTATGGACGACTTGGAGCACAGTTTCTCGATCATAGACAAGCATAACTAAAGTACCGCTTTTAATTTGACTAGACTAGGTACCTGACTAGTAAATAGTGCAACACTCACGGAATGGATATTAAAACTGCCAACGGAGGGGGGGTTGTTCGTCTGCTTCCTCGTCGGTAAGCGAGGAGGAGGATGGATCTGTGGATATTACCGTTTTAACTGTTATAACTGTTGTTATTAATTCACGGACATCCGTCCATCTATGGTTAGGCGGATGGTTAGCGAGTATCTATAGAATTGCTAGGGTTTATCTTTTGCTGCAATTGCGTCACCCCAGGTTGTGTCCCCTTTAGAGGCATAAAGACTTGCTGAGTACCCCTAGGGTCTCACACGATAAATTATTGGTTCAGATGAACAGGTACACTCGCAAGATGGATACTGGGTGGAAGAGACGGACGATGTGGGCAACGATCATTCGGTGTAGAGATTCCGGGAACGGGGATCCGTGAGATCTGTGGGCGGGATGTGCTTATTTATGGGGCATCTTATGCCGATTTGCTTCTTATCCATACTCGGATTTTGGCTTTCGCTTCCGCTTGATACTCAGATGTTTGATGTATGAGGAGATATCCTAAACTATTATATCTATCTAGGATATTTGGATCTTGCCGTATGGCGTTGCTATATTTCCTTTCTTTTTAGATGGAATGGCTCTGATGTACTATTGTATGGTGGCTTGCATACATACTCATTTGTGTATGTAGTTGATCCCTTCGCCTGCCGATTACGCCGCCCGTTCTTGTCCCCATGTTTGGAAATGGTTGGGACGGCCGAAAGGTCTACCTGTGAGTGGCATTTGGGCCCCACCGTACTATTTCAACCATTTCTGATCATCTAGGCTTGTACTAGGAGCGTAATTCACCGAGGTAGTTACAATTGGTATCAGAACCATCCCGCCCTTCAGGGTCTCAGCCAAATGGTCGTTGTCTGTCTAGCAAATATTTTTGGTAGTTATGTATACTAGGGAAAAACAAAACGTGAGAGTAGGACTGCTTCCACTTTTCTTCTTACCCACTCAACCACCCTTTTCTGGTAAGGAAGTGCAACGTTTTCAATCCTCTTCTTAAAATTCAAACTAGGATTCACGTGTTCTGGGTTTCCGTAGTACCATAGACAGTGTGTGTGTGTGTGTAATTCCTTGTCTATCTGTTGCATCCAAGTTGTTATCACAATCTTCCTTTGGTTATCAACTGTTGGTACATTCCATACTGACAGGCTTTTGAAAACCGGCGCGATCTATCTGACTCCTTGTTAACCGGTGCCATCTTCTTAAGGGTGTCCTTCCTTCTAGCAACTCCACATTCTGTGTAATCATCAGTTGCTAATCTCTATCTATTAAGTGGTTTGCGCATCTATTGGTATTTTAATGCCGAAAAATGCGGGAAATTTTTCTTTGCTATATCTGTGTTTCCACACTCCTTTTCCAGTCGTGTGTGAAACATTATCTATCTCCCTTTTATCAGCATGTCCATGCCAACTCATTCTTTTGTCATCGGCGCTTGATCCTAGAGTTTCTTTTCATCTCCAATCCTCTTGGGCTAATTACATAACATGTGTCGATCCGATGCTGGTGATTGTAATTTGGCTCTCGGCATAGCTATATTCCACTCATGATAAGTGTCGATTGGAATATGGAAAATGCTATCAACCGTCACCATCTGGAGGATAAGGTTATCTCCTGTGATTTCGAGTACACCGTGATCATATCTATGCATATTCAAGCATCTTTGGCAATCCGGAGTTTCTCAAGGCACTACGGCGGTCTATCATCTGTTCATCATGCTGCACCTCTCTTGGAACCCCATATCTGCAATATTCTCTTTGATACGAGGGAATTGCATCTTTTCGTCTCTGATAGTTTTGCTAAGGGTATGATCTATCATCGGTTCTTATCCAAGATCTCTTTATCTTTGTAAACGGCGATCCGATCGACAATGTGAACCAGGTGACATCTCTTTTTCTTCCGAAGGACCAGATAATCTATTCTTCCAGTGCATCTTCTTCAACACGAACCCGTGCTCTTAATATTGATCTTTCAAAGAGCGTTGAGCTCAGAAAGTGTTTCGAGCATTTGTTCGTTTCTCCCGCCTCTTGAACTTGATATTCTGGGAATATCCTGTTAATCCATGGTGGTATATGTTGATAATATGCTTGCCTATTCGATATCAATGGAAGGACATGGAAGATCATCTGTGTCTCTTTCTCTCAAGCTTCGTGAACACTGCCTGTGTGCAAAGTCTCAAAGTGAGAATTCTGACTTTTTGAAGTCACCTATCTCGGCCACGTCCTTCTGCTAAATAGATCGCTTCAACTCCGGAATCAGCAAGTCCATTGTTAATTCCATCCTCCATCTTCAACCAATCCGGAGTTGTTCCTTGTTGGCAAGTTATCATCGTCGTTCCGCCGAAGATTTCATCAAGACTGCTAAATCTCTCTCAATCTTTTCAAGAAGAACATGGAGTTCTTTCACCTAAGTCTCGTCAAGTAATCTCTTGAAACCCTCTCGCTCTATCGTCTATGCTCAATCCACCGGAGGCCATGAAGATTTTCCAGATCTTTTGTAATCCTTATGTTCAAGTGGTGCTATCTTTTTCTTTATCTATGGGATCTTGTAGTTGTCTCCGTGATCTTCCTTCATATCTTTCTAGTGGCTTGGTCTTTCCGACATGACAACAACATCATCATCTTTATCTATCTATGAATCCAGCGAATCGTTTGCATCTATCCTTGTTTTCTAACGAAGTTCCATGAGTTTTTGTCTATACCTTCAGTTTGTTTCGGTAGTTGGGTTGCATGGTTTTCTTATTCATGTGCGGAGTAATGCTTTGAGTGCGGGATGGAGTAGCTACCATACCACTACTCTTATCATTCGCTTTTGTACATTGAATTGGTGAACTAATGTGATTTCACTCATTCCACGGAAGTTAGAAGTGGCCTTTATCCCTTGATACTTTTACTTTCGTCCTTGTTTTTCCGGAGGGCTCTCTCGAAGAAAGTAATCAATAATCTCTTGTTGGTGATCTCGTCTTTTCCTACACGGAGCAAATCATCAATTATCTAGTGGAAACAAATGCAAACTCTATTCTATCCTCGTCTTTCTACCGGTGCTCTACATCCACAATCAAGATGAAAGGAAACTATCTCTTTCTTTGTTTCATCAATTCCTTGTTGTGGTAAAGCCAATTATGGTTGATGCCATCAGCCGCAAATCTATTGTGTTAGCCTCAAGGCTAAAGAAAGCAATAAGTATCTCTACAATAAACTCCAGATCCTCCATATTCTTTGCTTCTCGGGATTCCACCGTGATCTGGCTTCACAACAAACTCTGGAAGTTATATCCGCGCATCTCAATTGCGTGATCCTTTGGTTCTTACCGGCGCAACAAGAATCTAATCCGACGATGTCTATCTAAATCTTTCTGTTGATATCAAGGGACTCTATTGTTTGAAGGCAATATTGTTTCCGTACTTCATTTCTTCAATCCGAGAGAAGATACGATGCTATTGTCATAGTGGTTCAAAACCTCTCCAATCTAGCTCTTTTTCTTCCGGCGAGATAAAGATCCATCCTCTCTAGTAGCGGTAAATCTCTAATCTTAACGGTGTGTCTTTCTTTATCCATGATGCATCATCTTGTCCTTTCTTTCACAAGTGGTTCTATTCTTTTATCATGTTTCTTGAGAGAACCGGAGCTATGTCCACCCTATCCTTCTTGTCTCACGACAATCCTTCAACTCTTCTAACCGTTGTTTCTCAAGCAAAACGCAAGACTCGCAACAAGTCTAGCAAGTTTTGCAAGGTGTGGTGGTCGCACCATTTCGTTGTTCATCAACTTGGGAACGTGAGGGTCACCTTCGTTCGAACACCCGCTCTTCTTGTGTTGTTTTCTTTTTCCTAGGAATCTCGGGGCGAGATTCTTGTTTAGTGGGGGAGAGTTGTAGCATCCCAATTGTCTAACAATTGCAATGCTACTAGCCTAGTCTAGATATATGCTACCTTCCTACATATAATTGTTGCATCATCATTACATCATGCTCATGTCATCATGCCACCTTGCATTTGAGCATCATACAAAACCCTTTTTGTTTTGGTTCTTCTCTCATATGCATTGTTACTTGTATTTGCCTCTTGATATTGTATTTGGTTCTTGATATATTGTTAAATGCCCAAGTTGAGTTGGGGGCATATCTTTTATTAACTCCACCACCTTTTCTTTCACCACCTTATAATTCCACCATCCAACCAAATATGAGCTTGGCACTTATTGGATTTACCTATAGCTCATGTGGGTTGGGATGGATCCAATTCTCTTCCACATGCTCTCATCTTAGCATCATGTTGTTTTCACAATGTTGAAATATGAGAGCCACATGGCCACCTTTGCATGCCTTGTGAGTGGGACCCTTTCTCCTAGCTTCCATATGGATTATTAAGGAATTATGCTCATGTTGGGATATTTTGGGACTATTGAGCATCTAGTGGAATCTACACACTAGCAAGTCCCATTTCTATTCAAACATGGTCATCTCCATCTATTCCACATGGGGCATCCTTTTAAATTCTTTTGCTTGGCTTTTATTCCAATTTTGGGAATGCATAATAATAATGCCATGTGCTAATCCACAAGAATCAACATGGCAATAAATATTTTGCATGGGCCATGCAAGTACCACCTTTTGCTTGTCATTTGGTTTTTTATTGATTTTTGAGTGGATCATCTCTATCTCTCCCTCCTTTAGCTTGATCTTATCTTGACCTTGCTTAAAACCCTAAACCTCATCCATCCCTCTCTTTTCCTTGTCTAGTTCTTGCTTGCTCTTTGCTTGACCTTGCTTGAGCTTGACAAAACAATAAACCTCACCCCCCCATCTCTCTCTCTTTCTCTCCTCTCTCTTCACCTTTCTATCTAAACCATACCCCCCTAGTACCGAACCCTAAGCTACCACCTTTCCCTCTTTCTCTCCTCTCTAGCCGAGCCACCCCTCTAAACCAAACCCTAGCTGGCCCCACCGGCCACCCTCTCTCCTTGGCCACCCACCCCTGCCCTAGCTACCTCTAACCGAGCCTAGCTCCAAACCAAAACCCTACCCGAGGCTACCCCTCTCCCTCTCTGCCCTAAGGGCCCCTCAAACCCGAGCCTGCCCCTGCCCCTTGGCCTCACCCTGGCCCACCTGGGAGCCCCTACCTGCCCTGGTCCTGCCCTGCCGTGCACGTGAGCAAGGAGGAGGAAAGGTGGCACCCGAGGCCACCTTTTCCCATCTACCCCGCGCCCACGGCACCACCTCCCTCTCCCGTCCCTATCCACCACCACACGGCACCCCTCTGCCTCTCCAAATCTGGCCGAGACGCCCTGCCTCTCCCCTCTCTTCTTTCCCGCCGCCAGCTACCCCCAACGCCGGCCACCGTCTGTCCACCACCGATCCCTCGAACCTGCAAACGAGCGTGGCGTGGAGTTGATCGAGGAGAACGAGGAGACTCCGGGGAGGCCGCCTGTACACGCAGTCGCGGAGGAGAAGCGCCGGAACCGCCAGAACCACCGCCGCCCCGAGCGAAACCCTAGACCGCCCGGCCTCTGCCTCGTCGACGATCAACTGCTCCTCCGCTCGATCCGTCCACACCAACACCCCCACGGTGAGCAGAACCACCCCCTGGACATGTTCCCCTTCGCCTTATCGCGCTAGACTCGCCGGGCGTTTCGTCGTGCACGCTCTGTGCGTCGGCGAGCGCAGCGTCGACTCGCTCCCCGCGTCGCGCTAAACCCTAGCTAGGCCACGCCCACCTCCCTAGCACCAACACCAACCCTACCGCAGTGGCTCGCCAACCCAGCGCGCGCCCGCAGGTCCCTGGTTCGATCCCCGCTCCGCCCGCGCCGCGCACCGATCTGTCGATCGAGACAGAGAAGAGGAACAGTACGACTGTGGCCGTTTTGCATAAACCCCCCCGCATCTTTTGTTTCATCAACCCGCGGTACCTTTTGGGCCCACCGTCAGCCGCAGTGTCCGTTTTGCAGAGAACCCCCTGGCCTCTAGTAAACTCAACCCGCGCTCCACCTTGGCCCCATCCGTCAGTGCCTGCCCCTTCGCCCGCTGACACGTGGGCCTGCGAGGCCGTTGGCCCACCTGTCTGCCTCCTGGGCTAGCTAATTCGCGGTGAGAGAAGTTTTCCAGCGCGCTTGTTGCCCAGTCAGCAGCGACCCCACCTGTCAGCGACAGTGGCTGAGTCTGTCTGGGTATAAAAAGCTTTTCCTGAATCTGTTTAAATTCAAATCTTTTTAGAATCTTTTCAAATTCAAATTAAATTCTGTTTTTAAGTAACTTTTCAAATATAAACCCAATTAATACAAATAATATATGTTTTCAAATCAGAAAAATGTGAGGAATTCAAATATGTCATTCAAAATCTATTTTGAACAAATAAAATTCCAAGTTTATTTAAATTACATTAAAATGCCCTTTTGTCTTAATTAATTAATAACTTTTGCTTGATAACTCCAAATTTAACAAATAATATGTCTAAAATGATTAGCTCGACGAGACCTTTCTGTTTATGCATTCCATGTTTTGTTTTGAAGCATGCATCATATAAATATAATGTGTACAGCAACTAATATGAGGCTAAAATGTGATTAAAACTCGATAAAATGATTTATTCTTGTATTCCACGCCTCACCCATGCCATGCTACTTTATTGCCATGCAAATTGTGCATCATTCATCATGGCATGATTGTTTGCTTGATGCATTTATTCATATGCTTGCGCACTTTATTTATGTTGGCCCTTGTTTGTTTGGTTCTTCTTCGAATAGACGCTGAGCAGGGGAAATATCAAGAGAACCAGGAGCACTACCCAGATCCATCCCTTGCTTCAACTGAGCTGCCAGGCAAGCACTACCACATGCTTGCATACATATAGTACCTATTGCCTCTATCTTATTCTTGCATCATTGAGTCGCGATTGCATTAAATTGAATCCCAAGTATTGCATAGCCTTTACTTTTAAACCCCGCCGAAGCTTGTTCCTCCATCCCATGAGCCATTACTACAGGAGTTGTTTGAGCCATGCGAGTCGTAGAACAGCATGTGTAGGGTATGTGAGTGTCTGATGGAAAACGAGGTACCTAAACAACTTAACCTGAGTAGTAATGGGATAACTAATGAAAGTGGCATCGGTGAGCCATATTCGCTATTTGGTTTTTCAGGCTCACTTGTGTCCCGTAGGACCCCGAGTACTTGATTCCTGTTCCTTGAATATTCGCGCTATCCACATCCGGGAGGCTTATGAACCCCCCTGAGCCAGAGCTTGATTCATTCTTATTTCTTGGGGCCATAAACTAGTTTGAGGTTTTATTTACTATCCTGTACTTATGCCATGCTTTACTGCTTTATTTAAATTGTGCGAGGTACTGCACACTGTACTGTTTAGGAAAGCGGAGTGTTTTCGCGGTGTCGACAAGCCCAGTCACATTTTCGGGTTCCCAGTCGTTCACAGCCACTGGCGCAAACCTTGAGGCCGTCTCGGAGTCAGCTAACTTCGTTGCGGGTAGCTCAATGGGGTGGCCCCCTGAAATATTTCTGAATCCTGTAATTGCTTTGTCGTGACTGCCTCGTTGGGTTTTGATTTGGTTCTTCCGAGGCATATCGAGTGTGTGTTGCTATTTCTGCACCCCTGCAGGGTAAAACTTTATGAAAGCCGTGTCCGCGGTTATGGACGACTTGGAGCACAGTTTCTCGATCATAGACAAGCATAACTAAAGTACCGCTTTTAATTTGACTAGACTAGGTACCTGACTAGTAAATAGTGCAACACTCATGGAATGGATATTAAAACTGCCAACGGAGGGGGGGTTGTTCGTCCGCTTCCTCGTCGGTAAGCGAGGAGGAGGATGGATCTGTGGATATTACCGTTTTAACTGTTATAACTCTTGTTATTAATTCACGGACATCCGTCTATCTATGGTTAGGCGGATGGTTAGCGAGTATCTATAGAATTGCTAGGGTTTATCTTTTGCTGCAATTGCGTCACCCCAGGTTGTGTCCCCTTTAGAGGCATAAAGACTTGCTGAGTACCCCTAGGGTCTCACACGATAAATTATTGGTTCAGATGAACAGGTACACTCGCAAGATGGATACTGGGTGGAAGAGACGGACGATGTGGGCAACGATCATTCGGTGTAGAGATTCCGGGAACGGGGATCCGTGAGATCTGTGGGCGGGATGTGCTTATTTATGGGGCATCTTATGCCGATTTGCTTCTTATCCATACTCGGATTTTGGCTTCCGCTTCCGCTTGATACTCTGATGTTTGATGTATGAGGAGATATCCTAAACTATTATATCTATCTAGGATATTTGGATCTTGCCGTATGGCGTTGCTATATTTCCTTTCTTTTTAGATGGAATGGCTCTGATGTACTATTGTATGGTGGCTTGCATACATACTCATTTGTGTATGAAGTTGATCCCTTCGCCTGCCAATTACGCCGCCCGTTCTTGTCCTCATGTTTGGAAATGGTTGGGACGGCCGAAAGGTCTACCTGTGAGTGGCATTTGGGCCCCACCGTACTATTTCAACCATTTCTGATCATCCAGGCTTGTACTAGGAGCATAATTCACCGAGGTAGTTACACATATGTGGTTTGTGAAAAGAACACACATGCAATGACTCTGTTGGATCCATATGTAGTTTGTGAAAAGAACACACATGCAATGACTCTGTTGGATCCATATGTAGTTTGTGAAAACAACACACATGTAATGACTCTAGTTGTGGTTCATGGTAAGAACACACATGCAATGACACTAGTGGATCTATTTGGTTTATGAAAAGAACACACATGCAATGACTCTAGTGGATCCATATGTGGGTTATGAAAAGAACACACATGCAATGACTCTAGTGCTGGTTTAGGATAATAACACACATGCAATGACTCTAGTGGATCCATATGTGGTTTGTGAAAAGAACACACATGCAATGACTCAAGTGGATCCATATGTGGTTTGTGAAAAGAACAATACATGCAACGACTCTAGTTGTGCTTCATGAAAAGAACACACATGCAATAAAACTTATGGATCCACGTGGTTTATGAAAAGAATATACATGCAATGACAATAGTGGATCCATGTGGTTTAGGAAAAGAATACACATGCAATAACACTAGTGGATCCATGTGGTTTATGAAAATAACATATTGGCAATGACTCTAGTGTTGGTTTAGGATAAGAACACACATCCAATGACACTAGTGGATCCATATGTGGTTCGTGAAAAGAACACACATTCAATGACACTAGTGGATTCATGTGGTTTATGAAAAGAATAGACATGCAATGACTCTAGTTCTGGTTTAGGATAAGAACACACATGCAATAACACTGGTGGATCCATGTGTGGTTTATGAAAAGAAAACACATGCAATGACTCTGGTGGACCCATATGTGGTTTGTGAAAAGAACAAACATACAATGACTCTAGCTGTGGTTTATGAAAAGAACACACATGCAATGACACTTGTGGATCCATGTGGTTTATCAAAAGAACACACATGCAATGACTCTTGTGGATCCGTATGTGGTTTAGGCAAAGAACACACATGCAATGACTCTAGTGCAGGTTTAGGAGAAGAACACACATGTAATGGCACTGGTGGAATCATATGTGGTTTAGAAAAAGAACACACATTCAATGACACTATTGGAACCTTATGTGGTTTAGGAAAAGAACACACATGCAATGACACTAATGTTGGTTTAGGATAGAAACACACATGCAATGACACTGGTAGATCCATATGTGGTTTGTGAAAAGAACACACATTCAATGACACTGGTGGATCCATGTGGTTTATGAAAAGAATAGACATGCAATGAATCTAGTGTTGGTTTAGGATAAGAACACACATGCAATGAATCTGGTGGATCCATGTGGTTTATGAAAAGAATACACATGCAATGACTTTGGTGGATCCATATGTGGTTTGTGAAAAGAACCCACATGCAATGACTCTATATGTGGTTCATGAAAAGAATACACATGCAATGACACTGGTGGATCCATATGTGGTTTGTGAAAAGAACACACATTGAATGACACTGGTGGATCCATTGTGTTTATGAAAAGAACAGACAAGCAATGACTCTAGCTATGGTTCATGAAAATAACACACATACAATGACACTGGTGGATCAAGGTGGTTTATGAAAAGAACACACATGCAATGACTCTAGTGCTGGTTTAGGATAAGAACCACAATGACTCTAGTGGATCCATATGTGGGTCGTGAAAAGAACAGACATGCAATGACTCTTGTTGTGGTTCATGAAAAGAACACACATACAATGACACTGGTGGATGAAGGTGGTTTATGAAAAGAACACACATGCAATGACTCTAGTGCTGGTTTAGGATAAGGACCACATGCAATGACTCTAGTGGATCCATATGTGGTTTGTGAAAAGAACACACATGCAATGACTCTGTTGGATCCATATGTAGTTTGTGAAAAGAACACACATGCAATGACTCTAGTTGTGGTTCATGGTAAGAACACACATGCAATGACACTAGTGGATCTATTTGGTTTATGAAAAGAACACACATGCAATGACTCTAGTGGATCCATATGTGGTTTATGAAAAGAACACACATGCAATGACTCTAGTGCTGGTTTAGGATAAGAACACACATGCAATGACTCTAGTGGATCCATATGTGGTTTGTGAAAAGAACAGACATGAAATGACTCAAGTGGATCCATATGTGGTTTGTGAAAAGAACAATACATGCAACGAATCTAGTTGTGCTTCATGAAAAGAACACACATGCAATAAAAATTATGGATCCATGTGGTTTATGAAAAGAATACACATGCAATGACACTAGTGGATCCATGTGGTTTATGAAAAGAATACACATGCAATAACACTAGTGGATCCATGTGGTTTATGAAAATAACATACTGGCAGTGACTCTAGTATTGGTTTAGGATAAGAACACACATCCAATGACACTAGTGGATCCATATGTGGTTCGTGAAAAGAACACACATTCAATGACACTAGTGGATCCATGTGGTTTATGAAAAGAATAGACATGCAATGACTCTAGTTCTGGTTTAGGATAAGAACACACATGCAATAACACTGGTGGATCCATGTGTGGTTTATGAAAAGAAAACATATGCAATGACTCTGGTGGACCCATATGTGGTTTGTGAAAAGAACAAACATGCAATGACTCTAGCTGTGGTTTATGAAAAGAACACACATGCAATGACACTTGTGGATCCATGTGGTTTATCAAAAGAACACACATGCAATGACTCTTGTGGATCCGTATGTGGTTTATGCGAAGAACACACGTGCAATGACTCTAGTGCAGGTTTAGGAGAAGAACACACATGCAATGGCACTGCTGGAATCATATGTGGTTTAGAAAAAGAACACACATTCAATGACACTATTGGAACCTTATGTGGTTTTGGAAAAGAACACACATGCAATGACACTAATGTTGGTTTAGGATAGAAACACACATGCAATGACACTGGTAGATCCATATGTGGTTTGTGAAAAGAACACACATTCAATGACACTGGTGGATCCATGTGGTTTATGAAAAGAATAGACATACAATGAATCTAGTGTTGGTTTAGGATAAGAACACACATGCAATGACTCTGGTGGATCCATGTGGTTTATGAAAAGAATACACATGCAATGACTTTGGTGGATCCATATGTGGTTTGTGAAAAGAACCCACATGCAATGAATCTATTTGTGGTTCATGAAAAGAACACACATGCAACGACACTGGTGGATCCATGTGGTTTGTGAAAATAACACACATGCAATAACTCTACTGCTAGTTTAGGATAAGAACACACATGCAATGACTAGTGGATACATATGTGGTTAATGAAAAGAACACACATGCAATGACACTGGTGGATCCATATGTGGTTTGTGAAAAAAACACATCCAATGACACTGGTGGATCCATTGTATTTATGAAAAGAACAGACATGCAATGACTCTAGCTATGGTTCATGAAAAGAAGACACATACAATGAAACTGGTGGATCAAGGTGGTTTATGAAAAGAACACACATGCAATGACACTTGTGGATCCATGTGATTTATCAAAAGAACACACATGCAATGACTCTTGTGGATCCGTATGTGGTTTAGGCAAAGAACACACATGCAATGACTCTTGTGCAGGTTTAGGAGAAGAACACACATGCAATGGCACTGGTGGATTCATATGTGGTTTAGAAAAAGAACACACATTCAATGACACTATTTGAACCTTATGTGGTTTAGGAAAAGAACACACATGCAATGACTCTAATATTGGTTTAGGATAGAGACAAACATGCAATGACACTGGTAGATCCATATGTGGTTTGTGAAAAGAACACACAGTCAATTACACTGGTGGATCCATGTGGTTTATGAAAAGAATAGACATGCAATGAATCTAGTGTTGGTTTAGGATAAGAACACACATGCAATGACTCTGGTGGATCCATGTGGTTTATGAAAAGAATACACATGCAATGACTTTGGTGGATCCATATGTGGTTTGTGAAAAGAATCCACATGCAATGACTCTATTTGTGGTTCATGAAAAGAACACACATGCAACGACACTGGTGGATCCATGTGGTTTGTGAAAATAACACACATGCAATAACTCTACTGCTAGTTTAGGATAAGAACACACATGCAATGACTAGTGGATACATATGTGGTTAATGAAAAGAACACACATGCAATGACACTGGTGGATCCATATGTGGTTTGTGAAAAAAACACATCCAATGACACTGGTGGATCCATTGTATTTATGAAAAGAACAGACATGCAATGACTCTAGCTATGGTTCATGAAAAGAAGACACATACAATGAAACTGGTGGATCAAGGTGGTTTATGAAAAGAACACACATGCAATGACACTTGTGGATCCATGTGATTTATCAAAAGAACACACATGCAATGACTCTTGTGGATCCGTATGTGGGTTAGGCAAAGAACACACATGCAATGACTCTTGTGCAGGTTTAGGAGAAGAACACACATGCAATGGCACTGGTGGAATCATATGTGGTTTAGAAAAATAACACACATTCAATGACACTATTGGAACCTTATGTGGTTTAGGAAAAGAACACACATGCAATGACTCTAATATGGGTTTAGGATAGAGACACACATGCAATGACACTGGTAGATCCATATGTGGTTTGTGAAAAGAACACACATTCAATGACAGTGGTGGATCCATGTGGTTTATGAAAAGAATAGACATGCAATGAATCTAGTGTTGGTTTAGGATAAGAACACACATGCAATGACTCTGGTGGATCCATGTCGTTTATGAAAAGAATACACATGCAATGACTTTGGTGGATCCATATGTGGTTTGTGAAAAGAACCCACATGCAATGACTCTATTTGTGGTTCATGAAAAGAACAGACATGCAACGACACTGGTGGATCCATGTGGTTTGTGAAAATAACACACATGCAATAACTCTACTGCTAGTTTAGGATAAGAACACACATGCAATGACTAGTGGATACATATGTGGTTAATGAAAAGAACACACATGCAATGACATTGGTGGATCCACATGTGGTTTGTGAAAAAAACACATCCAATGACACTGGTGGATCCATTGTATTTATGAAAAGAACAGACATGCAATGACTCTAGCTATGGTTCATGAAAAGAAGACACATACAATGAAACTGGTGGATCAAGGTGGTTTATGAAAAGGACACACATGCAATGACTCTAGTGCTGGTTTAGGATAAGAACACACATGCAATGACTCTGGTGGATCCATATGTGGGTTGTGAAAAGAACAGACATCCAATGACTCTAGTTGTGGTTCATGAAAAGAACACACATGCAATGACACTGGTGGACCCACGTGGTTTATGAAAAGAACACACATGCAATGACTCTATTGCTGGTTTAGGATAAGAACACACATGCAATGACTCTAGTGGATCCATATGTGGTTTGTGAAAAGAACACACATGCAATGACTCTATTGGATCCATATGTGGTTTATGAAAAGAACACAAATGCAATGACACTGGTGGATCTTTGTGGTTTATGAAAAGAACACACATGCAATGACTCTAGTGGATCCATATGTGGTTTAGGAAAAGAACACACATGCAATGACTCTAATGCTGGTGTACGATAAGAACACACATGCAATGACTCTAGTGGATCCATTTGTGGTTTGTGAAAAGAACACACATGCAATGACTCTAGTGGATCCATGTAGTTTATGAAAATAACATACTGTCAATGACTCTAGTGCTGGTTTAGGATAAGAACACACATGCAATGACACTGGTGGATCCATATGTGGTTTGTGAGAAGAACACACATTCAATGACACTAGTGGATCCATGTGGTTATGAAAAGAACATACATGCAATGACTCTAGCGGTGGTTCATGAAAAGAACACACATGCAATGACACTGGTGGATCCATATGTGGTTTGTGAAAAGAATACACATTAAGTGAACTGGTGGATCCATATGTGGTTTATGAAAAGAACTTACATGCAATGACTAATACTGGTTTAGGATAAGAATACACAAGCAATGACACTAGTTGATCCATGTGTGGTTTATGAAAAGAACACACATCCAATGACTCTGGTGGACCCATATGTGATTTGTGAAAAGAACAGACATGCAATCACACTCGTGGATCCATGTGTGGTTTGTGAAAAGCACATGCAATCACACTCGTGAATCCATGTGTGGTTTGTGAAAAGCACACACATGCAATGAGTCTGGTGGATCCATCTGTGGTTTAGGAAAACAACACACACGCAATGACTCTAGTGCTGGTTTATGATAAGAACACACATGCAACAACTCTAGTGGATCCATATGTGGTTTGTGAAAAGAACACACATGCAATGACTCTGGTGGATCCATATGTGGATTGTGAAAAGAACACACATGCAATGACTCTAGCTGTGGTTCATGAAAAGAACACACATGCAATGACACTCCTGGATCCATGTGTGGTTTTTGAAAAGGACACACATGCAATGACCCTGGTGGATCCATGTGTGGTTTAGGAAAAGAACACACATGCAGTGACTCTAGTGCTGGTTTAGGGTAAGAACCACATGCAATGACTCTAGTGGATCCATATGTGGTTTGTGAAAAGAACACAAATGCAATGACTCTAGTGTGTCCATATGTGGATTGTGAAAAGAACACACTTGCAATGACTCTAGCTATGGCTCATGAAAAGAACACACATGCAATGACACTTGTGGATCCATGTGGTTGATGAAAAGAAGACACATGCAATGATTCTGGTGGATCCGTATGTGCTTTAGGAAAAGAACGCACATGCAATGACTCTAGTGCTGGTTTGGGAGAAGAACACACATGCAATGACACTGGTGGAATCATATGTGTATTAGAAAAAAACACACATTTAATGACACTGGTGGATCCATATGTGGTTTAGGAAAAGAACACACATGTAATGACTCTAGTGCTGGTTTTGGATAGGAGCACACATGCAATGACACTGGTGGATCCATATGTGGTTTGTGAAAAGAACACACATTCAATGACACTGGTTGATCCATGTGGATCATGAAAAGAACAGACATGCAATGACTCTAGTGATGGTTTAGGATAAGAACACACATGCAATAACAGTGGTGGATCTATATGTGGTTTGTGAAAAGGACACACATGGAATGACTCTGGTGGATCCATATGTGGTTTAGGAAAAGAACACACATGGAATGACTCTAGTGTTGGTTTAGGATAAGAACACACACGCAATGACTCTAGTGGATCCATATGTGGTTTGTGAAAAGAACACACATGCAATGACTCTAGTGGATCCATGTGGTTTATGAAAAGAACATATTGGCAATGACTCTAGTGCTGGTTTAGGATAAGAACACACATGCAATGACACAGGTGGATCCATATGTGGTTTGTGAAAAGAACACACATTCAATGACACTGGTGGATCCATGTGGTTTATGAAAAGAACATACATGCAATGACTCTAGCGGTGGTTGATACATTGCAAATGTATCTATAATTTTTGATGTTCGATGCTTGGTTTTATCTACTTTCTTGTGTTTTGTCCACACTTTGGAGTACTTTTCATATGATTTCTTGGACTAACCTATTAACAAGAGCCACAGTGCCAACTGCCTTTTCTGCTGTTTTTGGTTTCAGGAAAGTCAGAAAATGAATATTCTCGGAATTGGACGGGACAAAAGCCAAAGTTGCTATTTTACCGGAAGACATGTGGAGCCACAATACGAGACGGACAAGGGCTGGGCCCAGCCACACCACCTAGCCGCGCGGTCAGGCCAGGCCCGCACCAGGGGGTGGTCTGGCCGACCCCAGCACCCCCTCGGCCTCTCCTTCCGCCTATATATTGACTCTGATACCAAACCCCTAAGTACCCGATAAAAAATCCACGAAAGAGTCTATAGCCACCGTCATCTCCATCCCTAGATCGGGAGGGATCTGAAGCTCTTCCCGGCACCCTGCTGGAGAGGGGAATTCACCCTGCAGGCCTTCTTCATCATCATGCAAGCCTCCGGTGTGATGCGTGAGTAGTTCACCTCTGGACTACGGGTCCATGTAGTAGCTAGATGGCTGGTTCTCCTCCTTTGTGCTTTCATGTCTAGATCTTGTGAGCTCCGTTCATGATCAAGATCATCTATTTCTAATTCTGCATGTTGTGTTTGCGGGGATCCGATGGATATTGAGATGCTATTTCAGATTAATTATTGATTTTATCATGTCTTTGTTATTTGTGATCTTGCATGCTTTCCATTGTTAGTAGCTATCTTGGCCAAGTAGATGCTAGAAACTCCAAGATTTAGTATTTATGCTTGATAGTGGGTTCATGCCTCTGGTAATCTGGGGAAGTGACAGAAATCTCTAAGGTACTAGATGTGCTATTGCTACTAGGGAGAAAACAACAATCCTTTGTTCATAGAACAATCATATTGTTTACTTTACACGCAATTCATAAAGCAATAATCTGTTGCTTGCTACTTAATACTGGATGGGGTTTGGATGATAACCTGAAGGTGGATTATTAGTCATAGATGCATTTGGATGGCGGTCTATGTATAATGTTGTAATGCCCAATCAAGTCTCAAAGGAGTCAAGATGATTAGTATATGCTTGTATGCTTTGTCGATGTTTGTCAATTGCCCCGCTGTAATTTGTTCACCCAGCATGTTATCTATCTTAAGGAGAGCCACCTCTAGTGAACTATGGACCCCGGTCCTTTCTTTTACATACAATCTACAAACTATCTACTGTTTGTGTTTACTTTTTGCAAACTATTACATCCTTCCATTCGATACGTTTATTCCTTTGTTTTCAGCAAAACCGATGAGATTGACAACCTCATCGCAAGTTGGGGGCAAAGTTGTGTGGTTGTGTTGTGCAGGTCTCCACGTTGCTGCTGGCACCAGTAGTGCGCCCTGACAACGTTCAGCTAGCTACACCTTTGGGGTGTTTCCTTGCTCCTACTGGATTGATAAGCTTGGTTTCTTACTGAGGGAAATCTTGTTGCTGTGCTCATCATACCTTCCTCTTGGGGTTCCCCAACAAGCTCAATATATTTGGGCCATCAATCAAGCTTTTTCTGGGGCCGTTGTCAGGGAGTCAAGGACATCTTCACAAGGGGAGGTCCTCATAACCAATCTCTTTACTTTGTTATTTTTGTTTTGCTTAGTTTCTTTTTGTTTTGTTTGCTTGTTTTGTTATAAAAAATACAAAAAAAAATAGTTTTACAAGTTTGCTTTCTTTATCAAAAACACAAAAAATGACTACTCTTGAAAACACTATTGCTCCACCTGTGCCTGAAGCTACTTTCTTTGAGATAAAACCTGCTTTACTCAATCTTGTTATGAGAGAACAATTTTCTGGTATTGGTAATGAAGATGTTGCTGCCCATCTAAATAATGTTGTTGAACTTTGTGAGATGCAAAACCATAGGGATATAGATGGTGATATTATTAAGCTGAAATTGTTTCCTTTCTCTTTGAGAGGAAAAGCTAAAGAATGGTTGAATTCCTTAACTAGGAATAGTATTGATTCTTGGACTAAATGCAAAGATGATTTCATTGGAAAATACTATCCTCCTGCTAAGATTATATCTATGAGAAGTGAAATAATGAAGTTTAAACAATCTGATAATGAACATGTTGCTCAAGCTTGGGAAAGAATGAAATCTTTGGTAAAGAATTGTCCCGCTCATGGACTGACTGCTTGGATGATCATCCAAACTTTTTATACAGGATTGAACTATTCTTTAAGGAACCTATTGGATTCTGCTGCTGGAGGTACCTTTATGACCATTACTTTGGGTGCTACAACAAAGCTTCTGGATAATATGATGGTTAACTACTCCGAATGGCATATTGAAAGAGCTCCACAAGGTAAGAAGGTAAATTCTGTTGAGGAAACCTCCTCCTTGAGTGAGAAGATTGATGTTATTATGTCTATGCATGTTAATGGGAAAGCCCATATTGATCCAAATAATGTTCCTTTAGCCTCTTTGGTTGCTCAAGAAGAGCAAGTTGATGTGAACTTCATAAGAAATAACAATTTTAGCAACAATACCTACAAGAATGATTTTGGTAACAACAATTATAAGCCATATCCTCCCAATAATGGTAATGCTTACGGAAATTCCTACAACAATAATAGGAGTGCTCCCTCTGAACTTGAAGTTATGTTGAAAGACTTTATTAGCAAGCAAACTACTTTCAATAAAACTATTGAGGAAAAACTCTCTAATGCTGAAAGAAATATAGCATCTTTGGCTGAAGCTCAATCTTCTTTAAATAAAATTGCTGCTAAACCTAAAACGAATGATAATCCCTTTGCAGCTACTAATGCCATACAAGTAAGAATTGATGAAAATGTTAGACTATTAGCTGAATTACATGTTAAGTGGGAAAGAGAAGATGAAATTGCTAGAAACATTAGTGTTTCTACTATCACTACCACTAGTGTTGAGTCTAGTAATAGTTCTACTACTTTAGATGATAATTTTGATTTTGATCTTGATGGTTGCAATATCTCTGAAGTTATTAAGTTCCTACAAAAGCTTGCTAAAAGTCCCAATGCTAGTGCTATGAACATGTCCTTTACAAAACACATTACTGATGCTCTCATAAAGATTAAAGAAGAAAAGGTGAAGCATAAAGCTTCTATTCCTATAAACCAAGAAGATGGTTGGGAACCCATCATTAATATGGAAGTGAATGATTTTGATTTCAAAGCTTTATGTGATCTTGATAGTAGTGTTTCTATTATGCCTAGAAGGATTTATGATATGCTTGATTTGCCTCCACTTGAAGATTGTTATTTGAATGTCCCACTTGATGATAATGCTAAAAAGAAACTCATGGGGAGTCTTAATGATGTTCTTATTATGGTTAACAATGCCTATGTCCCTATTGATTTCTATGTTTTGGATGTTGAATACAATGCTTCTTGTCCTATTACTTTGGGAAGACCTTTTCTTAGAACTATTGGTGCCATTATTGATATGAAAGAAGGCACCATTAAATATCAACTCCCACTCAAGAAAGGTATAGAACACTTCCCTAAGAAGAGAGAGAAGATTTATTTTGCCTCTCCTATGAAAACAAAATTTGGTCTTAATGCTTCTTCATTTGAGAACACTTGATTCTTTTTCTTGCTTCTTATGCCTAACTTAAAGGCGTTAAAGAAAAGTACTTATTGGCAGATAACCCAAAAGTTTTAGATGAGTCTTGGAAGTTATTACTTAAGTAATAACTTCTCCTTATCCCTTTTATTTGATTTTTGTGCCAAGAGTAACCTCTAATGAGAGAGAAGTAATGATTGGGAAAGTTGCTGTCCCGAAACAGATTTCTATGCTTAGCCGTACAAATTCGTGTAAAATCTCTGAATGTCCTTTTGAGGCGTGAATTTTTGTGCTTCTGACCCAGGTTGTTATCTAAATTTCGTTAGTTCAATACTTTTTGATTTGAGCAACGAAAGATCTTCGAAAAAATTCGTCTTTACCTGCTGGTCCGTTTTGTCAGATTACTACCATTTTCTACATTTGCTTCTTGTTGGTTCCTTTTTGAGTTCTTTTGGGGAATCGAGCTTTTTGAGGGAAGTGCTACAGTAGCTAGTGTTCTAATGGAAGTTTATTGGTGTTATAACTAAACCTAAAGACTTATTATCTTGAGTGCACTAATGTTGCTAATAAAGATTGTGTGAAGTTTTGTATGAAGGAAAAAGTCCAGGTGTATGGAAGGAATGAGTAATGAGATGAAAGATGGACTAAAGCTCAAGCTTGGGGAAGCCACGCGTGTCACCCCAAGAAATATCCAAGAAGTACAAGCGTCAAAGCTTGGGGATGCCCAAGGCATCCCCCTCTTCATCAATAAAAATCCCAGGTTTCTTCCAAACGCTTCATTTTTATTGTTTCATGAACAGTTGTGTTGTTCTTGGAGCGTCTTCTTTTTGGTTTTCGTTTTGGTTTTTCGTTTGCTTTGTTTTCTGAATAAATTGGTTGGACCCCCTCTTTCCTACATTGGTTTTCAAATAGTTTGGTTTGGTTTGGAAAAGAGTAGGAAAGTTCATGCTTAAGTCTTAAAGAGAGCTTGTTTTTGACTATGGCCTATGATTTGTCATGCCATGCTTGATATTGTTTTGGCTTTATGCTTAGTATTCTTTGCTGTAGCATGACTTGTTATAAACAATTGACATTGCTTAATGTTCCTTGGATGAATCATGCGTTGTTTTAGCATATTAAAGCATAGTATTGTGATATTCTCCTTTGATGCTTTATTTGGGTTGACTTGGCACATGCTCACACCATGTTATGACTATCTCAAGTCACCATAGACTTTATGATCCTTTAGTTTTCAACTTGTAGTATCACTTTATCCTTTGATCACTGATGTTTTGTCGCTCTGCATGATTATGGCCATTATTGCTCTCTTAGTTTGTCGCTCCTAGTCTTTTGCTAGCCTCCACAACCATCACTGATGTTTTGTCGCTCTGCATGATTATGGCCATTATTGCTCTCTTAGTTTGTCGCTCCTAGTCTTTTGCTAGCCTCCACAACCAAGTATGAGTTCCACTCATTCATCCAACTCCTTAAACCAAGTTATTCCAAAGAGTACACCATACATACCTACTAGCATTTGCTATTCGAAATATATTCATGTTTTTTTACCTTCCAAATTAAACTTGTTATGAGAAAACTAGTGATTAAAGCTCTCACGAACTTGATGGCACACTTTACTTTTTTGCATTTAATAAACTTGAACCATTGGGTCCTTCTTTGTTGCGTATATTCTTGCGCTTTATAAGTTGAAATTAGCAGAACCATGTATCATGGGGAACGCTTTCAACATTGCACTTGTACTTTGTACCCCGTTGATACCATGTTCTTTTGCTTATGGATCCCGGCGGTGTGAAATAAAAGTGGAACTTGTAAGATCATGGAGTTTGTATGTGTGTTAGAGAAACGCCTAGGCCGCTCGACTAAGCCATGCCTAATCATGGTGGAAACTTGCAGCATAACCATAATGAGCACTCTATGAAGCATCCTCAATAAAAACCTATGCAAATAGCAAATAAAGAGATCGCTGAGATGCTCATTGTCTGCTTGCCTTGTCATTTTGATTATGGGATAGCTCCTGTATCATGTGCAAGGGGTACCCCATTGGCGGTTCTTTATGATACATATGTACTTACAATGACAAGAGCTTACTTGTGACTAAAGTTGAGTAGCATGAGGTTCGGTCTTCATAAGGGGCATGAGATTTCGGTTTATAACTTGTCAAGCATATCCTCTTAGTTGTGTCACTTTAACCTTAAACACTTCAAGATGCTTATGATAGGGGCAATGAGAGCTGAAAGGTATAAGTACCATAATTTTTGGAAGCTCTTTATGAGACTTGAATCCCTACTTCGTTCTATGAAGGCCTTTCTTCTACCATTATATTGAGTCTCCACCTTCTATCATTATGCACCTACTTTGAGAGCATAGTGGCCATTCTTAGTTGTATGTGCATTGTCCCAAGACTAGTTGATTGATGCATAACTTGATATTGCTTGTTTTAAACTATTTGTATCTAGTCACTCTTATGAACTTTGAAGGTGCCCTATGCATTTATATTTCTACTCTATGAGGGACAAGCTGAATACTATTTTGCTATGTTTTCTTTATGTGAAACAAACAAACGTCTTGCAAAGAATTATTATTCATGAATCTTTTGTTTGTGCCTTTTTATGTTGCATCATAGTTTCTTTGTCTTATTGCTAGAAGTTTGTCTTTCATGTTATGATTGAAGTACTATGATCCCAGCTTTGAATGTTTTACAAATACTTTGATCAAGTTTATGATGGTGCATGTCACCTCAAAAATTATTCTTTCTTTTTACCACTTACCTACTCGAGGACGAGCAAGAGTTAAGCTTGGGGATGTTGATACATTGCAAATGTATCTATAATTTTTGATGTTCCATGCTTGGTTTTATCTACTTTCTTGTGTTTTGTCCACACTTTGGAGTACTTTACATATGATTTCTTGGACTAACCTATTAACAAGAGCCACAATGCCAACTGCCTGTTTTCTGCTGTTTTTTGTTCTAGGAAAGTCAGAAAATGAATATTCTCGGAATTGGACAGGACAAAAGCCAAAGTTGCTATTTTACCAGAAGACATCTGGAGCCAGAATACGAGACGGACAAGGGCTAGGGCCCGGCCACACCACCTGGCCACGCGGCCAGGCCTGGCCCACGCCAGGTGGTGGTCTAGCCGACCCCTGCATCCCCTCGACCTCTCCTTCCGCCTATATATTGCCTCCGATACCAAAACTCTAAGTACCCGATCAAAAATCAATGAAAGAGTCTGTAGCCGCCGTCATCTCCATCCCTAGATCGGGAGGGATATGAAGCTCTTCCCGGCACCCTGCCGGAGAGGGGAATTCACCCTGGAGGCGTTCTTCATCGTCAAGCAAGCCTCCGGTGTGATGCGTGAGTAGTTCACCTCTGGACTACGGGTCCATGTAGTAGTTAGATGGTTGGTTCTCCTCCTTTGTGCTTTCATGTCTAGATCTTGTGAGCTCCGTTCATGATCAAGATCATCTATTTGTAATTTTGCATGTTGTGTTTGCGGGGATCAGATGGATATTGAGATGCTATTTCAGATTGATTATGGATTCTATCATGTCTTTGTTATTTGTGATCTTGCATGCTTTCTGTTGTTAGTAGCTATCATGGCCAAGTAGATGTTAGCAACTCCAAGAGTTAGTATTTATGCTCAATAGTGGGTTCATGCCTCTGGTAATCTGGGGAAGTGACATAAATCTCTAAGGTACTAGATGTGTTGTTGCTACTAGGGAGAAAACAACAATCCTTTGTTCATAGAACAATCATATTTGTTTAATTTACATGCAATTCGTAAAGAAATACTCTACTGCTTGCAACTTAATACTGGAGGGGGTTCGGATGATAACCTGAAAGTGGATTATTAGTCATAGATTCAGTTGGATGGCGGTCTATGTATAATGTTGTAATGCCCAATCAAGTCTCAAAGGAGTCAAGATGATTAGTATATGCTTGTATGCTTTCTCGATGTTTTTCAATTGCCCCGCTGTAATTTGTTCACCCAGCATGTTATCTATCTTAAGGATAGCTACCTCTAGTGAACTATGGACCCTGGTCCTTTCTTTTACATACAATCTACAAACTGTTTACTCCTTTGTGTTTACTTTCTGCAAACTATTACTTCCTTCCATTCGATACATTTAATCCTTTGTTTTCAGCAAAACCGGTGAGATTGACAACCTCATCGCAAGTTATGGGCAAAGTCCTATGGTTGTGTTGTGCAGGTCTCCACGTTGCTGTTGGCACCGGTAGTTCGCCCTGCCAATGTTCAGCTAGCTACACCTTTGGGGTGTTTCCTTGCTCCTACTGGATTGATAACCTTGGTTTCTTACTGAGGGAAAACTTGCTGATGTGCTCATCATACCTTCCTCTTGGGGTTCCCCAATGAGCTCGATATATTTGGGCCATCAATCAGTGGTTCATGAAAAGAACACACATGCAATGACACTAGTGGATCCATATGTGGTTTGTGAAAAGAACACATATTCAGTGACACTGGTGGATCCATATGTGGTTTACGAAAAGAACATACATGCAATGACTCTAGTGGTGTTTTAGGATAAGAACGCACATGCAATGACATTGGTGGATCCATGTGTGGTTTATGAAAACAACGCACATGCAATGACTCTGGTGGACCCTGATACATTACAAATGTATCTATATTTTTTGATGCTCCATGCTTGGTTTTATCTACTTTCTTGTGTTTTGTCCACACTTTGGAGTACTTCTCAGATGATTTCTTGGACTAACCTATTAACAAGAGCCACAGTGCCAGCTGCCAGTTTTCTGCTGTTTTTGGTTCTAGGAAAGTCAGAAAATGAATATTCTCGGAATTGGACGGGACAAAAGCGAAAGTGCCTATTTTTCCAGAAGACTCCAGGAGCCAGAATACGAGACGGAGGAGAGCCAGGGGATGGCCACACCACCCCTAGGCGCGGGCTGGGCCTGGCCATGCCAGGGCATGGTGTGGTGGCCCCAGGCACCGCCTCGGTCTCCCTCTTCGCCCATAAGAAGCCTTCTGACCTAAAAACTTTGGGGGGTTCGACGTTTTTCCACAAAAAGTTCCGATGCGCCGCCGCCACCGAAGGGGATATTCGGGGGACAGAAAGTGTCTGTTCCGGCACCCTGCCGGGATGGGGAAGTGCCCTCGGAGCTATCTCCATCGATCTCCACCATCATCTTCATCGACCATCCATGTTTCCTCCATTTATGAGTGAGTAATACCCCGCTGTAGGCTATGGGGATGGTAGGGATTGGATGAGATCGTTCATGTAATGGCATCAGATTGTTAGGGCATAGTGCCTAGTATCTTTTATTAGTGCTTTATGACTTTGTTGCAACTTGTTGTGCTTAATGCTTGTCACTAGGGCCCGAGTGCCATGATTTCAGATCTGAACATGTTATTGATTCATTATGATAGTATTGTTTTCGGTCTTATATGCAAGTTGTATACACATGTTGTTGTTTGGAACCTATGGCGCCGAAGTGACAGAAATCGGGATAACCGGAAGGGAATGGCTTTGATGTGAGGTTCACATGTGTTCATGGAGTGTTACTGCTTTGCTCCGGTGCTCTATTAAAAGGAGCACCTTAATTGCCAGTAGTTCCCTAGAGGCCCCGCTGCAAACGGGCTGGCAGGACAAAAGATGTTGTGCAAGTTCTCATTGCGAGCACGTATGACTATATATGGAACACATGCCTAGGATTGTCTAGTACTTGGATGCTTTATCTTATTTATCTACAATTGCCCTATGGTATGATTGCTATGTGAATTGTCTTGTCCATGCAATGCCCGTCCATCCATCCCTATGCCTACTGCACTCGAATCCCACTGTTACTGCTTTTGTTACTACTGTCTTTGCTTTGCTACTGCTGCTACTTTACTATTCCTACTACAACACTATTGCTACTGATAAACTGTTGTAAGCAAGATTGTTTCCAGGTGCAGCTGAACTGATAACTCAGTTGTTAAGGCTTATAAATATTCTTTGGCTCCCCTTGTGTCGAATCAATAAATTGGGTTTCACTTCCCTCGAAAATACTGCCATACACCCCCTATACTTGTGGGTCATCAAGACTATTTTTTGGCGCCGTTGTCGGGGAGCATAGCTTTATTTATCAAGTCCACTTGGATTCACTATTGTTCAAGCTAAGTTTATCTTTCTCCTTGTTTTCTTGTTTCTTTATCAAAAAAAGACAAAAAAATTAGTTCCTACTCTAGTTGTTATTTTTGTTGGTCTCTTATTGTCTTGCTTTATCATGCTTGTTGGCAATGGTTGGTTTCTTTGAAACTGAAGCTTATTGGCAAGGTGGGTTCACGGAAGATCAAAAATATTATTATAAGGAACACCGCTTGTCGCAAAAAGGGAAACACTTATGGGAACAAATTGATAGATTGTATACCATTGTTGGGAATGTGTGCTCTACTTATAATGTTACTTATTGCTATGATGAGTCTTGTTGCTGGAAGAGGTATAAACACCTCCCTTTTCAATGTGAGTATAGTTATAATGATACCATATCTTCCTATGCTAAAGGAATTTATGACTTTTATGATGCGGAACAAATTGAAGAATTTATTGCTTGGAAGGGTGCTTTTGAACTTGCTAGTTTGCTTGAAAATATTGATGATTCACCTTATAAGCATGAGGTTTATGGTATACTTAAATTTTGCTTTGATAATTACAAGGATGAAAATAGCTATATCCTTGAATATTTTAATAGATGCTTTCCACAAATGGAAGAGACTAATGCCTTGCAGGACCCTATGGAAGAGACTAATGCCTTGCAGGATCCTATGGAAGAAGAAATTGATGAACCTAAAATCTCATTAGATGAAAAAGAGGAGGAGAGTGATGAACAAAAGGAGGCAGAATGGATTAGCTACCCATGCCTACCTTCTAATGAGAGTAACTCTTTATCCCTTACATTATTTGATTGTCCTCCATGCTTACTAAAGGAGGATGAATGTTATGTTCCTGAGGATTCTTTTGAAAATGTTTATGATAAAGCTCTAGTGCTTGTAGATCATGAAAATCATGCTTTATGTGATAGTTATATTGTTGAGTTTCTTCATGAGGCTACTGAAAATTATTATGGGAGAGGAAAATATGGTTGTGGAAGTTTTCATGGTATTGAAACACCTCTCTATGTGCTAAAAGTTTTGAAGTTACTCTTGTTTTATCTTCCTGTGCCTGCCACTTTGTTCCTTGCGAATTTATTTGCATACACGATTCCTATGCATAGGAAGTGGGTTAGACTTAAATGTGTTTTGAATTTTCTTCTTGATTATCTCTTTTACTTCAAATCATATTTCTTATGAGAGCATCCTCTCAAACTATTACGCCTGAAGATGATAATATGTCTATTATTCTTGGGAGACCTTTTCTTAAAATACTGCAGGAGCTGTTATCAATTGTAATCAAGGGAAGGTGACCTTCAATGTTAATGACAAGGAACACACTCTCTATTTCCCCAAGAGGATTGAAAGGACTTATGGTTTGAATACAATTGAATATGTTAAGGGCATTCAAGTTGGAGAAATATATTGTCCCCTACCAAGAGAAAAATTTGAAACTATTATGATTGGGACCATTGCTATCAAGGTTGAGGTAACATAATCATTAGTGGAATTCAAAGTTTTGTATCATATGAAATTGTTTTGGTAACAAGACCTGATCAACCTTGTAACAAAAGGATTTCATTGAACAAAACAATGTTTCCACCATGATTATCTCCGCTTACTTCCATTTTATCCATTTTCAATTTTTGCTTTTGCCTAACTTAAAGGCGTTAAAGAAAAGTACTTGTTGGGAGTTAACCCAAGAGTTTTAGTTGAGTCTTGGAACTTATTACTTCAGTAATAACTGCTCCTTCTCCTTTTTATTTGCTTTTTGTGCCAAGAGTAACCTCTAATGAGAGTGAAGTAATGATTGGGAAAGTTGCTGTCCCGAAACAGATTTTTCTGTTTCACCGTAAACATTCCTGAGAGAGCTATGTATGTCGGATTGAGCTGTAAGTTTTTTTGCTTCTTCCCCAGGTTGTTATCTAACTTTCGTTAGTTCAACACTTTTTTATTTGAGCAACAGAAGGTCTTCGAAAAAATTTGTCTTTACCTCCTGGTCTGTTTGGACAGATTTCTGCCATTTTCTGCATTTGCTACTTGTTGGTTCCTTTTTGAGTTCTTTTGGGGAATTGAGCTTTTTGAGGGAAGTGCTACAGTAGATAGTGTTCTAATGGAAGTTTATTTGGTGTTAGAACTGAACCTTGAGACTTATTTATCTTAAGTGCACTAATGTTGCTAATGAGATTGTGTGAAGATTTGTATGAAGGAAAATTTTCAGGTGTATGGAAGGAATGAGTAATGAGATGAAGGACGGACTAAAGCTCAAGCTTGGGGATGCCATGCGTGTCACCCCAAGAAATATCCAAGAATTACAAGCGTCAAAGCTTGGGGATGTCCAAGGCATCCCCTTCTTCATCAATAAAAATCCCAGGTTTCTTCCAAACGCTTCATTTTTATTGTTTCATGCACAGTTGTGTTTTTCTTGGAGCGTCGTCTTTTTCGTTTTTGTTTTGGTTTTAGTTTGCTTGGTTTGCTTAGTTTTCGGAATAAATTGGTTGCACCCCCTCTTTCTTACATTTGGTTTGCAAATAGTTTGGTTTGGTTTGGAAAAGAGTAGGAAAGTTCATGCATATGTGGTAAAAAGAGCTTGTTTTTGACTGTGGCTATGCTTTGTCATGCCATGCTTGATATTGTTTTGGCTTAATGCTTAGTATTTTTTGCTGTAGCATGACTTGTTATAAACAATTGAGATTTCTTAATGTGCCTTGGATGAATCATGCGTTGTTTTAGCATATTAAAGCATAGTATAGTGGTATTCTCCTTTGATGCTTTATTTCGGTTGACTTGGCGCATGCTCACACCATGTTTTGACTATCCAAAGTCACCATAGCTTTTATGATCCTTTAGTTTTCAACTTGTAGTATCACTTTATGCTTTTATCAATGATGTTTTGTCGCTCTGCATGATTATGGCCATTATTGCTCTCTTAGTTTGTCGCTCCCAGTCTTTTGCTAGCCTCCACAACAAAGTATGAGTTCCACTCATGCATCCAACTCCCTAAACCAAGTTATTACAAAGAGTCCACCATACCTACCTACTAGCTTATGCTATTCCAAGTATATTCATGCTTTTGTTTACCTTCCACTTGTTATGAGAAAACTAGTGATTAAAGCTCTCAAGAACTTGATGGCACACTTTACTTTTTGCCTCTAATAAACTTGAACCATTGGGTCTTTCTTTGTTGCGTATATGCTTGTGCTTTATAAGTTGAAATTAGAAGAACCATGTTTCATGGGGAACGCTTTCAACATTGCACTTGTACTTTGTACCCCGTTGATATCATGTTCTTTTGCTTACGGATCCCAGCGGTGTGAAATAAAAGTGCAACTTGTAAGATCATGGAGTTTGTATGTGTGTTAGAGAAACGCCTGGGCCGCTAGCCTAAGCCATGCCTAATCATGGTGGAAACTTGCAGCATAACCATAATGAGCACTCTATGAAGCATCCTCAATAAAAACCTATGCAAATAGCAAATAAAAAGATCGCTCAGATGCTCATTGTCTGCTTGCCTTGTCATTTTGATTATGGGAAAGCTCTCGTATCATGTGCAAGGGGTACCCCGTTGGCGGTTCTTAATGATACATATGTACTTACAATGACAAGAGCTTACTCGTGACTGAAGTTGAGTAGAATGAGGATCAGTCTTCGTAAGTAAGGGGCATGAGATTTCAGTTTATAACTTGTCAAGCATATCCTCTTAGTTGTGTCACTTTAACCTTAATCACTTCAAGATGCTTATGATAGGGACAATGAGAGCTGAAAGCTATTAAGTACCATAATTTTTGGAAGCTCTTTATGAGACTTGAATCCCTACTTCCTTTTACAAAAGGCCTTTCTTCCACCATTATATTGAGTCTCCATCATCTATCTTTATGCACCTACTTTGAGAGCATAGTGGCCATTCTTAGTTCTATGTGCATTGTCCCAAGACTAGTTGATTGATGCATAATTTGACATTGCTTGTTTTAAACTATTGTATCTAGTCACTCTTATTAACTTTGAAGGTGTCCTATGCATTTATATTTGCTAGTCTATTGAGGGACAAGCTGAATACTATTATGCTATGTTTTCTTTATGTAAAACAAACAAACGTCTTGCAAAGCATTGTTATTCATGAATCTTTTGTTTGTGCCTTTTCATGAAACATCATAGTTTCTCTGTCTTATTGCTAGAACTTTGTCTTTCATGTTATGATTGAAGTGCTATGATCCTAGCTTTGAATGTTTACAAATACTTTGGTCAAGCCTTTGATGGTGCATGTCACCTCAAAAATTATTCTTTCTTTTTATCACTTACCTACTCGAGGACGAGCAGGAGTTAAGCTTGGGTATGTTGATACATTGCAAATGTATCTATAATTTTTGATGCTCCATGATTGGTTTTATCTACTTTCTTGTGTTTTGTCCACACTTTGGAGTACTTTTCATATGATTTCTTGGACTAACCTATTAACAAGAGCCACAGTGCCAGCTGCCTGTTTTCTGCAGTTTTTGGTTCCAGGAAAGTCAGAAAATGAATATTCTCGGAATTGGACGGGACAAAAGCCAAAGTACCTATTTTTCCAGAAGACTCCAAGAGCCAGAATACGAGACGGAGGAGAGCCAGGGGCTGGCCACACCACCCCTAGGCGCGGGCTAGGCCTGGCTGCGCCAGGGCATGGTGTGGTGGCCCCAGGCACCCCCTCGGTCTCCCTCTTTGCCTATAAGAAGCCTTCTGACCTAAAAACTTCGGGGGTTTGATGTTTTTCCACGAAAAGTTCGACTGCGCCACCGCCACCGACGGGGAGATTCGGGGGACAGAAAGTCTCTGTTCCGGCACCCTGCCGGGACGAGGAAGTGCCCCCGGAGCCATCTCCATCGATCTCCACCATCATCTTCATCGACCATCCATGTTTCCTCCATCTATGAGTGAGTAATACCCCGCTGTAGGCTATGGGGATGGTAGGTATTGGATGAGATCGTTCATGTAATGGCATCAGATTGTTAGGGCATAGTGCCTAGTATCTTTTATTAGTGCTTTATGACTTTGTTGCAACTTGTTGTGCTTAATGCTTGTCACTAGGGCCCGAGTGCCATGATTTCAGATCTGAACATGTTATTGATTCATTATGATAGTATTGTTTTGGGTCTTATATGCAAGTTGTATACACACGTTGTTTTCCGGAACCTATGGCCCCGAAGTGACAGAAATCGGGATAACCGGAAGGGAATGGCTTTGATGTGAGGTTCACATGTGTTCATGGAGTGTTAATGCTTTGCTCCGGTGCTCTATTAAAAGGAGCACCTTAATTGCCAGTAGTTCCCTAGAGGCCCCGCTGCAAACGGGCTGGCAGGACAAAAGATGTTGTGCAAGTTCTCATTGCGAGCATGTATGACTATATATGGAACACATGCCTAGGATTGTCTAGTACTTGGATGATTTATCTTATTTATCTACAATTGCCCTATGTTCTCATTGCTATGTGAATTTTCTTCTCCATGCAATGCCCATCCATCCATCCCTATGCCTACTGCACTCGAATCCCACTGTTACTGCTTTTGTTACTACTGTCTTTGCTTTGCTACTGCTGCTACTCTACTATTCCTACTACAAAACTATTGCTACTGATAAACTGTTGTAAGCAACATTTTTTCCAGGTGCAGCTGAATTGACAACTCAGTTGTTAAGGATTATAAATATTCTTTGGCTCCGTGTCGAATCAATAAATTGGGTTTCACTTCCCTCGAAAATACTGCGATACACCCCCTATACTTGTGGGTCACCAGACACATATGTGGTTTGTGAAAAGAACAGACATGCAATGACTCTAGTTGTGGTTAATGAAAGAACACACATGCCATGACACTGGTGGATCCATGTGTGGTTTGTGAAAAGCACACACATGTAATGACTCTGGTGAATCCATGTGTGGTTTAGGAAAAGAACACACATGCAATGACTCTAGTGCTGGTTTAGGATAAGAACAGACATGCAATGACTCTAGTGGATGCATATGTGGTTTGTGAAAAGAACACACATGCAATGACTCTAGTGGATCCATATGTGGTTTGTGAAAAGAACACACATGCAACGACTCTAGCTGTGGTTCATGAAAAGAACACACATGCAATAACACTTGTGGATCCATGTCGTTTATATAAAGAATACACATGCAATGACTCTAGTGTATCTGTATGTGGTTTAAGAAAATAACACACATGCAATGACTCTAGTGCTCGTTTAGGAGAAGAACACACATGCAACGACACTAGTGGAGACATATGTGGTTTAGGAGAAGAACACACATGCAATGACACTGGTGGATTCATATGTGGTTTAGGAAAAGAACACACATGCAATGATTATTGTGCTGGTTTAGGATAGGAACACACGTGCAATGACACTGGTGGATCCATATGTGGTTTGTGAAAAGAACAAACATGCAATGACACTGGTGGATCCATGTGGTTTATGAAAAAACAAACATGCAATGACTCTAGTGCTGGTTTAGGATAAGAACACACATGTAATAACACTGGTGGATCCATATGTGGTTTGTGAAAATAACACACATGGAATGAATCTAGTGGATCCATATGTGGTTTGGGAAAAGAACACACATGCAATCACTTTAGTGCTAGTTTAGGATAAGAACACACATGCAATGACTCTAGTGGATCCATATGTGGTTTGTGAAAATAACACACATGGAATGACTCTGGTGGATCCATATGTGGTTTCGGAAAAGAACACACATGCAATGACTCTAGTGCTGGTTTAGGATAAGATCACACATGCAATGACTCTAGTGGATCCATGTGGTTTATGAAAAGAACATACTGGCAATGACTCTAGTGCTAGTTTCGGATAAGAACACACATGCAATGACACTAGTGGATCCATATGTGGTTTGCGAAAAGAACACAAATTCAATGACACTAGTGGATCCATGTGGATTATGAAAAGAACACACTTGCAATGACTCTAGCGGTGGTTCGTGAAAAGAACACACATGCAATGACACTAGTGGATCCATATGTGTTTTGTGAACAGAACACACATTCAGTGACAATGGTGGATCCATATGTCGTTTATGAAAACAACATACATGCAATGACTCTAGTGTTGGTTTAGGATGAGAACACACATGCAATGGCACTAGTGGATCCATGTGTGGTTTATGAAAAGAACACACATGTAATGACTATAGTGGATACATATGTCGTTTGTGAAAAGAACAAACATGCAATGACTCTAGCTGTGGTTCATGAAAGAACACGCATGTAATGACACTGGTGGATCCATGTCTGGTTTGTGAAAAGCACACAGATGCAATGACTCTGGTGAATTCATGTGAGGTTTAGGAAAAGAACACACGTGCAATGACTCTAGTGTTGGTTTAGGATAAGAACACACATGCAATGACTCTAGTGGATGCATATGTGGTTTGTGAAAAGAACACACATGCAATGACTCTAGTGGATCCATATGTGGTTTGCGAAAAGAACACACCTGCAATGACTCTAGTGCTGGTTTAGGAGAAGAATACACATGCAATTAATGACACTGGTGGATCCATATGTGGTTTAGAAAAAGAACACACATTTAGTGGAACTGGTGGATCTATATGTGGTTTAGGAAAAGAACACACAAGCAATGACTCTAGCTGTGGTTCATGAAAAGAACACACATAAAATGACACTGGTGGATTCATATGTGGTTTATGAAAAGAACATACATGCAACGACTCTAGTGCTAGTTTAGGATAAGAACACACATGCAATGACATTGGTGGATCCATGTATGGTATATGAAAAGAACACCCATGCAATGACTCTAGTGGATCCATATGTGGTTTGTGAAAAGAACAGACATGCAATGACTCTAGTTGTGGTTCATGGAAGAACACACATGCAATGACACTGGTGGATTCATGCGTGGTTTGTGAAAAGCACACACATGCAATAACTCCGGTGGATCCATGTGAGGTTTAGGAAAAGAACACACATGCAATAACTCCACTCCTAGTTTAGGATAAGAACACACATGCAATGACTCTAGTGGATCCATATGAGGTTTGTGAAAAGAACACAAATGCAATGACTCTAGTGGATCCATATGTGGTTTGTGAAAACAACACACATGCAATGAGTCTAGCTGTGGTTCATGAAAAGAACACACATGCAATGACACTTGTGGATGCATTCGGTTTATAAAAAGAACACACATGCAATGACTCTAGTGCTGGTTTAGGAGAAGAACACACATGCAATGACACTGGTGGATCCATATGTGGTTTAGAAAAAGAACACACATTCAATTAGACTGGTGGATCCATATGTGGTTTAGGAAAAGAACCACTACAAAGAATGTGCTAACTGGTGACCCCAAATATTGGTCATAGAAAGGTCCTAGTAATCCATCTATGACCTTTCTATGACTAAAACAGTAGGTCTCATAGCGAGGGTCACTATAGACAGCTAAGGACCTTTTTGTGAATTGGTCATGGATATTTATGACCAAAATAGATGGTCATGGAAACTATGACCAAAAAATTTGGTCACGGTCTATCTGCCCTCTACACGTAAGATCCTACGTGGCAAATCCATTACCAAATTAGATGGTTATTGCTCAAATTCAGCTTAGTCCATCTCAGTGCTTTACATGGGCCGAGCCCATCAATTCAGCCCGTGTGTTTTTTCCTTATCAATTCTAGGCATGTACAAAGGCCAAGACCAAATCTAAAGCCCATAAATCTTTGGCCCATGGAATTTTGTTTGGCCCAAATTTTTTTCTCATTTTAATTCACCGTAGGTGTCACATGTTAGGTGGGCCCCCTTGTCAGTGTCAATTTACTACATGGTCCCACAAATCAGGTACTAGTTCCACTAAAAAAGGTACCAGTTCGCCACATGTCCCACTAGTCAGTGTTGGTTTACCTAAACACCCCACTAACGGGATTACAAAGTCTCAGAAATCCACTCCACATTATCAGGTTTCAGTTTAAAATTTACAGTAAACAACCAATATTTCAAATAGACAAGGGAATCAAATGGAACATTCAAATAAAATCAAAACAACTTCTATTACAATCATCCCTTCTTATCAATTACGGTACTGCTGCTATCCAAAATCTAACTCTAAAGTTACATTATATTTGTTGTGTGGAGCTACAGGAAGGCTTCTTCAAACATTAGCCTGGAGATCTTTTAAGAGAGAGAAACACCACACTCGATACTTGGCAACAACAAAAAAACAAGTGAGCTATGATGATCTCTAGTTAGCATAGTTATGATTGCATTATCTAAGAACAAAATAAATAGGAAATGGAGCACAGGAAGGGGACAAAACACCCATTTAGTACAGCTCCATTAAGCTACAAGAAAGGTAACTTCGGTGAGGCACTTTGTTGGAATTAACAAGTGTTATAGTAAAACACAAGAGCATTCTGCAGCCAAGTATAGAAAAATAAGAATAGAACACTAGTAAGACTAACTTTTTTTCTAGTTTTCTACATAAGTAGGACCTACTGTGAGTAAAAACAAGGCTTATATGCGTAAGTTAGGTGGTAAGCTACCCACAGTAAGTGTTTCAAACTCAATAGAATCTATCTTAACTTTTCAGTGTTCTCTACAATAATTGTCTTTGCAATATCCCGCACCATTCTGCAGACAGCCTACTGGATATATAAACCATATAGCACACAGAACTTAGTTTCAGTCAAAAATAAACATCTCATACTCAGAGCCATCAACAACATCAAGTATACCTTCTCAACATATGGCCACATCAAATGTGATCCACTCCAGCATCCAATAAATAATGTAAACTGTATTCTGATAAAAATAAAAGGATGACAAAAATAGTGTCATGGAACTAGTAATAACAAAGCACTTCACCACTAGACTGTTGTGCTAGCAACAATATTTCATGCCAGTTCTATCAAGTAGAGCTCAGGAATTAACCACATATAGTATTGAACATATAAAATAGCAGATGAACAACACAGCTACCATTACTTCTAGTGAATTAACCACATATATTATTGAACATATAAAACAACAATTGTTATTATAGAAGGCTTTAGTACAGGGTACGTGCCACTTGATCGGCCACCAATACCAAAAAAACATCAGAGTAAGGTGTGCATTTTACATCCGCTTTGTAGCACAATTTTTTTGAAAACATATGGATCAACTTCCAATAGTAACACTCCTGAAAATGTGTAGAGAGGTGTAGAACAAAGCATAGAATCATACTCACGGATAAGAGGCATGAACCAGCCTATAGAACAGAGGAACACACATCAGGTAAGTAAAATATACAGTAGGTATTGAGCATAGAAAATATACAGAAGAAAAGGGGAAGTACAATATGGCACATAATAAACACTTTGCTTTAACAGCTGCAAGGTGCTGCTGTAGCAGTAACACTACCTTTACCAACTAAGTTGGAAATGAACAAATCAAGCAGTGGCCATATATCTCAAAATGAAATGCTAACATACCGAAGCAATTGAGAGGTCTCTGATGCAAGAAGCCAAGCACTAAAATTATAATATACACTAATATTTACTACTATGGTAAAACATATGTTTCTGATAGAATGTCCTGTGTTGTTTATCACAAAAGGGGATTGATTAGCTAATTATGCTAATTATGGGTGTCACCCATTTATAATCCGAAGTACAGAGAATAAAGAGAAATCAACTATAATATGGTACTAGCTAGCATCAAGGTTGGACACGATTTTAGCAACTGCTAGCGATCTAAACAACATTAAGCTAAGGAACGAAAAAATCTACAACGGTTTCTAGACAGCCCCAATCACCACATAAAATCAAATAGAAACTTGACATTGTTGCTGGAGATGTACCAGTACCAAGACAAAAGAAGATTGAACCTTGCAGAGAAGGTGGGGGTACGACAACATGTAGATCTGGCGGCCGTCGAATCAGCAGAGGATATTGGCGACAGTTCAACCTTCTCACTGGAGTGCGCCGCTGTAGTTGGAGGCGAGCAGCAGCAGGGGAGGGGAGGGGAGCCACTACAATTGGAGGCGAGCAGTAGCGTGCCGCTGCAGTTGGAGGCGAGCAGCAACAGGGATCCACCCGGCCTCCATGGTCTTCTACACCGTCGAACCTCCCTCATTTCTGTCACTGAGAAGTATGAGGGGAGGTGCAAGGATCAGTATTGGGATCTGGCAGCGCTAGGAGTTCGGGGAGGACCAGCAGAACCTGTAAGGGGAGGGCAAGCTCACCATGGTCGGTGTTGCGAGCCTCGCCACTGGTTCCTTGTCCAAGATCCCGAACACCGTCGCCGGCTCGTCCGAGCTCGCGAGCGCCACATGCATTAGAGGTGGCTTCTTTGGCGTCAGCATCGGCTTCGGGAGGGGAAGGGAGGCCGGCGGTGCAAGGGAATTTGGTGGTGGCGAGTGGCGACACGTCTAGTGTCGATCTAGGTTTTTTTGGCTTGGTGGTGGCGGCGCCGCGAGGGAAGTTAGCGTGGAGTAGTGGAGGCGTGGTGTGCTTCTTTGGACGAGCTTGGAGGCATTGGATGAGTGCTTAACGGTTCGGATCAGACCGATATTGCTGATCCGTGCGAGTCTGATTCTTGTGATTTCATTGGCTGCAGACAGAAAAATCAATTTTGATTTACCAAGTGTCAAAATTTGGGTCTTTTGTGAAGCAACCACCAAAGGAAAGTTTAAAAACTCAACCATTCTATTTTTTAAAAATACTAGAACATGTTTCGTGGACAATGTCACAACTAGGGTACATAAAAACTCTCCGTCCACCCCTCGCAAAAAATGAAAAATGTCTACCGAATCGGTAGGAAGTGGGTCTGATTTGAACTACAGGTACATGATATAATGCTTATGTTTTTTTGCAAAAATATTTTTTACACTCACAATATAATGTTTCTTCATAGATCCAATGAAAGTTTAGCGAGGCCAAACCCCTAGCTAAGAACCTTCATGCCCGCCATTTTGACCATAGTTTGAAACAGGTATAAAAAATTCAAAAACGGTCCAAACAAGGTAAATCCTTCGCATGGTGTCATATCATGTGGTATAGTTGTAAGAAAAAAATACCAAACTTGGTATATTAATTGCATCTCGAAAAAACCTTTACAGAAATGGCCTATCTTGTTCGAGGTTTCATGGCTTTCGGGTCAAACGACCAATATTATGATAAGAATCATGACATAGTTTGTGATAAGGTGCCCATATTGTGCATTCATGTGCATCTTGGAATGGCGAACAATGTTGAAGGAGGAAGTTTTCCTTTTCGTCACACATAAAATGCATTTTCCATTTTCCGAATGCCAAAAACAGGGCGTTTTGTGAAGCAACCACCAAAGTGCTCATTCAAAATGCTACCATCATATTTAAAAAAAATATTAGACCATATTACATGGACAATGTCCGGACCGGGGGATCTCAAACATTTCCGTCCACCCCTCGCAAAAAAGATAAATGTCTGCCGAATCGCTAGGAAGTGGGTCCGATTTGAACTGCAGGTACATGATATAATGCTCATGTTTTTTTGCAAAAATCTTTTTTAGACTCACAATATGATGTTTCTTTAGAGATCCAATGAAAGTTTAGCGAGGCCAAACCCCTAGCTAAGAACCTTCATGCCCGCCGTTTTGACCATAGTTTGAAATGGACATAAAAAATTCAAAAACAGTCCAAACAAGGTAAATACTTCGCATGGTGTCATATCATGTGGTATAGTTGCAAGAAAAATACCAATTTGGTATATTGGTTGCATCTCGAAAAAACCTTCACAAAAATGACCTATCTTGTTCGAGGTTTCATGGTTTTCGGGTCAAACGACCAATATTATGGTAAGAATCGCGACATAGTTTGTGATAAGGTGCCCATATTGTGCATTCATGTGCATCTTGGGATGGCGAACAATGTTGAAGGAGGAAGTTTCCTTTTTGTCACACATAAAATGCATTTTCTGAATGCCAAAAACGGGGCGTCTTGTGAAGCAACCACCAAAGTGCTCATTCAAAATGCTATCATCAAAAAAAATACTATACCATATTACATGGACAATGTCCGGATCGGGGGATATCAAACATTTCCGTCCACCCCTCACGAAAAAGACAAATGTCTGCCGAATCGGTAGGAAGTGGGTCTAATTAGAACTACAGGTACATGATATAATGCTCATGTTTTTTGCAAAAAACTTTTTTAGACTCACAATATGATGTTTCTTTAGATATCCAATACAAGTTTAGCGAGGCCTAACCCCTAGCTAAGAACCTTCATGCCCGCCGTTTTGACCATAGTTTGAAACGGGCATAAAAAATTCAAAAACGGTCCAAACAAGGTAAATCCTTCGCGTGGTGTCATATCATGTGGTATAGTTGCAAAAAAAAATAGAAAATTTGGTATATTGGTTACATCTCAAAAAACCTTCACAAAAATGACTTATCTTGTTCGAGGTTTCATGGTTTTCGGGTCAAACGACCAATGTTATGGTAAGAATCCCGACATAGTTTGTGATAATATACCCATATTTTGCATTTATGTGCATCTTGGGATGGAGAACAATGTTGAAGGAGGAAGTTTTCCTTTTCATCGCACAGAAAATTTATTTTCCATTTTCTGAATGCCAAAAACGGGGCGTTTTATGAAGCAGCCACCAAAGTGCTAAGTCAGAATCCTACCACCATATTTAAAAAAAAATACTAGACCATATTACATGGACAATGTCCGAACCAGGGGATCTCAAACATTTCCGTCCACCCCTCGCGAAAAAGACAAATGTCTGCCGAATCGGTAGGAAGTGGGTCCGATTAGAACTACATGTGCATGATACAATGCTCATGTTTTTTTGCAAAAATCTTTTTTAGACTCACAATATGATGTTTCTTTAGATATCCAATACAAGTTTAGCGAGGCCTAACCCCTAGCTAAGAACCTTCATGCCCGCCGTTTTGACCATAGTTTGAAACGGGCATAAAAAATTCAAAAACGGTCCAAACAAGGTAAATCCTTCGCGTGGTGTCATATCATGTGGTATAGTTGCAAGAAAAAATACAAATTTTGGTATATTGGTTACATCTCAAAAAACCTTCACAAGAATGACCTATCTTGTTCGGCGTTTCATGGTTTTCGGGTCAAACGACCAATGTTATTGTATGAATCCCGACATAGTTTGTGATAATATACCCATATTGTGCATCATGTGTATCTTGGGATGGCTGAAGGAGGAAGTTTTCCTTTTCGTCGCACATAAAATGCATTTTCCATTTTCCGAATGCCAAAAACAGGGCGTTTTGTGAAGCAGCCACCAAAGTGCTCATTCAAAATGCTACCACCATATTTTTCAAAAATACTAGACCATATTACATGAAAAATGTCCGAACCGGGGGATATCAAACCTTTCCGTAAGCCCCTCGCAAAAAAGACAAATGTCTGCCGAATCGGTAGGAAGTGGGTCCGGTTTGAACTACAGCTACATGATCCAATGCTCATGATTTTTCGAAAAAATCATTTTTATATACTCACAATATGATGTTTTTTCAGAGATGCAATACAAGTTTAGCGAGACTCATTCCCTATCTTTTATGCCGTCATTTTGACCATAGTTTGAAACGAGAAATTTTTGAAACGGACATCAAAAATTCAATAATGGCCCGAACAATATAAATCCTTCGTGTGGTGTCATATTATGTGACATACTTGGAAGGATAAATACCAAACTTGCTATATTGATTGCATCTCGAAAAAACTTTCACATAAATGATCTATCATGTTCGGGGTTTCATGGCTTTCAAGCCAAATGGCCAATGTTATGACCAAAATCGCGACATAGTTTGTGATAATGTGCCCATATTGCGCATGCTTATGGATCTTGGGACAGCGAACAATGTTGCAGGAGGAAGTTTTCCTTTCCGTCACATGGAAAAGTCATTTTATATTTTTCTAGTGCCAAACTCGGGGCGTATTGTGAAGCAATACCAAACGGTGAATACAAAATGCTATCACCCTATTTTTCAAAAAATCTAGACACATCTTGCATGAACAATGTCCCAACCGGATATTCATAAATCTTTCCTTCCACCCCTGGTGAAAAAAGACAAATGTCTGCCGAATCGGTAGAAAGTGGATCCATTTTGAACTACAGGTATATTATTTAATACTCATGAGTTTTTGGAAAATTCATTTTTAGATACACAATATGCTGTTTTAATGGAGATACATTATTTTTTAGTAAGACTCAACACCTAGACGAGTCATTCCTGCCATGTTGACTATGTCTTGAAATCGGCATAACATAATTTAAAAAGCACCAAAAATAGAAATTAGTCGCATTTCATAATTTTATATAAAAATAATGTTATGCGCCTACTTAAGATAAACCAAATTGATTTTGATATCATTTTAATCCGAGGTCATGTGCACAAATTATGGGGAAATTATGTTTTTAAACATTCCGGAAAGAAAATAATGCTTGTCCATTTGTGTGGACTCAAACTTCACAACAAGCCCATAATTCCAGTAAAATCAATCAGCAAATGGTATATTGGGCTGTTAGCCTAGCCGGTCGACTGAAATATTTGAGGAAAAAAAAGAAAGAGGCTTTGTCTGCTAGAGGCCCTTCAGCTCATACAATTAGGATGATACAGGTTTAACTGACACAATCGATGGCTTGGTGTAGTGGTTGGGTTGCTGTGTTGCGGTGTGCAGAGACAGGTCGTGGGTTCGTGTGCCCCGCACTCCTATTTTTGCCAGTTTTTTCCAGAGCACAACGCGACCCACATATTTAAATAGAGCATGTGGGGTTGATAGACATATACCACTTTGTGGTGTGATGGTTCGGTTGATTTGGTGAGTTGAGGAGGTTGTGGGTTCAAACGCTAGGTAGGCCTTTTTTGCCATATTATTCCTGCGCGCGAGGTGGCTATCGTTGTATTGGGAACGATAGTACCTAAGAAGGTTAGATAGAGGTATGGGGACTACCAGGGAAACTATCGACGGCGTCCGCATGCGGGATTGGATACAAGCAAACATAGCTGGACGCATGAAGTACCCAGGTTTGGAGCCCTCGTGGTGAGGTAAAACTCCTACTCCTGCCGATCTGACTATGAGCGATATATGAACTACAAGTGCTCCTTGAGCTGTATTCTCTAGCTACTTTCTTAAATGTGCTGAGACCAACCCTTTCTACCGAGGCCTTGCCTCTCCTTATATAGGCAGAGAGGCAACGGTCTCACTGGCCAATCCGACTGGCGGGCCCCACAGGTGGGCCCCAGCCGGCTGGTCATCTATAGTATCCGGTACAACCATGTCCCATCAGAGTACGAGCGGTATGGCTGTCATGGGCACAGTGAACGCCGTGCGAGCCTGTCGTTAGCACTGGGCCACTGTTCCCGCGTCATTCCCGCAAAGTCTTCGGTATGGCCGAGTAGTTGCTAGTCTTGTCGTCGTAGAGGGCGTATCGTGCACTGTTCCACACGTCGCCCTGTCTCCTTGATTGGTTCTGGCTACGCTGCTGTAGCCGGCTGCTTCTCGCTGCTCCGGCTACCTCACAGTAGCCGACTTGACTTTCCCTGTCCGGCTGTGCTCGACCAGCTGGACGCGATACGACTGCCATATTTCCTGTCTGGTTGGGGTATCCGGAGGTCATCCCCCCGACACCAGCCCCCTAGCGCGTGTAGATTTCGCCCTTAGGTGAAATGTGCGTGCGCTCCTTCTTCTTTTGAATTTCTGACCGGCTACGCATAGAGGTTGCGCTACCCGTGACGTCAGTGCTGACGCCGGCCACGCGCCCATGCGCCATCATTGCTCTGCGGCGGGCAGTGACACGTCCTGTCGCACGTCGCCTCGGGAAACTGCCTTACGCTTCGATTCTCGCTCTGGGATCTTCTGCGCACCCGCGTCTGCACATGGGATCCGGGGCGGCGGTTGGGGTGGGAATCGCCTCGATGGGTGCCACGTGGCGCCGTGGACGGTTTCCCTTCCGGGCCATTAAAGGGGCACCCGGGGGAGGGCAGTTCCTCTCCTTCGCTTCCCTCGCTCCCAGTTGCCTTCCTCGCCTTTGCGCTCCTGCCTTCCGTGCTTCGTCACCGTTGCTGCCGTAGCCCATTGCGCCTCCCATTTGTCGTCCTCGGCGGTACGGGCCACCGCCAGTCATCCGCCGCCGCGTCTCCTTGCGAGCCGGAAATGGCTGCCGAGCGCGGAGACTGGTGTGGCTCCTCCGTCACGGAGGACCACATCCAAAAGTACCGCGCAAAGCGTCCTTCCGTCGGAGGAGGAAGTAGAGGTGTGGCTCGCGCCGGCGGGGGAGGTGTCGTCGCATCCGGCGGAGGGAGAACGTGTGATCTTCCTTTTGCACCTGGTGCGCGGGTTCACGCTGCCAGTGCACCCGTTCTTCCTCACCTTCCTCGCTTTCTTTGACCTCCGCCTCCACCATCTCGGCGCCAATGCAATCGGCACATTAGCGCACTTCATAGCTTTCTGCGAGAGCTACCTCCAGATCCAACCGGATCTCGGGCTCTTCTGCCGGCTCTTCCGAGTCCGGCCGTAGGTGCAGTTTACGAAGGGGCCGCTGGTCGGCTGCGGCTGCGCCTCCATCTACTCTCGTGCGCATACCGACTACCCGAAGTTTCGGCTGCACGACACGGTACGACTGTGGCATCAGTCGTACTTCTATGTCTGGAACCTCACCGACGTGGACCGGATCAACCTTCCGGTGTTCCAGGACGTGGAGTCTAGCCGGCAGCACTGGGACTTGAAGATCTACGGCGAGAAGGCGGAGTCGGATGCGATGCTGCAACGCATGCGCTCCCTCGTCACCTGCCGGCTAACCGGCCTGGACATCACTCTCAGCTGGATGTCCCGGCTGATGATGCCGCTGCAGCAGCGAGCTCACAAGATGTGATTCTACTCCGGCAGGCTGGAGCCGACCCGACTGTCGCGCCACAACCTGAAGGAGTGGGTGTGGACGATCACCAAGGAGCGGCTGCCGGAAGGCTGGACCTTCGGGCTGGCCCCTTATAGCCGTGACAACCGCGCGCCCCGGGTAGGTCCTTCTAGCCGGAATTTTGTTTTGTATCTCTTGCACTTCTTTTTTTATCCGACTAATCTTTTGTATTCGCCAGATCTTCCCTTGCATCCTTCGTGAGGAGGGCGACGCCCCCCTTGAGATGTTCGTGCCTGAGTTGCCCGAGCCGTGCGCTCGGCGTTCTGGCGAGGAGTCAGACGGGGACGGGGACGCCTTTCCCAGCCGGAATGACTAGCCTGCCGCCGATCCACACGCGGAGATCGACGAGGAGGAAGAGGGCATGCTGGCCCCTGATTCGGCACGACGCCTTGCGACTGACGGCGACTCCTGCCAGTCTGACGCTGGAGGGAGTGGCTCCAGCCGTTCCAGCGCCAACCAGCCTGCCGCAGAGGAGCCGGCCCCCAAGAGCAGCCGGACTAGTGCCCTTCTAATGACCCACAAGTATAGGGGGTGTATCGCAGTATTTTTGATAAGTAAGAATGTCGAACCCAACGAGGAGTAGAAGGTGCTGGCTAGTGGTATGGATCAGGAATTCTCTGCAAATACTTAGCAAACGGATTTTTAGGGGTTTTTGATAAAGCAAGTAAATAAAGTATGAGTAAATAAAAGACAGTAAGAATAAATGCATCAAGTGGACCAATCCTTTATTCAGCAAAGTCCAAGCCGGTTGTATTACTTAAGATGACCAAACGTTCTCGAGGACACATGGGAAGACTGTCAAGTGCTTTCGCTTCATATAGTTGATTAATCTTCTTTAGCTTGCTAAGTGTTGTGTGGGTGAACCTGTGCTAATGTACCGACCTTCCTAGGAATAATACATACTTGTGATTATACCCCTTGCAAACATCCGTAAGTACAAGAAAGTAATTAAGGTAGAAACCTAACCACAGCTTTAAACTCTAAGAGCCTTACATCCCTTGTGCAATGGTTTCTTAACGGGGGTTCAGGTTTCTGTCACTTCGGCAACCCCTACAATTAGTAGCCAAATACAGAATGCATTCCCCTAGGCCCATATAGGTGAAGTGTCATGTAGTCGACGTTCACATGACACCATGTCGTGGTGGTGTCACGACAGATGACATGGATAGGCTAAAGGTGGGGACTAATTGCACTAGGGGAATCCAGGGAGGGATAGTGTGGTGATTCCACACACAGAATTTTCGTATTTGATTCACTTCCAAGGTTACAAGTGCTCCTCGAGCTTTATTGGAGAGAGGAGGAAGAAGGTACTCTCTTACTCTCACCGCTAGCTAGCCCTTAGGAACCAAGTAGAAACTAGCCAATAGAGATCAACCCAGTAAAACTCAACCCTTTCTACAGAGGCCCTAGCCCTCCTTATATAGGGGCGGCTAGGTCTCCAACTAGGGCATACGTGGAGGCATATTCCAAGGAATATGCCTCCTCCCAAAATAGTAAGCCGACCGGGTCGCTTTTCCCCTGCGTCATCCATGCAGAGGCTACGTGAGCCTCGGCGGTGCCTGCGTCAGCCGACATCGGCGTCGTCACCTTTGTCGGCCACACCCCGGTGGTCCTGCCTCTGTCCACTTCGCTCATGCTGTGCGTACTGGGGTTACTTTTGACCAGCGAGATACCTTCCTTCTCCTAGAAGCTTGCTATGGCTCGGATCGTAGTTGATCCGGTCACACCTGTTCCTGCATACAAGTTAGATTCATCTATCCGACTTAGGGCCTAAGTCGGATGAGACTCAGTTAGGTGGACATCCCCTGGTCCGGGTTGCCCCGAGATTCGGCCTGCCTTGAGGTAACTCGGCCAGCATTCGCTTTGACCTTGCCGTACCTCGGCTAACTCGGCCTTTATACCCCGGCGTGACCCTACCTGGGGGTATCCCCCCAACATTTGTCCCTGAAGATGGTGCGGTCTTAGTTACCTTAGCCTCTAAGGCCACAAGTGGTTCAATTTCACCGAGCTTTGTGCTCCTTCTCCAAGTTACCTATTATGGGTTTACTTTCCCTTGGCACATTTCAAGTTTTCACTTGCTGGCCGGGTTACCACAATCTCATCCGGGTCATCTTTCCTTATCTCGTATGCTTCCCCACATGGAGGCTAATCATTAGGTTGCCTCATTTTAAGGGCCAGCCATAGTAACCGCTGTAGTAATTGTCAGTTATCACTGTAGCGCACGTCACGTCTGGCCTACCTCCTCGTTAACTGCATCAATGCGTCGCGTCATGGGATCTGCTACACCCTGTGGTCCTCCGTGTGGCTCTTCGCTGATTGGTCCATCTGGTTTATACACGGCCACACCGTGTGGCATATCCGCATAACGCGATCCCACTTCCTCCTCGAGGGAGTGGTTAAACAGGGGAGGGGTGCGCCCCTTGGGTCTTTTCCCACTTCCGCGCCCCTATGCCTCTAGTTCTTCTTCTTCGTCTAATCCCGCGACAGCGCCGCCGCCACCGCGTCTGAGTAGCAGCGCCGCCGCTGCACTGCTTGCACACGCACCTGCGTTGCCGCCGCCGCTGCACACCTCCTCCTCCACGGGTCGCTGTCAGTCTAGGCCGCTCCCCCCACTGCCGCTAGCGTCAGTGAGGGAAACGAACTCGAGATGACGGAAGAAGAGCTCGTCGTCGCCGAGCAGGAGATGGAGGAAGACGCCGCGACGGCGGACCGTGGTGCGTGGGCTGGATCCTGGGTCTGCCAGGATGACCTGGACTGGCTCTACCGCACCAGGCGCATCCCCGCAGGCATCACCGCACGCCTCGCCTCCGCCGAACTTGCCCCCTCACCCAATCCGGGTGAGTATGTGGTGTTCCTGTCGCATTTCCAGCAGGGATTCGTTTTACCAGTTAGCGATTTTTCCATGATTGGTTGAACACCTACGAACTCCAGCCGCACCACCTTCCTGCCAATGCTATCACATCTCTCTCTGCTTTCGCCTCCACGATCGAAGGCTACGCCGGATTATGGCCCACAAAGGAGCTATGGATCCAATTCTTCGGCCTTTGTCGGAACATAATTCCGAATGTTGATCTTGATCCAGAGGATAAACAGCTTACACAGTTCGGCGCTGCATCCATTTCTCCCCGGAGGTTATCCGTCTTTCCCCGGGTTACCGGGCTAGACTCCTATAAGGGATGGGCCCGGACTTTCTTTTATGTTCGGAATGAAGGCACCGAAGACCTGATCCGGCTTCGCCCCTATGCTCTGGGTCCTCCCAACCTAGAGTTGTGGGACATTGTCCCCAAGAAGCCCATAGTCTTGGCCAACCAGGTCAACAAAAGGTTCGCGGAGCTGAAGGAGCTCGGGTTGCGCAACAAGGACTCCATGATCACATTCGTCTGCAACCGGATCTCCCCCCTCCAGAAACACACTCACAAAGTGTGCCATATGAGCTGGGGCCGCGACCCCAACCGGACCTCGTCTTTCGAGTTGAGCAACACAGAAATCTATCGCCGGGTCAAGGCCCTCTTCACCACCCACAAGGACTTCTACTCTGAGTGGACGTGGGGAATTAAGCACTATTGCCGGGATAGGCTTCCTCCCGTGGTAAGCTTCATGCCGCAAACTTTCTCTTAATCAGATCTTATGTCGGTCGCTACTGTATCTTTAACTCTGTCGTCTTTTCTTTCCTTTAGCAATTCCTTCAGCAAACTATCGAGGATGGCACCGATCCCACCCTCAAATGTGCGCCTGACCGGGAGACCTCGGACGACGAAGAACCGGATCAGGAGATGTTCATCCCAATGGCCGACGTGACCAAGCGACCCATCGGTAAACTCTCTTCCATTAGAGATTGGCCCGACGATGAAGATGACTCGGATGTTGAGGTGATGGAAGCATTTGACGCTGTCCCCCTTTCTTATGCTTTTCCGGCATCAACTAACCCCGGTGGGCAGATCCATGAGGACCCTCCCCTTGCCGTGGGTGATCCTGTTCCGGTTGCGCCAAAGAAGAAAAGGGAAGACGCATCCACTTCATCCTCCGGACCTTCTCAGCCAGCCAAAAGGTGAAAGAAGTCCGGAGACAAGACTGCCTCCAAGCCCGCGACCAAGGCCCCAGCACGAAGGGCTCGGAAGCCCAAGGAGCCCCTGACCTCGGATGCGTAAGTCTCTTTTCCCGTCTGCCATTTACTTGTTCTTGCACTGTTATAGTTTCTTATCCGACACTATTTGATTCGGCAGGGCCATAGTGGACGTCCCCCAGAGTGGATCTAGCATCGCTTCGCTGCTCCGACTCAGCCCTTCTCCCCCTCGTGGCGACGATTCACGCCCTCTGAGCCCAATTCCGGAGGGTTCAGCGGCTGCTCCGGGTTCCACTCCACCTCGTCAAGAGGGGAGGAACCTTGGAGCGGGGGAGACTGGCCCAGCCGAGGCAGCGGCATCCACTACTTCGGCTCCGCCGCAACCAACTGCTACCGAGTCTACTTTAGCACCCCCTCCGAAGAAGAAAATAGCTCCAGCACCAGCACCAGCACCAACTTCAGCACCAGCACCAGCACCAACTCCAGCAGCAAGAACAACAGCAGCAACACCAAGCCCCTCCGCCTCGTCCGAGTCATCTAAGTCTCGGCGAGAAAGTACCCAGGCAGCTCCCAAGGGTAAATCTGCTGCAACCACTTCCTCCTCTCAGCAGCCCAAGGGCAAAAAGGTCCCTGACGCCACCAGCACAGTGTCCGTCGAGGCTGGACAACGCACTCTCGCATCCATGCTTTCCAAGAAGCCTCTAGCACCGAAGGAGACCCCTGCCAAGCCAGCTAATGCGCAACAACTTTTTTTGCACACCATCCCGGCCCTTGCCCTGGTTGAGAGGAGGGAGGCGCATGCGAAGGGTTTGGTGGCACCCCACATGCTCAGCGGCGAGCGATATCCTCTGACCTTGATCGTTTTCATGAACAACTGGAACAAGGCGGAGTTCGTCCACAACGACGATCTCCCGGAGAAGTTTGGTCCCGCCGAGTTTGGAGCCGAGCCGGCGCGGACAAGTCCGACGCCAGGGCGACGAGCTAGGCGGTAGGATGGAGAAGGATAGCGAGCTAGATCCTCCACCCGCTCTCATCCATCCCACCTATAGCACACCCATCAAGAACCTTCACGCGGCGCGAGCCGCGCCAGATGAATTACCCAACTTGGAGGGCGAGGAACGAGCCCGGCAGCACGCCCGGGTGCAGGAGCTCCTCTGGATCGCGGACGAGCAGGCTGATGCCAACCAGCAGATGCAGGAGGACCCCAGCTGCTCCAAGGGAAGCAGGCCGCCCGCCAATAGCAAGGGTGCGCCCCGTGACACCCAGCAGGCGTCCTCTCCTCTAGCCAAGGCCCACAACAAGCGTCGTGGCTCTAGTAGCAAGGGCCAGCCGCGCCAGGAGCAAACGGTGAACAGCAACCCACCGCCTCCTCCTCCACCAACCGGAGCACCAAGACCTACCAGCTCCCGTCTCTTGGGCCAGGTAGGAGCGCCCAACCCGGATCGTCCGGATGCCCGTGACCGCATCGAGCTCCTCGCTCAAGCGCGCGTCACGGAAGAGGAAGACTCCACAGGACCGGTTTGTTTCGGACCCTGCATCCGGAACGAGCCGTTTCCGGATATGTTCACCCTGCCTAGGGACCCTGCATCCGGAACGAGCATGAAGCCGAAAGATTGGCTGATCGACTATGCCACGTCAGTCGGCATCGCCCCTGGGAACAAGCGCACAACCGTGCGCTACGTCCCCCTTATGCTAATCGGGTCAGCGAGGACATGGCTCAACAACCTGGCACCCAACAGCTTCAACGCCTGGCCAGACTTTGAAAAAGTGTTCGTCCGCAACTTCAACGGCACGTACAAACATCTGGGCCGCCCGCACAACTTGGCCCTATGCATCCAGGGCGACCGCGAGACGGATCACGAGTACCTCGCCAAGTGGCCGGAGCTGCACAACACCTGCGAGGGCATCCTGGAGAGCCAGGCAATCGGCTTCTTCATCTAGGGATGCCAAGAAGACACCATGCTTCGCCACTGGCTACCGTGTGACGAGCCAAAAACCATGGCGGAGCTCATGACGGTTGCGGACCAGTACGCCACGGCGGATGCCGCCATGAAGAAACCCCTCCGAGTAAGTGCTGACGGGCGTCTGACTCTGATGGAGCCAGCTCACGACCGTCCAAGCAATCCAGCTGGAGAAGCCGGATCCTCCAGGTGCCATGGAAACGACAACCGGTTCCATGGGGACCGCCAAGCCGGACAGCAGAAGCCTCGCTACCATGCGCGGCAGGTCCATGCTATGGAGGGCGCGCCCGACGCACCGACTAACGATGCAAGAAGGCAGAAGCCGCGGCTCACCTTCGACCAGATGTTTGACGGCCCGTGCAAGTGGCATAGCGGTCCCTTCAAGCCGGCCATGCACACCACCCAAAACTGCAGCCGGACACGCCAGCTAAAGGACCAGGGCAACCACCAACGTCTTCCCCCGCCCCCTCCTGGTGGACCACCACCACTGGCTAGAGGAGTCGGTAATGATGGCAACGGTGGCAACAACAACAACGGCTACCCCCAGCCGCACGCCGCCTACCACATCTTCGAGACGGAGCTGGACGACAAGCACATCCACAGGCGTCGCTCCAAGAAGGTCAACGCCATCGTCTCCCTAGTCCCCTAGTACCTGAACTGGTCGGAGACCCCCATCACCTGGAGCCAGGAAGATCAGGCGGATCAGCTTCCGATTCCTCAGCATCTCCAACGAGCGCACCTCAGCATCTCCAACGAGCGCACCTGCCGCTTCTCGCGCGTCCTCATTGATGGAGGCAGCAGCCTCAACCTTCTCTGCCGGTCTTTGCTGGAGAAGCTTGGCATCCGCGAGTGCGACCTACGCTGGACTACCACGACGTTCCATGGCGTACTGCTAGGACCGGCTTGCGCCCCGCTGGGTAAAATCCAGCTGGACGTCATTTTCGGGACCGATGAGAACTTCCGCCACGAGTCAATATGGTTCGAGGTGGTGAACCTGACGAGCTCCTGCCATGCTCTCCTCGGGCACCCCGCCCTCGCCAAGTTCATGGCCGTCCCCTACTACGCGTATCTCAAGACGAAGATGCCGGGACCTAATGGCGTGATCACCGTCGCGGCTGCTTCAGGCGTCGATTGAGTGCGCCTCAGCCGGCTCCAAGCTCGCAGAGGCCCTCATCATAGTCGAAGAGAAGCGCGTGATCATGCGCAATGTGGCCATGGCCTAGCAAGAAATGCCGGCTAGCAGCAAGCCGGCTGGAGAAGCAACTTTCTAGCCGGCAAAGGAGATGAAGAGGATTCTGCTCAGCCCCTCCGACCCCACCAAGTTCGTCACCATTAGTGCCAACTTGGACAGCAAATAGGAAGGCGCACTCGTCGACTTCCTCCATGAAAATCGAGACATCTTCACATGGTCCCCCAAGGACATGCCAGGTGTGCCGATGGAGTTCGCCGAGCACTCGCTTCATGTGCGGTCGGATGCCAAGCTGGTCAAGCAGCCTCTGTGCTGGTTTGCAGAGGAGAAAAGAAAGATCATTGGTGATGAGATTACCCGGTTCCTTGCAGCCGGGTTCATCATGGAGGTGTACCACCCAGACTGGTTGGCCAACCTAGTCCTGGTGTTGAAGAGGAACAAGACCTGGCGCATGTGTATCGACTACACCATCTTGAACAAGGCGTGCCCGAAAGACCCCTTGGCTTTGCCCCGTATCGATCAAGTTAACGATTCCACGGCCGGCTGCAATTTGTTGTCCTTCTAGGATTGCTACTCCGGTTACAATCAAATCCGGCTAAACCCGGCTGACTAGATGAAGACATTGTTTATCACCCCATACTGGGCGTTTTGTTATGTAACCATGTCGTTCGGTCTGAAAAATGCAGGCGCTACCTATCAGCGCTGTATGCAGAAATGCTTGTACTCGTTGATCTGCCAAAACGTGCATTCCTACGTGGATGATGTGGTCATCAAGACCAAGGAGAAGCGTACCCTCCTCGAGGACTTGGGGGAGACGTTCGGCAACCTCCGGCAGTACTAGATGAAGATGAACCAAGAGAAGTACGTCTTTGTTGTCCCATTCAGACAGCTACTCGGTTTCCTCGTTTAACAGTGAGGGATCGAGGCAAATCTGGAGAAGATTGCGGCCATCGAGAGAATGCATCTGCCAAAGAGCTTGCTTGGAGTCCAGAAGTTCACCGGATGTCTGGCATCCTTCAGCCGTTTCGTCAGCCGGTTGGGGGAGAAGGCACTTCTGTTGTACCAGCTGATGAAGAAGACAGACAAGTTTTCCTGGACCTCGCAGGCCGACGCCGCTTTTCATGACCTCAAGCGCATGTTATCCACAGTGCCGGTTCTAGCCACGCTGGCTAGCAAGGAGCTGATGTTGCTCTATATAGCAGCAATCAGCCGAGTCGTCAGTGTCGTCCTGGTGGTGGAGCGCCCCGAGGAAGGCAAGGCTCGGCCGGTTCAGCGACCCGTCTACTACCTCAGCGAGGTTCTCTCCCTCTCCAAGCAGAACTACCCCTACTACCAGAAGATGTGTTATGGTGTGTAACTGGCGTGTAAGAATCTCAAGCATTACTTCCAAGAGCATCCGATTAAGGTCGTATGCACCACACCACTTTCGTAAATCATCGGTAACAAGGACGCCATCAGTCGAGTCACCAAGTGGGCCATCGAGCTCGCCGCCTACTCCATCCAGTACGAGCCCCGGCTCTCGATCAAGTCGCAAGCTCTAGCGGACTTCCTCGTCAACTGGGCCGAGACCCAGTACCTCCCACCGGTTCCTGATTCGGACCACTGGAGGATGCACTTTGACGGCTCGAAGATGCTCGTGGGCTTGGGAGCCGGCATCGTGCTCACCTCACCCAAAGTCTCGTGGCCGAGTTGCCGAATACGAGGCACTGGTGCATGGCCTCCGGCTAGCCAGGGAAATTGGCATCAACCGTATCCTTTGCTTCGGCGACTCGGATCTGGTGGTGCAACAGGTATCCGGAGAGTGGGATGCCCGTGATGCAAACATGGCTCTCTACCGATTCCACGTACAGAAGCTCAACACCTGCTTCGACGGATGTGAGTTCCATCACGTCCCTCGTGTCAACAACGAGGCAGGCGATTCACTCGCACGAACCGGATCCACTAGGAAGGCGATCACACCGAGGGTCTCCTTGGAGCATCTGCGCAAGCCCTCCATCAACCCGTCTCCCGAGTCGGACTCCATTATCTGGGCGGGGAGCGCTCCGGTTGACGGCATGGTAGATGCGGAGCCAACAGAACCCGCAAAGAAGAAGGCTCGCTCCAACTCTAGCAAGTACGTACCTCTGGCTCGCAATACCCGGGGGTTGCCGACTCATCGAGCGGCTTGGGGCTGCTATTCCAGGTACCTCATTTGGACGACCCCCCGACGCTCCCCAACCGGAGAACGAAAGTGTCCTCACTATCCGGGAGATACCATCCTAGGTGCAGCCCTTAATGAACTACATCGCCAACGGAGAGCTTCCGGATGACGAGGTGGAGGCCAGGCAAATCTGGCGACACGCGCACATGTACACTATCATCAACAAGGAACTATACAAGTGCAGCGTATCCTGCATCTTCGAGTGATGTGTCGATGTGGACACAGGCTACCGGCTGCTCAAGGACATCCACCAGGGCAAGTGTGGGCATCACGCTTCATCCGGGGCAATAGTCGCCAAGGCGTTCCGCCACGGTTTCTATTGGCCCACCGCCCTCGAGGCTACCGAGCAGCTAGTCCGTGTGTGCAACAGGTGCTAGCGCTTCGGGCAGCTCAGGCACATGCCGACTGCGGTGCTCAAAACCATACCAATCACCTGGCCCATTGCTGTCCGGGGCCTCAACATGGTCGGTCCCTACAAGCGGGCACGTGCAGATGGCTGGTGGTGGTAGAAAAGTTTACAAAGTGGATAGAGTCCAAGCCTATCCGGAAGCTGGACGGGGCGACAGTCGTCACCTTCTTCACCGACATCATTAACTGGTTCGGCTACCCCAACAGCATCATCACTGACAATGGCACGAATTTCGCCAAGGCGGCCTTCGCCCGGTTCTGCAGCAACAAGGGCATCCGGTTGGACCTCGCTTCCGTCGTGCACCCACAATCTAACGGGCAAGTCGAAAGGGAAAATGGCCTAGTGCTAGCCAGCATCAAGCCGCTCCTCATCGAGCCCTTGGAGAAAGCGCCCGGATGCTGGATTGAGGAACTTCCGGCTGTGCTATGGAGCCTCCGCACCATGCCGAATAGGTCAACCGGTTTCAGCCTGTTCTTCCTCGTCTACGGCTCGAAAGCCGTCCTCTCCGCGGACATCGAGTTCGACTCACCGCGCAAGCTCCTCTATGATGAAAAGGCCAACCAGGAGGCGTAGAAGGATGGCGTGGACCTCCTCGAGGAGGCCCTCAAGCTGGCACTGTCCAGATCGGCGTTGTACCAGAAACGCCTACACCACTATCATTCTAGCCGGATCCGCCCCGTCGCATTCAGCAAGGGCGATTTGGTTCGCCGGCTGGTGCAAGACACGAAGGGCATGCACAAGTTGTCGCCACCTTGGGAGGGCCCCTTCATCATCAGCCGAGCGCTGCACAACAACTCCTACTACCTCATCGACGCGCAGCAGCCGCGCAAGAACAAGATGGACAAGTCAGATGAAGAGACAGAACGCCCCTGGAACGCGGCCCTGCTCCGCCCGTTTTACACCTAGTCAGCGGACAGTGTATGTATCCCGCAAACCCTATGAATGAAAATGCGGACCCCTACGAGATGCTCGGGGGCTCCTCGCTAGAAATTTGTGTGTATTTGTTTCTGGTTTAGTTTTCTGGCTCTGGTAACCCCTACCCCGGGGCTCCCCGGCTGGCCCGACCTGTTAAATCAACAAACCGGCTGAATAGTGTGCAACGATGTTAGAGGCCCACTCTTCGTCTCAGCTACAGACCGCAACCCGACTGTCCAGCTAGCAAGAGCAAAAGCCCGAGGCATCCCACATGAAAAAAGGGGAGGATATGTGACAGATCGGGCATCCCGGCCTTGCAACTAGTTTGAGACGATCCGGCTACTAAGCCGTCAGTACCGTGCGCAATGTATTGTCAGCTCCCTTCGATTCTGGCCACAGACCGCAACCCGACTGCCCGGCAAGGACGCAGCGTAAACAACAGAGCACACGGGAAAATGACTAAGTGACCAGAGAAGCACAAGCTAGTTTTCAAAAAATAAACCTGCCTTCTGGCTAAAAGGCACTACCTTAACCGACTAACCTATTAATGGGTGGGAATGTATATATGTTTGTTTTGTACGACTACACCGAGTCCGAATTCAAGAAGGAGGAAGATTCGAAGTCCGTGCCTTCATCAAGCGCTCCGAATCTCGGGGGCTACACCCACTAGGTGCGCTCGCGCGCCCCTAGTGGAATCTTGTAGTTCCCGACCGGCTAAAGGCGTTTAACCGGATATTTGGATCCCAGGTGAGGGCAAGGCGTTTAACCGTCCGTCGCGCAACGCCGAGTCGGTTCGGGAGCTGGCGCGGCCTCCTCCACCTCATTAACCTCCACGTGGGGGTCGGGGGTCGGGGGCCGGCTCGTCGTTCCGGCTGGGGATGATGTCGCCGTCCCCATCCGACACCTCGCCGGACCGGCGAGCGCGTGGCTCGGGAAGGTCAGGCGTGAAGTTCTAGAGGGGGGGTCTCGCCCTCCTCCCGGAGGATGCAGGGGAACATCTGCCAAGAAGAAAGAAGCACAAGAGGTTAGCCGGATGGCAAAAAATCACAAGAAAGAAAAAATCCGGCTGGCAAGACTTACCTGGGGCGCGCGGTTGTCGCGGCTGTAAGGGGCCAACCCAAACTTCCAGCCTTCTAGCAGCCGCTACTTCGTAATCGTCCACACCCACTCCTTCAAGTTGTGGTACCGGGGATCACGGTGGGACAGCCGGGTCGGGTCCAGCCGGCCGGAGTAGAAGCACATCTTGTGCTCGCGCTGCTGCAGCGACATCATCAGCCGGGACATCTAGCTGAGGGTGATGTCCAGGCCGGTTAAGCCGGCAGTAACAAGGGAACGCATGCGCTACAGCATCACATCCAACTCCGCCTTCTCCCCGTAGATCTTCAGATCCCATTGTTGCCGTCTAGATTCCACGTCTGAGAAAGCCGGCAGATTGATCCGGTCGTCGTCGGTGAGGTTGCAGACGTAGAAGTACAACTGTTGCCACAGTCGCACTGTGTCCTGCAGCCGGAACTTGGGGTAGTCGGTCTGCGTGCGGGAGTAGATGGAGGCGCCGCCGCACGTCACCAGCGGCCCCTTGGTGAACTGGACCTGCGGCCGGACGCAAAAGAGCCAGCAGAAGAGCCCGAGATCCGGCTAGATCCCGAGTTAGCTCTCGTAGAAGGCCACAAAGTCCGCCAACGTCCCGATGTTGTTGGCACCGAGGTGGTGGAGGCGGAGGTCGAAGAAAGCAAGAAAGGTGAGGAAGAAGGGGTGCACCGGTAGCACGAAGCCGCGGGCAAGATGCGACAGAAAAATCACCCGCTCCCCCTCTGCCGGGTGTGGTGATTCCTCCCCCTCCGGTGCCAACCGCGCCGCCACTTCCGTCTCCGACGGCAGCACGCGGGTGGCGCGGTACTTCTCGATGTGCTCCTCCATCACGGAGGAGCCACACTAGGCTCCACGTTCGGCAGCCATCTCCGGCTCGCTGGGCGGTGCTCCGGTTCAGGAGTGACGGTGGCCCGTGTCTCCGGCGACACTAAACTGGCGGCGCGGCGGACTACAACAGCAGTAGCAAGCGAGGCAGAGCGAGGAAGGCAAGGACGCAGGAGAAGATTGGGAAGGCGGGGAACGGAAGGACGAACCGCTCTCCCTGGGTGGCCTTTTAAAGACCCAGAAGCGCAACCATCCGCGGTGCCACACGGCGCCCATCGAGTCACACCCCGCTCTCCCTACCGGGCAGGATCCTTTGTGCAGGCACGGGATGCGCAGAAGATCCCGGAGCAGAAACCGAAGAGGAAGACGGCAGTTGCCGAGGCGACGTGTGACGGGACGTTACACCGCCCGCCGCAGTGTAATGATGGCGCGTGCGCGCGTGGCTAGCGTCAGCACTAACGTCACGGGTAGCACAACCGCCATGCGTAGCCGGCCAGAAAATTCAAAGTTGGAGAGGAGCGCGTGCACATTTCACCTAAGGGAGAAATCTACACGCGCTCGGGGGCTAGTGTCGGGGGGATGACCTCTGGATACCCCAATCAGACAAGAAACATGGCAGTCGGTTCATGTCCGGCTGGCTGAGCGTAGCCGAACACGAGCATGTCAAGCCGGCTACCCCACGATAGCCGGAACTGCGAGGGGCAGCAAGGGACGGGTCCGGCTACATCAGCGTAGCCGTACTCAATCAAGAGGACAGTGCGACGTGCTGCACAGTGCACGGTATGCCCTGACACGATGACAAGACCCACAACTACCCGACCATACCGAAGACTTTGCGGGGTGATGCGGGAACAATGGCCAGACGCTGATGACAGGCTCGCACGGCGTTCAATGTACCCACGACGACCTTAATGCTAGTACCCTGATGGGATGTAAGTGTACCGAGTACTGTAGATGACTAGCCAGCTGGGACCCGCCTGTGGGGCCCGCCAGCCGGACTGGCCAGTAAGACTGTTGCTTCTCTGCCTATATAAGAAGAGGCAAGGTTCTAGTAGAAGGGGATGGTCTGAGTGCATTTAAGACAGTAGCTAGAGAATACAGCTCGAGGAGCGATTGTAGCCCGTGTACCACTCATAGTCAGATCGGCAGGACTAGGATCTTTACCGTCATCACGAGGGCTCCGAACATGGGTACTTCCTGTGTCTCGCTACACTTGCTTGTACCCAATCCCACCTACGGACGTTGTCGAGAGCTTCCCTGCTAGTCCCCACACCTCTATCTACCCTGCTTAGGTACTGTCGTTTCCAATACAACGACATGTGGTTTCTGAAAAGAACACACATGAAATGACTCTAGTGGATCCATGTGGTTTATGAAAAAAACATACTAGCAGTGACTCTAGTGCTGGTTTAGGATAAGAACACACATGCAATAGCACTGGTGGATCCATATCTGGTTTGTGAAAAGAACACTCATTCAATGACACTGGTGGATCCATGTGGTTTATGAAAAGAACATACATGCAATGACTCTAGCGTTGGTTCATGAAAAGAACACACATGCAATGACACTGGTGGATCCATATGTGGTTTGTGAAAAGAACACAGATTCAGTGACAATGGTGGATCCATATGTGGTTTACGAAAAGAACATACATGCAATGATTCTAGTGCTGGTTTAGGATAAGAACACACATGCAATGACAGTGGTGGATCCATGTGTGGTATATGAAAACAACACACATGCAATGACTCTGGTTGACCCATATATTCTTTGTGAAAAGAACAGACATGCAATTACTCTAGCTGTAGTTCATGCAGGAACACACATGCAATGACACTGGTGGATCCATGTGTGGTTTGTGAAAAGAACACACATGCAATGACTTTGGTAAATCCATGTGTGGTTTAGGAAAAGAACACACATGCAATGACTCTAGCGCTGGTTTAGGATAAGAACACACATGCAATGACTCTAGTGGATCCATATGTGGTTTGTGAAAAGAACACACATGCAATGACTCTAGTGGATCCATATGTGGTTTGTGAAAAGTACACAGATGCAATGACTCTAGTTGTGGTTCATGAAAAGAACACACATGAGATAACACTTGTGGATCCATGTGGTTTATGAAAAGAACAACCATGCAATGACTCTGGTGGATCCGCATGTGGTTTAGGAAAAGAACACACATGCGATGACTATTGTGCTGGTTTAGGAGAAGAACACACATGCAATGACACTGGTGGATCCATATGTGGTTTAGAAAAAGAACACACATTCAATGACACTGGTGGGTTCATATGTGGTTAAGGAAAAGAACACACATGCAATGATTATTGTGTTGGTTTAGGATAGGAACACACATGCAATGACACTGGTGGATCCATATGTGGTTTGTGATAAGAACACACATTCAATGACACTGGTGGATCCAAGTGGTTTATGAAAACAACAGACATGCAATGACTCTAGTGCCGGTTTAGGATAAGAACACACATGCAATGACACTAGTGGATCCATATGTGGTTTAGAAAAAGAACACACATTCAATGACACTGGTGGATCCATATGTGGTTTAGGAAAAGAACACATATGCAATGACTCTAGTGGATCCATATGTGGTTTGTGAAAAGAACACACATTCAATGACACTCATGGATCCATGTGGTTTATGAAAAGAACAGACATGCAATGACTCTAGTGCTGGTTTAGGATAAGAACACACATGCAATGACACTGGTGGATCCATATGTGGTTTGTGAAAAGAACACACATGGAATGACTTTGGTGGATCCATATGTGGTGTAGGAAAAGAACACACATGCAATGACTATATTGTTGGTTTAGGATAAGAACACACATGCAATGACTCTGGTGGATCCATATGTGGTCTGTGAAAAGAACACACATGCAATGACTCTAGTTGATCCATATGTGGTTTGTGAAAATAACACACATGCAATGACTCTAGCAATGGTTCATGAAAAGAGAACACACGCAATGACACTGGTGGATCTATGTGGTTTTTTAAAAGAACACACATGCAATGACTCTGGTGGATATATATGTGATTTAGGAAAAGAACACACATGCAATGACTCTAGTGCTAGTTTAGCAGAAGAACACACATGCAATGCCACTGGTGGATCCATGTGTGGTTCTCGAAAAGAACACACATGGAATGACCCTGGTGGATCCATATGTGGTTTAGGATAATAACACACATGCAATGACTCTAGTGCTGGTTTAGGATAAGAACACACATCCAATGACTCTAGTGGATCCATATGTGGTTTTGTGAAAAGAACACACATTCAATGACTCTAGTTGATCCATTCTAGTTGATCCATATTTAGTTTGTGAAAAGAACATACATGCAATGACTCCAGCTATGGTTCATGAAAAGAACACACATGGAATGACACTGGTGGATCCATATGTGGTTTGTGATAAGAACACACATTCAATGACACTGGTGGATCCAAGTGGTTTATGAAAAGAACAGACATGCAATGACTCTAGTGCCGGTTTAGGATAAGAACACACATGCAATGACACTAGTGGATCCATATGTGGTTTAGAAAAAGAACACACATTCAATGACACTGGTGGATCCATATGTGGTTTAGGAAAAGAACACATATGCAATGACTCTGGTGGATCCATATGTGGTTTGTGAAAAGAACACACATTCAATGACACTCGTGGATCCATGTGGTTTATGAAAAGAACAGACATGCAATGACTCTAGTGCTGGTTTAGGATAAGAACACACATGCAATGACACTGGTGGATCCATATGTGGTTTGTGAAAAGAACACACATGGAATGACTTTGGTGGATCCATATGTGGTGTAGGAAAAGAACACACATGCAATGACTATATTGTTGGTTTAGGATAAGAACACACATGCAATGACTCTGGTGGATCCATATGTGGTCTGTGAAAAGAACACACATGCAATGACTCTAGTTGATCCATATGTGGTTTGTGAAAATAACACACATGCAATGACTCTAGCAATGGTTCATGAAAAGAGAACACATGCAATGACACTGGTGGATCTATGTGGTTTTTTAAAAGAACACACATGGAATGACTCTGGTGGATATATATGTGATTTAGGAAAAGAACACACATGCAATGACTCTAGTGCTAGTTTAGCAGAAGAACACACATGCAATGCCACTGGTGGATCCATGTGTGGTTCTCGAAAAGAACACACATGGAATGACCCTGGTGGATCCATATGTGGTTTAGGATAATAACACACATGCAATGACTCTAGTGCTGGTTTAGGATAAGAACACACATCCAATGACTCTAGTGGATCCATATGTGGTTTGTGAAAAGAACACACATTCAATGACTCTAGTTGATCCATATCTAGTTTGTGAAAAGAACATACATGCAATGACTCCAGCTATGGTTCATGAAAAGAACACACATGGAATGACACTGGTGGATCCATGTGGTTTATGAAAAGAACACACATGCAATGACTCTGGTGGATATATATATATGATTTAGGAAAAGAACACACATGCAATGACTCTAGTGCTGGTTTAGGATAAGAAAAGACATGCAATGACACTGGTGGATCCATATGTGGTTTGTAAAAAGAACATACATTCAATGACACTGGTGGATCCATGTGGTTTATGAAAAGAACACACATGCAATGACTCTAGTGCTGATTTAGGATAACAACACACATGCAATGACACTAGTGGATCCAAATGTGGTTTGTGAAAAGAACACACATGCAATGACTCTAGTGGATCCGTATGTGGTTTAGGAAAAGAACACACGTGCAATGACTCTAGTGCTGGTTTAGGATAAGAGCACACATGCAATGACTCTAGTGGATCCATATGTGAATTGTGCAAAGAACACACATGCAATGACTCTAGTGGATCCATATGTGGTTTGTGAAAAGAACACACATGCAATGTCTCTAGCCGTGGTTCATGAAAAGAACACACATGCAATGACACTGGTGGATCCATGTGGTCTATGAAAACAACACACATGCAATGACTCTGGTGGATCCATATGTGGTTTAGGAAAAGAACACACATGCAATGACTCTAGTGCTGGTTTAGAAGAACACACATGCAATGACACTGGTGGATCCATATGTGGTTTGTGAAAAGAACACACATTCAATGACATAGGTGGATACATGTGGTGTATGAAAAGAACAGACATGCAATGACTCTAGTGCCGGTTTAGGATAAGAACGCATATGCAATGACACTGTTGGATACGTATGTGGTTTCTGAAACGAACACACATGGAATGACTCTGGTGGATCCATATGTGGTTTCTGAAAAGAACACACATTCAATGGCTCTAGTTGATCCATTCTAGTTGATCCATATCTGGTTTGTGAAAAGAACATACATGCAATGACTCTAGCTATGGTTCATGAAAAGAACACTCATGCAATGACACTGGTGGATCCATGTGGTTTATGAAAGGAACACACATGCAATGACTCTGGTGGATATATATTTGATTTAGGAAAAGAACACACATGCAATGACTCTAATCCTGGTTTAGGAGAAGAACACACGTGCAATGACACTGGTGGATCCATATGTGGTTTGTAAAAAGAACATACATTCTATGACACTGGTGGATCCATGTGGTTTATGAAAAGAACAGACATGCAATGACTCTAGTGCTGGTTTAGGATAAGAACACACATGCAATGACACTAGTGGATCCATATGTGGTTTGTGAAAAAAACACATGCAATGACTCTAGTGGATCCGCATGTGGTTTAGGAAAAGAACACACATGCAATGACTCTAGTGCTGGTTTAGGATAAGAGCACACATGCAATGACTCTAGTGGATCGATATGTGAATTGTGAAAAGAACACACATGCAATGACTCTAGTGGATCCATATGTGGTTTGTGAAAAGAACAGACATGCAATGACTCTAGCCGTGGTTCATGAAAAGAACACACATGCAATGACACTGGTGGATCCATGTGGTTTATGAAAACAACACACATGCAATGACCCTGGTGGATCCATATGTGGTTTAGGAAATGAACACACAGGCAATGACTCTAGTGCTTCTTTAGGAGAAGAACACACATGCAATGAGATGGCTGGATCCATATGTGGTTTGTGAAAAGAACACACATTCAATAACACTGGTGGATACATGTGGTTTATGAAAAGAACAGACATGCAATGACTCTAGTGTCGGTTTAGGATAAGAACGCATATGCAATGACACTGGTGGATCCGTATGTGGTTTGTGAAAAGAACACACATGGAATGCCTCTGGTGGATCCATATGTGGTATTGGAAAAGAACACACATGCAATGACTATAGTGCTCGTTTAGGATACGAACACACATGCAATGACTCTAGTGGATCCATATGTGGTTTGTGACAAGAACATACATGCAATGACTCTAGTTGATACATATGTGGTTTGTGAAAAGAACACACATCCAATGACTCTAGCTATGGTTCATGAAAAGAACACACATGCAATGACACTGGTGGATCTATGTGGTTTATGAAAAGAACACACATGCAATGACTCTGGTGGATATATATGTGATTTAGGCAAAGAACACACATGTAATGACTCTAGTGCTGGTTTAGGAGAAGAACACACATGCAATGCCACTGGAGGATCCATATGTGGTTTGTGAAAAGAACACACATTCAATGACACTGGTGGATCCATGTGGTTTATGAAAAGAACAGACATGCAATGACTCTAGTGTTGGTTTAGGATAAGAACACACATGCAATGACACTGGTGGATCCATATGTGGTTTGCGAAAAGAACACACATTGAATGACCCTGGTGGATCCATATGTGGTTTAGGAAAAGAACACATATGCAATGACTCTAGTGTTGGTTTAGGATAAGAACACACATTCAATGACTCTAGTGGATCCATATGTGGTTTGTGAAAAGAACACACATTCAATGACTCTAGTTGATCTATTCTAGTTGATCCATATCTGGTTTGTGAAAAGAACATACATGCAATGACTCTAGATATGGTTCATGAAAAGAACACACGTGCAATGACACTGGTGGATCCATGTGGTCTATGAAAACAACACACATGCAATGACTCTGGTGGATCCATATGTGGTTTAGGAAAAGAACACACATGCAATGACTCTAGTGCTGGTTTAGAAGAACACACATGCAATGACACTGGTGGATCCATATGTGGTTTGTGAAAAGAACACACATTCAATGACATAGGTGGATACATGTGGTTTATGAAAAGAACAGACATGCAATGACTCTAGTGCCGGTTTAGGATAAGAACGCATATGCAATGACACTGTTGGATACGTATGTGCTTTCTGAAAAGAACACACATGGAATGACTATGGTGGATCCGTATGTGGTTTCTGAAAAGAACACACATTCAATGGCTCTAGTTGATCCATTCTAGTTGATCCATATCTGGTTTGTGAAAAGAACATACATGCAATGACTCTAGCTATGGTTCATGAAAAGAACACTCATGCAATGACACTGGTGGATCCATGTGGTTTATGAAAGGAACACACATGCAATGACTCTGGTGGATATATATTTGATTTAGGAAAAGAACACACATGCAATGACTCTAATCCTGGTTTAGGAGAAGAACACACGTGCAATGACACTGGTGGATCCATATGTGGTTTGTAAAAAGAACATACATTCTATGACACTGGTGGATCCATGTGGTTTATGAAAAGAACAGACATGCAATGACTCTAGTGCTGGTTTAGGATAAGAACACACATGCAATGACACTAGTGGATCCATATGTGGTTTGTGAAAAAAACACATGCAATGACTCTAGTGGATCCGCATGTGGTTTAGGAAAAGAACACACATGCAATGACTCTAGTGCTGGTTTAGGATAAGAGCACACATGCAATGACTCTAGTGGATCGATATGTGAATTGTGAAAAGAACACACATGCAATGACTCTAGTGGATCCATATGTGGTTTGTGAAAAGAACACACATTCAATGACTCTAGCCGTGGTTCATGAAATGAACACACATGCAATGACACTGGTGGATCCATGTGGTTTATGAAAACAACACACATGCAATGACCCTGGTGGATCCATATGTGGTTTAGGAAATGAACACACAGGCAATGACTCTAGTGCTTCTTTAGGAGAAGAACACACATGCAATGACATGGCTGGATCCATATGTGGTTTGTGAAAAGAACACACATTCAATAACACTGGTGGATACATGTGGTTTATGAAAAGAACAGACATGCAATGACTCTAGTGTCGGTTTAGGATAAGAACGCATATGCAATGACACTGGTGGATCCGTATGTGGTTTGTGAAAAGAACACACATGGAATGCCTCTGGTGGATCCATATGTGGTATTGGAAAAGAACACACATGCAATGACTATAGTGCTTGTTTAGGATACGAACACACATGCAATGACTCTAGTGGATCCATATGTGGTTTGTGACAAGAACATACATGCAATGACTCTAGTTGATACATATGTGGTTTGTGAAAAGAACACACATCCAATGACTCTAGCTATGGTTCATGAAAAGAACACACATGCAATGACACTGGTGGATCTATGTGGTTTATGAAAAGAACACACATACAATGACTCTGGTGGATATATATGTGATTTAGGCAAAGAACACACATGTAATGACTCTAGTGCTGGTTTAGGAGAAGAACACACATGCAATGCCACTGGAGGATCCATATGTGGTTTGTGAAAAGAACACACATTCAATGACACTGGTGGATCCATGTGGTTTATAAAAAGAACAGACATGCAATGACTCTAGTGTTGGTTTAGGATAAGAACACACATGCAATGACACTGGTGGATCCATATGTGGTTTGCGAAAAGAACACACATGGAATGACCCTGGTGGATCCATATGTGGTTTAGGAAAAGAACACATATGCAATGACTCTAGTGTTGGTTTAGGATAAGAACACACATTCAATGACTCTAGTGGATCCATATGTGGTTTGTGAAAAGAACACACATTCAATGACTCTAGTTGATCTATTCTAGTTGATCCATATCTGGTTTGTGAAAAGAACATACATGCAATGACTCTAGATATGGTTCATGAAAAGAACACACGTGCAATGACACTGGTGGATCCATGTGGTCTATGAAAACAACACACATGCAATGACTCTGGTGGATCCATATGTGGTTTAGGAAAAGAACACACATGCAATGACTCTAGTGCTGGTTTAGAAGAACACACATGCAATGACACTGCTGGATCCATATGTGGTTTGTGAAAAGAACACACATTCAATGACATAGGTGGATACATGTGGTTTATGAAAAGAACAGACATGCAATGACTCTAGTGCCGGTTTAGGATAAGAACGCATATGCAATGACACTGTTGGATACGTATGTGGTTTTTGAAAAGAACACACATGGAATGACTATGGTGGATCCATATGTGGTTTCTGAAAAGAACACACATTCAATGGCTCTAGTTGATCCATTCTAGTTGATCCATATCTGGTTTGTGAAAAGAACATACATGCAATGACTCTAGCTATGGTTCATGAAAAGAACACTCATGCAATGACACTGGTGGATCCATGTGGTTTATGAAAATAACACACATGCAATGACTCTGGTGGATATATATTTGATTTAGGAAAATAACACACATGCAATGACTCTAGTCCTGGTTTAGGAGAAGAACACACGTGCAATGACACTGGTGGATCCATATGTGGTTTGTAAAAAGAACATACATTCAATGACACTGGTGGATCCATGTGGTTTATGAAAAGAACAGACATGCAATGACTCTAGTGCTGGTTTAGGATAAGAACACACATGCAATGACACTAGTGGATCCATATGTGGTTTGTGAAAAAAACACATGCAATGACTCTAGTGGATCCGCATGTGGTTTAGGAAAAGAACACACATGCAATGACTCTAGTGCTGGTTTAGGATAAGAGCACACATGCAATGACTCTAGTGGATCGATATGTGAATTGTGAAAAGAACACACATGCAATGACTCTAGTGGATCCATATGTGGTTTGTGAAAAGAACACACATTCAATGACTCTAGCCGTGGTTCATGAAATGAACACACATGCAATGACACTGGTGGATCCATGTGGTTTATGAAAACAACACACATGCAATGACCCTGGTGGATCCATATGTGGTTTAGGAAATGAACACACAGGCAATGACTCTAGTGTTGGTTTAGGAGAAGAACACACATGCAATGACACTGCTGGATCCATTTGTGGTTTGTGAAAAGAACACACATTCAATAACACTGGTGGATACATGTGGTTTATGAAAAGAACAGACATGCAATGACTCTAGTGCCGGTTTAGGATAAGAACGCATATGCAATGACACTGGTGGATCCGTATGTGGTTTGTGAAAAGAACACACATGGAATGCCTCTGGTGGATCCATATGTGGTATAGGAAAAGAACACACATGCAATGACTATAGTGCTGGTTTAGGATATGAACACACATGCAATGACTCTAGTGGATCCATATGTGGTTTGTGACAAGAACATACATGCAATGACTCTAGTTGATACATATGTGGTTTGTGAAAAGAACACACATCCAATGACTCTAGCTATGGTTCATGAAAAGAACACACATGCAATGACACTGGTGGATCTATGTGGTTTATGAAAAGAACACACATGCAATGACTCTGGTGGATATATATGTGATTTAGGCAAAGAACACACATGTAATGACTCTAGTGCTGGTTTAGGAGAAGAACACACATGCAATGCCACTGGTGGATCCATATGTGGTTTGTGAAAAGAACACACATTCAATGACACTGGTGGATCCATGTGGTTTATGAAAAGAACAGACATGCAATGACTCTAGTGTTGGTTTAGGATAAGAACACACATGCAATGACACTGGTGGATCCATATGTGGTTTGCGAAAAGAACACACATGGAATGACCCTGGTGGATCCATATGTGGTTTAGGAAAAGAACACATATGCAATGACTCTAGTGTTGGTTTAGGATAAGAACACACATTCAATGACTCTAGTGGATCCATATGTGGTTTGTGAAAAGAACACACATTCAATGACTCTAGTTGATCTATTCTAGTTGATCCATATCTGGTTTGTGAAAAGAACATACATGCAATGACTCTAGCTATGGTTCATGAAAAGAACACACGTGCAATGACACTGGTGGATCCATGTGGTTTATGAAAAGAACAGACATGCAATGACTCTGGTGGATATATATATGATTTAGGAAAAGAACACACATGCAATGACTCTAGTGTTGGTTTAGGAGAAGAACACACATGCAATGACACTGGTGGATCCATATGTGGTTTGTAAAAATAACATACATTCAATGACACTGGTGGATCGATGTGGTTTATGAAAAAAACACACATGCAATGACTCTAGTGCTGGTTTAGGATAAGAACACACATGCAATGATCACACTAGTGGATCCATATGTGGTTTGTCAAAAGAACACACATGCAATGGCTCTAGTGGATCCGTATGTGGTTTAGGAAAACAACACACATGCAATGACTCTAGTGTTGTTTTAGGATAAGAGCACACATGAAATGACTCTAGTGGATCCATATCTGAATTGTGAAAAGAACACACATGCAATGACTCTAGTGGATCCATATGTGATTTGTGAAAAGAACACACATGCAATGACTCTAGCCATGGTTCATGAAAAGAACACACATGCAATGACACTGGTGGATCCATGTGGTGTATGAAAACAACACACATGCAATGACTCTAGTGCCAGTTTAGGATAAGAACGCATATGCAATGACACTGGTGGATCCGTATGTGGTTTGTGAAAAGAACACACATGAAATGACTCTGGTGGATCCATATGTGGTATAGGAAAAGAACACCCATCCAATGACTATAGTGCTGGTTTAGGATAAGAACACACATGCAATGACTCTAGTGGATCCATATGTGGTTTGTTAAAAGAACACACATGCAATGACTCTTGCTATGGTTCATGAAAAGAACACACATGCAATGACACTGGTGGATCTATGTGGTTTTTGAAAAGAACACACATGCAATGACTCTGGTGGATAGATATATGTGATTTAGGAAAAGAACACACATGCAATGACTCTAGTGCTCGTTTAGGAGAAGAACACACATGCAATGCCACTGGTGGATCCATATGTGGTTTGTGAAAAGAACACACATTCAATGACACTGGTGGATCCATGTGGTTTATGAAAAGAACAGACATGCAATGACTCTAGTGCTGGTTTAGGATAAGAACACACATGCAATGACACTGGTGGATCCATATGTGGATTGCGAAAAGAACACACATGGAATGACCCTGGTCGATCCATATGTGGTTTAGGAAAAGAACACCTATGCAATGACTCTAGTGCTGGTTTAGGATAAGAACACACATTCAATGACTCTAGTGGATCCATATGTGGTTTGTGAAAAGAACACACATTCAATGACTCTAGTTGATCCATTCTAGTTGATCCATATCTGGTTTGTGAAAAGAACATGCATGCAATGACTCTAGCTATGGTTGATGAAAAGAACACCCGTGCAATGACACTGGTGGATCCATGTGGTTTATGAAAAAAACAGACATGCAATGACTCTGGTGGATATATATATGATTTAGGAAAAGAACACACATGCAATGACACTGGTGGATCCATGTGGTTTATGAAAAGAACACACATGCAATGACTCTGGTGGATATATATTTGATTTAGGAAAATAACACACATGCAATGACTCTAGTCCTGGTTTAGGAGAAGAACACACGTGCAATGACACTGGTGGATCCATATGTGGTTTGTAAAAAGAACATACATTCAATGACACTGGTGGATCCATGTGGTTTATGAAAAGAACAGACATGCAATGACTCTAGTGCTGGTTTAGGATAAGAACACACATGCAATGACACTAGTGGATCCATATGTGGTTTGTGAAAAAAACACATGCAATGACTCTAGTGGATCCGCATGTGGTTTAGGAAAAGAACACACATGCAATGACTCTAGTGCTGGTTTAGGATAAGAGCACACATGCAATGACTCTAGTGGATCGATATGTGAATTGTGAAAAGAACACACATGCAATGACTCTAGTGGATCCATATGTGGTTTGTGAAAAGAACACACATTCAATGACTCTAGCCGTGGTTCATGAAAAGAACACACATGCAATGACACTGGTGGATCCATGTTGTTTATGAAAACAACACACATGCAATGACCCTGGTGGATCCATATGTGGTTTAGGAAATGAACACACAGGCAATGACTCTAGTGTTGGTTTAGGAGAAGAACACACATGCAATGACACTGCTGGATCCATATGTGGTTTGTGAAAAGAACACACATTCAATAACACTGGTGGATACATGTGGTTTATGAAAAGAACAGACATGCAATGACTCTAGTGCCGGTTTAGGATAAGAACGCATATGCAATGACACTGGTGGATCCGTATGTGGTTTGTGAAAAGAACATACATGCAATGACTCTAGTTGATACATATGTGGTTTGTGAAAAGAACACACATCCAATGACTCTAGCTATGGTTCATGAAAAGAACACACATGCAATGACATTGGTGGATCTATGTGGTTTATGAAAAGAACACACATGCAATGACTCTGGTGGATATATATGTGATTTAGGCAAAGAACACACATGTAATGACTCTAGTGCTGGTTTAGGAGAAGAACACACATGCAATGCCACTGGTGGATCCATATGTGGTTTGTGAAAAGAACACACATTCAATGACACTGGTGGATCCATGTGGTTTATGAAAAGAACAGACATGCAATGACTCTAGTGTTGGTTTAGGATAAGAACACACATGCAATGACACTGGTGGATCCATATGTGGTTTGCGAAAAGAACACACATGGAATAACCCTGGTGGATCCATATGTGGTTTAGGAAAAGAACACATATGCAATGACTCTAGTGTTGGTTTAGGATAAGAACACACATTCAATGACTCTAGTGGATCCATATGTGGTTTGTGAAAAGAACACACATTCAATGACTCTAGTTGATCTATTCTAGTTGATCCATATCTGGTTTGTGAAAAGAACATACATGCAATGACTCTAGCTATGGTTCATGAAAAGAACACACGTGCAATGACACTGGTGGATCCATGTGGTTTATGAAAAGAACAGACATGCAATGACTCTGGTGGATATATATATGATTTAGGAAAAGAACACACATGCAATGACTCTAGTGTTGGTTTAGGAGAAGAACACATATGCAATGACAGTGGTGGATCCATATGTGGTTTGTAAAAAGAACATACATTCAATGACACTGGTGGATCCATGTGGTTTATGAAAAGAACACACATGCAATGACTCTAGTGATGGTTTAGGATAAGAACACACATGCAATAACACTAGTGGATCCATATGTGGTTTGTGAAAAGAACACACATGCAATGGCTCTAGTGGATCCGTATGTGGTTTACAAAAAGAACACACATGCAATGACGCTAGTGTTGTTTTAGGATAAGAGCACACATGAAATGACTCTAGTGGATCCATATGTGAATTGTGAAAAGAACACACATGCAATGACTCTAGTGGATCCATATGTGGTTTGTGAAAAGAACACACATGCAATGACTCTAGCCATGGTTCATGAAAAGAACACACATGCAATGACACTGGTGGATCCATGTGGTGTATGAAAACAACACACATGCAATGACTCTAGTGCCGGTTTAGGATAAGAACGCATATGCAATGACACTGGTGGATCCGTATGTGGTTTGTGAAAAGAACACACATGAAATGACTCTGGTGGATCCATATGTGGTATAGGAAAAGAACACCCATGCAATGACTATAGTGCTGGTTTAGGATAAGAACACACATGCAATGACTCTAGTGGATCCATATGTGGTTTGTGAAAAGAAAACACATGCAATGACTCTAGCTATGGTTCATGAAAAGAACACACATGCAATGACACTGGTGGATCTATGTGGTTTTTGAAAAGACCACACATGCAATGACTCTGGTGGATATATATATGTGATTTAGGAAAAGAACACACATGCAATGACTCTAGTGCTGGTTTAGGAGAAGAACACACATGTAATGCCACTGGTGGATCCATATGTGGTTTGTGAAAATAACACACGTTCCTTGACACTGGTGGATCCATGTGGTTTATGAAAAGAACAGACATGCAATGACTCTAGGTGCTAGTTTAGGATAAGAACACACATGCAATGACACTGGTCGATCCATATGTGGTTTGCGAAAAGAATACACATGGAATGACCCTGGTGGATCCATATGTGGTTTAGGAAAAGAACACACATGCAATGACTCTAGTGCTGGTTTAGGATAAGAACACACATGCAATGACTCTAGTGGATCCATATGTGGTTTGTGAAAAGAACACACATTCAATGACTCTAGTTGATCCATATGTGGTTTGTGAAAAGAACATACATGCAATGACTCTAGATATGGTTCATGAAAAGAACACACATGCAATGACACTGGTGGATCCATGTGGTTTATGAAAAGAACACACATGCAATGACTCTGATGGATATATATATGATTTAGGAAAAGAACACACATGCAATGACTCTTGTGTTGGTTTAGGAGAAGAACACGCATGCAATGACACTGGTGGATCCATATGTGGTTTGTAAAAAGAACATACATTCAATGACACTAGTGGATCCATGTGGTTTATGAAAAGAACAGACATGCAATGACTCTGGTGGAACCATATGTGGTTTATGAAAAGAACACACATGCAATGACTCTAGTGCTGGTTTAGGAGAAGAACACACATGCAATGACACTGGTGGATCCGTATGTGGTTTGTGAAAAGAACACACATGGAATGACTCTGGTGGATCCATATGTGGTATAGGAAAAGAACAGACATGCAATGACTATAGTGCTGGTTTAGGATAAGACCACACAAGCAATGACTCTAGTCGATCCATATGTGGTTTGTGACAATAACACACATGCAATGACTCTAGTTGATCCATATGTGGTTTGTGAAAAGAACACACATGCAATGACTCTAGCTATGGTTCACAAAAAGAACACACATGCAATGACACTGGTGGATCTATGTGGTTTATGAAAAGAACACACATGCAATGATTCTGGTGGCTATATATGTGATTTAGGAAAAGAACACAGATGCAATGACTCTAGTGCTGGTTTAGGAGAAAAACACACATGCAATGCCACTGGTGGATCCATATGTGGTTTGTGAAAAGAACACACATTCAATGACACTGGTGGATCCATGTGGTTTATGAAAAGAACAGACATGCAATGACTCTAGTGCTGGTTTAGGATAAGAACACACATGCAATGACACTGGTGGATCCATATGTGGTTTGCGAAAAGAACACACATGGAATGACCCTGGTGGATCCGAATGTGGTTTAGGAAAAGAATACACATGCAATGACTCTAGTTGATCCATATGTGGTTTGTGAAAAGAACAAACATTCAATGACTCTAGCTATGGTTCATGAAAAGAACACACATGCAATGACACTGGTGGATCCATGTCGTTTATGAAAAGAACACACATGCAATGACTCTGGTGGATATATATATATGATTTAGGAAAAGAACACACATGCAATGACTCTAGTACTGGTTTAGGAGAAGAACACACATGCAATGACACTGGTGGATCCATATGTGGTTTGTAAAAAGAACATACATCCAATGACACTGGTGGATCCATGTGGTTTATGAAAAGAACAGACATGCAATGACTCTAGTGCTGGTTTAGGATAAGAACACACATGCAATGACACTAGTGGATCCATATGTGGTTTGTGAAAAGAACACACATGCAATGACTCTAGTGGATCCGTATGTGGTTTAGGAAAAGGACACACATTCAATGACTCTAGTGCTGGTTTAGGATAAGAGCACACATGCAATGACTCTAGTGGATCCATATGTGAATTGTGAAAAGAACACACATGCAATGACTCTAGTGGATCCATATGTGGTTTGTGAAAAGAACACACATGCAATGATTCTAGCCGTGGTTCATGGAAAGAACACACATGCAATGACACTGGTGGATCCATGTGGTTTATTAAAACAACACACACGCAATGACTCTGGTGGATCCATATGTGGTTTAGGAAAAGAACACACATGCAATGACTCTAGTGCTGGTTTAGGAGAAAAACACACATGCAATGCCACTGGTGGATCCATATGTGGTTTGTGAAAAGAACACACATTCAATGACATTGGTGGATCCATGTGGTTTATGAAAAGAACAGACATGCAATGACTCTAGTGCTGGTTTAGGATAAGAACACACATGCAATGACACTGGTGGATCCGTATGTGGTTTGCGAAAAGAACACACATGGAATGACCCTGGTGGATCCGAATGTGGTTTAGGAAAAGAATACATATGCAATGACTCTAGTTGATCCATATGTGGTTTGTGAAAAGAACACACATTCAATGACTCTAGCTATGGTTCATGAAAAGAACACACATGCAATGACACTGGTGGATCCATGTCGTTTATGAAAAGAACACACATGCAATGACTCTGGTGGATATATATATGATTTAGGAAAAGAACACACATGCAATGACTCTAGTACTGGTTTAGGAGAAGAACACACATGCAATGACACTGGTGGATCCATATGTGGTTTGTAAAAAGAACATACGTCCAATGACACTGGTGGATCCATGTGGTTTATGAAAAGAACAGACATGCAATGACTCTAGTGCTGGTTTAGGATAAGAACACACATGCAATGACACTAGTGGATCCATATGTGGTTTGTGAAAAGAACACACATGCAATGACTCTAGTGGATCCGTATGTGGTTTAGGAAAAGGACACACATTCAATGACTCTAGTGCTGGTTTAGGATAAGAGCACACATGCAATGACTCTAGTGGATCCATATGTGAATTGTGAAAAGAACACACATTCAATGACTCTAGTGGATCCATATGTGGTTTGTGAAAAGAACACACATGCAATGACTCTAGCCGTGGTTCATGGAAAGAACACACATGCAATGACACTGGTGGATCCATGTGGTTTATTAAAACAACACACACGCAATGACTCTGGTGGATCCATATGTGGTTTAGGAAAAGAACACACATGCAATGACTCTAGTGCTTGGTTAGGAGAAGAACACACATGCAATGACACTGGTGGATCCATATGTGGTTTGTGAAAAGAACACACATTCAATGACACTGGTGGATACATGTGGTTTATGAAAAGAACAGTGACGTGGTGGTGTCGTGGTGGTGTCACGGCAGATGCCTTGGATAGGCTAAAGGTGGGGCCAATATGCACTAGAGGAATCTAGGGAGGGATAGTGTGGTGATTCCACACATAGATGCTTTGTATTCTCCAAACTAGATCAGTTATAGATGCTCCTTGAGCTGTTATTGGGGAGAGGAGGAAGGAAGAACTCGCTTACTCTCACCACTACCTATCTCCAAGGAACCAACTACTCAAATGCCAACCAACCCCTTTCTACAGAGGCCCTAGCGCTCCTTATAAAGGGGAGGCTAGGTCTCCCATTAGGGAATACGTGGAGGCATATTCCTGGGAATATGCCTCTTCCCAAAATAGCAAACGGACCGTGTCACTTTTCGCCATCGTAAGCCATGCAGAGGCTATGTAAGCCTCTGCGGCGCCAGCGTCAGCCGACACAGGGTGCGTCACCCTTGGCGGCCACACCTCGGTGGTCCTTCCCTCTGTCCGCTTTGCTCATGCTCCAGCATATAGTGACCACCTTTTGACCAGCGAGATACCTTCCTTCTCTTGCAAGCCTGATATAACCCGGATCATACCTGGTTAATCCGGCCCCATGGGTACCTGCATACAAGTTATAAAATACCTGCTGGCATACGGCATACGTCGGCCGGGACTCAGTTAGGCGGACATCCTCCGGTCCGGGTTACACCGTGATTCGGCCTGCCTTGAGGTGACTCGGCCAGCATTCGCTTTGGCCTTGTCGTACCTCGGCTAACTCGGCCTCTATAACCCGGCGTGACCCTACCCAGGGGTATCCCCCCAACATTAGTCCCCGAATCTGGTGCGGTCATAGCAGCTTCAACCGCTAAGGCCACGACAGGTTCAATTTACCAAGCCTTTTGCTCCCTTTTCCGAGATACCTCATAGCCGGGATTTTATGGGCTAACTTTCCCTTGGCACATTCCGAGTTTTCACTCGCAGGCCGGGTCACCCTCTAATTATCCGGGTTATCCTTCCTTCTCTCGTACTCTTCCCCACGTCCCATGTGGAGGGTAATCATTATCTTGCCTCATTTTAAGGGCATCCGCCAGTTACTGCATTTATTGTCAGGTGTTACTATTGCACACGTCGCGTCGCGTCTACCTCCTCGTTAACTGTATCACCACGTCGAGTCGTGGGATCCCCTGTGCCCTGTGGCCCTTCCTGCGGCTCGCCTCTGATTGGCTGACCCGGGTAATACACGGCCACACCGTGTGGCCCTGGCGTATTGCACGATCCCACTACCCCCACTGGGGCGTGGTTAAATAGGGGAGGGGCGCGCCCCTTGGTTGTTTTCCCCTTCTCGCGCCCTGCCCCCTTTGCCTCTTCTTCTTCCTAGCAACAGCGCCACCGCTGCACCGTGCCTTTTCGCACCTGCCTCGCTACCGCTCCCACGCTGCTCCACCGCCACGGGTCCATGCTAGTCTAAGCCCCTGCCCCCCACCTTCGATAGGGCCGGTGAGGACAGTGACTTGGAGATGACTGAAGAAGAGCTCGCCGTCGCTGAAGCAGAGATGGAGGAGGGGGGAAACGCGGAGCGCGGTGCCTAGGCCGGTTCCTGGGTGTGCCAGGATGACCTGGACTGGCTCTACTGCACCCGGCGCATCCCTGAGGGCGTGATTGCCCGCCTCGCTACCGAGGAGCTCGCTCCCTCACCCAATCCGGGTGAGTTCGTCGTGTTCCTATCCCACTTCCAGCGCGGCTTCGGCCTGCCCGTGAGCGATTTTTTCCATGACTTTCTCAATATCTACAAACTCCAACCTCACCATCTCCCGGCGAATGCCATCACATCCCTTTCTTCATTCGCCTCCACCGTAGAAGGATATGTCGGTCTATGGCCCACTAAAGAGCTTTGGATCCGGTTCTTCGGTCTGCGAAGGAACGTGATTCCGAATAAACTGCTTGACCCGGAGGACAAACATTTGACACAATTCGGTGCTGCCTCTATTTGTCTCCGGAAACAATCCGTCTTTCCCCAGGTCACGGGGCTTGATTCTTGCAAGGGCTGGGCCCAAACTTTCTTCTATGTCAGAAATGGCACGAATGAAGATCTGATCCAGCTGCGCCCCTATGCTCTGGGTCCTCCTAATCTGGATTTGTGAGACCGGGTTTCCAAGAAACCCACTGTCTTGGCGAATCAAGTCAACAAGCGGTTCCAGGAGCTGAAGGATTCGGGGCTACGCAACGAGGATGCGATGATCACTTTTGTCTGCAGCCGGATCTCCCCTCTCCAGAAGCGCACTCACAAGATTTGCCACATGAGCTGGCGCCTTGACCCCAACCGGACCTCTTCCTTTGAACTGAACAACACCGAGATATTCCGCCGGGTCAAGGCCCTTTTCACAACCAACAAAGACTTCTCCGCTGATTGGGAGTGGGGGATAGAACATTTCTGCCAGGACAAGGCTCCTCCTATGGTAAATCTCGTGTTCCAATCTCTTTCTGAGTTATATCATATGTTGGAGTATGTTGTTTGTTTGATCCTTTTGCATTTTCTTCTTAGTTGTTTCTTTAGCAAACCCTCGAAGGTGGCACCGAGCCTTCCCTCAAATGGGCGAAGGATCGACTTGCCCCGGATGAGGAGGAGCCGGATCAGGAAATGTTCCTGCCATTCCCTGATGCCACCAAGCGACCCACTGGTAACTTCTCTTCCTTAAGAGATTGGCCTGACGATGAAGATGATTCTGACGTTGAGGTGATGGAAGCATTTGACACCGTACCCCTTTCTTACGCATTTTCGGCTTCAGCTAACCCGGGAGGGCAGATCCACAAAGATCCTCCTCTCGCCACGGGTGAGCCGGTCCCAGCCGCGTCTAAGAAACGGGATGCCACTTCCGCTGCTTCCTCCAGACCTGCTAAAACGACCAAGAGGCAAAAGAAGTCCGTCAACAAGACAGCCACCAAGCCTCCGACTAAGGCTATAGTCCGGAGAGCTCGAAAGCCCAAGGAGCCTTTGACTTCTGACGAGTAAGTCACTTTTCTCTTTGTCCAATTCTTTGCTTCATGTTTTCTATCCATATGCCTTTATTTTGTTATAACTTGCTATTCATCATTTGAGTCGGTAGGGCTGCGGTGGAGGTTCCCCCAGAGCAGATCCAGCATCGCTTCGCCTCTCCGGCACACCCCATCTCCCCCTCGTGGCGACGATACATGCCCGCTGAGCCCCATTCAGGAGGATTCAGTGGCTGCTCCGGGTTCTAGCCCACCTCGTCCAGAGGAGGGCAACCTTGGAGCAGGGGGAAGTGGCTGTGCCAAGGCAGCAGATGCCCCCAGCTCTTCATCGGCTCAGCCGCAACCTGCCACCTCCGAGGTACCAACAACACCGCCGCCAAGACCAGCACCAGCACAAGCACCAGCGCCAGCACCAATAACAACACCACAATTACCAGTCCTTCCGCCTCATCCGAGTCCTCCAAGACTTGGCGAGAGGGCCCAGCTAGCTCCTAGGCTGCACCCAAGTCCAAGGCTACAACACAAACTTCAGCCTCTCAGCAGCAGCCCAAGGCTAAGAAAAATTCTGACGCCGCCAGGGCAGCATCAATCGAGGCCGGGCAGCACACGCTCACATCCATGCTTCTGAAGAAGAATCCACCGAAGAAAGATGCCCTCTCCGGGTCAGGTAACATGCAACTTGCATTGCACACCAGCCCTGTTGCCGCCCAAGTTGAAAGGAGGGACGCCCACACCAAGGGTTTGATTGCGCCCCACATGCTTAGTGGAGAGCGCTATCCTCCAGCCCTAATCGAGTACGTCAACAACTGGAACAAAGCGGAGTTCGTCAATAACGACGATCTCCTGGAGAAGTTTGGGCCTACCGAGTTTGCCGCACAAATGAACACAGCAGCCAAGGCTATCAACCTTGCTGGCCGGATGATGGAGGTATGCTAATTTGAATTTTCTTTAGCATGCACAAGTGCTTAGAGATATATCCATTAGTCCCCGAGCCTCCGGGGGAGTAACTTGTTACTCGGCCGGATGCTTCTTAGAGAACTGGCGTAGCTCCTTAGTAACTTCAGATATGCACACATCTAGAGCCGGGTTAAGTTCCACTTGGCCCGGATCTTGTACACTTCGAATATGCACACACCTAGAGCCGGGTTAAGTTCCACTTGGCCTGGATTTTGTACACTTCGAATATGCACACACCTAGGGCCGGTTTAAGTTACTCTTGGCCCGGATCTTGTACACTTTGAATATGCACACACCTAGAGCCGGGTTAAGTTCCACTTGGCCCGGATTTTGTACACTTCGAATATGCACACACCTAGAGCCAGGTTAAGTTCCTCTTGGCCCGGATCTTGTACACTTCGAATATGCACACACCTAGAGCCGGGTTAAGTTCCTCTTGGCCCGAATCTTGTACACTTCGAATATGCACACACCTAAATCCGGGTTAGGTTCCTCTTGGCCCGGATCTTGTACACTCCGAATATGCACCCACCTAGAGCCAGGTTAAGTTCCACTTGGCCCGGATTTTGTACACTTCGAATATGCACACACCTAGAGCCGGGTTAAGTTCCACTTGGCCTAGATTTTGTACACTTCGAATATGCACATAACTAAGTCAACTTTGCTTTTTTCAGGTCACCACCAATCGTCGGAGTGCTGAGTTTCAGCGCCTCTTGGACACACACAAGGCGCTGCGCTCGAAACATTCTACACTTCTTGCTGAGTTCGAGAAAAGGGGTACGATTTCACTATGACATTTTCCTATCTTTTTGAGTCTTTTCTCGCCAAACTAATCTTTCATTCAAATTTGTGCAGCCGAAGTGGATGCCGAAAAAAAATCATGAGAAAAAACTTAGTCGAGATAAAAGGTAATTCGTTTTGATTCCTCAATTTTGGTGCCCTCTCTTCTTTGTCTTGAGCTCAGCATATATTCATACCCCTACTTTGCCGGGTCAACAAACTATTTCAGCATCCCTTGAAGATAGTGTGCCCGTGCATGATATGGTGCTGCATTTTCTCGAACAAGTAGGGCAACACCAGGCCGAACTTAAGAAGAAGGATGATGAGCTCGCCCAACTCCGAGCCAAAGACGATGAAGTTGCCAGGCTCAAGGCCGAGATGAAAAAACTTAAGGAGCTCCATAAGGTTGAGATGGACAAGGTTGGCCAAGATTTCACCGAGGAGCAAGAACGCCTCAAGCTTCAACTCGCAAAAGATCAAGAGCTACTGAAGGAGACCAACATCAAGCTTGAATCGGCAAATGCTGAACTTGAGATACTCCAGAAGAGGCATGCTGATTGCACCATAGAGCTGACCTGGATCCACAGTCATATCTCTCGTAAGTTCTTTTCCTTCAGCCGACATGAATTTCTCCCGGTCAACCTCCTTTACTCATTTCAGTTTTCTTTTTATCAGGAAAATTCCCAGAGGGTAATGCCATTGCGGCTACTGCCGTTGCCAAGTTCCACCAGCAAAGGGGTACTCCAACTGGTCCTGGATCTGAAACCATTCCCTTTGACATGGAGGACTTGCTGGTCAGCCTGTCCTCTCGCCTTGATATTATAAAAAACTATGGTTCGGATATCCTAGACTCAGCCGTCCGGATCTTTCATGCCCTTTGGCCTCAAGAGGATGTTCTGGTGGGATCCACTGCCTTGATCAATAGATTGATGGATTGTGAGACCCAGCTTGACCTCTGGAGGGAATCCGCTGCAAGCGCCAGAGCTGCAACTGTTCTCCACTTCGTGCTCACATGGTATGAGAAAATAAATCTGAATCTTCTCGAGCGCTTGCCCACCGGATCAAGGTGGTCAACTGATCTGGATTAGATAGCTTGGCACAAGGCTTACACCCATAACCTCATTCAGTTTGCCCCCATCCATCAATGGAACGAGGAAGCAAGTTTTCTTGGCACTGTTGATGACGAATATGTTGAAGATGGTTCGTATGAGGAGGAAGAGGACGAAGCCTCGGACATCGAAGAAAATGAAGATGACGATGAAGCTGAGGACGGAGTTCCACCTGCTGGTGCCGAGTTACCTCCTCCTGCTGCTCCTTGAGCACCAAAAAACACTCTGAAATTTATCAGATCCCCAGTATACCGGGTGCAGATGTATTAAGCATATTGATTATGTTTTGCTACCAAGTTATTTATGCCGGATTATCTTGGGCGTAGTCCCCAAGTTTCATTTTCTTATTCTTTCAATTTCATGGCTCGGCTCGTGTCTATGTTGATTCGGTTTTGTGACTTACGAGTCTGAGTTTCAAAAATTGACTTAACAATACTTGGAAACTTTAGGCTTAGCTCAAAGCAATCCAGCGTAGTAAACATAAAGTAAACATAAGTTTAGTCCTAATAACAAATGCTGGCTTGACTAAGTTCCTTTTCCTTAGTCGTCTTTCATGTGCTACGCAATTCCAAACTTGTTCTATTGCTTGCCATGAAGCCAATTCTTGTTGGACAACAGCAAGTCGAAGAGTTGAGTTTTTGGTGCTCACACGCTACTAATCCGTCTTAGGTAGAAGCAACTTACGCCAGCCGACATATAGATAACAAACACAGAAGACCATAAATATCACTAAGGCAGTCCCCGAGTTACTGCTCGAGGTGCCAAGATTTCATTGATAAACTCATTGCCGGCATACATACCGACATATGAGAGACTCGGATACACACCCTTCTTTGTTAAGTGTAGAACGGACGAAGTAGAGCTACATTCCATGGACGCTTAGATTCCTCGCCGGACCTGTCCGCCTTGTTCTTCTCCTGTGGTTTTGCATCAATGAGATAATAAGAGTCATTGTGCAATGCTTTGCTCACAATGAATGGCCCTTCCCATGGGGGGGGATAACTTATGCATGCCAGCAGTACGTTGTACCAGCCGGAGTACTAGATCACCTTCCCGGAAGACTCGGGGGTTTACCTTCCGGCTATGACAGCGTCGGAGGTTTTGCTGATATATGGCGGATCTGGACAATGCCAATTCTCTTGCTTCTTCCAACAGATCAACATCATTTTGTCGGGCTTCTCGCACTTCGGCTTCTGTGTATTGGGTGACTCTATGAGAATCATGCTCTATGTCGGCTGGTAATACAGCTTCTGCCCCATATACCATAAAGAATGGCGTATAGCCTGTTGATCGATTCGGAGTTGTTCTTAAACTCCATAATACCGTTGGTAGTTCTTCTATCCAGCACCCCACTGATCTTTGCAGCGGCTCAATGAGCCAGGGTTTTATCCCGGATAACACTAATCCATTGGATCTTTCCACTTGTACGTTTGATGTGGGGTGGGCTACCGAGGTAACGTCCAGCCGGATCTTTTTATCTCGGCAGAATCGTGCAAATGCTCCTTCAGCAAAATTGGTGTTGTTATCTGTTATGATACTGTGAGGATAGCCATATCTGAAGATTATATCTTTGGGGAATGTCACGGCTGTAGCTCCATCACATTTTCTTATTGGCTTTACCTCAATCCACTTTGTAAACTTGTCAACCATGACCAAGATATGGGTCATCTTCCCTCTCGCCGTCTTAAATGGACCAACCATATCCAAACACCACACAGCAAATGGCCAGGTAATTGGTATGGTCTTGAGCGCCAACATTGGCACGTGTGTCTTGGTTGCATACCTCTGACAACCATTGCATTCTCTTACTAGATCTTCTGCTTGTTCCAAGGCACTTGGCCAGTAGAATCCATGCCGGAAAGCTTTTGTCACTAAGGCCCTGGACGAGGCGTGATGCCCACATTCCCCTTGATGTATATCTTGGATGATGTCAAACCCTTCTTCCAGGTCAACGCACCGTTGTAGGACATTCGTGACACTCCTCTTGTATAGCTCGGCATTGATAATTGTGTATGCCTTTGCGCTCCTCTGAACTTGCCTTGAAAGCACTTCTTCATCAGGCAAAGATCCATCCTTCAGGAACTGGAATATGGGCAGTGCGCAAGCTGGTATGGCTCGCACTGGAAACACATCCTCGTCCACTTCCATTCGATCTACCGACATAACCTCTGCCGGGTCAGGCTGTACAGTCTCCGGGTTCCGCGAAGCAGTCCCCAGGTCTCCTGAGCCACTTCTCACATCAATGTTCATCGGCACAGCTTCCGACTCCAGATTTTCCGGGATATAGATTGACTCGGATTCTAGAGGTGGCCTGATAGACGGCTTTCTGAGGTCCTCTAGTGCTACACCCAGTGGAATCTCTTGTCGGGTTGATCCGAGTTTCGACATTACGTCGGCAGCCTCATTTTCCAGTCGGGGTACATGATGGAACTCGCATCCCTCGAAGTATCTCGATATTTTCTGCACATGAAATCTGTACAGTGCCATGTTTTCAACCAAAGCATCCCATTGCCCCGAGACTTGCTGAACTACCAAATCCGAGTCACCAAAGCATTGGATCTGACGTATTCCAATTTCTTTTGCCACTTTGAGCCCATGCACAAGTGCTTCATATTCTGCAACATTGTTTGATGCTGCGAAATGGATCTACATCACATACTTCAGCTGGTCCTTCTTGGGCGAGGTAAGCACAACTCCGGCGCCTAACTCGGTTTTCATTTTTGATCCGTAAAAATGCATTCTCAAGTAGTTCGGATCTGGCAATGGTGGCTCATATTGCATCTCGACCCAATCCATGAAAAAGTCGGCCACAGCCTGAGACTTGATCGCATCTCTCCTGTCGAATTGTGGAGCATAAGGGGCTAGTTCAATTGCCCATTTTGCGATTCAGCCGCTTGCATCCTTATTGCTCATTATCTCAGATATGGGGGCTTCACATATCACTTTAATGGGGTGTTCTTCAAAGTAGTGCTTCAGCTTCTTTGCTGCCATATATACACCATATGCCATTTTCTGATAGTGAGGATAGTTCTGCTTTGATGCTGATAATACCTTGCTTAGGTAATAGACTGGCCTCTGCACTGACTTACCCTCTTCGTCACGCCCTACCACTATTATTGCACTTACAACTCGGTTTGTTGCGGCTACGTAGAGTAACATTGGCTCTTTTGATAGTGGAGAGGCTAATACTGGTGCAGTGGCTAGTATTTTCTTTAGCTGAATGAAGGCTTCATTGGCTTGCGGCGTCCATACGAATTTGTCTAACTTTTTAATCAGTTGATAGAGAGGCAATGCCTTTTCTCCCATCCGACATATAAACTGACTTAAGGATGCCAGACAGCCAGTGAACTTCTAGACATCATTAAGACACTTTGGCAATTCCATTCATTCTATGGCTCGGATTTTAGTTGGGTTAACTTCGATACCTTGGCTGGAGACAAGAAATCAGAGTAATTTTCCAACCGGGACACCAAAGGTACATTTCTCCAGGTTAAGCTTCGTCCGGAATCTCCTTAGGTTCACGAACGTTTGCCTGATATCGTCAAGGAGCGTTTTGCTTTCCTTGGTTTTTATAACCACATCATCTACATATACTTGCACATTTCCACCAATTTGATCGTGTAAACATTTTTGCATACATCTTTGGTACGTTGCCCCTGCATTACGCAAACCAAAAGGCATGGTGCGATAGCAATAAGCCCCATATGGGGTGATAAACGCAATCTTTATTTGATCACTCGGGTTCAGAGGTATCTGGTGGAAACCAGAATATGCATCTATGAATGACAACAGTTCACACCCAGCAGTAGAATCTATGACCTGATCTATCCTTGGTAGTGGGAATGGATCTTTTGGACATGCCTTATTCAGGTTCGTGTAATTGATGCACATACGCCAAACTACTGCCACATTCGGATCATCTTTCTTCTTTTCCACAAGCACCGGATTAGATAGCCAATCTGGGTAAAGCACTTCCATGATAAACCCGGCTGCGAGGAGCTAAGCTATCTCATCTCCAATGACTTTTCTCCTGTCTTCGGCAAAGTGGCGGAGAGGTTGCTTCACCGGCTTTGCTCCGGGTCTCACATTCAAAGAGTGCTTGGCCAACTCCCTCCGAACACCTTGCAAGTCCTGTGTGGACCAGGCAAAGATATCTCGATTCTCACGGAGGAAGTTGACAAGCTCGCTTTCCTATTTGTCAGTTAACCCGGCACCAATCATTACAGTGCGCTCTGGGAACAAATCATCAACACGTACTTTCTTTGTATCCTTTGTTGCTTGAAATGAGACACTTCCATGTGGGTTACTTAGCGTCGGCATATACTGCTGTGCGGATTGTGCCAATGCCGCTACTTCCTGGATCTTTCTCTTTTCTTGTGCGATCACAAGTGACTCGGCTAGGATGGACCCGCTGACGCACACTCAATGGAACGTCGGAAATCTCCTACTAAGGTAATTACTCCATTTGGCCTAGGCAACTTCATCTTCAGGTAACTGATGTGACAACTTGCCATGAATTTGTTTAGGGCTGGCCTACCGAGTAATGCGTGATACGTGCTTTCTAAGTTCACAACCTCAAACTCCAAATTCTCTGTTCAGCAGTTATCTCGTGTGCCGAATAATACGTCAACCCGGACCTTGCCAATGGGTTCAAAGGAAATGCCTGGCACAATACCATGGAAAGTTGTCCTCGTGGCCTGGAGCATGTTCTCTGAGATACCCAACTTGCGCATGGTATCCACGTACATGATATTAATGCTGCTGCCTGATACATTGCAAATGTATCTATAATTTTTGATGTTCCATGCTTGGTTTTATCCACTTTCTTGTGTTTTGTTCCAACTTTGAAGTACTTTTCATATGATTTCTTGGACTAACCTATTAACAAGAGCCACAGTGCCAACTGCCTGTTTTCTGCTGTTTTTTGTTCCAGGAAAGTCAGAAAATGAATATTCTCGGAATTGAACGGGACAAAAGCCAAAGTGCCTATTTTTCCGGAAGGGATCAAGTGCCAGAATACGAGACGAAGTGGGGCCAGGGGCCGGCCACACCACCTGGCCGCACGGCCAGGCCTGGCCCGCGCCAGGGGGTGGTGTGGTGGCTCCCGGCACCCCCTCGGCCTCCCCTTCTGACTATAAGATGCCCTCAGGACGAAAACCCTAAGTACCCGATCAAAAATCCACGAAAGAGTCTGTAGCCGCCGTCATCTCCATGCCTAGATCGGGAGGGATCTGAAGCTCTTATCGGCACCCTGCCAGAGAGGGGAATTCACCCTGGAGGCCTTCTTCATCACCATGCAAGCCTCCGGTGTGATGCGTGAGTAGTTCATCCTTGGACTACGGATCCATGTAGTAGCTAGATGGCTGGTTTCTCCTCCTTTGTGCTTTCATGTTTAGATCTTGTGAGCTCCGTTCATGATCAAGATCATCTATTTGTAATCCATACATGTTGTGTTTGCAGGGATCCGATGGATATTAAGATGCTATTTCAGATTGATTATTGATTCTATCATGTCTTTGTTATTTGAGATCTTGCATGCTTTCCGTTGTTAGTAGCTATCTTGGCCAAGTAGATGCTAGCAACTCCAAGAGTTAGTATTTTTGTTCGATAGTGGGTTCATGCCTCTGGTAATCTGGGGAAGTGACAGAAATCTCTAAGGTACTAGATGTGCTGTTGCTACTAGGGAGAAAACAACAATCCTTTATTCATAGAACAATCGTATTGTTTACTTTACACGCAGTTCGTAAAGCAATAATTTGTTGCTTGCAACTTAATACTGGAGGGATTTCGGATGATAACCGGATGGCGGTCTATGTATTATGTTGTAGTGCCAATCAAGTCTCAAAGGAGTCAAGATGATTAGTATATGCATGTATTGCTTTCTCGGTGTTTGTCAATTGCCCCGCTGTAATTTGTTCACCCAGCATGTTATCTATCTAAGGAGAGCCACCTCTAGTGAACTATGGATCCCGTTCCTTGTCTTTTACATACAATCTATAAACTGTTTCTGCTTTGTGTTTATTTTCTGCAAACTATTACTTCTTTCCATTCGATATGTTTAATCCTTTGTTTTCCGCAAAACACGGTGAGATTGACAACCTCATCGCAAGTTGGGGACAAAGTTCTGTGGTTGTGTTGTGCAGGTCTCCACATTGCTACTAGCATCGGTAGTATGCCCTACCAAAGCTCAGCTAGTAACACCTTTGAGGTGTTTCTTTGCTCCTACTAGTTCGATTAAACATTGGTTTCATAACTGAGGGAAACTTGCTGCTATGGTCATCATACCTTCCTCTTGGGGTTCCCAACGAGCTCTACATCAACCACGTGTCATCAACACATTTTCTAGGCGTCGTGCATTGAGCAATCACTGCCATTGTCAATCAGCACCTTAGAAAATCTAACATTCATATTGGGCCTGATGAACGTTGGGTCCAACACTAATGCATATGAACCAGGGCTCGGCATAAGCTTGGGATGATCCTTGATACTCTAGGTAATTTCCTGATCCGACCAAGGCATATACCTCGTCACTGCCGCCATAACCGCATTCACTTCCATATGTCGGCGTTGCAAGCTTTTTCTATATGTTTCCTCCGTGGTGAACACACAATAACTCTGGTGATGCTCTTTGTATTCATTTCTCCCCTCATTTCCGTGGTATCTTTGATCTGGCTGATGCTGATTTTCCACCTGATGCACCGCATCCCTTCTCTCATGGTTTTCATACCTCGGCAGAGGTGGTGGCAACATTAACTGTTGCGTGTTCGCTCCGGAGAGCAATTGCTGCAGGGGTAACTCCTGCCAAGGTTGATCGTTCCGAGGTGCCTGAGCATTCCCCAAACCACCTTGTTCAATCTTCCTCATCCATTTGCATTGCCGAGTCGTGTGACCCGCCGGGTTACTCGGATTTGGCGTGTGAAATTTGCATGGCTAATCCAACATTGCCTCATATGTATACCTCAGCCGGTCTTTCTTTTCCTGCCACTGTTTCTTCTGCTCTGGCGTCCAAGTTTTCTTGCCATCGTTTCTCGGAGTCCACTGTTGCCCTCCAGTTTTCTGACGTTGATTGCTTCCTACCCTGGGTTGATCTTGATTTACAGCAGCAACTTGTTGCAAACTGTACCTGTAATCCGGTCTATCATCTCTTCTCTTACCCCGGTAATCATTTCGTCAGGATGATCCGGCTCCATCTCGCTGGTAGTACTCCTCATTTGACTCGTTTGACATAAGCCAGGGTTGAGTCGGATCCCCCAAAGCATACGAATCAGCAATCCAGATTGTCTCTGCTAGTGTAGTTGGCATATCCCTTTGTAGACTTTGCCACAACATGCTTGCATATCTACACCCTTGTGCAAACCAAGCTATTGCCTGTGACTCAATCACGCCCTCACACGAGTTTCTCAGGGTGCACCAGCGGGTCAAGAACTCCCTGTCTGTTTCATTTGGTCTCTGTTTGCACATTGCTAAGGTCAGTGGACTATTTGGCCTCTGATATGTGCTCGAGAAGTTACTGACAAAATTTCCTCAAAATCAATCCAACAGTTGATACTTCTGGGCGGTAAATTGTTTAACCATACCCACGCTGGCCCCACTAGCATCTGAGGCACGTATCTCACAGCCCATCTCAAGTTGCCTGTAGCAATTTTCACTGTCGTTGCGTAGTTGATCAACCAATCCTATGGATTGGTGCTGCCGTCATATGTTTTCGTGCGTCTGGGTAACTGGAAGTTAGGTACCGTAGGTTCTTTCATGATCTAGGGCCCAAAGCACGCTGGACTCGGAGGACCCTGCCCCTCAATTTGCTCCGACCTATAGAGTCGATCCAGTTTTAACCTGGCGTCGTCAGGCATCAAGTTCCTGCTTCCCAACCTTGACCCTATCATGTGATAGTCCAGCCTAGGGTATCCTGCGTTCACCATTTCCGAATCACCATCATTGTATCTATCTTGCTCTTGTGGAGCGCATCTCTGTTGCATACCTTGGCCGGCACTTCGCTCTTGCCGTGGTATATTCCGCTGCTGCGGTTGCCCTGCACCCGCCGAGTTGCACTGCCCGGCATTGCCGTTTACAGCGTTTCCCTGACCGGCATTGCCTTGGTCACGGTTACCTCGGCCAGCTTCACCTCGGCTGACACTTCGTCGATCCTCGTTTCCCTGCACTGCTTTTCATTTCCCTACCCTTGCCGGGTCATAGGAGACTATCTGTTTGTTTCTCCTCGCCGAGGTTACCACTTCCTCTCTTCTTGGGCTACCATGAGGGGACGATGCAGCTCCAGCAGATTTCTCCAGGTTACCTATCGCTGAGTAAACGACTTTGGAAGCCCCAGCCCTTGCCGGGTTAGCCCTGAGCAACTCTTCATATTGTCTGTTAGCGATCCGAACTAACTCATTGACCCTCTCCTGCTTTCTTTGTCAGGCTTCACCCGTCAAACCCTCTAACTCAGACGCAGCTGCATCCACTGCTCTGAGGTTCTTTGCCAGGGTAGTGTACTTCGGCAGCCCCACGGACAAAATGTTCTCTGACTCTTCAACTCTAGTATCACCCTCTTTGTTCATTTCACTGATGAGGTTTTTTCCCTTTACTTTTACAGCATCTACCTTATTCGCTCTTGCGTACTCGCGCAACGTCATGTTCAACGACTGCTGAGACACGGCTATCTTTTTCGCACCCCCTAGTACTTTCTGCCTAGTTTCTTCTAACTCGGCATGTGCCCGAGCTGGATCTACTGCAGGAGCTATGGGACTCTCTAGGCTATCTATCGCCTGCTATAGCACGTTCTCTGGCCTCTCTAGTGGAGGACCTCTACTTTTCCTTGGTGCCTTGGGTGTTACCTCCGGATCTGGTGCCGGATCCTTGCTCGCGCCAGCGCGAGGCACCGTCATCATCACCTCAGCACGGTCAGGGGAGCGAGTGATACGCGCCCTGTGAGCCGCGCTAAGGGGTGGCTCGCCTCCCTCGACGACGTGCCACGGGTGAACGCACGACACATCGACTGCGACGTAGATCTTGTGAGCGCCAAGCATGACGAAGAGGCTGTTGCGCGGAAGAGGTCATTTGCCGAAGGAACCAGAGTTGTCGCTGACAAAGTCCAGCGCTCCAAAGCGCTGAACGAGCCCAGAGACGATGTGCTCGCCTTTGCCGATGAGGTTTCCTGTCCGGATCTTCACTCCTGCTAGCGCCGCTAGCCCCACGGTGGCACCAACTGTCATGGTGGTGTCACGGCAGATGCCATGGATAGGCTAAAGGTGGGGCCAATATGCACTAGAGGAATCTAGGGAGGGACAGTGTGGTCATTCCACACACAGATGCTTTGTATTCTCCAAACTAGATCAGTTACAGATGCTCCTTGAGCTGTATTGGGGAGAGGAGGAAGGAAGAGCTCTCTTACTCTCACCACTACCTATCTCCAAGGAACCGACTACTCAAATGCCAACCCGGGAAATAACCCGGATCGTACCTGGTTAATCCGGCCCCGTGGGTACCTGCATACAAGTTATAAAATACCTGCTGGCATACGGCATACATCGGCCGGGACTCAGTTAGGCGTACATCCTCCGGTCCGGGTTACACCGTGATTAGGCCTTCCTTGAGGTGACTCGGCTAGCATTCGCTTTGGCCTTGCCGTACCTCGGCTAACTGGGCCACTATACCCGGCGTGACCCTACCCAGGGGTATCCCCCCAACAAACAGACATGCAATGACTCCAGTGCCGGTTTAGGATAAGAACGCATATGCAATGACACTGGTGGATCCATATGTGGTTTGTGAAAATAAAACACATGAAATGATTCTAGTGGATCCATATGTGGTATAGGAAAAGAACACACATGCAATGACTATAGTGCTGGTTTAGGATAAGAACACACATGCAATGACTAGTGGATCCATATGTGGCTTGTGAAAAGAACACACATGCAATGACTCTAGTTGATTCCTATGTGATTTGTGAAAAGAACACACATGCAATGACTCTAGCTATGGTTCATGAAAAGAACACACATGCAATGACACTGGTGGATCTTTGTGGTTTTTGAAAAGAACACACATGCAATGACTCTGGTGGATATATATGTGATTTAGGAAAAGAACACACATGCAACGACTCTAGTGCTGGTTTAGGAGAAGAACAGACATGCAATGCCACTGGTGGATCCATATGTGGTTTGTGAAAAGAACACACATTCAATGACATTGGTGGATCCATGTGGTTTATGAAAAGAACAGACATGCAATGACTCTAGTGCTGGTTTAGGATAAGAACACACATACAATGACACTGGTGGATCCATATGTGGTTTGTGAAAATAATACACATGGAATGACCCTAGTGGATCCATATGTGGTTTAGGAAAAGAACACACATGCAATGACTCTAGTGCTGGTTTAGGATAAGAACACACATGCAATGACTCTAGTGGATCCATATGTGGTCTGTGAAAAGAACACACATTCAATGACTCTAGTTGATCCATTCTAGTTGATCCATATCTGGTTTGTGAAAAGAACATACATGCAATGACTCTATCTATGGTTCATGAAAAGAATACACATGCAATGACACTGGTGGATCAATGTGGTTTGTGAAAAGAACACACATGCAATGACTCTGGTGGGTATATATATGATTTAGGAAAAGAACACACATTCAATGACTCTAGTGCTAGTTTAGGAGAAGAACACACATGCAATTACACTTGTGGATCCATACGTGGTTTGTAAAAAGAACATACATTCAATGACACTAGTGGATCCATCTGGTTTATGAAAAGAATAGACATGCAATGACTCTAGTGCTGGTTTAGGATAAGAACACACATGCAATGACTAGTGGATCCATATGTGGCTTGTGAAAAGAACACACATGCAATGACTCTAGTTGATTCCTATGTGATTTGTGAAAAGAACACACATGCAATGACTCTAGCTATGGTTCATGAAAAGAACACACATGCAATGACACTGGTGGATCTTTGTGGTTTTTGAAAAGAACACACATGCAATGACTCTGGTGGATATATATGTGATTTAGGAAAAGAACACACATGCAACGACTCTAGTGCTGGTTTACGAGAAGAACAGACATGCAATGCCACTGGTGGATCCATATGTGGTTTGTGAAAAGAACACACATTCAATGACATTGGTGGATCCATGTGGTTTATGAAAAGAACAGACATGCAATGACTCTAGTGCTGGTTTAGGATAAGAACACACATACAATGACACTGGTGGATCCATATGTGGTTTGTGAAAATAATACACATGGAATGACCCTAGTGGATCCATATGTGGTTTAGGAAAAGAACACACATGCAATGACTCTAGTGCTGGTTTAGGATAAGAACACACATGCAATGACTCTAGTGGATCCATATGTGGTCTGTGAAAAGAACACACATTCAATGACTCTAGTTGATCCATTCTAGTTGATCCATATCTAGTTTGTGAAAAGAACATACATGCAATGACTCTATCTATGGTTCATGAAAAGAATACACATGCAATGACACTGGTGGATCAATGTGGTTTGTGAAAAGAACACACATGCAATGACTCTGGTGGGTATATATATGATTTAGGAAAAGAACACACATTCAATGACTCTAGTGCTAGTTTAGGAGAAGAACACACATGCAATTACACTTGTGGATCCATACGTGGTTTGTAAAAAGAACATACATTCAATGACACTAGTGGATCCATCTGGTTTATGAAAAGAATAGACATGCAATGACTCTAGTGCTGGTTTAGGATAAGAACACACATGCAATGACACTAGTGGATCCATATGTGGTTTGTGAAAAGAACAGACATGCAATGACTGTAGTGGATCCGTATGTGGTTTAGGAAAAGAACACACATGCAATGACTCTAGTGCTGGTTTAGGATAAGAGCACACATGCAATGACTCTAGTGGATCCATATGTGAATTGTGAAAAGAACACACATGCAATGACTCTAGTGGATCCATATGTGGTTTGTGAAAGAACACACATGCAATGACCCTAGCCATGGATCATGAAAGGAACACACATGCAATGACACTGGTGGATCCATGTGGTTTATGAAAAGAACACACATGCAATGACTCTGGTGGATCCATATGTGGTTTAGGAAAAGACCACACATGCAATGACTCTAGTGCTGGTTTAGGAGAAGAACACACATGCAATGCACTGGTGGATCCATATGCGGTTTGTGAAAAGAACACACATTCAATGACACTGGTGGCTACATGTGGTTTATGAAAAGAACAGACATGCAACGACTCTAGTGTCGGTTTATGATAAGAACGCATATGAAATGACACTGGTGGATCCGTATGTCGTTTGTGAAAAGAAAACACATGGAATGTCTCTGGTGGATCCATATGTGGTATAGGAAAAGAACACACATGGAATGACTATAGTGCTGGTTTAGGATAAGAACACACATGCAATGACTCTAGTGGATCCATATGTGGTTTGTGAAAATAACACACATGCAATGACTCTAATTGATCCATATATGGTTTGTGAAAAGAACACACATGCAATGACTCTAGCTATGGTTCATGAAAAGAACACACATGCAATGACACTGGTGGATCTATGTGGTTTATGAAAAAACACACATGCAATGACTCTGGTGGATATATATGTGATTTAGGAAAAGAACACACATGCAATGACTCTAGTGCTGGTTTAGGAGAAGAACACACATGCAATGCCACTAGTGGATCCATATGTGGTTTGTAAAAAGAACACACATTCAATGACACTAGTGGATCCATGTGGTTTATGAAAAGAACACACATTCAATGACTCTAGTGCTAGTTTAGGATAAGAACACACATGTAATTACACTGGTGGATCCATATGTGGTTTGCGAAAAGAACACACATGGATTGACCCTGGTGGATCCATATGTGGTTTAGGAAAAGAACACACCTGCAATGACTCTAGTGATGGTTTAGGATAAGAACACACATGCAATGACTCTAGTGGATCCATATGTGGTTTGTGAAAAGAACACATAGTCAATGACTCTAGTTGATCCATTCTAGTTGATCCATATCTGGTTTGTGAAAAGAACATACATGCAATGACTCTATCTATGGTTCATGAAAAGAACACACATGCAATGACACTGGTGGATCCATGTGGTTTATGAAAAGAACACACATGCAATGACTCTGGTGGATATATATATGATTTAGGAAAAGAACACACATGCAATGACCCTAGTGCTGGTTTAGGAGAAGAACACACATGTAATGACACTGATGGATCCATATGTGGTTTGTAAAAAGAACATACATTCAATGACACTAGTGGATCCATGTGGTTTATGAAAAGAACAGACATTCAATGACTCTAGTGCTGGTTTAGGATAAGAACACACATGCAATGACACTAGTGGATCCATATGTGGTTTGTGAAAAGAACACACATGCAATGATTGTAGTGGATCCGTATGTGGTTTAGGAAAAGAACACACATGCAATGCCTCTAGTGTTAGTTTAGGATAAGAGCACACATGCAATGACTCTAGTGGATCCATATGTGAATTGTGAAAAGAACACACATGCAATGACTCTAGTCAATCCATATGTGGTTTGTGAAAAGAACACACATGCAATGACTCTAGCCGTGGTTTATGAAAAGAACACACATGCAATGACACTGGTGGATCCATGTGGTTTATGAAAAGAACGCACATGCAATGACTCTGGTGGATCCATATGTGGTTTAGGAAAAGAACACAAATGCAATGACTCTAGTGCTGGTTTAGGAGAACACACATGCAATGACACTGGTGGATCCATATGTGGTTTGTGAAAAGCACACACATTCAATGACACTGGTGTATACATGTGGTTTATGAAAAGAACAAACATGCAATGACTCTAGTGTCGGTTTAGGATAAGAACGCATATGAAATGACACTGGTGGATCCGTATGTGGTTTGTGAAAAGAACACACATGGAATGACTCTGGTGGATCCATATGTGGTATAGGAAAAGAACACACATGCAATAACTATAGTGCTTGTTTAGGATAAGAACACACATGCAATGACTCTAGTGGATCCATATGTGGTTTGTGAAAAGAACACACATGCAATGACTCTAGTTGATCCATATGTGGTTTGTGAAAAGAACACACATGCAATGACTATAGCTATGGTTCATGAAAGGAACACACATGCAATGACACTGGTGGATCTATGTTGTTTATGAAAAAACACACATGCAATGACTCTGGTGGATATATATGTGATTTAGGAAAAGAACACACATGCAATGACTCTAGTGTTGGTTTAGGAGAAGAACACACATGCAATGCCACTGGTGGATCCATATGTGGCTTGTGAAAAGAACACACATTCAATGACAGTGGTGGATCCATGTGGTTTATGAAAAGAACGGACATGCAGTGACTCTAGTGCTGGTTTAGGATAAGAACACACATGCAATGATACTGGTGGATCCATATGTGGTTTGCGAAAAGAACACACATGGAATGATCCTGGTGGATCCATATGTGGTTTAGGAAAAGAACACACATGCAATGACTCTAGTGCTGGTTTAGGATAAGAATACACATGTAATGACTCTAGTGTATCCATATGTTGTTTGTGAAAAGAACACACTTTCAATGACTCTAGTTGATCCATATCTGGTTTGTGAAAAGAACATACATGTAATGACTCTAGCTATGGTTCATGAAAAGAACACAGATGCAATGACACTGGTGGATCCATGTGGTTTATGAAAATAACACACATGCAATGACTCTGGTGGATATATATGATTTAGGAAAAGAACACACATGCAATGACACTAGTGCTGGTTTAGGAGAAGAACACACATGCAATAAGGCATGGTGGATCCATATGTGGTTTGTAAAAAGAACATACATTCAATGACACTGGTGGATCCATGTGGTTTATGAAAAGAACAGACATGTAATGACTCTAGTGCTGGTTTAGGATAAGAACACACATGCAATGACACTAGTGGATCCATATGTGGTTTGTGAAAAGAACACACATGCAATGACTCTAGTGGATCCGTATGTGGTTTAGGAAAATAACACACAGGCAATGACTCTAGTGCTTGTTTAGGATAAGAGCACACATGCAATGACTCTAGTGGATCCATATGTGAATTGTGAAAAGAACACACATGCAATGACTCTATTGGATCCATATGTGGTTTGTGAAAAGAACACACATGCAATGACTCTAGCCGTGGTTAATGAAAAGAACACACATGCAATGACACTGGTGGATCCATGTGGTTTATGGAAAGAACACACATGCAATGACTCTGGTGGATCCATATGTGGTTTAGGAAAAGAACACACATGCAATGACTCTAGTCCTGGTTTAGGAGAAGAACACACATGCAATGACACTTGTGGATGATACGTCCATTTTGCATCACTATTCTTTGTCTTAATTCACTATTATTCATTGATATATTTCATATTGAGAGGTGATACTTATGTTATTTCATCTGTTTTTGCATGGTTGATGACTTTTGGAGCATGGACCGCTGTAGTCAGGATTCTGATGTAAAAGGTGCTATTTGGAGGCAAAATTTGCGAAGATCAGAAATCCGGGAAAATATACGGAAAATCCTATTTTTCCAGAAGACTAAGGATGCCAAAAGACGGAGTGGAGATGGGCCACAGGGGGCCCACACCAGCCTCTCCTCTCTGGCGTATATCATCCTCCTGAAACCCTAAGACTCGGGGAGCGACCACAGAAAGATTCCGCCGCCTCTGCGGGGCGGAAAACACCGAGAGAGAAAGATCTCTCCGGCAGACAAATTTCTGGCGGGGGAATTCCTTCCCGGAGAGGGGAGATCGTCGCCATCAACACCACCATCAAGTTGGACTTCATCGGGATCATCATCATCATCATCACCACCACCATCATCACCATTAGCACCGTCATCACCATCTCCATATTTCTGTAACAATTGAGTTGAATCTTGCATTAGTTCAGATTATTATACATCGTTATTCCATCTCTGATCATGATCCACATCATGTCTTGTGAGTAGTTCGTTTTGTTCTTGAGGACATGGGAGAAGTCATGTTGTTAGTAGTGGAGTTGTGTTGAGAAAGATTCAATAGATTGTTATTTAAGTTGTGGTGTACTTCTTCTAGTGGTGTCATGTGAACGTCGACTACATGACACTTCACCTATACGGGCCTAGGGGAATGCATTGTGTATTTGGCTACTAATCGTAGGGGTTTCCGGAGTGACAGAAACCTGAACCCCCGTTAGGAAACCATTGCACAAGGGACGTAAGGGTCTTAGAGTTTAAAGTTGTGGTTAGGTTTCTACCTTAATTCCTTTCTTGTACTTACGGCTGTTTGCAAGGGGTATAATCACAAGTATGTATTAGTCTTGGATGGGTCGGTACATTAGCACAGGTTCACCCACACAACACTTAGCAAGCTAGAGAAGATTAATCAACTATATGAAGCGAAAGCACTTGACAGTCTTCCCATGTGTCCTCGAGAACATTTGGTCATCTTAAGTAATACAACCGGCTTGTCCTTTGCTGCATAAAGGATTGGGCCACTTGCTGCATTTATTCCTACTGTCTTTTATTTACTCGTAGTTTGTTTACTTGCTTTATCAAAAACCCCTAAAAATCCATTTGCTAAGTATTTGCAGTGAATTCCTGATCCATACCACTAGCCAGCACCTTCTGCTCCTCGTTGGGTTCGACACTCTTACTTATCAAAAATATTGCGATACACCCCCTATACTTGTGGGTCATCAAGACTATTTTCTGGCACCGTTGCCGGGGAGTGAAGCGCTATTGGAGAGTGGAATTGGTAAAGGAAACTTCTACTGTGAGTATTGTTTACTTCTGTTAGTTGCTTTATTTTCGTTATGGATAATTCGCTGAGTTTCTTATTTGGTAATGCTACTACCACTGCTAAGGTAGTAGATAAGACATCACCGGCTGAGAATGATGTTTTCAAAATACCTACAAGAATTATTGATCGTGTTATGGATAACTACTATGTTGGGGATGGAACTGTCCATCCCGGTGATCATTTACTCTTTATACACGAATTATGCGGGTTGTTCAAGTGTGCAGGTATTACTACAGATCAAGTTAAGAAGAAGTTATTCTCATTGTCACTGAAAGGAAGAGCTGAGGAATGGTATAAGCTGCTGAAGAATGGTCAAGCTCTGGAATGGGAGGAAATAGTGCCTCTCTTTTATTCAAAGTTTTATCCTCCTAGTGAGATTCATAAAGATCAGAATCAAATATACAACTTTGGGCCTCTTGATGGAGAGAGTACAGCTCAAGCTTGGGGGAGATTTAATTTACTAATGCTCAAATGTCCCATTCATGAGCTCCCCAACAATATTATTATCAATAACTTCTATGCAAGGCTCCCTCTACATGATAAAGATTTATTGGATCATTCACTCGCATGAAAGAAGAAGTTAAATGGGATCTTCTGGACCGTATTCAAGATAATTCTGAAGCTTGGGAGAATGACAAAGGTAGAAAGTCAGGTATAAATTATAATTATGAATGCATTGAATCTTTTATGGGAACTGATGACTTCCAAAATATTAAAAATGCTTATGGTCTAGACTCTCAAGCTATTGCTTCTTATTTTAAGGCTTTTGCTTCCTACATTGAAGTGCCTAAAAAGAAGTGGAATATGTATCATGAACCTTATAAAGATATTGCTAAGAGTGTTCTTGCAATAAATACTAAAGTTTATACTGCTAATCATGTTTTACCTAAACCTTATATTGAGAAAATGCCTTTTCCAGTTAAGGTAAAGGAGCATTCTATGATAGCTAGTATGGTTAATGAAAGTATGAGTAAAGCTGTTGAACCTGATAAACAAATGGTTGATGAACCTATAATAGGAAGTGTGAAAGACTTTGTCACTAAATATGAAAAAGAGGGACACACTATCCTTTGTAAGGATACCTCTAATATTGTTTCACATAGTAGTGTTATGAGGGCTAGTATTCCTATGTTTTATGTTAGAATAAGTGATCATTGCTATGATGGTCCTTGTGATAGCTATATTGTTAAGTTTATGCATGATACTGAAAGTTACTATGAAAGAGGGAAAAGTGTTCGTATGCATCTCAATAATCTCAAGTTTCCTCGTTTCATGCTGAAAGTTTTTATGTTTCACTTCTTTTGCCTTCTTATGCAAGTAGCCTTTGGTTTCAAAAACTTGTTTGTTTACAAAATTCCCTTGCATAGGAAGTGTGTTAGACTTAAATGTGTGTGTGTTTTTGCTCCTTAATGCTCTTTTTCACTTCAATTCATATCCCTATGAGAGCTCCTTCAAAATTATCATGCCCATCTTAATGGCAATAAAGAAATAGCTTTATGGAAGACAACCCAATTTGTTTTTCCTTTCAGTTTGTTTTTGTTTCTTTGAGTCTTGGAAGTTATTACTTTGGTAATAACACTCCTTATCCGTTTTGTTTGGTTTTTGTGACAAGATCAACCTCTAATGAGAGAAGTAATATTTGGGGAAGTTGCTGTCCTAAAACATATTTTTGTGCTTCACCGTAAAAAATCGTGGGAGATCTCTGTATGTCGGATTGAGTTGTAATTATTTGTGCTTCTGCCCCGGGTTGTTATTTAACTTTCGTTAGTTTTGCACTTTTTGATTGGAGCATCATAAGAGTTTCGAAAAAATTGATCTTTACCTGCTGGTCTGTTTTGACAGATTTTGCCACTCTTGCATTTGCTTCTTTATTCGATTTCCTTTTTGAATTCTTTTTGGGTTTTCGGAAGGAGTTTCTATAGTATCTTATGTTTTGATGGTTTTCAGTTGAAGTTGGACTCAAAAGGTTTTATCACTTCACTTATACTAATGTTGCTAATGAGAATTGTGTGAAGTTTTGTGTGAAAGAAATTTCCAAGAAGTGGAGACAATGGTGTAATAAGGAAGAGAAGGGTTTTATGACTCAAGTAATAAGTGTATGAAGATGAAGATATTGATGTTATTCAAGTTATGACTCCGGAAGAATCTACTAGATACCAAATTCAGAGACCTGCAGAGTCTGTTTTCAAATAGGTAACGGTTCTGGTAAGAAAAGTTCCGCGAAAATACTATCCAACTATATTTTTGCAGTTTTTAGTCAATAAGGAAAGTTACGAAGAGAAAAATGGACGGAAACAGAGCCAGGGTGGCTCACACCACCCTGTGGCGCGGGCCCTCCCCTGGCCGCACCACCAGGTGGTGAGGCCACCCCGGACTCTGCCTCCGACTCGTTTTCTCCCAGTACCTTCCTTTTGATATGAAACTCCGTAATATATAACCCCCCGGATCCCCTGAGGTTTGTATATCGTGTTTTCGTTGTGTTTTTGTTTCAATCTGTTTCTGCCAGGACATACTCTTTGAAAGTTTAGAAGCACCATGGTGTCCACCAAGGATAAAGGGAAGGAGCCTATGGAGGAAGACCTCCAAGACCCCCGGAAGGAGAAGGAGATCAAGAGCGAAGGTGAAGAGGACCAAGGCCAACATCCGCATACCGGCACTACCATTGCAAGCATTGGAGTGGTGATGAAACCTGCCAGAGTTAGAAGGACTGCACGGATGCAGACTGGGGGGAAAGCTCCCCATCACAGTTTGGCTCCACGGTCACTTCCTCCACACACCAAGAATCCCTTCCATACCTTTATCCATAACCATGCAGGAAAAGAAGACTCCAAGTGGGAAGAACAGAAAAAGAATCACAAGAGCTGGGATCTACCAACTAAAATGATCATGACCCGTATTGAGCACAACTCGGAGTTGATTCGTACTGTCACCTTCGATATTGAGGACTTTGGGAAATTGGTCAAGATGCTCATCAAGAGGATACCACCACCACCACCACCAAAAGAGTAATTCGTCATCAGGTTTGGCATCCCCTTGGTTTGTCCAAGCTTGGGGGAGTGTCGCGGTATCACATTACTATCTTCTATCTTTTTTACCTTATTAGTAGAGTCATATCATGAATAGAGGAGTTATTATGTAAGATGGTTTGCATTATGGAAGTGTCCCCTCTCTTGTGAGATATGTATCCCTTGGTGTGAGTTGTCATTATGGTTTATTAATGAGAAGTTCTATCATTTACTCTTTTGCATAGCTTATATTAGTTTTCAATTCGTGGTTATATTATTGATCTTGTTGTTAGTATTGGTATCACTTTGGGATCATTGAGTTAATTTAGTTGGTTTTGGCAAACTTGGCTCGGTCAGTAGCAACACTATTTTTGAGAGTTGAATGAAAAAGATAGAAGCACTCTAAAGAAAAATAATTTCATCATCTTTCTTTCTTGATTTGCTCATAAGTTTAGTATTCTCTAATTAAGATCTTTTGTGCTTCCAAGGAAGATTGCATGTTTGTCTTTATCACTTGTATGTTTGTTTGTTTCCTTCAACTCTTATACTTGCTACCCAGCCTTGCTAGCCAAAAACCTATACTGAGAGGGTATTCTTCTCGTGCATCCACCTCATTTAAACCAAAACCTTTGCCATTTGTGTCCACCATACCTACCTAGTAGCATTATTGCTATTCCAAGTAAATTCTTGTTTTATCTACCTCCCAAATTAAATTTGTTATGTGAAAATTAGTGATTAAAGCTCTCACGAACTTGATGGCACACTTTACTTTCTTGCACTTAATAAACTTGAACCATTGTGCTCACCTATGTTGCGTATATGCTTGCGCTTTGTTAGTTGTGAATTAGCAGAACCATGCTGACATGGGGAACACTTTCAACATTGCACTGGTACTTTGTACATACTTGATATCATGTTATTTTGTCTATGGATGTCGTCGGTGTGAAATGAAAGGGGAGCTTGTAAGTCCATGGAGTTATGCATGTGTGTTAGAGAAACACCTGGGCCGCTGGTATAATCCATGCTGACATGGTGGAAACCTACAGCGTAACCATAACGAGTATCTATGAAGCATTCTTCTTATAAAAAAAGATAGAGATTGAGAAAAAGAGAAAAGAAAAAAAAGAGAGATATTATGAAAAGAGGAAAGAGAGAAAAAAGCACCATATTACCATGGTAAATAAGAAGATTGCTGAGATACTTGTTGTCTGCTTGCCTTGTCATTTTGATATGGGGATTCTTCCGTATCATCGGGCAAGGGGTACCCCGTTGGCAGTTCTCTATGATACACATATGCTTACGATGACAAGAACTTACAGGTGACTAAACTTGAGTAGCATGAGGAGCGGCCCTCGTATTCAAGGGTCATGAGATTCTCAACATACAACTTGTCAATGCATATCCTCATATTTGATCACTTTAACCTTAATCACCTTAGGATGCTTATGATAGGGGAAATGAGAGCTGACAGCTAATAAGTATAATAATTTTTGGGAGCTCTTTATGAGACTTGCAATCCCTGCTTCCCTCTGCGAAGGGCCTTTATTTTAGTTTTTAGTTGAGTCAGTAAACCTATTCCCTTCTATCTCAGCAAGTATTTTGAGTTGTTGTGTTTCATTCATTCATATGATGATTTATTCAATCATGTTTCTTATGTTCCTTGCTTTGCACATTGCTCTTATCTTGATGTTTACTACTTTGAAAGCTATCATTGAAAAACTAGCTATTTGTGAACTCCAGCAAATTATCAACTATTCTTCGAACAAGAGCTAAGTTTGCCATTACCAATTATAATTCACTTTATGTATCTTTATTGTGTTTCCTTTACCTATTACAAGTTGAGTTATAGAATACTGAGTTGTCTTCTATTATGATCTATGCTTTTGATGAATGTGATGCTTCTTGTCCGTATTCTTTTATCGACTCTTCACTCCATAAACCTGAGGCCATGTTTATTGAGCTCAGTTTCGCTTGGGGACAAGCGAAGTCTAAGCTTGGGGGGAGTTGATACATCCATTTTGCATCACTATTCTATGTCTTAATTCACTATTATTCATTGATATATTTCATATTGAGAGGTGATACTTATGTTATTTCATCTGTTTTTGCATGGTTGATGAGTTTTGGAGCATGGACCGCTGCAGTCAGGATTCTGATGGAAAAGGTGCTGTTTGGAGGCAAAATTCGCGAAGATCAGAAAATCCGGGAAAATATACGGAAAATCCTATTTTTCCAGAAGACTAAGGATGCCAGAAGACGGAGTGGAGATGGGCCACAGGGGGCCCACACCACCCCCTGGCGCGGGCAGCCCTAGGTCGCGCCAGGAGGTGGTGTGGCTACCCTGGCCCACTCCAGCCTGTCCCCTCTGGCGTATATCATCCTCCCGAAACCCTAATACTCGGGGAGCGACCACAGAAAGATTCCGCTGCCTCTGCGGGGCAGAAAACACTAAGAGAGAAAGATCTCTCCGGCAGACAGATTTCCGCCGGGGGAGTTCCTTCTTGGAGAAGGGAGATCGTTGCCATCAACACCACCATCAAGCTGGACTTCATCGAGATCACCATCATCATCATCACCACCATCATCACCATCAGCACCCTGATCACCATCACCATATTGCTGTAACAGTTGAGTTGAATCTTGCATTAGTTCATAGGGGAAACTTTCCCGGTGTTGATTACTCTTTGTAGTTGATGCTATTGAGTGAACCATTGAATTATTGTTTATGTTCAGATTATTATACATCGCTATTCCATCTCTGATCATGATCCACATCATGTCTTGTGAGTAGTTCGTTTTGTTCTTGAGGACATGGGAGAAGTCATGTTGTTAGTAGTGGAGTTGTGTTGAGAAAGATTCAATAGATTGTTATTTAAGTTGTGGTGTACTTCTTCTAGTGGTGTCATGTGAACGTCAACTACATGACACTTCACCTATACGGGCCTAGGGGAATGCATTGTGTATTTGGCTACTAATCGTAGGGGTTGTCGGAGTGACAGAAACCTGAACCCCCGTTAGGAAACCATTGCACAAGGGAAGTAAGGGTCTTAGAGTTTAAAGCTGTGGTTAGGTTTCTACCTTAATTACTTTCTTGTACTTACGGCTATTTGCAAGGGGTATAATCACAAGTATGTATTAGTCTTGGATGGGGCGGTACATTAGCATAGGTTCACCCACACAACACTTAGCAAGCTAGAGAAGATTAATGAACTATATGAAGCGAAAGCACTTGACAGTCTTCCCATGTGTCCTCGAGAACATTTGGTCATCTTACGTAGTACAACCGGCTTGTCCTTTGCTGCATAAAGGATTGGGCCACTTGCTGCATTTATTCCTACTGTCTTTTATTTACTCGTAGTTTGTTTACTTGCTTTATCAAAAAACGCTAAAAATCCGTTTGCTAAGTATTTGTAGAGAATTCCTGATCGATACCACTAGCCAGCACCTTCTACTCCTCGTTGGGTTCGACACTCTTACTTATCGAAAATACTGCGATACACCCCATATACTTGTGGGTCATCAGTGGATCCATATGTGGTTTGTGAAAAGAACACACATTCAATGACACTGGTGGATACATGTGGTTTATGAAAAGAACAGACATGCAATGACTCTAGTGCCAGTTTAGGATAAGAACGCATATGCAATGACACTGGTGGATCCGTATGTCGTTTGTGAAAAGAACACACATGGAATGACTCTGGTGGATCCATATGTGGTATTCGAAAAGAACACACATGCAATGACTATAGTGCTGGTTTAGGATAAGAACACACATGCAATGACTCTAGTGGATCCATATGTGGTTTGTGAAAAGAACACACATGCATTGATTCTAGTTGATCCATATATGGTTTGTGAAAAGAACACACATGCAATGACTCTAGCTATGGTTCCTGAAAAGAACACACATGCAATGACACTGGTGGATCTATGTGGTTTATGAAAAGAACACACATGCAAAGACTCTGGTGGATATATATGTGATTTAGGAAAAGAACACACATGCAATGACTCTAGTGCTGGTTTAGGATAAGAACACACATGCAATGCCACTGATGGATCCATATGTGGTTTGTGAAAAGAACACACATTCAATGACACTGGTGGATCCATGTGGTTTATGAAAAGAACAGACATGCAATGACTCTAGTGCTGGTTTAGGATAAGAACATGCATGTAATGACACTGGTGGATCCATATGTGGTTTGCGAAAAGAACACACATGGAATGACCCTGCTGGATCCGTATGTGGTTTAGGAAAAGAACACACATGCAATGACTCTAGTGCTGGTTTAGGATAAGAACACACATGCAATGACTCTAGTGGATCCATATGTGGTTTATGAAAAGAACACACATTCAATGACTCTAGTTGATCCATTCTAGTTGATCCATATCTGGTTTGTGAAAAGGACATACATGCAATGACTCTAGCCATGGTTCATGAAAAGAACACACATGCAATGACACTGGTGGATCCATGTGGTTTATGAAAAGAACACACATGCAATGACTCTGGTGGATATATATATGATTTAGGAAAAGAACACACATGCAATGACTCTAGTGCTGGTTTTGGAGAAGAACACACATGCAATGACACTGGTGGATCCATATGTGGTTTGTAAAAATAACATACATTCAATGACACTAGTGGATCCATGTGGTTTATGAAAAGAACAGACATGCAATGACTCTAGTGCTGGTTTAGGATAAGAACACACATGCAATGAAACTAGTGGATCCATATGTGGTTTGTGAAAAGAACACAAATGCAATGACTCTAGTGGATTCGTATGTGGTTTAGGAAAAGAACACACATGCCATGACTCTAGTGCTGGTTTAGGATAAGAGCACACATGCACTGACTCTAGTGGATCCATATGTGATTTGTGAAAATAACACACATGCAATGCCTCTAGCCGTGGTTCATGAAAAGAACACACATGCAATGACGCTGGTGGATCCATGTGGTTTATGAAAACAACACACATGCAATGACTCTGGTGGATCCATAAGTGGTTTAGGAAAAGAACACACATGAAATGACTCTAGTGCTGGTTTAGGAGAAGAACACACATGCAATGACACTGGTGGATCTATGTGGTTTATGAAAAGAACACACATGCAAAGACTCTGGTGGATATATATGTGATTTAGGAAAAGAACACACATGCAATGGCTCTAGTGCTGGTTTAGGATAAGAACACACATGCAATGCCACTGATGGATCCATATGTGGTTTGTGAAAAGAACACACATTCAATGACACTGGTGGATCCATGTGGTTTATGAAAAGAACAGACATGCAATGACTCTAGTGCTGGTTTAGGATAAGAACATGCATGCAATGACACTGGTGGATCCATATGTGGTTTGCGAAAAGAACACACATGGAATGACCCTGCTGGATCCGTATGTGGTTTAGGAAAAGAACACACATGCAATGTCTCTAGTGCTGGTTTAGGATAAGAACACACATGCAATGACTCTAGTGGATCCATATGTGGTTTATGAAAAGAACACACATTCAATGACTCTAGTTGATCCATTCTGGTTGATCCATATCTGGTTTGTGAAAAGGACATACATGCAATGACTCTAGCCATGGTTCATGAAAAGAACACACATGCAATGACACTGGTGGATCCATGTGGTTTATGAAAAGAACACACATGCAATGACTCTGGTGGATATATATATGATTTAGGAAAAGAACACACATGCAATGACTCTAGTGCTGGTTTTGGAGAAGAACACACATGCAATGACACTGGTGGATCCATATGTGGTTTGTAAAAATAACATACATTCAATGACACTAGTGGATCCATGTGGTTTATGAAAAGAACAGACATGCAATGACTCTAGTGCTGGTTTAGGATAAGAACACACATGCAATGAAACTAGTGGATCCATATGTGGTTTGTGAAAAGAACACAAATGCAATGACTCTAGTGGATTCGTATGTGGTTTAGGAAAATAACACACATGCCATGACTCTAGTGCTGGTTTAGGATAAGAGCACACATGCAGTGACTCTAGTGGATCCATATGTGATTTGTGAAAATAACACACATGCAATGCCTCTAGCCGTGGTTCATGAAAAGAACACACATGCAATGATGCTGGTGGATCCATGTGGTTTATGAAAACAACACACATGCAATGACTCTGGTGGATCCATAAGTGGTTTAGGAAAAGAACACACATGAAATGACTCTAGTGCTGGTTTAGGAGAAGAACACACATGCAATGACACTGGTGGATCTATGTGGTTTATGAAAAGAACACACATGCAAAGACTCTGGTGGATATATATGTGATTTAGGAAAAGAACACACATGCAATGGCTCTAGTGCTGGTTTAGGATAAGAACACACATGCAATGCCACTGATGGATCCATATGTGGTTTGTGAAAATAACACACATTCAATGACACTGGTGGATCCATGTGGTTTATGAAAAGAACAGACATGCAATGACTCTAGTGCTGGTTTAGGATAAGAACATGCATGCAATGACACTGGTGGATCCATATGTGGTTTGCGAAAAGAACACACATGGAATGACCCTGCTGGATCCGTATGTGGTTTAGGAAAAGAACACACATGCAATGACTCTAGTGCTAGTTTAGGATAAGAACACACATGCAATGAGTCTAGTGGATCCATATGTGGTTTATGAAAAGAACACACATTCAATGAAAAGAACACACATTCATGGGCAATGAAGCTTGTCTCTAGAGTGCGACAACCTTCCATGGCGGCAAGGAGAAGACAGAAATAAGACAAATGACAGGAATAAGAAGAGTGGTTTCTATGATACAGGGGAATGGTGGAACCGTCAATGCATTTCTAAGGTAGTGGTTAACGACGGGGACGGAAGTCCAATGGAGATATGCGTGGCGGTGGCCATTCCAGCTTCTGAGTAAACAAAAAGTAATAATATATGCGCCCTGTTTTGTCATGACAATACACTAGGTCGGTCGTGTTGTCCTATCCATTGTGTCAGTGCTGCAAGCCTACGTGACAGCCACCACGCCTAAGTGACGGCAGCGACATAATGACGAAAACTGACAGGGGGGCCCAACTTGACGGGCGTTAGCGTTATATTTTGTATTGAAACGTAAAGTACAATCCGTGCTGAAAAAGACCCTCTGAGTATTTGGCACACCAACTGTGGGCAACTAGGCTGATTACAAGCAACTTGGGTACCACTTTGCCTAGTCACCTCAACTTTCGATCTGCAAAATGATATTCTCCACAACCGCGTCAATAGCTCCAAACCATCATCATCCTCGTGAGTCCTAAGCGCCTCAACCTCATCAACAACCACAACATGGGCCTCCCCCACTGCCACAACCGTGCCAAGAGGTTCAAGGTCATGAACAATGTCCCAAGGAAAAAGTTCCTCCACCTCCATATGCGGAACAACCACCACAAGAGCAACAACACAATCATCACCAAATATGTCAAGATGATTTCTCAGATTATGAGGACCACCATTGCCACTGCCATCATGGTAACTATCATTATCTTGATCGCTAAGATGAAGAAACATTTGGCATGCTCAAGTTCACGATTCCCAAGTCCCTGGTTCCAATGACCACGAGGAGTATCTCTCACAGGGACTCAAGGTTGATAAAATCTTAAGCATGCAGAATTATATAAATGAGAAGATGGTGTCTATGGCATCCATCGATTTTGATGACTATTCTAATCTTTGGTGGGAAAAAGTTGTTGGGTCTGCAACATAGAAAACAAAAAATTTCCTATGATGAGAACTATATGCCAAGATATATCTACTAGGTACAGAACAACGGGTGAACATACATCCATGGAGAATTTACCCTCGAAGACAACGAGTTTTGTTAACGAGTAGGAATTCGTGGTTGATGTAGTCGTATGCTTGCCGATCTCAAGATCGTGTGGAAGTCTGGGCGCCGCAAATTAGAAGCGCATCCATCCTCGCACACACGTTCAAGCCACCGGACAACCTCCACCTCCTCGCTCCAGCGAATCAGCGGAAGCAGGAACTCCTTCCAGACGCAAGGCCATCAGGAACATGTATCTCGCTAATCCGAGACCATGGGGGAATATCTAGAGGGGGAGAGAGATCCTTCACGAGGAGGTGTGCTTTGTGTGGGAGGAGAGGGGGGCCTTTTATAGGAGAGCGGGACTCCTCCCCTACCATGGCCGGCGGCCAAGGAGGGAGCCCCCTCCTCTTCCTCATTCATGTGGTGGGAGCTCCACTCACATCAATTCAAGCTCCACCCAAAGTTCCACTCACATGCATTAAATTTCCACCAAATTTAATGCAACTCTCAATTAATAAAACTCTTTTATTTATTTTATTCAGAATTTTGTTAATTACTTTAATTAACAAACATTCACATAAAACCCTTTGCAACATTTCAATATCACATGCAGAACCACTTTCTGCAATTTCACCCGAAATAATTCTGGTTTCTAACAAAACAATTCATGTTTGTAACGAAACATTTCCTGTGCTTTGCAAACCTTTTGTCTGAAACATTTGTGCTCCTAAATGGTGTCCGGCAACCCTTAAGTGTGTCACCCTATGGTTCACGAATAATGCAGACATGATTGAGACTCCACTCAGATCAATAATCAGAAGCGGGACCTGGAGATCCATACTGACTCCTGCACATTCAACAATGACTTATGTGATCGTGAGAACCTTTAACGCTAGTAACTTAATCCCTTTATCTCATGATAGAATACATGTCCGAGATTCGATCATCGGTATCCAAATACCTAGTTTGATCTCGTTGCCGACATGCACTCTTTTCTCGTTCCCGTGATATAACATTCTAGTGATCACATCACTTGCTTGCAAGCTATCTTAATGTGATATCACCGAGAGGGCCCAGAGTATATCTATCCATCATCAGGATTGACAAATTCCACTCTTGATCCATGAGCCTCAACATAACACCTTCGTAGCACTGAACCCACCTTTATAGTCACCCTGTTACGGTGTGACGTTTGATGTTATCAAGATACTCTTCTGGTGTTAGTAATTAACATGATCTCATGGTCTAAGGATAAATATTACTTCGTATGATGTTATTGCAATATAAACATAATGACTTGATCGTAATGCTATACTCCGGATGAATGTTCATCACATCATTTCACAAATGTTGTGACCTTGTTATTAACAACATCCAATGTCCATGATCAGGAAACCTTGATCATCTTGTTAATCAACAAGCTAGTCTATAAGAGAGGCATAACTAGGAACCCTTTTTGTTTATTAAACACACATGTATTGATGTTTCCTATCAATACAATTATAACATGCAAAATAAACATCTATCATATAGAAGGAATACATAATAACAACTTTATTATTGCCTCTCAGGGCATATTTCCTTCACAAGTCCAAGTTTCCCGAGAAGAAAGAAGAGATCCTCCCATCAACACTTGGCAAGATATGAAGGCTCATATGCATTCCTGCTTTGTTCCGTCACATTACGCTTGTGACCTTCTTCAACAAGCTTCAAAACCTAAACCAAGGAACCCAAAGTGTGGAAGAGTACTTCAAGGAAATGGAACTTCACATGATCCACGCCAACATAGAAGTCCGAGATGAGAAAACCATGGCACATTTCCTCATCGTATTGAACCATCCTACCAAGCGCATGACGTAGTTCCAAACATACAACAACATGGGTGAGCTTTTGAATAATTCCACCAATCCTGAACGCCAAGTTCAAGAGGACCTCGAGTATAACAAACCAAAGACATACTTCACATACAAGCAAGCTCCAACCACTACAACAAACAATATCAAAGGAAGCACTTCAAGTACTCCAATGCCTCCTTTCAAGTCAACCACTCCACAAGTAAAACCGCCCCAAAGTGGCAAGCAACCATTGGATGACACCACATATATCCAAGTGCATTTATATATGTGTGGAGGCAAAGGACACAACTCTTTCCAATGTGGCAATACCAAAGTCGTGTTTGTGCATGACAATGGCGAAGATGAATACTTGAGTGAAGAAGAATTTGAAGCACGAGTAAAGGAAAAACTTGCAAGACAACATGTTGAGAATGATGATCAATATATTCTCATGTGTGAGTGATACATTGCAAATGTATCTATAATTTTTGATGTTCCATGCTTAGTTTTATCCACTTTCTTGTGTTTTGTCCCAACTTTGGAGTACTTTTCATATGATTTCTTGGACTAACCTATTAACAAGAGCCACAGTGCCAGCTGCCTCTTTTCTGCTGTTTTTGGTTCCAGGAAAGTCAGAAAATGAATATTCTCGAAATTGGACGGGACAAAAGCCAAAGTGCCTATTTTCCGGAAGGGATCAAGTGCCAGAATACGAGACGGAGAGGGGCCAGGGGCCGGCCACACCACCTGGCCACGCGGCCAGGCCTGGCCCGTGCCAGGGGGTGGTCTGGCCGACCCCAACACCCCCTCGGCCTCTCCTTCCGCCTATAAGTTGCCCTCGGGACGAAAACCCTAGGTACCCGATCAAAAATCCACGAAAGAGTCTGTAGCCGCCATCATCTCCATCCCCAGATCGGGAGGGATCTGAAGCTCTTCCCGGCACCCTACCGGAGAGGGGAATTCACCCTAGAGGCCTTATTCATCACCATGCAAGCCTCCGGTGTGATGCGTGAGTAGTTCATCCTTGGACTACGGATCCATGTAGTAGCTAGATGGCTGGTTTCTCCTCCTTTGTGCTTTCATGTTTAGATCTTGTGAGCTCCGTTCATGATCAAGATCATCTATTTGTAATTCATATGTGTTGTGTTTGCGGGGATCCGATGGTTATTGAGATGCTATTTCAGATTGATTATTGATTCTATCATGTCTTTGTTATTTGAGATCTTGCATGCTTTCCGTTGTTAGTAGCTATCTTGGCCAAGTAGATGCTAGCAACTCCAAGAGTTAGTATTTATGGTCGATAGTGGGTTCATGCCTTTGGTAATCTGGGGAAGTGACAGAAATGTCTAAGGTACTAGATGTGTTGTTGCTACTAGGGAGAAAACAACGATCCTTTGTTCATAGAACAATCGTATTGTTTACTTTACACGCAGTTCATAAAGCAATAATCTGTTGCTTGCAACTTAATACTGGAGGGGGTTCGGATGATAACCTGAAGGTGGATTATTAGTCATAGATGCAGTTGGATGGCGGTCTATGTATAATGTTGTAATGCCCAATCATGTCTCAAAGGAGTCAAGATGATTAGTATATGCATGTATTGCTTTCTCGGTGTTTGTCAATTGCCTCGTTGTAATTTGTTCACCCAGCATGTTATTTATCTAAGCAGAGCCACCTCTACTGAACTATGGATCCCGGTCCTTGTCTTTTACATACAATCTACAATCTTTTACTGCTTTGTGTTTACTTTCTGCAAACTTTTACTTCTTTCCATTCGATACGTTTATTCTTTTGTTTTCCGCAAAACACGGTGAGATTGACAACCTCATCGCAAGTTGGGGACAAAGTTCTATGGTTGTGTTGTGCAGGTCTCCACGTTGCTACTAGCACCGGTAGTGCGCCCTGCCAAAGCTCAGCTAGTAACACCTTTGAGGTGTTTCCTTGCTCCTATTGGTTCGATTAAACCTTGGTTTCATAACTGAGGGAAACTTGCTGCTGTGCTCATCATACCTTCCTCTTGGGGTTCCCAATGAGCTCTACATCAACCACGAGCCATCAACACTTTTCTAGGCACCGTGCATTCAGCCATCAAGCATTTTTCTGGCGCCGTTGCCGGGGAGTCAAGGACATCTTCACAAGGGGAGTCCCTCATAACCAATCTCTTTACTTTGTTGTTTTTGTTTTGCTTAGTTTATTTTTGCCTTGTTTGCTTGTTTTGTTCTTCGAAAACACATAAAAAATTAGTTTTACTTGTTTGCTTTCTTATTTGAAAATCCAAAAAAATGTCTACTCTTGAAAACACTAATTTGTGTGACTTCACTAGCACCAACAACAATGATTTTATGAGCACTCCTATTGCTCCACCTGTGGCTGAAAATACTTCCTTTGAGATAAAACCTGCTTTGCTCAATCTTGTGATAAGAGAACAATTTTCTGGTATTGGTAATGAAGATGCTGCTTCCCATCTAAATAACTTTGTTGAACTTTGTGAGATGCAAAAGCATAGGGATATAGATGGTGATATTATTAAACTGAAATTGTTTCCTTTCTCTTTGAGAGGAAAAGCTAAAGAATGGTTGAATTCCTTAACTAGGAATAGTATTGATTCTTGGACTAAGTGCAAAGATGCTTTTATTGGAAAATACTATCCTCCTGCTAAGATTATATCCATGAGAAGTGAAATAATGAAGTTTAAACAACTTGATAGTGAGCATGTTGCTCAAGCTTGGGAAAGAATGAAATCTTTGGTAAAGAATTGTCCCACTCATGGACTGACTACTTGGATGATCATCCAAACTTTTTATGCAGGATTGAACTATTCTTCAAGGATTCTATTGGATTCAGCTGCTGGAGGTACCTTTATGACCATCACTTTGGGTGCTGCAACAAAACTATTGGATAATATGATGGTTAATTATTCTGAATGGCATACTGAGAGAGCTCCACAAGGTAAGAAGGTAAATTCTATTGAAGAAACCTCCTCCTTGAGTGATAAGATTGATATGATTATGTCTATGCTTGTTAATGGGAAAGCCCATATTGATCCAAATAATGTTCCTTTAGCCTCTTTGGTTTCTCAAGAAGAGCAAGTTGATTTGAACTTCATAAGAAATAACAACTTTGGCAATAATGCTTATGGTAATAATGCTTACAGGAACAATTTTGGTAACAACAATTATAAGCCATATCCTCCCAACAATGGTAATGCTTATGGAAATTCTTACAACAGTAATAAGATTCCTCCCTTTGAACTTGAAGTTCTGCTTAAAGAGTTTATTAGTAAACAAACTGCTTTCAATAAAACTATTGAGGGAAAACTCTCTAATGCTGAAAGAAATATAGCATCATTGGCTGAAGCTCAATCTACTTTGAATAAAATGGCTGCTAAACCTGAAACTAATGAGAATCCCTTTGCAGCTACTAATGCTATACAAGTAAGAATTGATGAAAATGTTAGACTATTAGCTGAATTACATGCTAAGTGGGAAAGAGAAGATGAAATTTCTAGAAACATTAGTGTTTCTACTATCACCACCACTAGTGTTGAGGCTACTAATAGTTCTACTACTTTAAATGATAAAGTTGATTTTGATCTTGATGGTTGCAACATCTCTGAAGTTATTAAGTTCCTACAAAAGCATGCTAAAAGTCCTAATGCTAGTGCTATGAACATGGCTTTTACAAAACACATTACTGATGCTCTCATAAAGATTAAAGAAGAAAAGATGAAACATAAAGCTTCTATTCCTATAAAACAAGAAGATGGTTGGGAACCCATCATTAATATGAAAGTGAATGACTTTGATTTCAAAGATTTGTGTGATCTTGATAGTAATGTTTCTATTATGCCTAGAAGGATTTATGATATGCTTGATTTGCCTCCTCTTGAAGATTGTTATTTGAATATCCCACTTGATGATAATGATAAAAAGAAACTCATGGTGAGTCTTAATGATGTTCTTATTATGGTTAATGATTCCTATGTCCCCGTTGATTTCTATGTTTTGGATGTTGAATACAATGCTTCTTGTCCTATTACTTTGGGAAGACCTTTTCTTAGAACTGTTGGTGCCATCATTGATATGAAAGAAGGCACCATTAAATATAAACTCCCACTCAAGAAAGGTATAGAAAACTTCCCTAAAAAGAGAGAAAAGATTTCTTTTGCTTCTCCTATGAAAACAAAATTTGGTTTTAATGCTTCTTCATTCGAGAAAACTTGATTCTTTCTTTGGTTCTTATGCCTAACTTAAAGGCGTTAAAGAAAAGTACTTGTTGGGAGATAACCCAAGAGTTTTAGATGAGTCTTGGAAGTTATTACCTCTGTAATAAACTTTCCTTATCCTTTTTATTTGCTTTTTGTGCCAAGAGTAACCTCTAATGAGAGTGAAGTAATGATTGGGAAAGTTGTCCCGAAACAGATTCTTGTGCTTCACCGTAAAAATTCTGAGAGAGTTCTGTACGTCGGAATGAGCTGTAAATTTTTATGCTTCTGCCCCAGGTTGTTATCTAACTTTCGTTAGTTCAACACTTTTTGATTTGAGCAACATAAGGTCTTCGAAAAAATTCGTCTATACCTGCTGGTCTGTTTTGACGGATTTCTGCCATTTTCTGCATTTGCTTCTTGTGGGTTCCTTTTTGAGTTCTTTTGGGGAATTGAGCTTTTTGAGGGAAGTGCTACAGTAGCTAGTGTTCTAATGGAAATTTATTTGGTGTTAGAACTGAACCTTGAGACTTATTTATCTTAATTGCACTAATGTTGCTAATAAAGATTGTGTGAAGTTTTGTATGAAGGAAAATTTTCAGGTGTATGGAAGGAATGAGTAATGAGATGAAGGATGGACTAAAGCTCAAGCTTGGGGATGCCACACGTGTCACCCCAAGAAATATCCAAGAAGTGCAAGCGCCAAAGCTTGGGGATGCCCAAGGCATCCCCTTCTTCATCAATAAAAATTTCAGGTTTCTTCCAAACGCTTCATTTTTATTGTTTCATGCACAGTTGTGTTTTTCTTGGAGCGTCTTCCTTTTCATTTTCGTTTTGGTTTTTAGTTTTCTTGGTTTGCTTAGTTTTCTGAATAAGTTGGTTGGACCCCCTCTTTCATACATTGGTTTGCAAATAGTTTGGTTTGGTTTGAAAAAGAGTAGGAAAGTTCATGCTTATGTGGTAAAAAGAGCTTGTTTTTGACTATGGCTATGCTTTGTCATGCCTTGCTTAATATTGTTTTGGCCTTATTCTTAGTATTCTTTGCTTTAGCATGACTTGTTATAAACAATTGAGATTGCTTAATGTGCCTTGGATGAATCATGCATTGTTTTAGCATATTAAAGCATAGTATAGTGGTATTCTCCTTTGATGCTTTAGTTGGGTTGACTTGGCGCATGCTTACACCATGTTATGACTTTCACAAGTCACCATAGCCTTTATGATCCTTTAGTTTCCAACTTGTAGTATCACTTTATGCTTTGATCAATGATGTTTTGTCGCTCTGCATGATTATGGCCATTATTGCTCTCTTAGTTTGTCGCTCCCAGTCTTTTGCTAGCCTCCACAACAAAGTATGAGTTCCACTCATGCATCCAACTCCCTAAACCAAGTTATTCCAAAGAGTCCACCATACCTACCTACTAGCTTATGCTATTCCAAGTACATTCATGCTTTTGTTTACCTTCCACTTGTTATGAGAAAACTAGTGATTAAAGCTCTCACGAACTTGATGGCACACTTTACTTTATTGCCTCTAATAAACTTGAACCATTGGGTCCTTCTTTGTTGCGTATATGCTTGCGCTTTATAAGTTGAAGTTAGTAGAACCATGTTTCATGGGGAACGCTTTCAACATTGCACTTGTACTTTGTACCCCGTTGATATCATGTTCTTTTGCTTATAGATCCCAGCGGTGTGAAATAAAAGTGGAACTTGTAAGATCATGGAGTTTTTATGTGTGTTAGAGAAACACCTGGGCCGCTAGCCTAAGCCATGCCTAATCATGGTGGAAACTTTAAGCATCACCATAATGAGAACTCTATGAAGCATCCTCAATAAAAACCTATGCAAATAGCAAATAAAAATATCGCTGAGATGCTCATTGTCTGCTTGCCTTGTCATTTTGATTATGGGAAAGCTCCCGTATCATGTGCAAGGGGTACCCCGTTGGCGGTTCTTAATGATACACATATACTTACAATGACAAGAGCTTACTCATGAATGAAGTTGAGTAGCATGAGGATCGGTCTTCGTAAGTAAGGGGCATGAGATTTCGGTTTATAACTTGTCAAGCATATCCTCTTAGTTGTGTCACTTTAACCTTAATCACCTTCAAGATGCTTATGATAGGGGCAATGAGAGCTGAAAGCTATAAGTACCATAATTTTTGGAAGCTCTTTATGAGACTTGAATCCCTACTTCCGTTTACAAAAGGCCTTTCTTCCACCATTATATTGAGTCTCCACCTTCTACCTTTATGCACCTTCTTTGAGAGCATAGTGGCCATTCTTTGTTCTATGTGCATTGTCCCAAGACTAGTTTATTGATGCATAACTTGTTATTGCTTGTTTGAAACTATTATATCTAGTCACTCTTATGAACTTTGAAGGTGTCCTATGCATTTATATTTGCTACTCTATTGAGGGACAAGCTGAATACTATTATGCTATGTTTTCTTTATGTGAAACAAACAAACGTCTTGCAAAGCATTGTTATGCATGAATCTTTTGTTTGTGCCTTTTCATGTTGCATCATAGTTTCTTTGCTTATTGCTAGAACTTTGTCTTTCATGTTATGATTGAAGTACTATGATCCTAGCTTTGAATGTTTTGCAAATACTTTGATCACGTCTTTGATGGTGCATGTCACCTCAAAAATTATTTCTTTTTATCACTTACCTACTTGAGGATGAGCAGGAGTTAAGCTTGGGGATGTTGATACATTGCAAATGTATCTATAATTTTTGATGTTCCATGCTTAGTTTTATCCACTTTCTTGTGTTTTCTCCTAACTTAGGAGTACTTTTCATATGATTTCTTGGACTAACCTATTAACAAGAGCCACAGTGCCAGCTACCTGTTTTCTACTGTTTTTGGTTCCAGGAAAGTCAGAAAATGAATATTCTCGGAATTGGACGGGACAAAAGCCAAAGTGGCTATTTTTCCGAAAGGGATCAAGTGACAGAATACGAGATGGAGAGGGAACAGGGGCCGGCCACACCACCTGGCCGCGCGGCAAGGCCTGGCCCGCGCCAGGGGGTGGTCTGGCCGACCCCAGCACCCCCTTGGCCTCTCCTTCCGCCTATAAGTTGCCCTCGGGACGAAAACCCTAGGTACCCGATCAAAAATCCACGAAAGAGTTTGTAGCCACCGTCATCTCCATGCCTAGATCGGGAGGGATCTGAAGCTCTTCCCGGCACCCTGCCGGAGAGGGGAATTCACCCTAGAGGCCTTCTTCATCACCATGCAAGCCTCCGGTGTGATGCGTGTGTAGTTCATCCTTGGACTACAGATCCATGTAGTAGCTAGATGGCTGGTTTCTCCTCCTTTGTGCTTTCATGTTTAGATCTTGTGAGCTCTGTTCATGATCAAGATCATCTATTTTTAATTCATATATGTTGTGTTTGCAGGGATCCGATGGATATTGAGATGCTATTTCAGATTGATTATTGATTCTATCATGTCTTTGTTATTTGAGATCTTGCACGCTTTCCGTTGTTAGTAGCTATCTTGGCCAAGTAGATGCTAGCAACTCCAAGAGTTAGTATTTATGCTCCATAGTGGGTTCATGCCTTTGGTAATCTAGGGAAGTGACAGAAATCTCTAAGGAGATGTGCTGTTGCTACTGGGGAGAAAACAACGATCCTTTGTTCATAGAACAATCGTATTGTTTACTTTACACGCAGTTCGTAAAGCAATGATCTGTTGCTTGTAACTTAATACTGGAGGGGGTTCGGATGATAACCTAAAGGTGGATTATTAGTCATAGATGCAGTTGGATGGCGGTCTATGTATAACGTTGTAATGCCCAATCAAGTCTCAAAGGAGTCAAGATGATTAGTATATGCATGTATTGCTTTCTCGGTGTTTATCAATTGCCCCGCTATAATTTGGTCACCCAGCATGTTATTTATCTAAGGAGAGCCACCTCTAGTGAACTATGGATCCCGGTCCTTGTCTTTTACATACAATCTACAATCTTTTACTGCTTTGTGTTTACTTTCTGCAAACTTTTACTTCTTTCCATTCGATACGTTTAATCCTTTGTTTTCTGCAAAACACGGTGAGATTGACAACCTCATCGCAAGTTGGGGACAAAGTTCTGTGGTTGTGTTGTGCAGGTCTCCACGTTGCTACTAGCACCGGTAGTGTGCCCTGCCAAAGCTCAGCTAGTAACACCTTTGAGGTGTTTCCTTGCTCCTACTAGTTCGATTAAACCTTGGTTTCATAACTGAGGGAAACTTGCTACTGTGCTCATCATACCTTCCTCTTGGGGTTCCCAACGAGCTCTACATCAACCACGAGCCATCAACACTTTTCTGGGCACCGTGCATTGAGCCATCAGTGAGCATGATGCAAGTCCATCGCTTTTCATGATAAGAGTGTTGACTATTCAAGCCCAAGATCACAAAGATCAAAGATTCAACATATTCCAAACCCGAGCCAGAATCAATGGGAATTCCATCAAAGTCATTATTGACTAAGGAAGTTGCCATAATATAGCAAGCATAGAGCTAGGGTTTGGATGGCGTGGTGGCAGGGTTTGGCTAGCATGGTGGCGGAACACGGTTGCCCTTAGTGAGCGAACCCATGTTGACGGTAGAGTAGAGACAAGGAACGGTATGCGGGAGGTCTCATGACAGGGTATACATGATCGGAGATAGAGATGCAAACAACCTGTTAAAATGGTCCACACAAGCCCACTGGCTTAGACTACGTACAGGGCGTCCTTAACTTACGTTATCGGTCCCTTGTGGGATTGACCCTTGGGTGGCCCGATCTTCACGGATTTGAGGCAGGAAGTGAGGGGAAACCCGATAAACATGATGAACGCACTTCTAATGCAAGATAAAGATACAAGAACATGCCAAAACCCACCTCATTCAATTTTCTCCCATTGGTTTGAGCAACCAATCCAATAGAATCCTCGGCGAGAGACCTTATAGTAGAATCACCAAAGGAGAGATCGCCAAGCGGATGATAGAATCCAAATCAATGAGAGAGTAGTAACCAAGTAGAATCCCAAAGGGGAGAGACCAAGCACTACTAGAATCCTTGACAAGGAGAGACCAAACACTTGAGGAGGGTCTTGAAAACTTGGATAAGGGCACCTACTCCACGTCCTTGTACAACTCATAGATTTACTATATACAGGGGTTCCCATCTAGGGTTTGGCACATGCCTCAATTCATCATCAACTCTAGGGTTTCAAGGAGGGAGTGGGGCATATATATAGGCCAGCCACGAGCTAGGGGTAAAATTGGCATAAACAGGAAGTTTTGTGCATTACATGGGCTGAGGCTCAACTCTCAAGCACGCAGGCTCTAGCAGTCAGGTAGTACCGTTGTTGATGCCCAGTAGTACTGGTCAGTGGTAGTGTCGTTCGTAGTAGCGGTAGCTCTGGTGCTAGACGTCTGATCTCTAGGTGTGGTAGTACCGGTGACATTGCGGTAGTACCGGTGGCACGGTAGTACCGACCTTTGGTATCGAGGAGGTCTGGCATGGGGCGCTCTGCGTCTAGTAGGTCCGGTAGTACCGGTGTTGGCAAGCGGTAGTACCAGGGCTGCCAGATGACACCTTCTTGCGCCTTCTCTTCTAGCCCTCCTGCTTGGGGGTCTTGGCTCCAGGGGCATCATTGCCTCCTCTTGGCATCTTGGTCATGGGCCTAGTCATATGATAGGCAACTTTCTCAAGTAGGATCCCATTCACATGATAGCCAAAGGAAGACAAGATATGGAAAGAATTCACCTTTGGGCCTCGTTCTTGTGGAATGATGTGGACCTATGGTAATTGCCATGTGTTGGGCTGCATGATCTCCCCCGCTTGAAAATGAGTCAACCTCGACGATGCTCTTTCGTCATGCAAGGAAAGAGATGTGCCCTTGGCCTTGTACTTGTATGCGTTCGGATCGTCGGTGTCAAAGCCTTGTTCAAAGATGTTGAAGATCTTGTAGGAGTTCTTTCCATCATGTTGCGGTTGGAGATCTCTTATCATGTTCCTTGGATGTTGTTGTCTATCTTGGGTACCTTGCAAACCCGATAACAAAGAGAGAGAATTGTATGATAGATTGTTAGTATGGGTTACACTCAAATCTCTCTTCACACATCTGGCGGCTGGCGATGTGGCACTCATGATTTTTCCAGTCATTTGGGTCTTGTGGCACTCACTCTCGTGATGGTGGTTTATTCTCTCACCACTCAACTCACAAGGCTCCTTAGCTTGCTTTATCTTGTGCAAGGATGTCATGTTGGATGCAATAACTTGGCTTGGCGTCATAGGTTGGAGAATGAATGTCTTTTTATTCCACTTGAAGGAGTATTGGTTAGTGCTACCATGATGTACGGATTCTCTATCGTATTGCCATGGTATCCCAAGGGGCACATGACACGTGGACATTGGCACAACATCACACTCGACGGTGTCTTAATATGGTCCAATCTTGAAGGAGACATTGACCTTTGATGTTATCTTGAGTGCTCGATTGTCATCAAGCCATTTGACATGATAGGGGTGGGGATGCGTAATGCATTGCAACTTGAGTTTCTCACAAAGTTCTGTACTTTCAAGGTTGTGGAAACTACCTCCATAGATGATAACCTTTAAGGACTTGCCTTCAATTTCGGCACGAGTTTGGAAGATACTGAGGCTTTGGTCCTCTCTTGGAATGGAGTTTGATTTCAAGACTTGAGCAATGACTATGGAAGGGCTTGGATCATGATCGCATATAAGTGGGTCATCCTCTTCCATTGTGGCTTCCCTTGGAATTACTTGTTGAGTCAAAGCCCCATATTCTTCTTCACTCACGGTATAGGTTGCGCCATTCTCATCCGTAAGCATAACTCTTGTGTTTGTACACTCATATGACTTGTCTGATGTCATGTTGGAGGAGGATGCTATTGTGTTTTTTGCCTGCTTGGATGAGCTTGATTCTTGGTTTGTTGGCTTGGCGGAGACATTTGCATTGATGGAAGCAAAGTATGCCTTGGTCTTCTCATATGCATTCTCCTTTATAAAATGTCACTCAGCTTTGGTAGCTTGCTGGAGGAGCTCGGTGAGGTTCTTATACGGTTGGAAGTCAACAATTTTCCTTATTGGGCGGGTCAAACCGTTGAGGAACCTTGCTATTGTTTGCTCTTCGAGTTCCTCACATCAACTCGCATCATAGTTTTCTCCATTTCCTTGTAGAACTCTTCAATTGACCTTGTACCTTGCCTCAAAATTTGTAGCTTATCAAAGAGGTCTAGGTGATAGTGCTCGGGGACGAATCTTGTGTACATCACTTCCTTCATATCCATCCAAGTGCTAATAGGAGGCTCTTCTTGCTTCTCACAATTCTTTTGATATTGTTGCCACCAAACATTGGCATAGTCCTCAAACTCAAGGGATGCCATTGCAACTTTCTTATCTTCGGAGTAGTTGTGGACTCGGAAGATTTGACCAACCTTGAGCTCCCAAAAAATGTATGGATCAGTGTCTTCTTCTCCCTTGAACTTGGGCATAATGAACTTTACATTTCCAAACTTTCCATGCTCATGCTCACGGTGGTGGTTGCGGCGTTCTTGTCCCGTGTTTGCTTAAATTGGTGCGTGTGGTGGAGAAGGAGGAGCTTGGTTGTCTCGAGGCAGCAGTGGAGGAGGAGCTTGATGCACAAAGTCTCTTCCACGCCTTTGCATGGGATCATTTGCATTCATTGGTTGTTGATGACAATGGTGGGGTTGAGCATAGCAGTTGTCGCGTCTAGCACGGTGTGAATCCTCACCATCATCCCTTGCATCCCATTACGGTTCTCAATTTATGTGTCGTGGTTGGCGATGGTCATGGTGTGGGTGATGACGTTAATCATTGCAATGGTCTTCACCATGATGTTCTTGCTCTTGTGGAGGTTGCGCTTGTACCATTGCTTGTTGCGGTGGGTGACCATGTCATTCATGATGTTGCGGGTGCGCATGGTGATCATGTGCCGATGATGTCTTGCATGGTGCGGTTGTTGACCTTGTGGATCAACTGCTTGTTCACGTTGGTGATGAGCTTGGTGTTCCCCATTATGGTAGTTGGGTTATCCATGATAAGAGTGTGAGCATGAAGACTCACCATGACGACTTAAAGAGTGCGTACGAGATGAACTTGACGAGCTTGAACGATGTCCATGAAGGTTGCAGAGATTGGCAATGGCTTGGTCAAGAGATCGGAATTAAGCATGATGCTCCACTTGACATTTCCGATCACGGTAGTCGAACTCTTGGAAAGTTTCATTAAGCCGGTTCTCAAGCCTCTCAAATTTGGCATTGAATTCTTGGCGTTGCACCCATAAGTTATGGTGCGTGGCAAAACCATCTTGGTTGTTGAAGGTGCCATCTCCACTAGCTCCGGTTCGCCTAGACATGTTGTATTACCACAATTGGGACAAAGGGATATTGGTGGAATTGTATGTGCTACCTTTCCTCACCGAGTAAAAAATTGGAAAGGTTGTTCTTACCAAGAGAAAATCAAGTAGCAATACACAAGACACACACACAAAGGCCTATGGTGGAAGGTTAGGAAGGTGGATAGCAAATGGAACAACGAAACAAAAGTGTTATTTTCAAAAGTGGGTAAAATCCAACAAGAACAAAGTCAAAGGAAAAGATCAAAAAGGGTGACGAGAACCTATGACTATACACACATGGCGGAGATTAATGTGTCTAGCATGACTATGAAAATGAGAAATGAACAAAATTGGTCCTAATGAAGACTAATGCTCGGTGTCATGGAAACACTAGGACAGACAATAGCATGTCCGCAAAAATAGGGGCAAAATTTTCGTCAAGTTAGGCCGGTAGTACCTCTTACACACACCGATAGTACCGCCGTTGACCGTTAGTACCGCTCGTAGCCCTGGTAGTACTTATTAAGGATTTCTATTTCCTAGATCTGAATCGGGACAGAAAAGATGACGAAATTTCCTCAAATCCGAGCAATTTTGACCAAATTCGGTAGGGAAAACACAGGAAAAAGATTGACCAACTCCGAAGACAAGTTTCTTATGGACCAAAACCACAATCAACTCACCAAAATGAGAGATCGATCAAAAAGAAATTTGAGGCAATATTTTTGGTATTTTCGAATTTATGGTGGAAACTGATGAACAAAGTCAAATCTGTGGCAACCAAAAGCTGTTGATACCAGTTTGTTATGGGTCCCTTGTGGGATTGACCCTTGGGTTTCCTGATCTTCATGGATTTTAGGTGGGAAGTGAGGGGAAACCCAATGAACATGATGAGCACAACTCTAATGCAAGGTAAATATACAAACACATGCCAAAACACACCCAATTCGATTCGGTCCCGTTGGTTCGAATAGCCAATGCAATAGAATCCTTGGTGAGAGATCTTGCGGTAGAATCACCAAAGGAGAGATCGGCAAGTGGATGATAGAATCCAAATCAAGGAGAGAGAGCACCAACCAAGTAGAACCCCAAAGGGGAGAGACCAAACACTACTAGAATCCTTGACAAGGATAGACCAAACACTTTAGGAGGGTCTTGACAACTTGGAGAAGGGCACCGACTCCAAGGCCTTGTATAACACATAGCTTTACTATATAGAGGGGGTTCCCATCCAGGGTTTGGCACATGCCTCAATTCATCATCAACTCTAGGGTTTCAAGGAGGGAGTGGGACATATATATAGGCCATCCACGAGCCGGGGTAAAATAGGAATAAAAAGGAAGTTTTGGGCGTTACATGGGTTGAGGCCCAACTCTCAAGCGTGCCGGCTCTGGCTAGTGATACATTGCAAATGTATCTATAATTTTTGATGTTCCATGCTTGGTTTTATCTACTTTCTTGTGTTTTGTTCCAACTTTGGAGTAATTTTCATATGATTTCTTGGACTAACCTATTAACAAGATGCCACAGTGCCAGTTGCCCGTTTTCTGCTATTTTTGGTTCCAGGAAAGTCAAAAAATGAATATTCTCGGAATTGGATGGGACAAAAGCCAAAGTTCATATTTTTCCGGAAGACTCACGAAGCCAGAAGACGAGATGGAGGGGGGCCACAGGGTGGCCACACCAACCCTTGGCGTGGGCCAGTCCAGGCCGCGCCAGGGCATGGTGTGGGCCCCCTGGACGGCCACCTACCTTGCCTCTTTTGCCTATAAGAGCCTCCCGATACCAAAACCCTAAGTAATCAATCAGAAATCCACGAAAAGTTCCGCTGCGCCGCCACCACCGAAGGGGAGATTCGGGGGACAGAAAGTCTCTGTTCCGGCACCCTGCCGGGACGGGGAAGTGCCCCTGGAGCCATCTCCATCGATCTCCATTACCATTGCTGATTCCCATGATGAGGAGGGAGTAGTTCTCTCTCGAGGCTAAGGGTTCTACCGGTAGCTATGTGTTCATCTCTCTCTCTATGCGTGATCATATTGTGATCGTGAGCTTGTAATCTATAGATCTACCTTGCTACTCAAGTGCTTTATTAGATCTCTGCTCTCCCCATGTGTGTGAAAGTGACAGCGTGCACACCATGGTGGCACTTAGGCTAGAGGTTACAAATACTTTTATGAGTTATATTTTGAGTTGGATGTCTTTATGAAATTGTGGTGTTTGTTGGACTCATCTAGTGCTCAAGGTGACAGTGTGGGGTTTTCTAGATGGGAAAGACTTACTTTGAGGTGTTTTGTTATAGCCCTACCATCGATTAGAGTGTCCAATCGGAGAGTAGTTAAGAGTAGTATCTTAAAGAGAAGATATTTATATGAGAGTGTTCACTAGTGAAAGTATGATCCCTAGGCCTTGCTTTAAGCATTGATACACTGTTTGCTACTAGATCTGTTACATGTTTGCTTGCTTCCATCTTTATTTCAGTTTGCCTTTAGTCTCTTCCACGCCATCAAGTTATTTTCTATCACCGTTGCCACTTATAATTATCCATACCACTTGTATTTCACTATCTCTTCGCCGAACTAGTGCACCTATATACCTGACAAGTGTATTGGGTGTGTTGGGGACATAAGAGACTTCTTGTATCTTGATTGCAGGGTTGCTTGAGAGGGGATACCTTTGACCACTTCCTCTCTGAGTTCGATAAACCTTGGGTGATCCATTTAAGGGAAAACTCGCTGCTGTTCCACAAACCTCTGCACTTGGAGGCCCAACAACTGTCTACAAGAATAGAAGTGCATAGACATCAAGCTATTTCCTAGCGCCGTTGCCGGGGAGGTAAGGTAGAAGGTATTCACACCGGAGGATTAAAGAAGAAGAACCTCACATGGCAAACGCCTATTTTCTGGCGCCGTTGCCGGCGAGGAAAGGTAAAAGGTACTCACATTCTCCGGTGTGAGTGCTCGAAGTTATTTCCTTTAGATTCTGCAATTTTGTCTTTTTGTTTCTTATTTTCACTAGTTAGGCTTAATGGAAAACAACAAAAAAATTAGAGAGCTTTATAGTATTTATCTTGAGTTAGGACATGAAGTGTTTGAAGACAAAATTAAAAAACCTATGGAACTTTATTTGCATGCTAATAGCAATGTTGTTAGTATGAATTCTTTGGACACCATTATTGCTAATGCTATGGAAAAGTCTAAGCTTGGGGAAGCTAGTTTTTATGGAAATGATCTTTTTAGTCCCCCAAGAACGGAGGAGAAAATTTACTTTGATGATACCAAACCTCCAATATATGATGATTACAATGATGAATATGATATTTTCAGTCCACCTACTATTGAGGAGAAAATTAATTATGACTACAATATGCCTCCTATATTTGATGATTATGGTGATGAGAATAATAATGATAGCTATTTTGTTGATTTTTCTCCCACTACGATTAATAAGAATGACTATACTTTTGTGGAGAGTATTAATTATTTTATGCATGTGGATCATGATAAGAATGTTTCTTGTGATAGTTATATTGTTAATTTCATTCATGATGCTACTGAAAGTTATTATGAGAGAGGGAAACATGGTTTTATGCATCTCAATAATATTAAGTTTCCCCTCTTTATGTTGAAAGTCTTGAAGTTGCACTTGTTTTGCTTTACTATGCTTGTTGCTTTGTGCTTTCATGACTTGTTTATTTACAAGATTCCTATGCATAGGAAGTGGGTTAGACTTAAATGTGTTTTCTATTTGCTTCTTGATGATCTCTTTTATTCTCAATTCATATTTTGTATGTGAGCATCTTCTCAAACTATCATGCCTAACTTAAAGGCGTTAAAGAAAAGTACTTATTGGGAGATAATCCAAAAGTTTTATATGAGTATTGGAAGTTATTACTTCAGTAATAACCGCTCCTTATCCTGTTTATTTGCTTTTTGTGCCAAGAGTAACCTCTAATGAGAGAGAAGTAATACTTGGGAAAGTTGCTGTCCCGAAACAGATTTCTGTGCTTCACCATAAAAATTCGTGTAAAATCTCTGTACGTCCTTTTGAAGCGTGAATTTTTGTGCTTCTGACCTAGGTTGTTATCTAACTTTCGTTCGTTCAACACTTTTTGATTTGAGTAACAGAAGGTCTTCGAAAAAATTCATCTTTACCTGCTGGTCTGTTTTGACAGATTTCTGCCATTTTCTGCATTTGCGTCTTATTGGTTCCTTCTTGAGTTCTTTTGGGGAATTAAGCTTTTTAAGGGAAGTGCTACAGTAGCTAGTGTTCTAATGGAAGTTTATTTGGTGTTAGAACTGAACCTTAAGACTTATTTATCTTGAGTGCACTAATGTTGCTAATAAAGATTGTGTGAAGTTTTGTATGAAGGAAAAATTTCAGGTGTACGGAAGGAATGAGTAATGAGATGAAGGATGGACTAAAGCTCAAGCTTGGGGATGCCACGCGTGTCACCCCAAGAAATATCAAAGAAGTACAACCGTCAAAGCTTGGGGATGCCCAAGGCATCCCCTTCTTCATCAATAAAAATTCTAGGTTTCCTCCAAACGCTTCATTTTTATTGTTTCATGCACAGTTATGTTGTTCTTGGAGCGTCTTATTTTTTGTTTTAGTTTTGGATTTAGTTTGCTTTCATTTTCTTAGTTTTCTGAATAAATTGGTTGGACCCCCTCTTTCATACATTGGTTTGCAAATAGTTTGGTTTGGTTTGGAAAAAAGTAGGAAAGTTCATGCTTATGTGGTAAAAAGGGCTCGTTTTTGACTGTGGCCTATGCTTTGTCATGCCATGCTTGATATTGTTTTGGCTTTATGCTTAGTATTCTTTGTTGTAGCATGACTTGTTATAAACAATTGAGATTGCTTAATGTGCCTTGGATGAATCATGCATTGTTTTAGCATATTAAAGCATAGTATAGTGGTATTCTCCTTTGATGCTTTATTTGGGTTGACTTGGCACATGGTCACACCATGTTATGACTGTCTCAAGTCACCATAGCCTTTATGATCCTTTATTTTTCAACTTGTAGTATACCTTTATGCTTTGATCAATGATGTTTTGTTGCTCTACATGATTATGGCCATTATTGCTCTCTTAGTTTGTCGCTCCCAGTCTTTTGCTAGCCTCCACAACCAAGTATGAGTTCCACTCATGCATCCAACTCCTTAAACCAAGTTATTCCAAAGAGTCCACCATACCTACCTACTAGCATATGCTATTCCAAGTATATTCATGCTTTTGTTTACCTTCCAAATTAAACTTGTTATGAGAAAACTAGTGATTAAAGCTCTCACGAACTTGATGGCACACTTTAATTTTCTTGCCCTTAATAAACTTGAACCATTATGTCGTCTATGTTGTATATGCTTGCACTTATTTGTTGGGAATTATCAGAACCATGCTTTCATGGGGAACGCTTTCAACATTGCACTTGGTACTTGTACCTAGTTGATATCATGCTCTTTTGTATATGGATGTCGTCGGTGTGAAATGAAAGGGGATCTTGTAAGTCCATGGAGTTATGTAGATGTGTTAGAGAAACGCCTGGGCCGCTGGTCTAATCCATGCTGACATGGTGGAAACCTGCAGCGTAACCATAATGAGCTGTCTATGAAGCATTCTTCTTATAAAAAAAGATTCCTATATTGAGAAAAAAGAGAAAAAGAAAAAAAGAGATTATGAAAAGAGGAAAGAGAGAAAAAAGCACCATATTCCCATGGTAAATAAGAAGATTGCTGAGATGCTCGTTGTCTGCTTGCCTTGTCATTTTGATATGGGGATTCTTACGTATCATCGGGCAAGGGGTACCCCGTTGGTGGTTCTCTATGATACACATGTACTTATGATGACAAGAACTTACCAGTGACTAAACTTGAGTAGCATGAGGAGCGACCCTCGTATACAAGGGACATGAGATTTCTGACTTATACTTCATCAAGCATGTACACCATAGTTTGTTCACTTTAACCTTAATCACTTCAAGATGCTTATGATAGGGGTAATGAGAGTTGAAAGCTAATAAGTACCATAATTTTTGGAAGCTCTTTATGAAACTTGAATCCCTACTTCCTTTTATAAAAAGGAATTTCTTCCACCATTATATTGAGTTTCCACCTTCTACCTTTATGCACCTACTTTGAGAGCATAGTGGCCATTCTTAGTTCTATGTGCATTGTCCCAAGACTAGTTGATTGATGCATACCTTGATATTGCTTGTTTTAAACTATTTGTATCTAGTCACTCTTATGAACTTTGAAGGTGTCCTATGCATTTATATTTGCTACTCTATTGAGGGACAAGCTGAATACTATTATGCTATGTTTTCTTTATGTGAAACAAACAAACGTCTTGCAAAGCATTGTTATTCATGAATCTTTTGTTTGTGCCTTTTCATGTTGCATCATAGTTTCTTTTGCTTATTGCTAGAACTTTGTCTTTCATGTTATGATTGAAGTACTATGATCCCAGCTTCGAATGTCTTACAAATACTTTGATTAAGTCTTTGATGGTGCATGTCACCTCAAAAATTATTCTTTGTTTTTATCACTTACCTACTCGAGGACAAACAGGAGTTAACCTTGGGGATGTTGATACATTGCAAATGTATCTATAATTTTTGATGTTCCATGCTTGGTTTTATCTACATTCTTGTGTTTTGTTCCAACTTTGGAGTACTTTTCATATTAACAAGATGCCACAGTATTAACAAGATGCCACAGTACCAGTTGCCTGTTTTCTGCTGTTTTTGGTTCCAAGAAAGTCAGAAAATGAATATTCTCGGAATTGGACGGGACAAAAGCCAAAGTTCACATTTTTCCGGAAGACTCACGGAGCCAGAAGACGACACGGAGGGGGGCCACAGGGTGGCCACACCATCCCTTGGTGCGGCCAGCCTAGGCCGCGCCAGAACATGGTGTGGGCCCCCTGGCCAGCCACCGACCTTGCCTCTTTCGCCTATAAGAGCCTCCCGATACCAAAACCCTAAGTAATCATTCAGAAATCCACGAAAAGTTCCGCTGCGCCGCCACCACCGAAGGGGAGATTTGGGGGACAAAAAGTCTCTGTTCCGGCACCCTGCCGGGACGTGGAAGTGCCCCCGGAGCCATCTCCATCGATCTCCATCGCCATCTCCATCACCATTGCTGATTCCCATGATGAGGAGGGAGTAGTTCTCTCTCAAGGCTAAGGGTTCTACCCGTAGCTATGTGTTCATCTCTCTCTCCATGCGTGATCATATTGTGATCATGAGCTTGTAATCTATAGATCTACCTTGCTACTCAAGTGCTTTATTAGATCTCTTCTCTCCCCATGTGTGTGAAAGTGACAGCGTGCACACCATGGTGGCACTTAGGCTAGAGGTTACAAATACTTGTTATGAGTTATATTTGGAGTTGGATGTCTTTATGAAATTGTGGTGTTTGTTGGACTCATCTAGTGCTCAAGGTGACAGTGTGGGGTTTCTAGATGGGAAAGACTTACTTTGAGGTGTGCTGTTATAGCCCTACCATCGATTAGAGTGTCCAATCGGAGAGTAGTTAAGAGTAGTATCTTAAAGAGAAGATATTTATATGAGAGTGTTCACTAGTGAAAGTATGATCCCTAGGCCTTGCTTCCAAGCATTGATACACTGTTTGCTACTAGATCTCTTACATGTTTGCTTGCTTCCATCTTTATTTCAGTTTGCCTTTAGTCTCTTCCACGCCATCAAGTTATTTTCTATCACCGTTACCACTTATAATTATCCATACCACTTGTATTTCACTATCTCTTCGCCGAACTAGTGCACCTATACACCTGACAAGTGTATTGGTTGTGTTGGGGACACAAGAGACTTCTTGTATCTTGATTGCAGGGTTGCTTGAGAGGGGATACCTTTGACCACTTCCTCCCTGAGTTCGATAAACCTTGGGTGATCCACTTGAGGGAAAACTCGCTGCTGTTCTACAAACCTCTGCACTTGGAGGCCCAACAACTGTTTACAAGAATAGAAGTGCGTAGACATCAAGCTATTTTCTGGCGCTGTTGCCGGGGAGGTAAGGTAGAAGGTATTCACACCGGAGGATTAAAGAAGAAGAACCTCACACGACAAACGCCTATTTTCTCTTGTATTCACACCGGAGGCCCAACAACTGTCTACAAGAATAGAAGTGCGTAGACATCAGCTAGTCTGGTAGTACTGGTGTTGATGCCCAGTAGTACCAGTCAGCGGTAGTGTTGTCCGTAGTAGCGGTAGCTCCAGTGCTGGACGTCCAATCTCCAGGTGCGGTAGTACTAGAGACGACGGCGGTAGTACCGACCTTTGGTACTGGGGAGGTAAGGCGTGGGGTGCTCGGCGTCTGGTAGGTCCGGTAGTACCGGTGTTGGCAAGAGGTAGTACCGAGGCCGACAAATGACACCTTCTTGCGTCTTCTCTTCTAGAGATGAAAGGAATTCAGCTTTGTGGGCATGGTTGGTGTGGCATGATGTGGACCAATGGTAATTACAATGTGTTGGGCTGCATCAACTTATATTTTCTATAGAATTTTTTGGTCTATCATCCATAAAGTACTGATTCATCCTTAGTGGGTCAACGCGCGGATAACCCCTTGTGGGTTGCCTCTCTGCTACTCAGTAGCATGAATCAGATCATTAGGTATCGAGTGAATAAATTGCCCACAGGATTGCCATGGAAAATGACATTGCAAATACGTCCACGCAGGCCTTCATCTCGGCATCCGTCGGGGTTTGGACCCGACCGATGATGGCCTTCATCTCGGCATCCTTCAAGGTTTGGTCCATATCGATGATTCCCAGTAGGCGCAAGAGGTTCACCTGAGCTTGATGTCTAATAGTGGGTACTGAAGATTTTATATCAGCCGGTCGTCCTTGTCAGGGAGTGAAATTGAGAGGTTGCCTCCTTGAATGCTTGCTTGGAGTGGGGAGCATGTGGTCTATTTGCTTCATCGCATCAGCCAAGAAGGAGCCAAAGGTTCGTGGTTATGTGGACGTGGTGGCAGCGGTGGTGGTGGCAGTTCATTGGCACGGTCGGTGCATGTAGACATAGTGTGGATCTGGCTGTGGCATGGCACGCTCAGTTGCCGGTCATGGGGTAGCCTAGGGGTTTAGCCTATAAATGTGGCCCATGGGCTTTGGTGTTGATGGGCTTCCCGGCCTTTGCAGGATACAAATATGGGGCATGGAACTCGTGGTAGTGCGGGGCTCTCCATTGGCATGTGCACCGGATCCAAGGAGGTGGGTGTCATGGCGGGGTCGATTCCTTGCGGTGAGTCTGGTCCGAGCATGCTCCCGATCCGAGGATGCCACCAAGGATGTGTCAGGATCCATTGGTGAGACATGAGATTGGCTCTACCGCGCGCTATCCTCGGGTGGGCGGTTGGCTGTCAAATGCTGCACAGATAGGTTGTCATTCGAAAGTTCCAAGAAACGACACGATGTGGTACTGAATAGCACAACGTGATCGCTTTGGCACTTAGTGGTCCTTAGCTCTTTCAAGATCTCCAAGGGCCACTGCTGTCATGGAATACTCAGGCTCTAATGAAGGAGTGATATCTGTCCGTGGAGCCCACTCATCCGACCATGGTGTTGCAGTGACCACAACTTTGACCTATCAAATATTGGAAGGTAGATGCCTTTTGTTTCCCTTGATTTTCCTCTTTCTCCGTTGGTGGTACTGATGGAGAGGTCCACAAGACGACCATGGTCTGGGGCTTGTTACTTTGTGGCCCGAAAGTTGAGGTGCCAAGGCATAGTGGGGTACGAGTTGCTTGTAATCTCGTGGAGGGGCTGTAGTAGCTTCGCCAATTGCCTAGAGGGGCCAAATGGGGGTGAATACAAATCTAACAGGAAAACAAACGTTTAAACCAGACGAAAAACATTTGAACTCAAATGCCGCCATTAGGTTAACTCTTCTTGGCTTGCCGTGTCAGTATTCCCTATTATCCTTTGAGGGAATGGACTAGCTTACCCCTGTGTGGACCAGATCTTCTTCTCTGCTTTGCTCTTCTCCCCTGTTCCCCTCCCCATAACCTTTGCTCAGCTCTGGCTACATGTCTTGAATCGGAGCTCACAGTTTCTCTCCTTGTGTCTCCGCCATGTCCAGTCAACCTACCATGCCCCTAATCGAAGCTCACATCCATCGTCATCGCATCGTTGTTCCTATTCGCTCTATCAAAGCTTCGCGTCCCTGACCTAGTATCTCTCCTTTGGCTAGTCCTTCTCGCACGGAAGAGTGCGTCCCGTCGGGTGATCCTAACCAGTGTCCAGCCTCGGGCAGTTGCATGTTGTCGTGCACCCCAAGCATGGTAGACCTGGCAGAGCAGTTCAACGACGATGCCCCCATGTCCACTACTCTGGGCATACGCCCCGTCGTGTCACTGACAGACTTGCTGTCGGCTTTCAGGTCTCGTTTTTGGATCAGACGAAATGTGGTCAAGATTGAGGTATGTGCGCTGTCATTCGATTTTTTCGTCCGGTTCGAGCACATCTCAGATACCGAGCGCATGCTGCATTATTCCTATTCTTTAGAGTGCTACGGGGAGAAAATGAGCTTCATGTGTTGGCATCGTGCCTCTGGGTGGGACACTCACTTTGGGCAGCTTCATTTCTTCTCCAAAGTCGACTTTGATGGCCTCCCACATGATGCTTAGGAGTCAAAGGCCCTCAAGCAGGTCGTCAGTAGCCTTGGCGACGAGCTGGTGGAGATTGTGCCACCGGGCGACAAATGGATCATCGAGGTAAAGGTTTGGCTAAAAGATCAAGAAACCATTACTAAGATGTACAAGGTGGAGCTTCCAAGAAGGGCGGGACAACAACTTATCTGGATGAACCCGGACATCATCCACCTAGAGGAGGTTCTAGAATCGGTAAATGGCATTTAGTACCCCGACGAGGCATCCAGAAAGTGTCCTCATTTCCTATAGTGTTGTCCTAGAAAGATCGATGGCATATGACCACCATCGTTTCGCGACGGAACAGTTTCGGTGGGGGAACTGGGCATGGACAAGTTGGTGGTTCTGATTTCCCTCGAGTGAAGACAAAGCTTTAGTGAATTGTTGTAGTATGTGTGCCTAATGAATTTGTATTATGTATGACTTGGAGAGCGGAGGAGATAATTAGCATGGGTTAAACATATGTAATAGTTTGAATTGATGCAGTATGTTTGTCTAATGAATTTTTAGTATGTGTGGCTAATTCATTTGTAGTGAACACTGTGCTTTATAAATTGTGTGAATAACCAAGGATAGCCTCCTACAAAGAGGGTGGACTGGCAATGATCAATTCCACTTATGTGGTTGCTAGGAAAATGTAGATCCTCTCCTCTTTAAGTACAAGGTAACTAGAATTGTTTGCCAAGTGATGAGCGATCTAGAAGACAATAAATGATTATTGTTTGAAACGAAGATTTCCTGATGATCCTTCTAACATTGTTGTCGGAGAAAGAGTCTCGCGCGGGAACAAGGGGTCCAACATGCCCTGAGTTTGAGAGGGGCTGAATCACGCGTTCTGAGCTTCTCGGCAAAGGCGAAGGCGGAGACACACAGACAAGACAGATAGGTTTACACGGGTTTTTTACCCAGGTTCGGGACCCTAGTGAGGAGGCAAAGCCCCTATTCCTGCCTGGTTTTATTGCTCACGATGCTTCACAAGGGTACAATTGAGAAACAAATGTCTAGAGTCATAGATTGCACGGATCGACCCCCTCTAAGGTAGGAGAAGGTCTCCTTATATAGGGTGGCCGGGCCTCTTCCCCCAAATGCTAGGCGGGAAGGGTCACCACACTCCCGTCTAGGAGGGCCCGGTCTATTAGTCTACTTTCCGTAGACTCAGTCCATCATCCTGGGCGCCCTCTAGTGCTTCACAAAGCAGGGATGCCTGATGCTATCCTTCGCTACCCGATGTCTCCCTCGTCCCCTTGTCATCGAAATGGCAAGGGACAACTTCGCTGGCACCAATGGTGACCGGGATTCCTTTGCACCAGAAGGGATGGTACGCCTCCTCTTTACCAACACGGTCCTTCTTGCCCTGGCTGTTCTTGCAGGGTTTTGTCCTCTTCCTCCCTTTTGCCCTATGATTATGAATGTACCCCTATGGCATGCTCCAATGCATTTGAGGCCTATTGAGAGGCCCGCGCAAGCCGACGCTCTATCATGCTAGACGGGAGGGCTTGGGCATGTCTCCCTCTTGAGGCGACAGCCCTAGTTTTCCCCCTTGAGGACATCTGCCTCGTGCTTCCGCTTCCGGCTTAGGGAAGTGGCCGTATCGGTCGGCCCGCTAGCCGTAGGATCATGGTACTCCATGTGCGAGGACTCCGACAATAGCCCCCAGGAGCTTGCTACATGCGCGTCTCCTTGAAGGCACGAAGGGGCAAGGGCCCCGTTGGTTAGTGGGCCCGTCACGGTCGCGGTTGATACGGTAACTGCCCTCGAACGCGTCTCCACCGTGCACTTGGATCGTCAGGGCCCCGGGAGCCGTTGGATGCAAAATGATTCACCCCACCTCGGGAAACGCCCACGATGTGATGATATGCAGGCGAGACCCGCGGTTCATGCCACACGCCTATCATAATGACGTGAACTCTCACCTTGTTAAATCGGGGCATGGGCTCGGCGCCTTCTACTTGACGCCACCTCCTCTACTCCTCCAGCCTTTCTCCCCTGTTTCCAGGGCCAAAAACCCCATTTCTCACCATAGAGCCTAAGTGACTCTTGGCTAGCGAGAAGGGTAAATTATCGGTGGAAGATGATGTGGAGGCCCCACCGGTGAAGCACGGGCGCAGGTGGCTGCGCGGGAGCGGTCGCGGATGGCGTCGTGGTCTCGATACCATCCCGGTCCGTGCCTTGTCTTCCAGGGCCACGAGGGCCATCAACGAAGAGGTACCGGTGAGGCGAGGCCGTGGCTAGCCTCGCAGTAGCAGCCAGGGGCACCACGGGAGAGCTAATGGTGGCCGTGATGCTGGCTTGGAGCCCGCGGCACTTCCCGCCCCTCCGCCTCTGGTCTACATCACCAAGCTCAAGGAAGACACCGAGCTGGAGCAGGTCGTCGATTTCATCCTCAACCTATGGGACGAGGACTGATCCGCCCGGGTGAGGTTTCCCCAAAACTTCACTCTTGGGATAGCGGGTGACATTCCCGGAGGTGTGCTGCTGAAGCATTCCGGTGGCAGCAATAGGTGGGGCGTGAATGTCGAGGTCCCCTCACCGGGAGAGATGTACCTTACCATCAGCTGGGCGAGCTTCGTCTGCGATCCCCGCACCCAGCAAGGCTCTGTGTTGTGATTCCGCTATGCCAGCAGAGGGGGATTTTACATGATGGTGTTTGACCCTCTCATGTGTTGCGTCGAGTATGTGTGACACCTCAGATAGACCAGAGCAGTGCCGCCATAGGGGCCACTGCAACTTTGGGGGCCGCTAGACCTGCTACAGTGTGGGTGTCGGTTGGTCGTGTCTGGTATTATTTTTTATTTCAAGCATGAATGTGATGAACATCCTTTAGCCATTCCCTCTCGTGATTGTCTGCTGACGGACTTCGACGAGGCGTGTTGAGAGTAGCCAGTGCCAGGGCCTGACAGCCTCAATGTTTGCTGTGCAAACTAAGGAGCGTCACGGTTTGATCGCGTGGCCGACGTGGGTTGAGAGGTCGTCTCTGGGTCCTAGCTATCAATGGAAGAGTATTCTCGAGCCCCTGGTAGGCCTCTCAAGGAGGAGTCCGCAGGTCCATTCACATCCATGAGGCTATCAATAGAGAGGCTGTCATGAGAGCATGTTCCCATAGGCTGCTACAGAGGCCTCTCCATCGGTGGACCATAGGGTAGCACATATGTAGTTGGGTCTTTGCAGGGGGGCTACAAGGGCTGCCGCTGGGGGGAGTGGCCTCACGAGTCACTCTGTAACCCTCTTGTGGAGGATCCACGTGGTGAATATGTACCATAGAAACCCCACTTACATAGGGTATGCGAGTGTGTCCAACTCCAGAAGCCTTGTCGCCGAAACCCGTCAGTAGGTTTAGGGTCCAGCACTTTGAATCTTGGTGCTGATTGGCAATGCCCAATTGGAGGGGTAATCCTTGTGAGCTGCTCGGTGAGCCTCCCAGGGAAGACCGTAAGGCCACGCTTGTCCCATTGGCCGTCCGAGAAAGAGACCGTGGGTGACGAGGGTTAAACTCATGAATGCCCATTCTTATGGACTTGGGTTTTGGACAAGAGGGGAGCACTAGAGGCATCAATCGGCTAGCAAACAAGCACACAGGGACGCAAGGTTTACCCAGGTTTAGGCCTCATAGAGGATCCTACTCCTGCTTGTCTACTCTTGGAATTATCGAGGGAGTCGAAAGTTACAGGGGTGCGTAGATGCAATCTGGCAATGGTGTGGAAACTAGGCTTGTGATTGTCCTCCTTGCCACCCCCTCCTAGCCTTTATATAGATAGGCCAGGTCTCAGGATAGCAGGACGAGTTGGTTAGAAGTTAGGGTTTCCCCTTTAAACTTTCTATCTTGAGCTCGCCGTGTGCCGCAAGCAGTCGGGGTCTCCTTAGGTCACCCGAATCCTTGGTTAGGCCCTGGTAACGTCGTGGGAATCTGCCAGACTAGACCGTATATGCCAAACTCAAGTACCTATAAGGTATGCTGATATGTTGATAACGTATCTATAATTCTTGATGTTCCATGCTTGTTTTATATTTTGTTTCTTATGTTTTGTCCACACTTTGGAGTACTTTTACATACTTTCTTTGACTAACCTATTAACAAGATGCCACAGTGCCAGTTGCATGTTTTCTACTATTTTTGGTTCCAGGAAAGTCAGAAAATCAATATTCTCGGAATTGGACCGGACAAAAGCCAAACTAGATATTTTACCGGAAGACTCACAGAGCCAGAAGACGAGACGGAGAGGGGCCACAGGGTGGCCACACCACCCCTTGGTGCGGGCAGCCCTAGGCTGCGCCAGGGCATGGTGTGGGCCCCCTGGCCGCCCACCGACCTTGCCTCTGCGCCTATAAGATGCCTCCCGATGCAAAAACCCTAAATCGAACAGCCTCCTGCCATGAAAAGTTCCGCAGTGCCACCGCCACCGAAGGGGAGATTCAGGGGACAAAAAGTCTCAGTTCCGGCACCCTTCCGGGACGAGGAAGTGCCCCCGGAGCCATCTCCATTGATCTCCACCGCCATCTCCATCACCATTGCTGATTCCCATGATGATGAGGGAGTAGTTCTTCCTCAAGGCTAAGGTTTCTACCGGTAGCTATGTGTTCATCTCTCTCTATGCATGATCATATTGTGATCATGAGCTTTGTAATCAAGTAGATCTACCTTGCTACTCAAGTGCTTTAATAGATCTCTTCTCTCCCCATGTGTGTGAAAGTGACAGCGTGCACACCATGGTGGCACTTAGGCTATAGATTACAAATACTTGTTATCAGTTATATTTGGAGTTGGATGTCTTGATGAAATTGTGGTGTTTGTTGGAACCATCTAGTGCTCAAGGTGACAGTGTGGGGTTATCTAGATGGGAAAGGCTTACTTTGAGGTGTGCTGTTATAGCCCTACCATGGATTAGAGTGTCCAACCAGAGAGTAGTTCAGAGTAGTATCATGAAGATAATATATTTATATGAGAGTGTTCACTAGTGAAAGTATGATCCCTAGGCCTTGTTTCTAAGCATTGAAACACCGTTTGCAACTAGATCTGTTACATGTTTGCTTGCTTCCATCTTTATTTCAGTTTTCCTTTAGTCTCTTCCACGCCATCAAAGCTATTTTCTGGCACTATTGTCTTATATCCATACCACTTGTATTTCACTATCTCTTCGCCGAACTAGTGCACCTATACACCTGACAAGTGTATTGGGTGTGTTGGCGACACAAGAAACTTCTTGTATCTTGATTGCAGGGTTGCTTTAGAGGGGATACCTTTGACCACTTCCTCCCTGAGTTCGATAAACCTTGGGTGATCCACTTAAGGGAAACTTGATGTTGTTCTACAAACCTCTTCACTTGGAGGCCCAACAACTTTCTACAAGAATAGAAGTGTGTAGACATCAAGCTATTTTCTGGCGCCGTTGCCGGGGAGGTAAGGTAAAAGGTACTCACATCCTCCTGTGTGAGTGCTCGAAGTTATTTCCTTTAGATTATGCAATTATATCTTTTTGTTTCTTGTTTTTATTTTCACTAGTTAGGCTTAATGGAAAACAACAACAAAATTAGAGAGCTTTATAGTATTTATCTTGAGTTAGGACATGAAGTGTTTGAAGAGAAAATTAAAAAACCTATGGAACTTTATTTGCATGCTAATAGCAATGTTGTTAGTATGAATTCTTTGGACACCATTATTGTTAATGCTATGGAAAAGTCTAAGCTTGGGGAAGCTAGTTTTTATGAAAATGATCTTTTTAGTTTCCCAGCTTTGGAAGATAGCTATTCTATTGCTTATGATGATACCAAACCTCCAATATATGATGATTACAATGATGAATATGATATTTTCAGTCCACCTACTATTGAGGAGAAAATTAATTATGAGTACACTATGCCTCCTATATTTGATGATTATGGTGATGAGAATAATAATGATAGCTATTTTGTTTAATTTTATCCTACTACAATTAATAAGAATGACTATGTTTATGTGGAGAGTATTAATTCTTTTATGCATGTGGCTCATGTTGAGAATGTTTCATGTGATAGTTATATTTTTGATTTTATTCATGATGCTACTGAAAGTTATTATGAGAGAGGGAAACATGGTTTTATGCATCTCAATAATATTAAGTTTCCCCTCTTTATGTTGAAAGTCTTGAAGTTGCACTTGTTTTTGCTTTCCTATGCTTGTTGCTTTGTGCTTTCATGACTTGTTTCTTTACAAGATTCCTATGCATAGGAAGTGGGTTAGACTTAAATGTTCTTTGAATTTGCTTCTTGATGCTCTCTTTTACTTCAATTCATATTTCCTATGTGAGCATCTTCTCAAACTATCATGCCTAACTTAAAGGCTTTAAAGAAAAGTACTTATTGGGAGATAAACCAAAAGTTTTAGTTGAGTCTTGGAAGTTATTGCTTCAGTAATAACATCTCCTTATCATTTTTGTGTGGTTTTTGTGCCAAGAGTAACCTCTAATGAGAGAGAAGTAATGCTTGGGAAAGTTGTTGTCCCGAAACAGATTTTTGTGATTCGCTGTAAAAATTCTTGAAAAATCTCTGTACGTCGGTTTAAGCTGTAATGTTTTGTGCTTCTGCCCCAGGTTGTTATCCAACTTTTGTTAGTTCAACACTTTTCGATTTGAGCAACATAAGGTCTTCTAAAAAACTGGTTTTTACCTGCTGGTCTGTTTTAACAGATTTCTGCCATTATTTGCATTTGCCTCTTAATCTCTTTCTCTTTGAGTTCTCTTTGATCACTTGAACTTTTTAAAGGAAGTGCTACAGTAGCTTGTGTTTTAATGTAAGTTTTATTTGTGTTGGATCTGAACCAAAAGACTGTGTGAAGTTTTGTATGAAGGAAAAAATTTAGGTGTATGGAGAGAATGATGTAATGAGATGAAGAATGGACTAAATCTCAAGCTTGGGGATGCCACCCGTGTCACCCCAAGAAATATCGAAGAAGTACAAACGTCAAAGCTTGGGGATGCCCAAGGCATCCCCTTCTTCATCAATAAAAATCTCAGGTTCTTCCAAGCACTTCATTTTTATTGTTTCATGCACAGTTGTGTTGTTCTTGGAGCGTCTTTGTTTTTGTTTTTGGTTTTCGTTTGCTTGGTGTGCTTATTTTGCTTGAATAAATTGGTTGGACCCCCTCATTCATACATTAGTTTTCAAATAGGTTGGTTTGGATTGGAAAAGAGTAGTAAAAGCTCATGCTTAAGTGGTAAAAAGGAGTTGTTTTTACTGTGGCCTATGCTTTGTCATGTCATGCTTGATATTGTTTTGGCTTTATGCTTAGTGATTTTTGCTTTAGCATGACATGTTATGAACTATTGAGATTGCTTAATGTGCCTTGAAAGAATGATGCGTTGTTTTAGCATATTAAAGCATAGTATTGTGGTATTCTCCTTTGATGCTTTATTTGGGTTGACTTGGCGCATGCTCACACCATGTTAAGACTATACCAAGTCACCATAACCTCTATGATCATTTAGTTTTCGACTTGTAATAGCACTTTATGCTTTAATTAATAATGTTTTGTCTTTTGCTAGCCTCCATACCAAGTATGAGTTCCACTCATGCATCCAACTCCAAATAAAACCAAGTTATTCCAAAGAGTCCACCATACAAATGAAGTTAGTCCAAGTTAAAAACTAAGATTAGTCTTTTTTATTTTCCATATGGGTTGCCTGGGACTCGAACCCGAAACTAGTCGGATGGAGTAGATAATTCTTCTTTGTTACAATAGAGAAAAAATCTCTCCCCAAATCGTGCTTGCATTTTTCATTGCACACGGCTTTCCCTATGTAGAAATAGTCTATTTCTATCCCAAAGAGGAAGTTCTACTAATTTTTAGTATTCGTAAATTAGTAAGTTGATTTGCCTACTCTTTATTATAATAAAAGGAACGTTTCAAAATGTAAATTATTAAAGTTTTCTCTTGATCATTTATCTACCCTTTCTCCTGCTTCTGATATATTTCCAGTGCTCGCACGCAGTCCTTGGTCCTAGGAGCAGCTTCTTCCTCCTCATCCATAATTGATGGATAAGGGAACTGGAACCGTTCCTCCACTCTTCTTGAGGCTTCGCCCTCATACGAGCACCAATGGTAGGCTTCATGTGGCGCCCCGCTAAAACCACTACTAGAAAATCGCGGTGTTTTTGTGCATTGCATCATCATGACCGCATGCTCATGTCATCATGCCACATTGCATTTGAGCATCGTCATGTCATCATGCATTTGTTTGTCTAAAACTATTTTCTAAAAGCCTAGTTTTGTTTTCTAAAATATCCCCTGTCTTTATTCGAATTAAACCCTAGTCTTTTTCGAATCTTTTATTTGTCTAAAATCTATTTACCAAAGCCCCTTCAAAAATAAAACAAATAAAATAAAAGTTTTAGTGGGGGAGGCAGCCGCCGGCCAGGCCCAAAGGCCCAGCCAGCAGCCACCTACCACCCCACCAGAAAACCCTAACCCCAAACCATCTCCCACCCTGCCGCCTCTCTCTCTCTCTCTCTCTCTCTCTCTCTCTCTCTCCCCTGCCTGGCCCTACCTCCTCCTTTTTCCCGCCCAGACACTACATGTGCCTCCCACACCAACCGCCAGCCTCCCTCTCCCCCACAACCACCGGGTTCCCCTGCCGCACAACCCCCACCAACCCCCGCTCGCACCACCCCGTCGCACACGCACACCTACCCACTCAGCCACCTACCCCGCTCCCAACCCGGCCCCACCACCTGCGCACCACCTCCCCACCCACCATCTGCCACGCCAGCCCCTGGGCACGCCACCCCGCGTGCAGACCACGTCCACCATCCGCCGCCAACTCCCACACATCCCCCACCTACCCCGCTCCTCGGGCCCACCCACGCGATCAACGCGGCCTAACCGCGTCCCTCCCCGACCAGGCCCATCCTCTCTCCCCCTGTCCCATTCCCTAGGCGATGCACGACCCCACCTGCGCCCTTCGCATCACGAACCGCCCCTTCCCTCTGCACCGTTGCCCCGAGGCCGCCCGTCCCCGGCCGTGCCGATCCCGCCTCTGGCTGGATCCCCGTGTCTTCGCCGTTCGACGCCCCTCTGCTACCCCGCATCGCCGACCCCGTCCTCGAGTCGCCGGTGGCCCCCTCTGCTCCTCTCGGTCCGCCTGGCCATCGACCGCCCTACCGGCCCTGCGCCAAGCCCGCCGCCTCCCTCTGCTCACCGCCTCTCCGCCGGGCGCCCTCCTCGTCCACCTCGGTCGCCTCCGTCAAGGTGCCGCGAGCTCCGCCACCGGTCGTCAGCGGCGCTCCCCTGCTGCGTGAGCTCGCTCGCGTCGCCGGCCGCCCTCAACTCCCTGTGGACCTTGTCTCCTTCCCTGTGGAGCCACCAACCCCTCTGCTTCGAGCCCTTCCCCGCCGCCAAGCTCCTTCCGGCCATGCGCTGCCTCCTGGTGCTTCGCAAGGCGCGCCGGGCCGCGTCCGCCTTCATCCTCCCTGGACCGCATGGTCGCCCTCCTCACTCGCAGCTGCCGGCCTCCGCCATCGGCCAGCGATGCCAAAGCAACCACTATTTCTGTTGTTCGTCCCTGACAATGTGAGGTGCCACAACTTGTGCCCTTGCGTATGCCTATGGCTATTGCAGGTTTGGGACTTTGTTGTGTACAGAGGCATTTTGTCGTCTCACGGTTGTGTCCCCTGTTTTGTTGACTCCTGGAGTTGGTTCCTGTGCAAGTGTCCAAGAAGAAACCAAAGTGAGGATATGGTGGTCTACGTGTGACCCTTCAATGGGTGTGTTTCAAACCCCTGGTCGACCAAGATTTGCCAAGACCATCTGCACAAGATGTGGAGAACTTTGGCTAAGGACCTCGACAAGACCTCCACCACGGATCCGATGGTCGAGACCCTGATCTAGGACCCGAAGACCAACAAGCTCTCTGACCCGGTATTTGAAGATGTCGAAACCCTGGACGCCAAGATTCCCTCACGGATCCTGGAGCCCCGTTCCCGGAGTCCGAAGACCGATCCCGCCAAGGCCGAACCCATCGACCCCGGTGAACCCCAAGATCGTCGATCCGACATGTGTGACCATTTTCTAGCCCTATTTTATAAAGTGCCATCTATATAACTTGTTGCATATAAACTATTCATACTCGCATCGCATCATGTGGTTTGGGGGCATTATGCCGATTCACCTCAGAATTAAATATGGAGCGTTTATGCGGGATACTCTTGTCTTATTCTGGACTCCATTTAAATTTGTGTAGCGAACCGATGCCATGTTTTGTCTTGTTAATATAACATTTAATTTGCGGGGTAGATAAATAACTTGAACCATATAATTATTTGTCGGGACCTCGGTTCCGCTTAATACTGCCTAATTGCACCGCACCTGCATCATATCATAATCATGCCGGATCTTCTGCCATAGTATTAAATAGTGCATCTGGTGTTTCTTCTAGTGTTTGCTTCTTCACGGATTAGGCCGATGAGTTGATGCGAGTGTCGACAAGTTCTCTAGATATGAACCTTCGGCTATGTTTTCCCAGGCGAGCATCTCTCCCCCTTCTACCTATTTTGCATTTATAGTCTTTACTTCCTCCTGTTGATCTATTGCTATTTGTGTCGCGATGCTTTAGTTCCGTACCTGATATATTCCGCGCAGCCGATATTTTGCCTTGGACACCTCCTATTACCTGTTGTTTGGTAGATAGCAGGCCTTGTGAGTCGTAGTTGCTTGCTCAGGTGCGATCTCGTGTTGTCGAGTACCATAGTTGTTGCAATGCTGGCAGATGTTTATGGTGGAGATGATCATGACTTTAAACACAACTATTAAAATTGCTAGATATAACTAATGCAGAGGCATCGGTGGGCAATAGATGTTATTTGGTTCTTCCATGCTCACTTGTGTCCCGTAGGACCCCGAGTACTTGATACCTGTTCCTTGACTATTCGCACTATCCACATCCGGGAGGCCTTATGGACCCCCCTGAGCCAGAGCTTGATTCATTTCTATTTCTTGGGGCCACAAACTAGTTTGGGGTTTTATTACTATCCTGTACTTATACCATGTTACTTCTTTATTTAAGATTGTGCGTGGAGCACCTGTACTATTTTGGATCACGCCACGTTTTCGCGGTATCGACAAGCCCAATCACACTTTCGGGTTCCTAGTCGTTTACAGCCGTCGTCGCAAACCCTGAGTCCATTCCGGAGCCGGCCAACTTCGTTGCGGGTAGCTTAGTGGGGTGGCTCCCTGAAATATTTGATGAATCCTGTGATTACTTTGTCGTGAAAGCCTCATTGGGTTTTGAGTTGGTTTTTCCGAGGTTGATCGAGTGTGTGTTGCTATTTGTGCACCTCTGCAGGGTAAAACTTTCTGAAAGTCATGTCCACGGTTATGGATGACTTGGAGCATAGTATCTCGATCATAGACAAGCATAACTAAAGTAGTGCTATAAATTTGACTTAATATATCTGACTAGTAATCAACTTCGCTATAACGGAATGGATATTAAAAATGCCAACCACTGGTGGACCTGGGTTGTTTTGTTATATGTGCCTAGTAAGTATTGCAACTCCAATGGAATGTGATAAAAGTGCCAACAACTGCTGGGTTTTGGGATTCCTCGGGACAATTATATCTGACTAGTAAATGTTCCAACTATAACGGAATGGTGATTAAAACTGCCCACTACTTATGCTATCAGGATGACTCATGCTATCTATATCTGATTAGTAACAGCTGCAACTATAACGGAATGAGTAAAATTTCCAACTGTGTGAGTTCCTTGGTCCGACTTCCTCGTTTGGTTTTGAGGGGGAAATACCAAGATGGGTTTGTTTGGTGTTAGCTTCAGGTTGGATCCGAATAGGTATTTCTTACCCCTCTCTGATAATCGCCAGTTGTCTCGAGTTTCTATAGGTTGTTTAGTGCCGCTGCGCTGCCGCTCCAGCCAACCATACCTGTGTAGGCGAGGACTGCCGAATTCTAGCCTCGCCATGTACTGGCCTCAGTACTGACGCTCCAATTTTTCCTTTGCCCTTTGTCGACACCCCTTTTGTTTTAGCAGGTTTGAGATTGTCGTCGTTAGCAGGGTTACCCTTCCGGCTTGGCCTGGGCAAGGTATGGACGCCATTGGTTATTCTTCAGGGCTCTTAGACCAATTTGCTTCTTGTCCGTACTCGGACATTGTATCGATTTCAAGGTGATTTGGATCTTTGTATTGTATATCTGTATTCTTGACTCGTTGAGTCGCTGTTGTATATATATCTGTTCTGTGGGTCGTATCAAGGACTGTTGTGTAATGGTATTACTTCGTTTTCCACCCGCACGAAAGTGCCTGGTGGGTGTCCTTGAATCGTTTCTATGCGGGTTTGGCGGAAAGGGCTAAAACTTGCATAGGGCCGATTTGAGGGTGTTATACTTCAAGAGTGGCACCGTCGCTCCCTTGCTAGCACCTGCACCAATATTAGGTAATTCCTTACACTTGTGCGGCCTGGAGTCCGTGGCGATGAACTTGACCCTCTCCACACGCCCTTTTCCATGCGGCTTGTGACCTTCTCTCTCTTCTTGAGCTCTCTTCATTGTCGCCTAGTTGATCTCCAGAGGATCATAGACACCACGGCAGATGTAGATGTCACTCCAATCTTCATCGGGATCATTGTTATAGAAGCTTGGCTCGACGTACTCCTTGTACCCCGGGATAAACCTCTACACCTCCTCATTGTCATCCTCCATGGACGTGCTACGAGAGCGGTCCCTGGAAGGAGCAATGAGACCTAGGGGTTTTCCACGACCTAGGACGGGATAACGCATGGCTGGATTGGTTCTTGGTGATTATGATTTAGAGAGAGAGACAATGGTAGTATATAAGGCGGTTAGAGGTCGGTAAAACTCATGAGAAACACCAAATTCACGCCCAAGAAAAGAATCTAAACGAAACAGGGGAAGAAATCATGGATTTGGAGGAGTCCTGCCGCGTTACGACCAACTATACGGGCGCGGCCCGTATAGCTCCGGCCATATAGTTGGTTCCTAGCAGATATTTCCAAATATCTCGAGTCCAAGTCGATTAAGTTACCGACTTGGAATCGACAAAACCGGATTTTAGATAAATATCAAAAACGAAAAAAGAAATCGATTTTTTTGAGAGATTAACAACCAACTATATGATGGGGGGATTTTCTCCAGCCTTATAGTTGTGAACGTATAGATCCATACACCGAAAATCGAAAATGTCTGAGAGTTTAACGACCAACTATACGGCAGGATGATTTTGTCCGGCCGTATAGTTGCGACCGTATAGTTTCCAGACAGTTTCACAAAGAGTGTACAGAAGGTTTAACGACCAACTATACGGCCAGAGATTTTTCTCCGGTCGTACAGTTGCAACCATATAGTTGGTAAAAACCTTCAGAAACTTCAGAAAAACACGAGGAATTCAAAGGAAAAAATTTCAGGAGTAAAATTTGTGAAAAGAAATCACTTATTTGAGTAATAATACTTACCTTGCACTTACCGTTTACTTATTCAGGGATGACAAGCTCCTCCAACAACAAAGACTTCTTCTCTTTTGGAGGAATTTACCTTAGTTTATTTAATAATTCTTGTAAATGAAAATCACTAGGACTAAAGTTCCTCTCAATAAGATTGGTGTCTTGCTGGGAAAATATGGACACTCCATCGAACATCTTTATTTCTTGCGTCTGCTTAATCTGCAACTCAAATTCTTGAATTAAAAGGATCCAACAAATCAGTCTTGGATTATTAATTTTCCTCTCAAGGAGTTCCTTTAAACCATCACGATCCGTATGAACTCTTACTTTTGCATCAACTATATAAGAACGAAATTTATCGCAAGAGAAAAATACAGCAAAAAGTTCCCTCTTTTCCTTAGGATAATTCTTTTGAGAACTATTAAGAGTTCTACTAGCATGCTGTATAATATTAAATCTACGACCCATATGTTGTCCTGGAGTTAGTCCTATAGCGTCATCACTAGATTCACATATTAATTCAAAAGTCATATCCCAAATAGGTGGTTTAATGATAGGATCATGGGATAAAGCATATTTAAGTTTATCAAAGGCAACAAGACATTTGTCATCCAAATTAAATCTTATTCCCTTTTGCAAAAGGTTAGTCAAAGGTTTAGATATTCTAGAGAAATTCCTAATGAACCTTCTATAAAAACCCACATGACCAAGGAAACTTCTTATACCTTTTATATCCCTAGGTTGTGGCATTCTCTCTATGGCCTCAACCTTAGCTCTATCCACTTCAATTCCCTTACCTGATACCTTATATCCAAGGACTATACCTTCTTTGACCATATAATGTCACTTCTCCCATTTAGAACAAGATTGGTTTTTTCGCAGCGCTGCAAAACTCTTTTGAGATTATCCAATCAACTAGTAAACGAAGTTCCATAGACATAAAAGTCATCTATAAATACTTCCATTATCAGTTCTATAAAATCCACAAAAATAGCAGTCATGCATCTTTGAAAAGTAGCTGGGGCATTAACATAAACCAAAATGCATACGATGGTAAGCATGTAAACCATAAGGACTAATGAAAGTTTTTTAAGTTGTTCATCAGGATGAACAACTATTTGAGAAAAACCAGAGTATTCGTTCAAGTAGAAAAAATGAGTGTGGTTTCCTAACCTCTCAAAAGTTTGATCTATGAACGGTAAAGGATAGTGATCTTTCCTGGTTTCTTTATTCAATTTCCTAAAATCTATACACATCCTATGACCAACAATAGTTCTAGTAGGTATCAATTCATTGTTTTCATTAGGAACAACAGTAAAACCGCCCTTCTTGGGGACACAATGAACATGACTTACCCATTCACTTTATTTTATAGGGTAGATTATACCTGCGTCCAATAGGCGTACTATTTCTTTTATTACCACTTCCTTCATTTCGGGCTTCAGTCGTCTATTAAATTCTGCAACTGGTTTAGCTCCTTCCTCCATGAATATTTGATGGATGGTTATCATGGTACTAATGCCCTTCAAATCATCCATTGAGTACCCAAAGACCTTGCGATGCTCCTTAAGTATTTTCATGAGTTCTTCTTCTTCATCTCCTGAAAGTTTAGCACTAATAACAACAGGAAATTTATTTGTATCATCTAAAAATCTCTATTTAAGATTATCTAGTAGAGTCTTCAATTCTGGGGGTGGTAATTCCTTGTCCCCTCTCTTTTATGGCTCTTCAAAAACCTCATTAGTTGGAGGCCCTATAATGGGAAGTGAATCGAATTCACCTTCTAATTCTTCTAGGGACTTGTCCTCCATAACTATTTCTTCATAATTTAAGTCTTCATTTATTTCTTCTTCATTTAGTAGAGGTCTGTCTTTAAATTCAGAAAAGTGGAATTCTTTTTCCGCTTCCCCAAGCTTAAGAGACACAATCTCCTTTTTGAAATCAACTTTGGCACCTACATCACTCAAAAAGTTTCTTCCAAATATAATTGGCCAAAGAGTGTCAGCTGGCATATCAACAACTACAAAGTCGATACGAAATTTTTTATTGCCAATTGTGACAGTTGCATCTTTAACTACTCCCATTGGAATTATAAGAGTTTTATTGGCTAACATGATCGTCATATCAGTATTTTCAATTGTAGCCAGTTCTATTTCCTATTTTATTTCTAAATAGAAATCATAAGGAATAATATTACCTTCGGTGACAAGATCGCATAAACCATAATGCAAGGTTTCCTTAAATATGCAAGGAAGAATAGGCTTACCCAAATCTTTTACCTTTGTTTTACCTTCAACCAATACGGAAGTCTCTTTATCAAGTTCAACTATGTTACAATGTGCGTACATAGCCATAATTGCTTCCTTGGTTACCTCTTCATCTTTGGTTTCTTCCAGATGTTCCTCAACTTCTGGCATACTTTCCTCTTCCTTCTTCTCTTGTACTGCTTTGACCTGTTCATATTCATAAATATGCTTCTGTGCAGTGTTAGGGAAAGGTATCTCATACATTGGTTCTAGGGAGGCCAGTGTTGCTTTAACTTCTCTTTTCTTCTCAAGTTCGGGTGGTGGATCATACTTGACCAAACCATCTTTTGGATATTTGATGTGTTCTGTAAAACCTTTAACAACACGCAACACAAGATCTGAATCCAAATAAAGTTCTTTAGATAATTCGTTAACATGGCCCTTTTTATTATAGTCATGAATACAATCATAATCTATGCCTCCTTTGCTTCCTAGACCAAAATTACATGAAACTCTATGATCGTGAATTCTATTAAGTAAGCCCCAAGCTTTAGTTATTGGAAGATTCATCAAAGCTTCTTCAGCGAAAGAGTCTAGTTCAATTTTATTAGGTTCAATTAAACCACCATAAAAGATATGCAATAAATACCATTCAGGCAAATCATGATGAGGACATAGATTAAATAAATCTTTAAATCTGATATAAGATCTTACTAGTTCTTCATTAGGATGGTTCCTCCAAGTCATTATAAGATGCCTGATTCCAAAAGATTTTGATAGTGGATAATATTTTGCTAGAAACTCACAGGCTAAATTATCCCAAGTAGTAGTGGCTTCTCTGGGTAGAGATATATACCATGAGAGAGCTGTACTAGTCAAAGTCTAACTAAAAAGATTAACTCTTAGCTCATTAGTGGTATATCCTGGTAATTGGAAAGTGCCACGTATATGTTTAAAACATGCAATATGCTCATATGGATTAGGATCTTCTTCATCTCTAGTAAATTGCTTCTTGTGTAGAATACCAAGTACTAGAGGATTTATTTCAAACCCCCTTGTCTGCTAGTTGAAGTTGTCTCTTTTTTTAATATCATAGGGCTTCCCAAAGTGGCTGAGTGGGTTAGCACTAGCCATATGCTCAATCTCCATCATGTTGGTGCAAACCTGTAGCTCAGAACAAAACTTAGCAAGACAAAAATAAATAAGCAAAAAATAAAAGACCTACAACGCTTAGCTCCCCAGCAACGACACCATAAAATAGCTTGATGACTGCAAGTGCACGGATCGTTTATAGCTAGTTCTGAAATAAAGATATTGATCCCACAGGGAGCAGGAGTCTGAAGTCTAATAACTCTTGAATTAAATACTACAATAGAAATGCTAAATAAAGTTCTAAGTAACAAGATAAAATGAGAGTATTGTGTAAAAAGGTGTTTTTGGGTTTATGGTATAAGAGAACTATAAGTAAAGTAAAACAACTGAACATAGAAAGTAAGTATCGCGTATGTAAAAGAGATTGGAACTGCTATAGGGAAAAAGGCATTCTCAAGGAGTAGTGGATACACATCTAGCATTATAAAGGACTAAGGTAAATATTATTATCATGAACATTCTCAACTATGTATGTGTGGGAGGAACTACGTATTTCGACAAATAGGCAGCAACCACTGCTCACATCATCGTCATAACCATAGTAGGCAGCAATCTACATCAATCGATTTACTGCGCTATTAAGGGACTTAATCCCGTAGGACGTATCACATGGCATGGATAGTGCTCCGTGAGTTTCCTTGGTTCCCAAGTTGATATGTAAGGGGTGCCAACAACTTTATAGTCACTGTAAGTGCTAACACATCTCCGTCTACTAACAAGTAGTTCCCTCCATCAAGTCCCCACAAGAGGCAAATATTAAGAGCTCGACTTCTCCCAATATCAAGATGAAGACAATCTAACACATGGTCACAGCGATGAATATCATAATAAACTTTATCTTATTTCAATCTCATACTAGGGTTTCTCCATCTCCCAAGAACTAATGATCTACTCAGACATGGGGGAAATCAACATCATGGCAATAACAATGGAATCTATCATAGATGAATAGTATTATATAAATCCACAACGAGTACGGAAATTACAACAAGATCTAGACAAGATGTAGATGGGATGAATGGGGATGGTGTTGATGCAGCGGTTGATGATGAATACCGGTGCCTTAGCCTCCCGGATCTGTGCAGGGCAAAGATGGATCCCCGCTGGATGAGTTCCCCCTCTAGATGCCTTCTGGAGGTGAGGTTTCAGTGATTTTTGGTTGTTCTGTATGTCATCTCCCCGATCAAGTTGCACGGGGGTGAAACTATTTGAGGAGGCGGTGACGGCGCCAACTATACGGTGGGAACTATATGGCCGGAAAATTATTCCTGCCATATAGTTGGTCGCCAAACTCTCTAGATTCCTCGATAGCTTCAGGTTTTCTTCTGGTGTTATTGATATTTCCCAAATAAGCGATTTACGTTGTTTTGGACTCCTTTTCTCCCCAATATAACTGTTCCAAGAATTATATCCATTGTATCCATCATCTGTCCTGATCCTGGTGAAAATAGACATAAAATGTGTGCGTGAACACCATAAAATACCAAGATCCTACAACTACAGTGCAAATAATAATATAAAACATGATGCAATTATGCACTCATCACTGACTAGTCGGGTTAGCTAGAGGGAAGCAGCGGGATAGGAATATGAGAGACGCATCGGGTTAAATACCTCCAGGATCTCACACTCATCATCGTCATTATCATCATCCATCAAATCCCTTACAAAAGTCTTAGTGGAGGATCGACTGGAGCTGGATTCCGAGATATACATAAATTCCTCGGAGTCAGGATCCTCTGTGTCCGAGGTCTTCCGATCCTTTACCCAAGTGAGGGTCAGGGTCTGGGTGTCCTCAACTGTTTGCTACAGAAATTTCTGTACAAAGGAACAAAGGAAGTTCAAATGAATAGAATGGGTCAATGTAAAGCATGACTCGATAAATGGTAATTTGAGGGGCATACCTTCGGTGCCGGGTTAGCACGGTTAAAGGGCTCCATTCCCCATTCCCATTCCTTGGTTAAGATCATCTTGTAAATGGACTTAACTCGGCGGAAGATCTGATCGTGGGTTAGCTCGACGGAGGAGACTCGGTTAGGGTCATGAGGGCCGCTCATATAGCTGATCTGGTGGCTTCGCTGTTGCACGGACAAACTCGGCTACGGATGAAGGTGACCATCAAATCCTCACCAGTTAATCGGAGTTTGTCAGCTCGAGGACACGCTTCAGCACGGAATTGAAAAGTGGGTTGTTCCTCTTGGGGTCAAGGTCCCAGTTCTTCTTAGCGGGCATGCCAATCTTGAAAGCAGGAATCCAAATCAGGTCAGCCGAGGTAGTGTTCTTCCCATAGAAGAACATCTTTTCCCACCCCTTGCAAGACTCGAGGCCGGTAATCCAGGGAAAGCTAGAGTTCTTCCGGGGAAAGATGGATGCCACCCCGCATTGAGTTAAGGATTTCTCGCTGGGCCGGAGATCTTTGTTGGGTACGACATTGTCCTTGAATTGAAAAAATTGGCCCAAATGTGAACATCGGGGCAAAGGACAAGGTATCCCTCGACCCAAACACGGAGAGAGAAGCAAGGGCATTTGCAGGAATATGGTGGGGTTGAAGGCCAAAAGTTTTGAGAAAAGATTTGAAGAAATTGCTAATGGGAAGGCCAAAAGCCACGAGCGAAGTGGGAGATGAACACGACGAACTCGCTGTCCTGGAGGACCGGATATTGCTAGTCACCAGGGAGGCGGCAACTGACCCCCTCGAGGATGCGGCGCATGCGAATGAGCAAATTTATCTCTCGTTGTGTCACCTTGGAGCTGGCCCAAGCACCACGCTCATGGGCGGCGCCACCCTCCTCATGCTCTTCCACGACGACGACATCGTGAGGCATCTCTAGATCCAAATCCTCAGAGGAGAAGCTTTAGGAGTGGGGGAGAGGCTTTGACTGGTGTGGCCCCGTAGTGGAAGAAAGTGGCAGCGCTGAGGTTGAGCAAGGAAATGTCGTGAGAAGCAGCGGCGGAGCTATCACTAAGCAGAGAGCAGCTGTGGTGGTGGCACTAGGAGGAAAAAGAGGAAGAGACGGGTGCATGGGGAAAGTGAACCAGAACTTCCCCCGCTCCCCTATTGAACTAGACCCAAGTGATGGTAGTGGGATCAGTTATGCCGTGCAAACTTCCACGTATGCGGGTATCTCGCGAAGGGATCGTGAGATCGTGCCACATGCACGATTACACAATGCGAAGCGGTAACAGATCATGGCTAGGGAGGTTATCGAGGAGTCCAGTATTGAAAGGAAGTGCTACAGTGATAACTGACAAGGTGTGATAGTATCTGTTATCAGGGCCCTTAAAGTAAGGCAAAGGCTGTGATTACCCTCCACGTAGGATACGAGGAGGAGAACGCGAGAAGATAGGGATCTAAGAGGGATACCCCGGATTCAATATTATGACCCGGCCAACGAGTGGTATCTTGGAAAGATCCAAGGGAGGTAAAAATAGAATATTAAGTAAACCAGTGGAGTAGTCAAGCTAAAACTGGTATAGGCCGACGTATGAGTATGTCGACGAGATGGACAAAGATCCAAATAAAGTTGAACCTACTATGGCCTCACCAGCTAAGGATGATGAGACCACACTAGCTTTGGGGACTAATGTTGGGGGCTAACCCTAGGTAGGGTAAAGCCGAGGTAAAAGGATAGGGTCCGCCGAGGCAAAGATAGGTCAAAGCGTGAGCTGGCCGAATCATAGAAGGGCCAACCGTGTTATGGCCAGGTTACCCTAAGCCATGAAGCAATGGCATGACTTGGCTGACATACATGATATGTCGGCACGGGGAATGAACCATTTCCCCCTTTTTTGAGGGTAGAATAGTAGGGAAAATCCCCCACTGCAATTTTTTTCATTATATAATTTAAGGACAGTTTACAAGATATAAGTTACATGGAGTTTGGCTACTAATTCATAAAGTTAGAAAAGAATCTTCTAATGTACTTTTCTCGGAAACCAGTTATTGTACTGTAGGGAATACTTCTTTCCCATTCTATATTGTATCCATCTCATCTCTTGAAGAAAGATTGTCTTCCAGTTTGCAAAGCTTGGCCTTGTATCATCAAATATTTTTCCTATTTCTGCAAATCCAGATTCCCCAAGCGCCCATAACCATTATTTCTACTACAAAAGGTAGATTTATTTTTGTTTTGATAACTTGGAAAGCTTCCAATACTAAAAGGTTTCTAGTTCTTTGAGGGCAGATATAATCCCAACATTCAGAGGCAAATGGACAGTCCCAAAAGAGGAGAAGTTTTTTCTTCTTAGAAGAATCCTTGTGTTTAGTATGTCAAGGAGCAATAACCAGAAGAAGAATTTGTGTTTAGCTTGACATGAATATGCCCAAATCCATGTGAAGTGAGGTGGGGCAGGTTGTGATTTAGCTAGCACCATGTATGCCTTTTTAACAGAGAATTCTTCAGAGCCCCATATGTATCTCCATTTGTCAGGGTGTCCAAGTTGGCTGCTAATCAAGGATTGTTGGCAGATGTCCTCAAACTCTTCAAATTTAGAAAAAGCTTGTTGTGACATGGGTAAGTTGAAAAGGTCTTCAAGGTATTCAGTGTGAATTGCCTCATGTATAGTAATTTTTGCATTTTTTGCATATGGTAGCAGGTGTGGCATTTTGAATTGTAGACATTCATTCCTCCATAAATCTATCTACAAGTAAACTGTTTTCCCATCCCCAAGTTGACATCTTGCCATGGCCTTATATGCATCAATGAGTTTTAGGTGAGCTTTTTACCAGAATGATCCTTCAATTTGGTATCTAGGTAGGTGATCTTCAGAGTAATATGTGTTCCAAATCAGGTGCACCCATGGAGTATCATGGTGATTGTAGAATTTATCAAGGTTCTTGAGTAGCAAAGCATTATTTTGAATATTCAGGTTCAGAACACCCAAACCTCCTTGGTTTTTTGGTATACACACCTGTGCCCAAGCCACAAGAGCTGGACCTTTTGCTTGAACATCATCTATTTTTTTCTCCCTTTGCAGGTACCAACTTGGCCGGGTTAACTTTAGCTAGGCCAGGTTGGGAGCTAGCTTACACAGAAAGGAAGGAGTCTCCCCAGGGTCAACACTTTCTCTCTCTACTAGAGTTTCTTTAGAGAGAGCAAGAGACAAAGGGACAGAGAAGGCCGACAAGGGTGACATCATCTAACTATTGGCGGTCAGGTCACATGGCCTCGTAGAGGCTTAAGGCATGGCCTCATAGAGGCTTACGACATAGTTTCATAGAGGCTTACGCTAGGGAAAAGAGGTGCACCGCTTTGCTATTTTAGGAAGAGCATATTCGTGGAATGTGTTATACACATAAGCCCTAGATGTAACCTGGCCACCCCTTTATAAGGTGATCCAGGGTCTACAAGGAGGGGGTTGGGACATTTGTTAGAGGAAAAACCCTAGTGAGAATAGAGGAGCACATCTTCTTCTTCCTCTCCATGATCTAGCTCTAGGAGCTATTGTAAACACCATTGATACAAGAAATACAAATCTCCATGTGTGTGGAGTCACCACACTATCCCTCTCTAGATACCACTAGTATTCTTTGGCCCCATCTTTATCCTACCCATGGAATATGTCGTGACACCACCACGACACAAAGATTAAATGTGTCAAACCATGGTTAAGAAGCCCAACAAAACCATAGGAGTGCAACCGACACATGGAATGGTGCACCAATGCGACAGAAGTTGCATCACCACATCTATCGCAGTGTGTGCAGTCATGTGGATGAAGGTGGTTTTGAAAGGTGCACTTGCAATGGTTGTATAGAGACTCCATATGTCAAACCATGGTCAAGATGCCCAAGAAAACCCATAGGAGTGCAACTGACACATGGAATGGTGCACCTGCGTGACTGAAGTTGCATCACCACATCTATTGGAGTGTGTGTAGTCATGTGGATCAAGATAGTTTGGAAAAGTGCACAGACAATGAATGTGTAGAGACTCCATATGTCAAACCATGGTCTAGAAGCCCAAAAAACCCATAGGAGTGCAACTAACACATGGAATGGTGCACCATTGTGATAGAACTTGCATCACCATATCTATTAGAGTGTGTCGTCATGTGGATGAAGGTGTTTTGAAAAGGGAAACATGCAATGGCTCCATAGACCCCATGTGTCAAACCATGGTCAAGAATCCCAACATAACCCATAGGAGTGCAACTGACACATGGAATGGTGCACCAGTCTGATAGAAGTTGCATCACCACGTCTATTGGAGTTTATGTGGTCATGTGGATCAAGGTGGTCAAGAAAGGTGCACATGCAATGGCTTGTCCCGATACTCCATGTGTCAAACCATGGTCAAGAAGACCAACACAACCCATAGGAGTGCGACTAACACATGAATGGGGCACTAGTGTAACAGAAGTTGCATCACCACATCTATTGGAGTGTGTGTGGTCATGTGGATCAAGGTGGTTTGGAAAAGTGCACATGAAATTGCTCTAGAGACTCCATGTGGCAAACCATCATTAAGAAGCCCAACAAAACACATACGAGTGCAACTAACACATGGAATGGTGCACCAGTGTGACAGAAGTTGCATCACCTCATCTATTAGAGTGTGTGTGATCATGTGGATCAAGGTGGTTAGGGAAAGTACACATGCAATGGCTCCAGAGACTCCATGTATCAAACCATTGTCTAGAATTCCAACAAAACCCATAGGACTACAACTGACACATGGAATGGTGCACCAGTGTGACACAAGTTGCATCACCACATCTATCGGAGTGTGTGTGGCCATGTGGATCAAGGTGGTTTGGAAAAGTGCACTTGCAATGGTTGTACAGAGACTCCATGTGTCAAACCATAGTGAAGATGCCCAAGAAAACCTATAAGAGTGTAACTAACACATGGAATGGTGTACCAGAGTGACAAAAGTTGCATCACCACATCTATTGAAGTGTGTGTAGTCATGTGGATCAACGTAGTTTGGAAAAGTGCACGTGCAATGACTGTGTAGAGACTCCATATGACAAACCATGGACAAGAAGCCCAACAAAATATATAGGAGTGCAACTGACACATGGAATGATGCACTAGTGTGATAGAAGTTGCATCACCATGTCTATTGCAGTGTGTGTCTTCATGTGGATCAAGGTGGTTTGAAAATGTACACATGTAATGGATCCATTGAACCCATGTGTCAAACCATGGTCAAGAATTCCAACAAAACCCATAGGAGTGCAACTGACACATGGAATGGTGCACTAGTGTGACAGAAGTTGCATCACCACATCTATTGGAGTTTATGTGGTCATGTGGATCAAGGTGGTCTAGAAAAGTGCACATGAAATGGCTGTCTAGAGACTCCATGTGTCAAACCAGGGTCAAGAAAACCAACAAAACCCATAGGAGTCCAACTGACACATGGAATGGGGCACTAGTGTGACAGAAGTTGTGTCACCATATCTATTGGAGTGTGTGTGGTCATGTGGATCAAGGTGGTTTGGAAAAGTGCACACGCAATGGCTCTAGAGACTCCATGTCTCAAACCATGGTGAAGAAGCCCATCAAAACATAGGAGTGCAACTAACACACAGAATGGTGTACAAGTGTGACAGTATTTGCATGACCACGTCTATTGGAGTGTGTGTGGTAATGTGGATCAAGGTGGTTTGCAAAAGTGCACATGTAATGACTGTCCAGAGACTCCATGTGACAAACCATGGTCAAGAATCCCAACAAAGCCCATAGGAGTGCAACTAACACAAGGAATGGTGCACCAGTGTGACTGAAGTTTCATCACCACATCTATTGGTGTGTGTGTGGTCATATGGATCAAGGTGGTTTGGAAATGTCCATATGCAATAGCTGTCTAGAGACTCCATGTGTGAAATCGTGGTCAAGAATCCCAACAAAACTAATAGGAGTGCCATTGACACATGGAATGGTGCATCAATGTGACAGAAGTTGCATCACCACGTCTATTGGAGTGTGTGTAGTCATGTGGATCAAGGTAGTTCGTAAAAGTGCACACGCATGACTGTGTAGAGAATCCATATGTCAAACCTTGGTCAAGATGATGAGGATATCCCTATAGTTACACCTACCCCAATTACTATTGATGATGTTCCAGCTGCTGCAAATAAAGATCAATCCAATGAGATAAGGATTGGACCAATTACAGGAGCTCGTGCTAAGCTAATAGAACAACAGGTGAACTTGTTTCTTAATGAACACGATGTTTTAGTTAATGAGAATTTCATACTTCCTAAGTCTTTGAATTATTGCATGATCAGGTACTTGGGAGAAGAAGGCGTAGCACGCAGCGAGGAGCTAATGGAACATGGCATGTTGATCAATGAAGAATGTGCGAGGGAGGAGAGGGAGGAAGCGCAAGGAGCACACAAGGTTGAAGATCAACACTTGGTGGAAGACCTCTGCCGCGGCAGAGAAATGCCACCATTCTCTACCATGGCAAGCTGCCGCGGCATAGAAACGACACAAACGACTGCCATGGCAGGCTGCCGCCGCAACAAAACCATGCCCAAGTCGGATCCCACCTTGGACACCTCCCCTAGACTCTTAAATAGATGGGGCGCCACACATAGTTAGGGTTAGACCACGTTAAAATTATTTTGGAGTTGTTTATTTCATAGGACCCCTGAAATTACTTGTGATTGATTTCTACCAACTACAATTAAGTGTGATTTGTTGTTCCACTAGGAATTAGTAGATTGCAAACTACCGTTCGTGGTCGACGACTGCGTGGGCAAGAGTGTAGTGCTATGAATATCCTACAAGGTTCGAGAGCTGTTGCATTGGCATCAGGGTTCGAGCGGGAGAGATCATAGCTACACACTAGTTAACTATCATCCAGCATCATCATCAACAAGTGCTTGCTGAGAAGATCAGCCACCCCATATCATCTTGGTATCATATTTTCTCATTTACTCGGTAAGCAATACATAATCCATCCATAGATAAGTTCATGTTTTTCGTCCTACAAAGAAATGCCCCACAAAAAGGGTTGCCATAGCCTAGATTACATCGTATTCGAGTAATATTTGCTGGTCGTGTTCCTCTGTTAGTCGAGATCTAGATCTGTTCTTCGTTTTTTTCTTCTTTTTCTACTCGAATCCACCTTAGTTTTCCGCCGCCACAAGCTAGATCATATCCAAGCTACAGTCCTAATTACAGATCCCTGGCCGAGTCGGTTTAGCAAATAAATAAATAAAAATTCTTACCGACTTTATCGCGGCACGAAAACACTCCGTTTTTCTGCCGCAACACCGACTCTGCCCCGGTTCGGACTCCTTCCGCGGCATGATTTCTTCTGCCGCGCGCCAGCTCCGTACCGTCGTTCTGCCGCGACACGTTTTTTTGCGCGTTTCTCTGTCGTGCATCTGTGCTCTGTCGCTGCTCTGCCGCGACAGGATTTTGCCCGCTTTCTCTGTCTCGGTAGACTTTTCTGCCACGGCACGATTTTGAGCTGTTTTTCTGCCATGACAGCTAGACACACAAAGTGTGAAAAATTGCACTTTTCCAGAACCTTAGGCACAACCATTCTATTTCATAGGTTTAGGAACCTGCCCGTTGAGACTAGTTTCTGCTCCCATGGGCTGCTCCTAGGATTTTGGTGCTGTGGTTTATAATTTGGCCGTGTGTGATATATATTAAAAAAAGAGAAAAAGCAAAATAGAAAAAAAAACATAAAGAGAAAGAAGCTATACAAAAGAAAAGGAGAAATTTGAGCAAGAGCCCTAGTGATATCTTTGTGCACCGGTAGATAGAGGAATCTTGTGTCTGTTTACCTTGAGCATTGCTAGTGTCTCTCCAGCGTAGTGCAACACCTTCAATAGGTGCATTGCCACGTTTATCTCCACGTGTGTGTTTCTTGGGTTTTGTGTATGATCAGCACTAGGACTTGTTTGCGGTGTACTTACGATACCATACCTATAGCTCCACCATATATAACTTGTGTGCCCTGTGATTGTTCTCTATACCTTTGATATTCACTTCATCACATTGGTGCATAAGTCTTTGAGTACATTTGGTAAAGCATCTCTATTCACTTTGGAATGGAAAGATCTCCTTTCTTCTCAGTTGTGAGTGAGTTGTGAGAGTTTTCCACCAAACAGATTTTGATTTTTGCACTAACCTACTAATAATGTGTTTGAGTGATGATGAAGTTGTGTCACAGAAAAAGCAGGTCGAGGAGCTTGTTAATTGGTGCGAGGTCATTGATGGGAACATCAAGCACATGCAAGAGGCAGTGGATCAGAATATTGGCGCAGTCACTAATATTCGAACTCAAGTGACAGCAACCAATGTCAATGTCACCACCTTGCAGCATTCGATTGAGGCCCTTACTGCGGCAATTTAGCAAAGACAGGAATACCAACCCGATGATGTGTTTAGATCATGATGAGGGTAGTGCGGCTGAGGCTGCCCCCCACATCGTGGCAGGGGACGTGACAATCCCCCTACACCTATAGCTGCTCCTCTTTATGGCCGTGGTTTCTTTGGGAGGTGCTCAACGTGTTCAGAACCAAGCTGCTGATGATGGTTTTGGCAAGCCCAAGTTTTCAATTCCCTCTTTAAATGGCTCACTTGCTCCTAAGGATTATCTTACTTGGGAGTTGAAGATTGAGAAGCTCTAGCGTTTGTTTGATTACCCAGAAGACAAGAAGGTCAAGCTTGCAGCGTCAGAATTTGATGGTTAAGCTTTGCGTTGGTGGGATGCTATTGTGCAGAATAGACGAGATGACAATGAACTTCCTGTCATGGATTGGCGCGATATGAAGCGCATTATGAAGGATCGTTTTGTACCCACCAAGTACTTGCGATCAGTTTTTGACAAATTGACATAGTTGAAGCAAGGAAACATGTCAGTTGATGAGTACTACATGGAGATGGAGATGCTTATGCAACGTGCTAGAGTTCGTGAGTCCCTTGAGATGACTATGTAGCATTTTCTCAACAATTTGAAGCTTCAAATCAAGAGTATTGTTTGTCATCACAAGTATGACACTATGAATGAGCTATTGTACCATGCTAGAGAGGACGAATCACAACTAGTTGAGGAGGCTAAGTGACATGCACAGTTTACATCTACTAGCCGTTTTGCGACCAGATCTATGCCACCTACTATGGCGGCACCTGCTGCTCGCCATCCTCCACCATCGGCCAAACCAGCACCTATGTCTGTGTTTGGTTCCAATGCTCGGAAGCCCGCTGCTCCTGCTGCTAGCTCGGGTTCCAATATGTCAATTGCGTGTACTCGCAATGTGGTGTGTCATACTTGCGGAGGTAGAGGACATTACAAGAAAGATTGTCCAATCAGCAAGGTGATGTTTGTCAATGAACTAGGTGAGTATGAGAGTGGAGATAAGATTGATGTTGATTCTGATTATGGTGGCGAGGATGGTTTTGATGCTTATCCTGAGCATGCACCAACTATTGTGGTGTCTCCATGCATACTTAATGTGCAACCTATTGATGAATCTCCGCGTTGCAACTTGTTCCAAACAAAAGCTCTAGTTGGACCTATCAAAGCTTGCAAGGTCATTATTGATGGAGGTAGCTGCAGAAATATTGTAAGTAAGGAGTTATGTGCCAAGCTGAATTTGACTTATTTGCCTCATCCCAAGCCATACTACATACAATGGTTGAGCAACAATGGTGAAATGAAGGTAAATCATATGGTATGTCTGAATTTTCAAATAGGGCCATATAAGGATTCTATTGACTTTGATGTGGTTCCTATGACTGTTTGCCATCTTCTATTGGGTTGGCCTTGGATTTATGATCGCCATGTGCAACACAATGGCCGTGCCAATACATATCACTTGGAATTTAAAGGAAAGAAGATTACTATGTAGCCAATGACACCACAAGGCATTGTGAATGATTCTCGCCAGAAGATAGAAGTGAATTTGCTGGATGATCCTATAGCTCGGCGAGATAATGTGACAGTTGTTCATGATGTAATTGAGCCTCAATTGAGTGATACAACAAAAAGTGAGAGAGTGCCTAATCTTTTGATATTATCTACCAAGGAATATATGAGAGAATTTCATGAGGATCCTACAGCCATGCCGCTTGTGCTCATGTATAAGGGCGAGGTATTGGTTTCTAATGACATGACCCCTATTTCTCTTGGTGTCTCTTCTATTTTGCAGGATTTTGGGGATGTGTTTCCAGGAGATGTACCCGCAGGATTGCCTCCATTGCGTGGCATTGAACACCAAATTGACATGATCCCTGGCGCCACACTTCCAAATCGTGCACCTTACAGGACCAATCCTGAAGAAACAAAGGAAATATAGAAACAAGTACACGCATTGCTGGATAAAGGGTACATTCATGTCTCTCTTAGCCCTTGTGTTGTTCCTATTATTTTAATGCCTAAGAAAGATGGTACATGGCGCATGTGTGTAGATTGTAGAGCTATTAATAACATCACTATTCGATATCGTCATCCTATTCCACGCTTAGAGGATATGCTAGATGAATTGAGTTTCTTCTGCTATGTTCTCTAAGATTGATTTGCGTAGTGGTTATCATCAAATTAGGATGAAAGAAGGGGATGAGTGGAAAACGGCTTTCAAAACAAAATTTGGTTTGTATGAGTGGTTAGTTATGCCGTTTGGTCTTACTAATGCACCTAGTACATTCATGCAATTAATGAATCATGTTTTGAGAGATTTTATTGGTCATTTTGTGGTTGTTTACTTTGATGATATACTAATCTATAGCCACAATGAAACTGCACATTATAATCATATCCGACAAGTTTTGCAAGTGTTGCGTGATAATAAACTGTATGCTAATCTTGAGAAGTGCACATTTGCAAAAGATAAGGTCATATTTCTGGGATTTATTGTATCTAAGAATGGGGTAGAGGTAGATCAATCTAAAATTTAATCAATTCAGAATTGGCCTACTCCCATGAATGTAAGTCAAGTCCGTAGTTTCAATGGCTTGGCTAGTTTCTATAGGTGCTTTGTGAAAGATTTTAGCACCATTGCTGCACCATTGAATGATTTGACAAAGAAAGGTGTTCCTTTTGTATGGGGCACGTCCCAAGATATTGCTTTTGATACATTGAAACATTTGCTTACTTCTGCACCATTACTTACATTACCTAATTTTTTGAAGCAATTTGAAGTTGAATGTGATGCTAGTGGTATAGGCATTGGTGGCGTTTTGATGCAAGAGGGTCGCCCTATATCATATTTTTCTAAGAAACTTACTGGTGCTCGCTTCAAATATCCTATTTATGATAAATAATTGTATGCACTTGTTAGAGTACTTGAAGTTTGGCAATAGTATTTGTGGCCAAAAGAATTTATCATACATTCTAATCATGAAGCATTGAAATATTTGAAAGCTCAATCAAACTTGCATAGACGATTAGCTAAATGGGTTGAATTCATTGAGTCTTTTTTGTACATCATTCAATATAAGAAGGGAAAAGAGAATGTCGTTGCTGATGCTTTATCTAGGAGGAACATGTTATTAACCGATCTTGATGTTAAAATTCCTGGATTAGAGAGTATTTGTGCACTTTATGCAACTGACCATGATTTTGCTGAACCATATCGTTTGTGTGCTCTTAGAAACGCACTGGATAAGTATCATATACATGATGGATATTTGTTTTGAGCTAGCAAACTATGTATTCCAGAATTGTCGTTGTGTTGGTTTTTAGTGCAGGAATCACATGCTGGAGGTTTGATGGGTCACTTTGGGCGTGAGAAGACGTTGCTCATGCTTGCTGATCATTTTTATTGGCCCAAGATGAGGCATGATGTGTACAGGTTTGTGAGCCATTGTATTACATGCCACAAGTCGAAATCCAAGTTCAAGCCTCACAGTTTGTATACACCTCTCTGTGCACCTACTACACCATGGGAAGACATTAGTATGGATTTTGTGCTAGGTCTACCTAAAACTCAGAGAGGTCATGATTCTATATTTTTGGTAGTGTATAGGTTCTCTAAGATGGCTCATTTTATTGCCCGCCACAAAAGCGATGATGCGTCACATGTTGCTAACCTGTTTTTTAGGGACATCGTGAGATTACATGGAGTACCTAAAATGATTGTTTCTGACCTTGATGTGAAGTTCATGAGCTACTTTTGGAAGACCTTATGGGGGAAGCTGGGAACGAAGCTACTATTCAACAGTACCTAAGACGATTGTTTCTGACCGTGATGTGAAGTTCATGAGCTACATTTGGAAGACCTTATGGGGGAAGCTAGGAACGAAGCTACTATCAGCACTACATGTCATCCCGAAATAGATGGTCAAACGGAGGTGGTGAATCGGACATTGTCATAGCTGCTAAGGACCATGATAAAGAAGAATCTGCGAGAGTAGGAAAAGTGTTTCCCACATGTTGAGTTTGCATACAACAGGGTTGTGCATTCGACTACTCAGCTTTGTCCTTTTGAGGTGGTGTATGGCTTCAAGCCATTGACGCCACTTGATTTGTTGCCTTTGCCATTACATGAAAGAGTTGATATGGAGGCATCAAAACGTGTTGAATATGTGAAAGAAGATTCATGAGAAGACTCGAGAGGCTATTGAGAAGAAAGGCAAGAACATTGTTGTTGCATGAAATCAAGCAAAGAAGGAATTGTTGTTCAAACCTGGCGATATGGTATGGGTGCATCTACGCAAGGATAGGTTTCCACTACTTCGAAAGTCAAAATTGAAGCCACGTGGTACTGGTCCTTACAAGGTGTTAGCCAAGATTAATGATAATACCTACTCGATTGATATACCTATTGATTTTGGTGGAGTTAGCAACATCTTCAACATTGCTGATTTGTCACCATATGATGGAGAAGACCTTGGAGCATCGAGGTCGATGCCTTTTGAAGGGGGAGATGATGAGGACATCCCTACAGTTACACCTACCCCAATTACTACTGATGATGCTCTAGTTGCTGCAAAGAAACATCAATCCAATGAGATAATGACTGGACCAATTACAAGAGCTCGTGTTAAGCTACTAGAACAACAGGTGAACTTGTTTCTTAATGAACCTGATGTTTTAGTTAATGAGAATTTTATACTACCTAAGTCTTCGAATTATTGCACGATCAGGTACTTGGGAGAAGAAGGCATAGCTTGGAGGGAGGAGCTAATGGAACATGGCGTGTTGATCAATGAAGAATGTGCAAGGGAGGGGAGGGAGGAAGTGCAAGGAGCACACAAGGTTGAAGATCAACACTTGGTGGAAGACCTCTGCCGTGGCAGGGAAACACCACCATTCCCTGCCACGACAGGCTGCCACGGCACAGAAACAACACAAATGGCTGCCACGCCAGGCTGCCGCGGCAGCAGAACCTCGCCCAAGTCTGCTACGGTAGAGTCCTGAGGCCGAACCCCTTATGGGTCGGTTTGTATCTTAGTTGGGTGGGACCAACTCGGATCCCACCTTGGCCGCCTCCCCCAGACTCTTAAATAGATAGGGCACCACACATAGTTAGGGTTAGACCATGTTATAATTATTTTTGAGTTGTTTCTTTCACAGAACCTCTGGAATTACTTGTGATCGATTTCTACCAACTACAATTGAGTGTGATCTGTTGGTCTAGTGGGAATTAGTAGATTGCAAACTAACGTTCGTGCTCGACGGCTGCGTGCGCAAGAGTATGGTGTTGTGAATATCCTACAAGGTTCGAGAACTGTTGCATTGGCATCAGTGTTCGAGCGGGAGAGATCATAGCTACACACTAGTTATCTATCGTCCACCATCATCATCGACAAGTGCTTGCTGAGAAGATCGGTCCACCCCATATCAGAAGAAGCCCAACAAAATCCAAAGGAGTGCAACTCACACATGGAATGGTGCACTAGTGTGATAGAAGTTGCATCACCATATCTATTGGAGTGTGTGTTGTCATTTGGATCAAGGTGGTTTGAAAGGGTACACATGCAATAGCTCCATAGACCCCATGTGTCAAACCATGGTCAAGAATCCCAACAAAACCCATAGGAGTGCAAATGACATGTGAAATGGTGCACCATTGTGACAGAAGTTGCATCACCACATCTATTGGAGTGTGTGGTGCCATGTGGATCAAGGTGATTTCGATAATTGTACATGCAATGGCTGTCCACATACTCCAGGTGTCAAACCGTGGTCAAGAATCCCAACAATACCCATAGGAGTGCAACTAACCCATGGAATGGTGTACCAGTATGACAGAAGTTGCATCACCACATCTATTGGAGTGTGTGTGGTCATGTGGATCAAGGTGGTTTGGAAAAGTGTAGATGTAATGATTGTCCAAAGACTCCATGTGACAAACCATGGTCATGAATCCCAACAAAACCCATAGGAATGCAACTAACATATGGAACGGTTCACCAGTGTGACATAAGTTGCATCTCCACATCTATTGGTGCGTGTGTGGTCATATGGATCAAGGTTGTTTGGAAATGTGCAGATGCAATGGCTATCTAGAGACTCCATGTGTGAAAGGGTGGTCAAGAATCCGAACAAAACCCATAGGAGTGCCACTAACACATGGAATGGTGCACCAACGTGACATAAGTTGCATCACCACATCTATTGGAGTGTGTATAGTCATATGGATCAAGGTAGTTTGGAAAGGTGCACATGGAATGACTTTGTAGAGACTCCATATGTCAAACCATGGTCAAGAAGCTCAACAAAATCAATAGGAGTGTAACTCACACATGGAATGGTGCTCGATTGTGATAGAAGTTGCATCACCATATCTATTGGAGTGTGTGTCATTATTTTGATCAAGATGGTTTGAAAAGGTACACATGCAATGGCTCCATAGACCCCATGTGTCAAACCATGGTCAAGAATCACAACAAAACCCATAGGAGTGCAAATGACACATGGAATGGTGCACCAGTGTGACAGAAGTTGCATCACCACATCTACTGGACTTTATGTGGTCATGTGGATCAAGGTGGTCTGGAAACATGCACATGCAATGGCTATCCAGAGACTCCATGTGTCAAACCATGGTCAAGAAGCCCAACAAAACCCATAGGAAGGCAATTGACACATGGAATGGTGCACCAGTGTAACAAAAGTTGCATCGCCACATCTATTGGTGTGTGTGTGGTCATATGGATCAAGGTGGTTTGGAAATGTGCACATTTAATAGCTGTCTAGAGACTCCATGTGTGAAATCATGGTCAAGACTCCCAACAAAACCAATAGGACTGCCACTGACACATGGAATGGTGCATAAATGTGACAAAAGTTGCATCACCACATCTATTGGAGTGTGTGTAGTCATGTGGATCAAGGTGGTTCGAAAAAGTGGTCATGAAATGACTAGAGACTCCATATGTCAAACCATGGTCAAGAAGCCCAACAAAATCCAAAGGAGTGCAACTCACACATGGAATGGTGCACCAGTGTGATAGAAGTTGCATCACCAAATCTATTGGAGTGTCTGTCGTCATTTGGATCAAGCTGGTTTGGAAAGGTACACATGCAATGGCTCCATAGACCCCATGTGTCAAACCATGGTCAAGAATCCCAACAAAACCCATAGGAGTGCAAATGACACGTGAAATGGTGCACCAGTGTGACAGAAGTTGCATCACCACATCTATTGGAGTTTATGTGGTCATGTAGATCAAGGTGGTCTAGAACAGTGCACATGCAATGGCTATCCAGAGACTCCATGTGTCAAACCATGGTCAAGAAGACCAACAAAACCCATAGGAGTGCAACTGACACATGGAATGGTGCACCAATGTAACATAAGTTGGATCACCACATCTATTGGATTGTGTGATTCCATGTGGATCAATGTGGTTTGGATAGTTGTACATGAAGTGGCTGTCTAGATAATCCATGTGTCAAACCATGGTCAAGAAGCCAAAGAAAACCCATAGGAGTGCAACTAACCCATTGAATGGTGTACAAGTGTGACAGAACTTGCATCACCACATCTATTGGAGTGTTTGTGGTCATGTGGATCAATGTGGTTTGAAAAATTGCACATGTAATGACTGTCTAGAGTCTCCATGTTACAAACCATGGTCAAGAATCCCAACAAAACCCATAGGAGTGCAACTAACATATGGAACGGTGCACCAGTGTGGCAGAAGTTGCACCACCACATCTATTGGTGCGTGTGTGGTCATATGGATCAAGATGGTTTGGAAATGTGCACATGCAATGGCTGTCTAGAGACTCCATGTGTGAAACGTGGTCAAGAATCCCAACAAAACCCATAGGAGTGCCACTAACACATGGAATGGTGCTCCAACGTGACAGAAGTTGCATCACCACATCTATTGGAATATGTATAGTCATGTGGATCAAGGTAGTTCCGAAAAGTGCACATGCAATGACTGTGTAGAGACTCCATATGTCAAACCATGGTCAAGAAGCCCAACAAAATCCATACGAGTGCAACTCACACATGGAATGGTGCTCTAGTGTGATAGAAGTTGCATCACCATATCTATTTGGAGTGTGTGTCATCATTTGGATCAAGGTGGTTTTAAAAGGTACACATGCAATGGCTCCATAGACCCCATGTGTCAAACCATGGTCAAGAATCGAACAAAACCAATAGGAGTACACATGACACATGGAATAGTGCACCAGTGTGACAGAAGTTGCATCATCACATCTATTAGTTTGGGAAAGTGCACATGCAATGGCTATACAGAGACTCCATGTGTCCAACCATGGTCAAGAAGCCCAACAAAACCCATAGGACTGCAACTGACACATGGAATGGTGGACCAGTGTAACATAAGTTGCATCGCCACATCTATTGGTGTGTGTGTTGCCATGTGGATCAAGGTGGTTTGGATAATTATACATGCAATGGTTATCTAGATACTCCAGGTGTCAAACCATGGTCAAGAAGCCCAACAAAACCCATAGGAGGGCAACTAACCCATGGAATGGTGTACCAGTGTGACAGAACTTGCATAACCATATCTATTGGAGTGTGTGTGGTCATGTGGACCAAGGTGGTTTTGCAAAGGGCACATGCAATGGCTGTAATGAGACTCTATGTGTCAAACCATGGTGAAGAATCCGAAAAAAACCCATAGGAGTGCAACTGACACATGGCATGGTGCACCAGTGTGACAGAAGTTGCATCACCACATCTATTGGAGTTTGTGTGGTCACGTGGATCAAGGTGGTTTGGAAAAGTGCACATGCAATGGTTGTATCGAGACTCCATGTGTCAAACCATGTCCAAGAAGCCCAAAAAACATAGGAGTGGAACAAACACGTGGAGTGGTGCACTAGTGTGAGAGAAGTTGCATGACGACATATATTGGAGTGTGTGGTCATGTCGATCAATGTGGTTTGGAAAAGTATACATGCAATGGCTCAAAGATTCATTGTGTCAAACCATGGTCAAGAAACCCAACAAAACCCATAGGAGTGAATTTGACACATGGAATTATGCACCAGTGTGATAGAAGTTGCATCACCGCATCTATTGGAGTGGGTGTCTTCATGTGGATCGAGGTGGTTTGGAAAAGTGCACATGCAATGGCTGTAATGAGACTCCATATGTCAAACCATGGTCAAGAAGCCCAATGAAACCCATAGGAGTGCAACTAACACATGGAATGGTGCACCAGTGTGATAGAAGTTGCATCACCACATCTATTGGAGTTTGTGTGGTCATGTTGATCAACGTGGTTTGAAAAAGTGCACATGCAATGACTGTCCTGAGACTCCACGTGTCAAACCATGGTCAAGAATCCAAACAAAACCCATAGGAGTACATCTGACACATGGAATGGTGCACCAGTGTTATAGAAGTTGCATCACCACACCTATTGGTGTGTGTGTGTGGTCATTTGGATCAAGGTGGTTTGGAAATGTGCACATGCAATGGATGTCTAGAGACTCCATGTGTGAAACGATGGTCAAGAAGCCCAACAAAACCCATAGGAGTGCAACTAACACATGGAATGGTGTACCAGTGTGGCAGAAGTTGTATCACCGCATCTAGTGGAGTGTTTATGATCATGTCGATCAAGGTGGTTGGAAAAGTGCACATGTAATGTCTATCTAGAGACTCCATGTGTCAAACCATGGTAAAGAAGCCCAAAAGAACCCATAGGAGTGCAACCAACACATGGAATGGTGCACCAGTGTAGTAGAAGTTGCATCACCACATCTATTGGAGTGTGTGTTGTCGTGTGGATCAAAGGTAGCTCAGAGAAGTGCACATAAATAGCTGTAATGAGACTCCATGTGTCAAACCATGGTCAAGAAGCCCAACAAAACCCATAGGAGTGCAAGTGACAAATGGAATGGTGCTCCAATGTGATAGAAGTTGCATCAACATATCTATTGGAGTGTGTGTGGTCATGTGGATCAAGGTGGTTCAGAAAACTGCACATGCAATGGCTGTAATGAGACTCCATGTGTCAAACCATGGTCAAGAAGCCCAACAAAACCCATAGGAATGCAACTAACACATGTAATGGTGCATCACTGTCACAGAAGATGCATCACCACATCTATTGGAGTTTGTGTAGTGATGTGGATCAAGGTGGTTTGGAAAAGTGCACATGAAATGGTTGTACAGAGACTCCATGTGTCAAACCATGGCCAAGAACCCAACAAAACCCATAGGAGTGCAACTGACACGTGGAGTGATGCACTGGTGTGACTGTCGGGGGGATTATCCCCGGGTAGCCCAAAGAAGCATCCAAGTCAGATAAAAAAGGTGAAACATAGCAAAATATAAAGAAAACTGCAGCCTGGAGCGTCCTGGGCCGAGTAGCAGCACCCAGCCAGCCTGCACAACCATTTCTGGCTGGGCTGACCGCACCCCTTTCCAGATGGGCCCCGTTCAATCCGGCCTCCGCCCAGCTCTCCCACCTGGGCCGGCTACCCGGCCGGCTAGGCCACTCAGCTCCCGCGCCCCCCGACCGGCCCACCTCGCTCCCTCGGCTGACCGCCTGGCACCCCACGGGCTAGGCCCCGTCCGTGTTCCCCCGGCTAGGCCTCCGCAAAGCAGGCCCCGGCTGGGCCTCCTTCCTCCTCGCCTGGGTGGGCCGCCTCCCCTTGGCCGTCTAGGCCAGGCATGAGTTGGGCGCCTCGCTCGATCGAGTCCGGCTGGGGACAGCCTGATCGATCGCTCCTGGCCGGATCGGGTAGCCGGATCGTCCCCGGCTGACTCTGTCGCTACTACCAATCAAGGTACCAGCCCCTGCTGCCTGGGACTCTGGCGATAAGATCAATGAGAAGGACAAACGTATGACGACAAGACTATAAGAAGGAACCAGACAGTGAGAAGACCTCAGAGCACTAAGCCCCTGCTGCTCATGTACACACTAGTGTGTGTACCTATGCACTGTAGCCTACCTCATGCATGACATACTACATAGTGGAAGTTAGGACGGCGGGTCCCACCATGTCCCTTAGGCCACCTTTATAAGGCACCAGGGAGGGACACGCTCATTCATTCATACAACCATCCATCGATCGATCACTAGCTCGCTCCCTGCTAGCTAGTTCGCTCTCTCTCACGAGCACGCACATACAGATAGGTTGGTCTCAGTGCATTTAAGGTGGTAGCTAGAGAATACAACTCGAGGAGCGATTGTAGCCCGTATACTACTCATAGTCAGATCGGCAAGAGTAGGAGCTTTACCTCACCACGAGGGCTCCGAACCTGGGTACTTCCTGTGTCTCGCTACACTTGTTCGTACCCAATCCCGCCTGTGGACGCCGTTGAGAGCTTCCCTGCTAGTACCCACACCTCTATCTAACCTGCTTAGGTATTGTCGTTCCCAATACAACGATAGTTGGCACCCACCGTGGGGATAGATAGCTTCGGCCGAAGTTCCGTTCCGCACGGGATCGATTTTTGTCATCATCATCATCGGCTCCGACACTGTTTCAAGTTGCCTGGGGGCTCGCTGCCTCCGCACCGTCGTCACCAACCCCGCTTCGTCAAGTCTCTCGGGGGCTCGCCGTCGTCTCCGCGCCGTCATCACCACCGACATGCTAGGATGCTTGGGGCTCGCCGACGCCTCCATGCCGTCATCACCTCCGCCTCGTCAGGTTACACGGAGCTTGGTGGCTCCCTGCAACTCGCATCCGTCCGCGTCGGCTGTAGCACTACCGCATGACGGCATGCCCATCTTCAAGCTCTCCACGCCGCCCACGCGCATCAGCAAGCCATGCCCGCGTCTGTCTGCCGCCCGCGGCAAGTCCCGCCGCTCCACCTCGCTCGAGCGTGCGCGTCCGCGCATGCCCATCTGCGCCGCTCGGCCTCATGGCCCCACGCCCGGCCGTCCTCGACCATCGGAGTCGTGCCTCCTCATATGCATGACCGCGCGCGCTGGGTCATTGCTGCCGCGCCGTCGTCCCCGAGCCTCCTGCGTCCTCCCTCTCCGCAGCATCGCTCGCGCCGGCAGCTCGTCCGCCAGCCCTGGCCGCCGCTGCCCGCGCGAGCCGTGCCTCATACGCAAGCTCGCCGCCGTGCTCCGGCATGCACCCGTTCGCGCCGCTGCGCAAGCGCAGCACCGCCCTGGCCCCTCCCTCCCGCAAGCATGCTCTGCTGCACGAGAGCACCTTCCGTGCTGCCCCCAGCTACTACGACTGGTCACGTCCCCACCCCGCCATGCTGCCACACCGTACCCCGTCTGCCACCGCTGACAGCTCCAACGCCGTGAGCTCTGCCGCCCGCCGCTGTGGATGTTGCGGGCCTCCTCCGCCACGCGTCCGCGTGCCTCCGCGCCATGGCCCCTGCTCTGCCATGCTCCCCGGCTGCTGCCGTTTTGTCTGCCAGCAGAGGGAGCACGAGCTGGTTGGAGGCGGAAGACAGGTGGGCTGATGGGGGAAAAGAAATAAAAATGGGAAGAAAAAGAAAAAAAGGAGAAAACCGGCTGTTTGTAGTCGGTTGGAAAAGAAAAATAGAAAAAATGAGAGGAAAAAGGAAAGAGAAAAAGAATAGGAAGGAAAAAAATCCGGCTAGCTTAGTCCGGCTAAAAAGAAAGGAAAGTTTGGCCGGCTAGCACGACCGGCTAAAATAAGAAGAAAGATTGCCGGTTTGAAAGAAATCCGGCTGAGAGAAAAATGAAAGAAAAATCTGGCTACGCCGATCCGGCTATACCGTTTCGGTCCGGCTGACTCCGTTTGTCTATCCGATTCGCCCGGTTCGAACCCGTTCCGGCTGAATCGGGCCGACTCCGTGCGTCTGCATCCCGCTTGCTTGCTGGCTAGGCTAGCTAGACCCCGTTCTGGCTCGGCCAGGCCGGCTCGGTGCTTCCTGGCGCATTTGGTTGTCTGGCCAGCTGGGGACCGAATCTGGCTACGCCGCGTTTGGTTGCCTGTCCGCCTAGAACTAGGCTATCCGGCTGGAACGCTAGTTGGACTGTTTCAGCACCCGCAAACGACTACAGAATCGCGTCTTCGACTCTACCGCGCCAACTGCTGCAATGTGAGTGTCTTCCTGACCTCGAGCAACCCTCGAGAGCTCGCCAGATGTTATTTTCCTTCCTGCTTTCAGTTTCCCGGCGCCGGCAACCCCTACTCGGGGGCTTGCCAGTTGGCCCGGCCTGCTAAATCCGTAAACCGACTGAGTAGTGTGCGATGGTGTCAGAGGCCCACTCTTCGTCTCAGCTACAGACCGCAACCCGACTGTTCGGCTAGCAAGAGCAAAAGCCCGAGGCATCCCACATGAAAAACAGCGAAGGATGCGACAAATCGGACATTTCGGCCTTGTGCCTAGTTGGTATTTTCTAGCTGCTAAGCCTCTAGTACCGTGCGCAATGTACTATCAGCTCCCCCTTCGGTTCTGGCTCCAGACCACAACCCGGCTAGCCGCCAAGGACACAACGCAAACAGCAGAGCGCACGAGAAAGGGACTAAGTGTTCAGAGAAGCACGAGCTAGTTTTTGAAAAATAAAACCGTTATCCGGTTGACAACATGTATCTATATGTTAATGTACTGAATACAAATTCATTTTTGTTTTTTTGTTTTTGCACGACCGCATCAAGTTGAATTTCAAGAAGAAGGAAGATTTGAAGTCCTTGCCTTCATCAAGCGTTCTGAATCTCGGGGGCTACACCCACTAGGTGCGCTCGCACGCCCCTAGTGGAATCATGTAGTTTCCGACCACCTAAAGGTGTTTAGCCGGATATTTGGAGCACATGTGAGGGCAAGGGCAGGAAAAGGGCAAGAGTTAGAAGATTCGAAGCACCTGTCTCCGTTAGCTACTCCAAATCTTGGGCGCTACACCCAGTGGGTGTGCTCGCGCGCCCCTACTGGTGTTGTGTTGCTTTCCGGGCCGGAGGTGTCCAGCCGGACACCATTCATGCACTTCATCTACAACGACAACGACATGTTTTGTGGAGCTCGTGCGAATTTCTCCCTCCGGGTGAAATCAGCATGCGCTGGGGGGCTAGTGTCAGGGGGATTATCCCCGGGTACCCCAAAGAAGCATCCAAGTCAGATAAACAAGGCAAAACATAGCAAAATATAAAGAAAACCGCAGCCTGGAGCGTCCTGGGCCGACTAGCAGCACCCACCTGGCCTGAAGCACCAGTTCCGGCTGGCTGACCGCGCCCCTTTCCGGATGGGCCCCGTTCCATCCGGCCTCTTCCCAGCTCTCCCGCCTGGTCTAGCTACCTAGCCGACTGGCCTGCCCAGCTCCCGCACCCGCTGACCAGCCCACCTCGCTCCCTCGGCTGACTGCCTGGCGCCCCGCGGGCTGGGCCCCGTCCGTGTTCCCACGGCTAGGCCTCCGCAAGGGAAGCCTCGGCTGGGCCTCCTTCCTCCTTGCCCGAGTGGGCCGCCTCCCCTTGGCTGGCTAGGCCAGGCGCGAGTTGGGCGCCTCGCTCGATCGAGTCCGGCTAGGGACAGCCTAATCGATCGCCCCAGGCCAGATCGGGTAGCCGGATCGTCCCTAGCTGAATCTGTCGCTGCTACCAATCAAGGTACCAGCCCTGCTGTCTGGGACTCTGGCGATAAGATCAACGAGAAGGACAGACGTATGACGACAAGACTAGAAGAAGGAACCAGACAGTGAGAAGACCTCAGAGCACTGAGCCCATGCTGCTCACATACGCACTAGTGTGTGTACCTGTGCACTATAGCCTACCTCATGCATGACATACTACATAGTAGAAGTTAGGCCGGCGGGTCCCACCATGTCCCTTGGGCCACCTTTATAAGGCACCAGGGAGGAACACGCTCATTTATTCAGACAACCATCCATCGATCAATCACTAGCTCGCTCCCTGCTAGCTAGTTCACTCTCTCTCACGAGCACGCACATACAGATAGGTTGGTCTCAGTGCATTTAAGGTGGTAGCTAGAGAATACATCTCGATGAGTAATTGTAACCCGTATACTACTCATAGTCAGATCGGCAGGAGTAGGAGCTTTCCTCACCACGAGAGCTCTGAACCTGGGTACTTCCCGTGTCTCGCTACACTTGCTCGTACCCAATCCCGCCTGTGGACGCTGTCGAGAGATTCCCTGCTAGTCCCCACACCTCTATCTAACCTGCTTAGGTACTGTCGTTCCCAATACAACGACAGTGACACAAGTTGCATCACCACATATATTGGAGTGTGTGGTCATGTCGATCGACGTCATTTAGAAAAGTACACATGCAATGGCTCAAAGTCTCAATGTGTCAAACCATGGTCAAGAAGCCCAACAAAACCCATAGGAGTGCATCTGACACATGGAATGGTGTACTAGTGTGATAGAAGATCTATCACCACATCTATTGGTGTGGGTGTCGTCATGCGGATCAAGGTGGTCTAGAAAAGTAAACATGTAGTGGCTTCAGAGACACCATGCGTCAAACCATGGTTAAGAAGCCCAACAAAACCCATAGGAGTGCAACTTACAAATGGAATGGTGCACTAGTGTGATAGAAGTCGCATCACCACATCTATTGGAGTGTGTGTGGTCATGTCGATCAAGGTGGTTTGGAAAATTGTACATGTAATGGCTGCACAGAGACTCCATGTGTCAAACCATGGTCAAGAATCCCAACGAAACCAATAGGAGTGCAACTAACACATGGAATGGTGCACCAGTGTGAATGATGTTGCATCACCATATCTATTGGAGTAGTGTGATCATGTGGATCAAGGTGGGATTGAAAAATGCAACTGCAATGTCTATCTGGAGACTCCATGTGTGAAACCATGGTCAATAAGCCTAACAAAACCCATACAAGTGCAACTGACACATGGAATGGTGCACTAGTGTAACAGAAGTTGCATCACCACATCTATTGGAGTGTGTGTTGTCATGTGGATCAAGGTGGTTTGGATAATTGTACATGCAATGGCTATCCAGAGACTCGATGTGTCAAACCATGGTCAAGAAGCCCAACAAAATCCATAGGAGTGCAACTGACACATGTAATGGTGCACCACTATGACACAAGTTGCATCACAACACCTATTGGAGTTTGTGTGTTCATGTGGATCAAGGTGGTTTGGAGAAGTGCACATGCAATGGTTGTACAGAGACTCCAGGTGTCAAACCATGGCCAAGAACCCCAACAAAACCCATAGGACTGCAACTGACATGTGGAGTGGTGCACTAATGTGAGAGAAGTTGCAACACCACATATATTTGAGTGTGTGGTCATGTCGGTCAATTTGATTTTGAAAAGTATACATGCAATGGCTCAAAGATTTAATGTGTCAAACTGAGGTCAAGAAACCAAACAAAACCCATAGGAGTGCATTTGACACATCGAATGGTGCACCAGTGTGATAGAAGTTGCATCACCGCATCTATTGGAGTGGGTGTCTTCATGTAGATAAAGGTGGTTTGGAAAAGTGCACATGCAATGGCTGTAATGAGACTCCATGTGTCAAACCATGGTCAAGAAGCCCAATAAAACCCATAGGAGTGCAACTAACACATGGAATGGTGCACCAGGGTGACAGAAGTGGCATCACCACATTTATTGGAGTTTGTGTGGTCATGTGGATAAACGTGGTTTGGAAAAGTGCACATCAATGATAGTCCTAAGGTCCATGTATCAAATCATGGTCAGCAATCCCAACAAAACCCATAGGAGTGCAACTGACACATGGATGGTGCACCAGTGTGATAGAAGTTGCATCACCACATCTATTGGGTTAATCTGATCATGTCAATCAAGGTGGTCTAGAAAAGTGCACATGCAATGGCTATCCAGAGACTCCATGTGTCAAACCATGGTCAAGAAGCCCAACAAAACCCATAGGAGTGCAAGTGACACATGGAATGGAGCACTAGTGTAACAAAAGTTGCATCGCCACAAATATTGCAGTTTGTGTGGTCATGTGGATCAAGGTGGTTTGGAAAAGTGCACATTCAATGGTTGTACAGAGACTCCATGTGATAGACTTTTGTGAAGGGACCCCTATATAAAGCGGCCTCGGGTGACGAGAAAAGGGCCGCTCTAGAAACCATCAGCCACCTCCAGATCTCCATCCACAACACCGAAGAGTCACCGGAGGAATAGACTTAGATCTAATCCCTCCACCACCATAGCCATATTCCACCACTTGTAATAGTAGATCTCTTCTTAGATTAGCGACATTGTCAGACTATTACTATCAATCTCATGATTTCCACTACAATGTTTATGATCTTTGATCTCATCTCTATGTGTGAGTAATTCTCCTTGGGCTAAGGGCTACGGCCTATCCATGTAGCTTTTGTGCATGCTATTTATCATAGATGGGATCATGTATTAGTTTGTATGACATGATGATTATTGTATCCTCTCTTGCCTCAATCTAAGGAATTGCCAGGTACCCAAGACCTCGAGGATTGAGCCAGGTATAGGGAGTATGAGTAATGACTAATCTGCAGATTGGGAACCCTATTGACCGAAGGAGTTGTACGGCTGTATGTACGGGATTTACTTGGGATTAATGGTGAAGTCACTATGCATATCATTAGTTCTCTTTCTTCTATGGATGAGACTAGTAGGTTATTGTTATAAGCGGTCGCGGAGGCAATAGCAATTATGGATGCACTCCCCACATATAATTTATCTTGCTCTAACAATTACATCCATACTTTATTTTTATCTTTTATTCCCATCAGATGTTTTGCACAGCTACTGGTGAAACCGAACGCCCTAGGCCCTCTCTCTCCAACATCGACAACAACAAACGACGCAAACTCTTGGTCTGGTAAAAGCACAAAAGGAATTCTAGAACTCCCGAATGTCCATTAAAGTAACTTCACTATGCTTCTGCTTCCCAAGGATTCGATAAACCTAGGTTTACTAGGGAAAAAGAGCTATACTACATCTGTAATCTGGATCGAAGGTATCAACCCTTTTACTGGTGCCGTTGTCGGGGAAGCAATAGCTATCCTGGTGAGGTTAGTAGGAACCTTGCTAGTTTTAATTCTTGTTTTTAATTCTGTTAGTTTGCTTTCAGTCTTTATTTGAAAAACCAAAAAAAGTTAGTCTTTTAATTCTTCTTTTTATTATTATCATGAGTCTTTGTGTAATAAAACCCAAAAACATAGGAAATATGGCTGAAAAGAAGCTTGGGGAATTTGCAACTCCCAATAATGATTATTTGCGTACTCCTATTAGTCAGCCAACAATTGTTGCTGATGACTATGAAATTAAGCCCCATTATTTAAGTTTGGTTCAACAGAATCAATTTGGAGGCTATGCTGTTGAGGAAGCAGGTGTGCACTTGAATACTTTCATTGAAATATGTGATATGATGCGCATAAAAGATGTTGACCCCGATGCGGTCAAATTGCGCTTATTTCCTTTCTCTCTTAGAGGAACAGCAAAAGAATGGTTGCTAGCTTTTCCTAAAAATACTATTACATCATGGGTGGGATGTACTTCTTTATTTATGACTAAATTTTTCCCACCTACAAAGACTATGCAACTAAGATCTAATATTATCGGTTTTATACAGGAAGAGCATGAGCCACTAGCGCTTGCATGGGAGACGATGAAAGAATGCTTAAGAAACTGTCCTAGCCATGGGATGGAAGATTGGTTAATCCTCCATTTATTTTATAATGCTCTTAATCCTGTGTATAAGTCTATGCTTGATACTGTAGCTGGAGGAACATTCATGGGTAAACATATTACCAAAGCGAAACAACTACTATAAAATATGCAAGAAAACCATGCCCAATGGCATGTGGAAAGATCAAACATGAAGAAGGTGAACTCCATCTCACCACAAGAAAATGAAGAACTCAATGCTAAGCCGGATGAGCTCATATTAGCCATAAAATGTAAGGAAACCCAGGTAAGAGCTATCCCGGAAACTAATATTGAAGAAGTAGACTTCATAGCTCGTAATGATTATAACCCGCTTGGAAGAAAAATTGTAATCCTAATTTTCAAAAACACTATTCTAGTCCTACAGGTAACTCTAATAATAATATGTGATTAAGTAATGGTAGTCTCCAAGAAACACTTAAATCTTTCATAGACTCACAAAATGAGCAAAACAATATCCTTGTTAAAATAATGGAGAACCATGATGCTATGCTTAGTAAATTATCTAACCAAGCTGTAAGTTTGAGGAATGATTTGTAGGCCCTCCAAGAAAGAACGAGGATTGTTGAGGCACACCTAGGTAATATAACCGAGAGTGAAACTCTCATTCTAGCTAAATTTGCAGGTAAAGCTGAGCCCAATCCTGTTGAAGACCTCAAGATGATGAGAGTCTAAAGGGAGGAGCCTGAAGAACTTGATTATAGTAATGCTCCCTCACTAAGTTACACCATTGAAGATCTTGTAAAAAGGATCAACATCAAGATTCTGGTAAGCGAAGGAAATGATTAAGCTATGTATCAACACTTCATTAATCAGGTAGCAATAAAGGTACGTGAGCTTGAAGAAGAATATAAGATAATTGCTGAAAAATTACCTGTTAAGCTTGATGATATATTTGAGCCTACTATTAAGATTAAAATTGGTACCAATGAGATAGCTGCACTTTGTGATCTAGGTGGAAGCGTTTCAACAATTCCAAAGAGTCTTTTTAATAAGTTAAATCTTGGCTCTTTTGAAATCACCGAGTTAAAACTACATCTTGCAGATTCTACCTACAAACAAGATGTAGGAATTAAGGAGAATACTTTAGTATACATTAAAGGTTGTTCTGCTCTTATTGATTTTGTTATTGTTGACATGCCTAAAGATGCTACTTCTCCTATTATATTAGGTTGTCCTTTATTAAGAACTATTAAGGCTTTGATTAATCTCCATGAAGGGAACGTGAAGCTTCAATTTCCTTCACGGGATCCTTTGGTTATTCATTTCGCCAGGAAGAAGAAAGCCAAGCATGATGAAAAGGAGGCCATCACTTTGAAGGCCAACTATTTTGGAGTGGGTGTTCCACTCATCTGGCCTAAGTGAACAACATCAAGGTCAAGCTATTGACCATAAAAGAGCGCTCCATGAGAGGCAACCCATGTGAAATAAAGGTTTGAGTAGAGTTTTTAAGCTTTAGTTTAAGTTTATGTTTAATAAAGAGTGCTAGAAAACTCCAGTTGAGGAGAAGAAGTTCAGTAGTACTAAAAATCCTATTATATACATGTTGTTATTGCTCGATAATTTTAACTGGCAACTTTCTGTCACAAACAAGGTATTTTGCTAAGTTTCAGAATAAAAAGTAATTCTCGAAGAAACGGAATTTTTTTGATGGGCACAGAGAGTTTAACGACCAACTATACGGCGAGAATAAAAATTCCGGCCGTATAGATACTTTTGCCATCGACTTTTTTTGTTTCAAAAGTACTAATGGTTTAACGACCAACTATACGACGGGAATAAAAATTCCGGCCGTATAGCTCCGGTCGTATAGATATCGATGCTTTCGTACAAATTCTTTTCCAGGTACAGACGGTTTGACAACCAACTATATGGCAGGAACAAATTGTTCCGGCCGTATAGCTGTGCCACCAGGTGGAAACCCTAAATTTTTGATAGCAGGCCAACTATACGGTGGGAACACATTGTTCCAGCCATATAGTTCCGCCTGTATATTTGCGTCCGACCACAAAAATGCCCCAAGAGGTACCTCCAACCCCAATACTTTAATCCTTTTTCTTTCTTCTACCTCCAAACTCTCTCAAAACCTCAAGGGATCTTCATCTCTACTCAATTTCGTTTGATTTCCTCGCACACAAGTGATCTATGATATGTTTCTCCTCCGATCCTCCAATTACTTTTTGCAAATTCATCTTTGATTGATTTTCATTATCAATCTAGGGTGAGACCTACTATGAACTAATTGCCATGATTCTCATGCCTAGATTATTATCTTGAGGGGATTCTTTAGTGTGCTATGATGAGAAATATGTTATGCTTATTATTGTTGGCTCAAAAAGTTTTATTTTTATATTTCCTTGTTATTAGATGATGAACACTAGGATCCAAACTCGTTCTCGTGCCGCCTCTAGAGCTTCTCGCGCTGTCACTGAAGAACGCATGGGGATATGGTTCAGGAATGAGCTCCAACGTGATCGCTTTGACAGGATCAAGAACCGAGAAGTGAAGGCAACCAAGTGGGCTTGCCCCATTATATTAAACCAACTTGGTATTTTTTATGATTTAAATTTACTTTGCAATAGGGTAGGCCTACAAAACTTTGTATTCAATGATGTTCCTACCTATCGCTGGTTAACCATTGAATTTTTAAGTTCTTTGCAAAGCACCGTTAAACTATGGCATGGAGAACACCGGATTTCTTTCCAGCTCATGAACAACAATTACACTTTATCACTAGATGAATGGTGTGCAAGCTTTAATATGCCAAACAATAATGAGAATGATTTGCGTGCATCCTATACTGGCTTAAACCCTTCCCTGGAACAATATTACAATAGAATGAGCTTCACTTCTAGAGTGAGCAAGGGGAAGAATATTTACCATACTGCAATTCACTATTTGTTCTATGTTATTGCTAACACCTTGCAAGCACGTAATGAGTTCACGAGACTCAATGAGGAGGACATATTAGTCCTCTCAAAAGCTTCTTTCAACAACTGCAACTTGTCACTCAACTTGGGCACGATCCTTGTGTGCTACCTGGAGCACCAATCCTCCCAAAGCCAAGGACCAATCACAGGTGGAGGCATCACCTCTGTGCTTGCCATTGCTCTAGGCATCGACCTAGGTGAGTTGCAACCTGTGCTAGGTGAGAAACATGTCGGTTTCTCTACTTTAAAAGCTTGTGGAATGCTAACTGGGAGAGGTGGTGTTTATTACCTACATATTGTTGGAGCTGGGCGTATCTACCCCGCTCCTTTGCCTAATGGTCTTTTCTCTATCGAGGAAGGACGTTTGCTTTATGACTTGCAGGTTGAGCAACACCAACCCGAGGAGGAGATTCCGGATGAGGATGAGGACCAAGAAGAGGAGCAAGAAGTTCCTTATCAAGAGGAGCAGCCATCAACCTTGTTCGTTACATACCAAGACTTCCAAGAACTTGGAGGGAGTATGGAGAGGATGCATAGCCTCTCTTTGAACCTCCGAGAATCCATTAGTAATTTATCAACTCAATATGCAAACTGGAGTTCCGACTTTTTCCCACCACCACAATGATTTGAAGGGCTTGCAAAAGCCCAAGCTTCGGGAAGTTTCCTCATTTATCTTTATTTGGCGTTCATTACTTTTATTTATTTTCGAGGTTATGTTTTTAATTCGAGTTTATAAGCACTCGTGTTGGTTTCCCAACTCTTTATCTTTATTTATTTTTATTATGCTTTCGAGATTTTCTAGTCGAGATTTGCCGCCAATTTTCTATTCTTTAATTCCCTCTCTTAAAAACAACAAAAATATTTCTCCATTTATCTTTATTTTCCCTCTTTCTTTTCTTTCCGCCTCGAGGTTCTCATGTATTTGTAGGAAGAGTGATTGACTTCGAGTTTCCAAGAAATGAATCAAAAAGGAAGAGAGAAGTGGAACCAAACATGAGAGGTATGCCTTATGACTCTCCGCTTTTGAAGTTTGAGAAACAAGTGCTAGTTACTAGTAAATGCTGAGATATTATATTGGTGGACTGATTCTTTGTATTGTAGTAAAATTTTGTTTGCATGGGTATTTAGTTGGGTACATTTTGTTCTAGCTCTTGTAGTTAACCAAGTCTTGCATAAAAATTTGCTAAACAATTGTAATAAAAAAATCTCACAATTGAAGGCTTGGGTGTTGTAGTGTTTAGTCTTGAAGGCTTATTTCTAGAGACACTCAACACCATGGAATATAATGATTGACTTGATAGCTCTCTTTAAAATGAATTGTTCGATTGAATTAATGTTTAGCGGTTTTTGTGAGCATGCCAAAGTATGACTTGTCAAATCATAAGAATGATATAGCTTTATGCATGTCAAACTTCATGGGATACCAACAACTCCGCTAGCCTATGAACGATCTTCAGGGAGGAATATCCTAGATTTCGGTTATGAGTTGATTAAACATATGTAGCAGCAATGCTATAATGGGTAAGATTCTTGGCACTCCCGGGTAGTTGTGTTCATGATGGAATCATTCCTCTAGCTGTTATGATAAATCATTGTACAAAAGGAAAAAAATCTTGGTAATGCCACGAGTGTCCATCACAGCCCGATAAACTAAATAAAATCTTTGGCATGCTCTCAATTACTTAAGAACTTAAATTCTTGAAGGACAATGAATAGAAAAGTAGTTCTTGAAGAGTCTTGATTTATTGATGTGGAAGAATTGAGATACTCTAGTATATATGCTTTTCATGACAACTCTCACACTCTCAATTTTACATGATTATACTTTATTGTTCAAAGGCAAGCCTATGAGTTGATAACATGACATGGAATAAAGTTTACTCATTTGAATCATCCATGTTAACAATAATTTTACTTCACTATAAGGATGCATGAAACCCCTATGATATGCTTGCCATTACTCTATCTATGCTGAAGTTTTTTAGATTTATAAAGTGGAGGAAACATGAGACTACCAAACATGAGTAAGATCATCGTCTCGTTATTTCAGTTTAAATGTTGAGTTCCTTTTTGGTTTTGGTTTTCTTGCTCAAGGACGATCAAGTTTAAGCTTGGGGAGGTTGATGGCTCTGAAATATAGCCATCCACGTCCACATTTAAACTAGACATTGTTCATATTTTTGATGAAATATCTCCCTAAACCCTGCCACTAGTGCCTAATGATCAAAGGGGTATGCAATCCTTTCTTCCTATTTTTCCCTGCGTAGATAATGATGTTTGTTCATATTTCCAACAACCTGAAGAAACCAGGAGCCATGAAAAGGAGGCAGATGCTTTAACAACCAACTATACGACTGGAATAAAATTCTGGCCGTATAGTTGCCATCAACACTGCTAGGTCAAACGGAACAACTTTCGTGAAGGGACCCCTATATGAAGAGGCCTCAGGCGATGAGAAAAGGGCCACTCTAGAAATAATCAGCCACCTCCAGATCTCCATCCACATCACCGAAGAGCCGCCGGAGGAATAGACTTAGATCTAATATCTCCACCAACATAGCCATATTCCAGCACTTGTAATAGTAGATATCTTCTTTGATTGGCAAAATTGTAAGACTATTGCTATCAATCTCATGATTTCCACTACAATGGTTATGATCTTTGATCTCATCTCTATGTGTGAGTAATTCTCCTTGGGCTAAGGGCTTCGGCCTATCCATGTAGCTTTTGTGCATGTTATTTATCATAGATGGGATCATGTATTAGTTTGTATGACATGATGATTATTGTATCCTCTCTTGCCTCAATCTAAGGACTTGTCAGGTACCCAAGACCCCGCGGATTGAGCCAAGTATAGGGAGTATGAGTAATGACTAATCTGCAGGTTGGGAACCCCAGTGACAGAAGGGGTAGTACGACTGTATGTGCGGGATTTACTTGGGATTAACGGTGATGTCACTATGCATATCATTAGTTCTCTTTTTTCTATGGATGAGACTAGTAGGTTATTGCTATAAGAGGTTGTGGATGCAATAGTAGTTATGGATGCACTACCCACATATAATTTATCTTGCTCTAACAATTACATGCAAACTTTATTTTTATCTTTTATTCCCATCAGATGTTTTGCACAGCTACTGGTGAAACCGAATGCCCTAGGCCCTCTCTCTCCATCATCGACAACAACAAAAGATGCAAACTCATGGTCTGGTAAACACAAAAAAGGAATTCTAGAACTCCCAAAGGACTGTTAAAGTAACTTCACTACACATCTATTTCTCAAGGATTCGATAAACCTATGACTACTAGGGAAAAAGAGCTACACTACATTTGTAATCCGGATCGAAGGTATCATGTACCGGTGTGACAAAAGTTGTATCACCACATATATTGGTGTGGATGTCGTCATGTGGATCAAGGTGGTCTAGAAAAGTAAAAAATGTAGTGGCTTCAGAGACACCATGTGTCAAACCATGGTCAAGAAGCCCAACAAAACCCATAGGAGTGCAACTGACAAATGGAATGGTGCACTAGTGTGATAGAAAATGCATCACCACATCTATTGTACTGTGTGTGGTCATGTAGATCAAGGTGGTTTGGAAATTGTACATGCAATGGCTGTACAAAGACTATATGTGTCAAACCATTATCAAGAATCCCAACAAAACCCACATGAGTGCAACTAACACATGTAATGGTGCACCAGTGTGACAGAAGTTGCATTACCACACCTATTGGAGTAGTCTGGTCATGTGGATCAAGGTGGGTTGGAAAAGTGCACATGCAATGTCTATCTAGATACTCCATGTGTCAAACCATTGTCAAGAAGCCTAACAAAACCCATACGAGTCCAACTAACACATGGAATGGGGCACAAGTGTGACAGAAGTTGCATCACCACATATATTGGAGATTATGTGGTCATGTTGATCAACGTGGTTTGGAAAAGTGCACATGTAATGACTTTCCGGACACTCCATGTGTCAAACCATTGTCAAGAAGCCCAACAAAACCCATAGGAGTGCATCTGAAACATGGAATGGTGCACCAGTGTGACAGAAGTTGTATCACTGCATCTGTTGGAGTGTGTGTGGCCTTGTGTATCAAGGTGGTTTGGAAAATTGTACATGCAATGGCTATACGGAGACTCCATGTGTCAAACCATGGTCAAGAATCCCAACAAAACACATAGGAGTGCAACTAACACAAGGTATGGTGCACCAGTGTGACAGAAGTTGCATCACCACATATATTGGTGTGTGTGTGTGGTCATATGGATCAAGGTGGTTTGGAAATGTGCACATGCAATGGCTGTCCAGAGACTCCATGTGTGAAACCATGGTCAATAAGCCCATCAAAAGCCACAGGAGTGTAACAGACAAATGCAAGTGTGCACCAGTGTGATAGAAGTTGCATCACCCCATTTGTTGGAGTTTGTGTGGTCATGTGGGTCAAGGTGGTTTGGAAAAGTGCACATGCAATGACTATCAAGACACTCCATGTGTTAACCAATGGTCAATAAGCCCAACAAAACCCATAGGAGTGCAACTAACACATGTCATGGTGCACTTGTGTGACAGAAGTTGCATCACCACATCTATTGGTGAGTGTGTGGTCATATGGATCAAGCTTGTTTGGAAATGTGCACATGCAATGGCTGTCCAGAGACTCCATGTGTCAAATGATGGTCAAGAAGCCCAACAAAACCCATAGGAGTGCAACTGACACATGTAATGGTACACCAGTGTGACAAAAGTTGCATCACCACATCTATTGGAGTGTGTCTGATCATGTGGATCAAGGTGGTTTGGAAAAATTCACAAGAATTGGCTATAATGAGAATCCATGTGTCAAACCATGGTCAAGAAGCCTTGCACAGCCCATAGGAGTGCAACTGACACATGGAATGGTGCACTAGTGTGTTAGAAGTTGCATCACCACATCTATTGGAGTTTATGTGGTCATCTGGATCAAGGTGGTTTGGAAAAGTGCACATGCAATTGATGTCTAGAGACTCCACATGTTAAACCATGGTCAAGAAGACCAACACAACCCATAGGAGTGAAACTAACACAAATGGGGCGCTAGTGTGACAGAAGTTGCATCACCACATCTATTGTGGTGTGTGTGGTCATGTGGATCAATGTGGTTTGGAAAAGTGCACATGCAGTGGCTCTAGAGACACCATGTGTCAAACCATGGTCAAGAAGCTCAACAAAACCCATAGGAGTGCAATTGACAAATGCAATGGTGCACCATTGTGATAGAAGTTGCCTCACCACATCTATTGGAGTCTGTGTGGTCATGTGGATCAAGGTGCTTTGGAAAAGTGCACATGCAATGACTGCCCAAACACTCCATTTTTCAAACCATGGTCAAGAATCCCAACAAAACCCATAGGAGTGCAACTAACACATGTAATGGTGCACTAGTGTGACAGAAGTTGCATCAGCACATCTACTGGTGTGTGTGGTCATATGGATCAAGGTGGTTTGGAAATTTGAACATGCAATGGCTGTCCAGAGACTCCATGTGTCAAACCATGGTTAAGAACCCCAACAAAACACATAGGAGTGCAACTGACACATGGAATGGTGCACTAGTGTGTTAGAAGTTGCATCACCACATCTATTGGGGTGTATTATCTTGTGGATCAAGGTGGTTTGGAAAAGTGCACATCCAATGGTTGTACAGAGACTCCATGTGTGAAACCATGGCCAAGAAGGCCAACAAAACCCATAGGAGTGCAACTGACACGTAGAGTGGTGCATTAGTGTGACAGAATTTGCATCACCACATATATTGGAGTGTGTGGTCATGTGTATCAATATGGTTTGGAAAATTACACATGCAATGGCTCAAAGTCTCAATGTGTCAAATCATGGTCCAAAAGCCCAACAAAATCCATAGGAGTGCATATGACACATGGAATGGTGCACCAGGGTGATAGAAGTTGCATCAACGCATCTATGGGAGTGTGTGTGGTCTTGTGGATCAAGGTGGTTTGGAAAATTGTACATGCAATGGCTGTATAGAGACTCCATGTGTCAAACCATGGTCAAGAATCCCAACAAACCCCATAGGAGTGCAACTAACACATGGAATGGTGCACTAGTGTGACAGAAGTTACATCACCACATCTATTGGTGTGTGGTCATATGGATCAAGGTGGTTTGGAAATGTGCACATGCAAGTGCTGTCTAGAGACTCCATGTGTGAAACAATGGTCAAGAAGCCCAACAAAACCCGTAGAAGTGCAACTGACAAATGGAATGGTGCACAAGTGTGATACAAGTTACATCACCACATCTGTTGGAGTTTGTGTGGTCATGTGGATCGAGGTTGTTTGCAAAAGTGCACATGCAATGACTGTCCAGACACTCCATGTGTCAAACCATGGTCAAGAAGCCCAACAAAACTCATATGAGTGCAACTAACACATGTAATGGTGCACTAGTGTGACAGAAGTTGGATCACCACATCTATTGGTGTGTCTGTGGTCATATGGATCAAGGTGGTTTGGAAATGCGCACATGCAATGGTTGTACAGAGACTCCATGTGTAAAACCATGGCCAAGGAACCCAATAAAACCCATAGGAGTGCAACTGACACGTGGAGTGGTGCACTAGTGTGACATAAGTTGCATCACCACATATATTGGAGTGTGTAGTCATGTCGATCAATGTGGTTTGGAAAAGTACACATGCATTGGCTCAAAGTCTCAATGTATCAAACCACGGTCAATGTAACACCCCAACTTTAGCTAATCCTGAATTTAGGGTTGTTTGTGCATTCATGAGCATCATCTTTTAAATTGCATGCAAAAGAAATAATGCAAAACGATAAACCCTAATCCCCCTTCTTCTTTGAAAATGAATTCAAAAGGTTTTGAATATTTTTGAAAAACACAAAATCATGTGGAGCCCAAATGGAATAAAGGGGCCCCGCACTATTTCATATATTCGCAAACCTTCTAGTATTTTTGAAATGGTTCAAAATAGATTTGAAATTTTTTTTCAAATGAAAAAGAGAAAAACACGAATAGGAAAAAGGGTTTTCTATTAAAAAAATGAGGCAGAGAGCAGTTAGGCCACATCCCATCGCTTCTCTCCTCTTTCCTACCGCCCACCCGCGTAGCAGCCAACAACCATCGTGGCCCACCCAGGCCCACATCAGCCCATCTGGAGCCTAATACCTCTTTGGCCTTATTTTTGCCCCGTCATCTTTGTCGATGATGAGCAGGCTGCTCACTGTCGCCATCGTCGCCGTTCATCCGTGCAAAGATGCCCGCCCGCGCCACGATCCTTGCTACTGACGTTGTCGGCCGTCTACAAGTACCCTACCACCGCCCGGACAAACCCTAGCCCATCTTCCCCCCTCTTCCTCACTCTCCCGCGTGCGTATCGAACCCTATCTCACCGGCTCCCCTTCGTCTCCGGCCTCCCCTCGACTAGTTGTGGGTGCCATCGTGATCCCGTTGCTCTACTCGTTCATCCCAACCAAGCAATAGAGCCGGAGAAGCCCCAGATCGGGAGAATCGTGACGCCGTGTCTGACGCTGACCACCACCTCATCCACTGATTTCGGCCATCTGCTCCACACTGACCCCTCCGTTTGCACCGTGGTGAGAAGGTAGTCCTCCAGGACCCCTCCAATCTCTCCCGTTCGCTTTGTGTCGTTGCAGCACTGTACACCACCTTGCGCCGCCGCAGTTGCTTGCTTCCGGGCAAGCTCTAGCGACCTCCTACTAACGGCGCCGCCACCTTTAGGCCCAACGTGCATGCCTGTGTCCAACGCGACAAATCCTGGATGCCCGCACACGCCTAGTTGCCGTCCCGGCAAACAATTTGAGAGCCCCGCCGGAGGGACATCATGCTGACGTCACCCGGGCGTCAGCGAGCACGGTCAGCCTAGTCAAACCCGGGATGGGTCCCACCTTGCCCGTGTGTCCGCTTATGTGGACTTGGGCCTATCTGTCAGTCACACTGGCTAGCTATGGCCCGGTATAAAAAGTAATTCCTAGCATATGTTTTATTAATTTCAAAAATTGTTTAAATCTTATAAATTCAATAAGTAATTATTTATGAATCAGAAAAACGAGATATACCTATTAGCATAGAAATCACGAATTGATTAACAACTTTAATTACAAGTTTAATTAGAATAACAAATGAACCCCCTTAGGTGATTCCGGGGTCTCTCCTGTATTAGGGTTTGCACCCCTCGGATCCCCTTAAATTGCCAAGCATGCTTTAGGGTTTCATTTCAACTATGTTAACTTGTCATATTATCATTCTTGTTTGATCATTTCATCGATGCCATGTGTTGATTATTGTTTCCCCTTTCATTTTGGTGTTTGGTTCTTCTGGTAGAATACGATATCGAGACTGAGATCGAAGACTGAGATCAACACCATAGAGGATCGACGAACAATACTTGACCAACTGTAACCAAGTCAAGTACAATGTGTCCGAAGACCTATATCCGAGTATCAACAGGCAATAGCAAGCATAGCCCCACCATTATACAATCCTATGATTTTGAAAGTATTTCAATTCTTGCCATGATGCATATGATTCTACTGTGGTCTTTTATCGATAGATAAAGTATCCTATATGTTGCATTACTCCCTTTGAGATTATATTACCTAATCCACTGCTCCTAGCATAAATAGTTTTGTCTTGTGTGCACTACTAGAGCTTTTATCTATGTCTCGCTTAGCCATGCTTAGCTGTCAGTGCTGGTTCATCCAGATGATGTATCAGATGCATAGAATCTAGTATGACAGGAGAACAAGGTATACGGATGAGGTAAGATCAGTGGTAAAGGTTAAACATGCTAAGGATTGTATGGGAGGCCACGGTGGGATGTTGTTTTCGTAGTCCCATGCTCGCCACCACTAGGAACCGAGTTCTTGCCTTTCGAACCGAGACGATGTTGCTACGTGTGGGTAAAGTTGTACACCCTGCAGGGTTAAATCTTTTTGAAAGCCATGTTCACAGTTATGAACGCTTGGTGACTGAATTCTAAGATCATATTGAACATTAACCTAATCGTAAAACTTTGAGGTTTCAACGTGTGCTTAAGGATGCTTCCTCACGAATATGAGGGGGTGATCCTAGTTGTGAGATGAGGATTACTTTGGTGGATATCAAAAGATGATGATCAATTCTTCGGAGATGTTGCTCTCTTATCCCCTGTTAAAATATTCTGATTAGATGAGCTTCTTCTCCATCTTGTTTTATAAACAAAGATGGCTTTATGCAAAATAACCCCACCAGCCATAAGTCTTATGGAGTACACCATGTACTCACCCTTGCTTTGTTGATACTTGTATAGCAAAACAAGTATTCCCCTGAAGATGAGTTTCGTACGACATCAACACCGACGAGTAGCTTGGGGTTCCCGGCCAGCATCCTAGAATCTATGGGCTAGGACGTCATCGTTATGCTTCAGGCCTCTTAGGCCATTTGTTAAGTTTTCTATACTTAATAGCATAATTTGCCTCCTGTTGTTTGATGTTTGTGGTTAGTGACCTCTTCTTGTAATCTTTTGGTTCTTTGCTCAGTTATGAGCTTGCTGTAATAATTTCTGAGTCACAGGGTTACTATTGTGTTACTGAATGCTCATTGGATATCCTCAACCTCTAGGTTAAGTTTATGTAAGGATAAGGTCTGGGATTTGTTTAACCCTAGTCCCGGGGATGTAACAATTCTTGGTATCAGAGTAGTACCGACGGTAGGAAAACCTTGCTATTGGACGATGTTGAGTCTAGTATTTGTGAAAACTATTTCAAAGATGAAAATTATTTGCGAAAACTCTAGTATGCCTCTTTTGCTCCTCATCTAGTATCGCTCTAACTCTGGGTCATCTTATCTAGTTCTTTGTGTCCCCTTTGCTCTGCTTCGTATGAGAGATTCCTTTCCATCATGATCTCTCTACCTTATGGGCCCACAATATTATATTGTATGGCTCTATAGTGTTCTGTTCTAGGCTTCGAGGTTTCGTTTTGCCTCGTGTTCCTCCTTTTTGTTTCTTGGGTACTTCAGAAGTCGTTTCTTCTCTTGGAAGTTACCTTGTGATTACTATCTTGTAGTGTACGTTGTGTCACTCAAGTAGTACTTACTTCTTTCTCAGGTTTTAACCCTTGGAATTGAACCGAAGATCCTAGATTGTGCTGGATTCTAGTGATGTGAATCTTGTACATGAAGCTGATCTTTAACCCAAGATCCATTCCTTTGACCCCTGTCGTAAATGTTCACACATTACCTTAGGATGGCTGGTACCACAAATCTGGCCTTCAAGCTTGTGGATATTGTCGCGATTGAATTTTGACAACTAAGGATTTCCCCTACCACTAGCTATGGCATATGTTCTTTAATGGAACCAAATAGATCATGACAACGGTACTCCTTGTGAGTCTCATATCTATTCTCGTGACTTTGCCACACATTACCTCTTCTTTGCATTGAATTTCAGAAGATTGTTAATCTATGCATCCACATCTCGGGATTCTGTACTGACACTGTTCTTTCTCCCCTTGTTTTTTATGACCTTTATCTACCAGTTGGTAGCCAAGTAGTAATGCACATTGGAGTATTCTAATGCAAGATACTCTTGTGGTCCGTCATGATAAACCATTTCGAGATGTTAGGAGCAACAAACTGCAGTACCTCGTCATATCTAGGACCAGGTCAAAGTGTTGTAATCCGCAGATTAAGAGGCATGATTAGTTTATGTCTGGTCTACCTTAAAGTATCACACCATTATATACTACGAGGTTGTGCTGAGTATCATGACCCTAGTAATGAAGTGATGCTTCTACATTTTTATCTCCCTTCCCTTGAGATGTTTACACTCATGAGGGATCCGTGTGTATAACAGTGTGGTCATCTAAGATTCTCAACAATCATTATTGCTATGACCTCTAAGGACATTTAAATCATTCTTAGTGTGATTGGTTAACCCTATCACTAAGCGAAGAACGATTGTGCCACCATGTACGCTATTATGGTGCACTCTCCTTAGTCAAAGAGTTAGGCTTGCACCAAAGCTTTGAGATTATGTCTTCTTGCCTTAAGCAAGTTTTCTCTCAAACTAGATGACATATCGGTGGTTCATGATATTCTAGATGTCTCTCTGGAAGCATTGCCATGTTGCCACATGACTGTGTTGTCAAGTTCTTGAGAAAGTAAGTTCTCTGAACTACTCCTTTCTCCAACGATCCTTACTGGATACCCCTGAACTAGTTGGTTGAGCTTAAAAACCAACCTGGAGAGTTGTAAGACAAAATTTCTATCTGACTCAGTTCATTATCAATGGGATGTATAGTTTTGTTCGTGCTAAAGAAAGATAGTAACTCCTTCATGGAAATATTATCATCAAATCAAACTCAGTTCCCAGGACTATCTTGATGATGTTGCTACTTGTGATGTTTCACTTGAGTACATCCTCATGTCCTCTGGTCTGACCAATACTTTGCCTTGTTCAACATATGCGTCCATCTCCCTGGAGTATTTCGATAAGTTTGTTGTTGAGCCCATCTACAATATCCTTATTTTCTCCATGTTGCAATAGATTCATATGGAATCTTTGGCATTAATGTTGGAAACTTTCTGAGAATCATCTTCGAGTCATCTCGAAGTATGTGTTCTGTATGTCAGAAGTAACCTTCTCCGATTCACGTGCAAATGTTGAAAGATGTCACTATTGATTCGAGTAGAGTTATCTTTGTTCCCATCACGGACATAGTGTATTTCATTGCAAGTACTTCATGTAGGTGTAGTTGTCCTTTGACAAGTTGTTAATACATGGGTCCAGCAATCTAGCTCAATCTATTGGAGCTTGACACTATAGTCCATGTCTTGAGAATCTAGTGACTTTACCTTTCTGGTAAATGTTGCACACTTTCTATTCGGACATGCTGAGTCTGAAGTATCATCTCACCTAACACAATTTGTATCTCAAGCAGATAGGATGGTTGGTCTTCTTCAAGGAGTTGACATAGGTCTCTTTGTAAAATCCAGCAAGATTGATGTAATGGTTGACACAATTAGTCGAAAGACCTATTGTAATATTCTCTTGATTTAGCAATAATAACCACTCTTCCTGAGACTTCTTATATAATTTATTATAGGAGTTTTGCTTATGGTTTCCTTTCTATCCGAAGTCCGACCTTTACTTGATGTCTCATGTTTCGAACATCAAGGAGAACATTTAAAGTAGAGTTGCTAAATGTCTCTCGGTCGATCCTCAAGACCCTTTATGTTGGCAATCATCTCGTTGTGCCAAGTAATTGAAGTCTGAGAATGAAGTTTCTTTTTCCTCGTGTCATTAGGAATCTTCTTATATATTCATTTTAGAGGTGTAAAGTCATCAGTTCCTCTTGCTACATGATCTTCAGCAAGGACCTTGATAACCCTGGATGAATATAGAGTTTCCTTTGTTTTTCAATCATGTTCATAGAGTGACTATGATTTTGGTAATCATCAGTTCCTCTTGCTACATGTTTCTTGTGACTCTTATGAGTCCTCTTCGCAAAACACCTTTCTATCTTTATATTATTTTGAACGAAAGAGTGACCTTTCTATATCAAAAGTAGTTCAACAGTTTGGTTATCCACATCTTTGTATCCTGGAAGCTCTACTTAAGCCATCTAGTAGAGGTCCATTTCTCGAAGTTTGTGGTCATGTTCTTTCTGTTGTAAGCTTTCATTTTCAAAAGCTTAAACTCTTCTAAAACTCCAAGGTCTCCATCCTTATGAAGACCAGCTATCTAAGAACTTGAAACCACCTCCTCTTGTTTCCTACATTGCTTTGACATGTTTCATGTCGTCATCTCAGAGTCGTTCCCGAACACTCCATCCAAGAGTTGACCATGAGATACTCTGTGTGTTGTTTAATGTGTTTCCCCCTTATCCTTAGAGTGACTCCTTTTTTCTTCTTCTTTCATACCTTTGGAATCTTGGGTCGAGATTCTCGTAAGGGGGATAGATCTATAAACCCTAGCTTTAGCTAATCCTCAATCTAGGGTTGTTTGTGCATTCATGAGCATCATCTTTTAAATTGCATGCAAAAGAAATAATGCAAAACCCTAAACCCTAATCCCCCTCTTTGAAAAAGAATTCCGTTTTGAATATTTTTGAAAAACTCAGAAACATGTTGAGCCTAAATGGAATAAATGGGCCCCACACTATTTCATATATTTGCAAACCTTCTGGTCTTTCTGAAATGGTTCAAAACAAATTTGAAATTGGTTTTCAAATGAAAAAGAGAAAAATAGGAAAAGGAAAAAGGGTTTTCTATAATAAAAAATGAGGCAAAGAGAAGCCAGGTGATACGTCCACTTTGCATCACTATTCTATATCATAATTCACTGTTATTCAGTGATATATTTCATATTAAGAGGTGATACTTATGTTATTCCATCAGTTTTTGCATGGTTGATAACTTTTGGAGCATGGATCGCTATAGTCAGGATTCTGATGGAAAAGGTGCTGTTCGGAGGAAAAATTCGCGAAGATCAGAAAATCCGGGAAAATATACGGAAAATCCTATTTTTCTAGAAGACGAAGGATGCCAGAAGAGGGACTGGAGAAGGGCCATAGGGGGCCCATACCACCCCCTGGCGCGGGCTGCCCTAGGCTGCGCCACCAGGTGATGTGGCCGCCCTGGCCCACCTCTGGCTCTCCCCTCTGGCGTATATATTCCTCCCGAAACCCTAAGACTCGGGGAGCGACCACAGAAAGATTCCGCCGCCTCTGTGGGGCGGAAAAACACCGAGAGAGAAAGATCTCTCTGGCAGACAGATTTCTGCCGGGGGAATTCCTTCCCGGAGAGGGGAGATTGTCACCATCAACACCACCATCAAGCTGGACTTCATCGGGATCATCATCATCATCACCACCATCAGCACCCTCATCACCATCAACATATTGCTGTAACAATTGCGTTGAATCTTGCATAGTTCTTAGGGGAAACTTTTCTGGTGTTGATTACTCTTTGTAGTTGATGCTATTGAGTGAACCATTGAATTATTGTTTATGTTCAGATTGTTATACATCATTATTCCATCTCTGATCATGATCCATATGATGTCTTGTGAGTAGTTCGTTTTGTTCTTGAGGACATGGGAGAAGTCATGTTGTTAGTAGTAGAGTTGTGTTGAGAAAGATTCAATAGTTTGATATTTAAGTTGTGGTGTACTTCTAGTGGTGTCATCTGAACGTTGACTACATGACACTTCACCTATATGGGCCTAGGGGAATGCATTGTGTATTTGGCTACTAACCGTAGGGGTTGCCGGAGTGACAGAAACCTGAACCCCCGTTAGGAAACCATTGCACAAGGGACGTAAGGGTCTTAGAGTTTAAAGCTGTGGTTAGGTTTCTACCTTAATTACTTTCTTGTACTTACGGATGTTTGCAAGGGGTATAATCACAAGTATGTATTAGTCCTAGGAAGGTCGGTACATTAGCACAGGTTCACCCACACAACACTTAGCAAGCTAAAGAAGATTAATTAACTATATGAAGCGAAAGCACTTGACAGTCTTCCCATGTGTCCTCGAGAACGTTTGGTCATCTTAAGTAATACAACCGGCTTGTCCTTTGCTGCATAAAGGATTGGTCCGCTTGCTGCATTTATTCTTATTGTCTTTTGTTTACTCGTACTTTCTTTACTTGCCTTATCAAAAACCCCTAAAAATCTGTTTGCTAAGTATTTGCAGAGAATTCATGATCCATACCACTAGCCAGCACCTTCTGCTCCTCGTTGGGTTCGACACTCTTACTTATCAAAAATACTGCGATACACCCCCTATACTTGTGGTTCATCAAGACTATTTTCTGGCGCCGTTGCCAGGGAGTGAAGCGCTATTGGAGAGTGGAACGAGTAAACGAAACTTCTACTTTGAGTATTGTTTACTTCTGTTAGTTGCTATATTTTTGTTATGGATAATTCGCTGAGTTTCTTATGTGGTAATGCTACTACCACTGCTAAGGTTGTAGATGAACCATCTCCTGCTGAGAATGATGCTTTTAAAATACCTACAAGAATTATTGATTGTGTTATGGATAACTACTATGTTGGGGATGGAACGGTCTATCCCGGTGATCATTTACTCTTTATACATGAATTATGAGGGTTGTTCAAGTGTGCAGGTATTACTACAGATCAAGTTAAGAAGAAGTTATTCTCATTATCACTGAAAGGAAGAGCTGACGAATGGTATGAGCTGCTGAAGAATGGTCAAGCTCTTGAATGGGAGGAAATAGTACCTCTCTTTTATTCAAAGTTTTATCCTCCTAGTGAGACTCATAAATATCGGAATCAAATATACAACTTTTGGCCTCTTGATGGAGAGAGTACAGCTCAAGCTTGGGGGAGATTGAAGTTACTTATGCTCAAATGTCCCATTCATGAGCTCCCCAACAATATTATTATCAATAACTTTTATGCAAGGCTCCCTCTACATGACAAGTATTTATTGGATGCTTCTTGTGCTGGATCATTCACTCGCATGGAAGAAGAAGCTAAATGGGATCTTCTGGACCGTATTCAAGACAATGCTGAAGCTTGGGAGAATGAAAAAGGTAGAAAGTCAGGTATAAATTATGATTATGAATGCATTGAATCTTTTATGGGAACTGATGACTTTCAAAATATTAAAAATGCTTATGGTCTAAACTCTCAAGCTATTGCTTCTTATTTTAAGGATTTTGCTTCCTACATTGAAGTGCCTAAAAAGAAGTTGAATAAGTATCATGAACCTTATAAAGATATTGCTAAGAGTGTTCCTGCAAGAAATACTAAAGTTTATACTGCTAATCATGTTTTACCTGAACCTTATATTGAGAAAATGCCTTTCCCAGTTAAGATAAAGGAACATTCTATGATAGCTAGTATGGTTGATGAAAGTACAAGTAAAGCTATTGAACTTGATAAACAAATGGTTGATGAACCTATAATAGCAAATGTGAAATACTTTGTTGCTAAATATGAAGAAGAGGGACACACTATCCTTTGTAAGGACACCTCTAATATTGTTTCACAAAGTAGTGTTATGACACCTGGTATTCCTGTGTTTTCTATTAGAATAAGTGATCATTGTTATGATGGTCCTTGTGATAGTTATATTGTTAAGTTTATGCATGATACTGAAAGTTACTATGAGAGAGGGAAAAGTGTTCTTATGCATCTCAATAATATCAAGTTTCCTCGTTTTATGCTGAAAGTTTCTATGTTACACTTATTTTGCCTTCTTATGCAAGTAGCCTCTGGTTTCAACAACTTGTTTGTTTACAAATTTCCCTTGCATAGGAAGTGGGTTAGACTTAAATGTGTGTATTTTCGCTTCTTAATGCTCTCTTTCACTTCAATTCATATTCATGTGTGAGCATCTTTGGTTTTTGTGTCAAGATCAACCTCTATTGAGAGAGAAGTAAGATTTCGGAAAGTTGCTGTCCTGAAACAGATTTTTGTGCTTCACCCTAAAAATTCGTGAGAGATCTCTGTATGTCGTATTGAGCTGTAATATTTTATGCTTCTTCCCCAGGTTGTTATTTAACTTTCGTATGTTTTGAACTTTTTGATATGAGCAACAGAAGATTTTCGAAAAAAATGATCTTTACCTGCTGGTCTGTTTTGACAGATTTTGCCACTCTTGCATTTGCTTCTTTAATCGATTTCCTTTTTGAATTATTTTTGGGTTTTCGGAAGGAGTTGCTACAGTAGCCTATGTTTTGATGGTTTTCAGTTGAATTTGAACTCAAAAGGTTTTATCACTTCATTTATACTAATGTTGCCAATGAGAATAGTGTGAAGTTTTGTGTGAAAGAGATTTCTAGGTAATGGAGATGATGGTGTAATAAGGAAGTGAAAGGTTTTATGACTCAAGTAATAAGTGTATGAAGATGAAGATATTGATGTTATTCGAGTGGTGACTCCGGAAGAATCTACTAGATACCAAATTCAGAGACCTGCAGAGTCCGTTTTCAAATAGGTAACAGTTCTGGTAAGAAAAGTTCCGCAGAAATACTATCCAACTATATTTTTGCAGTTTCTAGTCAACCAGGGAAGATACAAAGGGGAAGAGGGACGAAAACAGAGCCAGAGTGGCTCACACCACCCTGTGGTGCGGGCTCACCCTTGGCCACGCCACCAGGTGGTGAGGCCACCCCGGACTCCATCTCCGACCCGTTTTCTCCTAGTACCTTCCTTTTGTTATGAAACTTCATAATATATAATCCCCCGGATCCCCCGAGGTTCGTATATCGTGTTTTCGTCGTGTTTTTGTTTTGATCTGTTTCTGCCAGGAACTATCTTTGAAAGCTTAGAAGCAAATGGTGTCCGCCAAGGATAAGGGAAAGGAGCCTATGGAGGAAGATCTCCAAGACCCCAAGGAGGGGTTGGTACCTTTAGTCTCCTGCCCTGCATCAACGGAAGCCCTACGAGTCACTAAGGAGTTCTGTGATAAATATCGAGACTTGAGGAGGAAGGTGGACATGCTTCAATGGGAGAATAATAGGCTTCGCAAGATGCTGGAAGATTTCCTCACGTCAACTAAGAAAATGTTACCACCACCACCAAAGGAGTAATTCGTCATCAGGTTTGGCATCCCCTTGGTTTGTTCCAAGCTTGGGGAGTGCCGCGGTATCATATCACTAGCTTCTACCTTTTTACCTTTTTAGTACAGTCATATCATGAATAGAGAAGTTATCATGTATGATGGTTTGCATTATGGAAGTGTCCCCTCTCTCGTTAGATATGTATCCATTGGTGTGAGTTGCCGTTATGGGATATTAATGAGAAGTTCTATCATTTACTCTTTTGCATAGCTTATATTAGTTCTCAATTCGCGGTTATATGATTGATCTTGTTGTTAGTATTGGTATCACTTTGGGATCATTGAGTTAATTTAGTTGGTTTTGGCAAACCTGGCTTGGTCAGTAGCAACACTATTTTTGAGAGTTGAATGAAAAGATAAAAGTACTCTAAAGAAATATAATTTCATCATCTTTCTTTCTTGATTTGCTCATAAGTTTAGTATTCTATAGTGAAGATCTTTTGTGCTTCCAAGGAAGATTGCATGTTTGTCTTTATCACTTGTATGTTTGTTTGTTTCCTTCAACTCTTATACTTGCTACCCAGCCTTGCTAGCCAAAAACTTGTACTGAGAGGGAATTCTTCTCGTGCATCCACTTCCTTAAACCAAAACCTTTTCCATTCGTGTCCACCACACCTACCTATTAGCATTATTGCTATTCCAAGTAAATTCTTGTTTTATCTACCTCCCAAATTAAACTTGTTATGTGAAAAGTAGTTATTAAAGCTCTCACGAACTTGATGGCACGCTTTACTTTCTTGCATCTAATAAACTTGAACCATTGGGTCCTTCTTTTTTGCGTACATTCTTGCGCTTTATGAGTTGAAGTTAACAGAACCATGTATCATGGGGAACGCTTTCAACACTGTCATGGTACTTTGTACCTAGTTTATATCATGATTCTTTTGCCTATGGATCCCGACAATGTGAAATAAAAGGGGAACTTGTAAGATCATGGAGTTTATATGTGTGTTCGAGAAACGCCTGGGCCGCTAGCCTAAGCCATGCCTAATCATGGTGGAAACTTGCAGCATAACTATAGTGAGCATTCTATGAAGCATCCTCAATAAAAACCTATGCAAATAGCAAATAAAAAGATTGATGAGATGCTCATTGTCTGCTTGCCTTGTCATTTTGATTATGGGATAGCTCCTGTATCATGTGCAAGGGGGACCCCGTTGGCGGTTCTCTATGATACATATGTATTTACAATGACAAGAGCTTACTTGTGACTGAAGTTGAGTAGCATGAGGTTCGGTACTCGTAAGTAAGGGGCATGAGATTTCAACTTATAACTTGTCAAGCATATCCTCTTAGTTGTGTCACTTTAACCTTAACCACCTAAAGATGCCTCTGATAGGGGCAATGAGAGCTGAAAGCTAATAAGTATCATATTTTTGGAAGCTCTTTATGAGACTTGCAATCCCTGCTTCCCTCTGCGTAGGGCCTTTCTTTTACTTTTTAGTTGAGTCAGTAAACCTATTCCCTTCTATCTCAGCAAGTATTTTGAGTTGTTGTGTTTCATTCATTCATATGATGATTTATTCAATCATGTTTCTTATGTTCCTTGTTTTGCACATTGCTCTTATCTTGGTGATTACTACTTTGAAAGCTATCATTGAAAATCAGTTATTTGTGAACTCCAGCAAATTATCAACTATTGTTCAACCAAGAGCTAAGTTTGCCATTACCAATTATGATTTACTTCATGTATCTTTATTATGTTTCCTTTACTTATTGCAAGTAAGTTATATAATAGTGAGTTGTCTTCTATTATGATCTGTGTATTGATGAATGTGATGCTTCTTGTCCATATTCTTTTATCGACTCTTCACTCCATAAACCTGAGGTCATGTTTATTGAGCTCAGTTTCGCTTGGGGACAAGCGAAGTCTAAGCTTGGGGGGAGTTGATATGTCCATTTTGCATCACTATTCTATATCATAATTCACTGTTATTCATTGATATATTTCATATTAAGAGGTGATACTTATGTTATTTCATTTGTTTTTGCATGGTTGATGACTTTTGGAGCATGGACCGCTGTAGTCATGATTCTGATGGGAAAGGTGTTGTTCGGAGGAAAAATTCGTGAAGATCAGAAAATCTGGGAAAATATACGGAAAAACCTATTTTTCCAGAAGACGAAGGATGCCAGAAGAGGGAGTGGAGATGGGCCACAGGGGGCCCACACTACCCCCTGGCGCGGGCTGCCCACCAGGTGGTGTTGCCGCCCTGGCCCACCTCTGGCTCTCCCCTCTGGCATATATATTCCTCCTGCAACCCTAAGACTTGGGGAGCGACCATAGAAAGATTCCGCCGCCTATGTGGGGCGGAAAAACACCGAGAGAGAAAGATCTCTCCGGCAGACAGATTTCTACCGGGGGAATTCCTTCCCGGAGAGGGGAGATCGTGGCCATCAACACCACCATCAAGCTGGACTTCATCGGGATCATCATCATCATCACCACCATCATCACCATCAGCACCCTCATCACCATCTCCATATTGTTGTAACAATTGTGTTGAATCTTGCATTGTTCTTAGGGGAAACTTTCCCGATGTTGATTACTCTTTGTAGTTGATGCTATTTAGTGGACCATTGAATTATTGTTTATGTTCAGATTGTTATACATCATTATTCCATCTCTGATCATGATCCATATGCTGTATTGTGAGTAGTTTGTTTTGTTCTTGAGGACATGGGAGAAGTCATGTTGTTAGTAGTGGAGTTGTGTTAAGAAAGATTCAATAGTTTGATATTTAGGTTGTGGTGTACTTCTACTAGTGGTGTCATGTGAACGTCGACTACATGACACTTCACCTATATGGGCCTAGGGGAATGCATTGTGTATTTGGCTACTAATCATAGGGGTTGCCGGAGTGACAGAAACCTGAACTCCCGTTAGGAAACCATTGCACAAGGGACGTAAGGGTCTTAGAGATTAAAGTTGTGGTTAGGTTTCTACCTTAATTACTTTCTTGTACTTATGGATGTTTGCAAGCCATATAATCACAAGTATGTATTAGTCCTAGGAAGGTCGGTACATTAGCACAGGTTCACCCACACAACACTTAGCAAGCTAAAGAAGATTAATCAACTATATGAAGCGAAAGCACTTGACAGTCTTCCCATGTGTCCTCGAGAACGTTTGGTCATCTTAAGTAATACAACCGGCTTGTCCTTTGCTGAATAAAGGATTGGGCCACTTGCTGCATTTATTCTTATTGTCTTTTGTTTACTCGTACTTTCTTTAGTTTCTTTATCAAAAAACCCTAAAAATCCGTTTGCTAAGTATTTGCAGAGAATTCCTGATCTAGACCACTAGCCAGCACCTTCTGCTCCTCGATGGGTTCGACACTCTTACTTATCGAAAATACTGCGATACACCCCCTATACTTGTGGGTCATCACCAGGCTGCATCCCATCTCTTCCCTCCCCTTTCATGCCGCCCAATCACGCAGCAGCCAACAACCTCCGCAGCCCATCCAAGCCCACGTCGGCCCATCTGGAGCCCAGTACCTCTTCGGCCTTCTTTTTGCCCCATTGTCTTCGGCGAAGACGAGCAGGTTGCTCGCTATCGCCGTTCATCCGTGCAGAGAAGCCCACCCGCGCCACGATCCTCGCTACCGATGTTGCTGGCCGTCTACAAGTACCCTACCGCCGCCCGGACGAACCCTAGCCCTCCTTTCCCCTCTACCTCACTCTCCCTCGTGCATACCGAACCCTAGCTCGTTGGCTCCCCGCCGTCTCCGGCCTCCCCTCGACCAGCTGTGGGTGCCATCGTGATCCCATTGCTCTCCTTGTTCATACCAGCCATGCAACAGAGCCGGAGAAGCCCCAGATCTGGAGAATCCTGCCATCGTGTCCGACATTGACCACCACCTCCGCCACAGATTCTGGCCACCCTGCTCCTCGCTGACCCCTCCGTCTGCACCGTACACCACCGTGTTCTCCAGGACCCCTCCAATCTCTCCTGTTCGCTTTGTGTTCCCGCCGCACCGTACACCACCATGTGTCGCCATAGTTGCTTGCTTCCAGCCAAGCTCCGGCGACCTCCCGCTAGCAGCGCCGCCACCATTAAGTCCAGAGTGCACGCCCGTGTCCAACGCGACCAATCCCTCATTCCCGCGCATGCGCAGTCGTTGTCCCGGCCGATGATCTGAGCGCCCCGTCAGAGTGACGTCATGCTGACATCACCCGGGCGTCCGAGAGCATGGTCAGCCCAGTAAAATATGGGATGGGTCCCACCTTACCCACGTGTCCGCTGATGTGGCCTTGGGCCTATCTATCAGTCACACTGGCTAGCTATGGCCCAGTAGAAAAGGTAATTCCGAGCTTTTGTTTTATTAGATTCAGAAATTGTTTAAATCATATAAATTCAATAAGTAATTATTTATAAGTCAAAAAATGTGTATAATATATGAAAATGTTCATAAAAATAAGATCTACATATTAGCATCAAAATCATGCATTGATCAAGAACTTTAATTACAAGTCTAATTAGAATAACAAATGAACCCTCATAGGTGATTCTGGGGTCTCTCCTGTATTAGGGTTTGCACCCATCGGATGCTGCTTAAATTTCCTGTCATGCTTTAGGGTTTCATTTCAACTCTGTTAACTTGTCATATCATCATCCTTGTTTGAGCATTGCATAGATGCCATGTGTTGATTGTTGTTTCCCTTTTCTTTCTGGTGTTTGGTTCTTCTGGTAGAATATGATACCGAGACCGAGATCAAAGAGACCGAGATCAACACAATCGCGAATTGACGAACAATACTTGACCAACTGTAACCAAGTCAAGTACAAGGCGTTTGAAGACCTATATCTGAGTATCAACGGGAAAAGGCAAGCATAGCCCCACCATTATACAATCCTATGATTTCGAAAGTACTTCAATTCTTTCCATGATGCATACGATTCTACTTTGGTCTTTTATCGATATATAGAGTATCCTATCTGTTGCATTACTCCCTTTGAGCTTATATTAGCTGATCCACTACTCCTAGCATAACTAGGTTTGGCTTGTGTGCACTACTAGAGCTTTTATCTGTGTCTCACTTAGCCATGCTTAGCTGTCAGTGTTGGTTTATCCAGATGATGTATCAGGTGTAGAGAATCTAGTATGACAGGAGAACGAGGTATACTGATGAGGTAAGATCAGTGGTAAAGGTTAAACATGCAAAGGCTTGTATGGGAGGCCACGGTGGGATGTGGTTTTCGTAGTCCCATGCTTGCCACCACTAGGAACCGAGTTCTTGCCTTTGGAACCGAGACGAGCGTACAGTCACACGGGGCCTAGAAAACCTCACGAGTAACTAACTTGCCTAGTGCATTCCATGAGTCACATAGTTCAGCGTTCCATTCGACATATGCATAGAAAATGTTTGGAAAGATTTGGTGGGTGAAGGTGCATCATAACAGGTAGGTAAGCGTGGCCAGGGTTTCTTGGGGTGGATGGAGCCCCTGATAAACCAACCTCGACTCACATCTCTAGGGAATGGCTTTGGGACTTGACCCATTACGGTGGAAACCTCCTTAGTGTGTGACTCATGGTCTCAGCGAAATCAAGGTAAAGGTCATGTCTAACCACCCTTTGTCGGCCTTCCAAGGAAGAGGGCTAATGATGTGGCGTCAAGAGTTGATTGGTACATGTGGGCAAAGTTGTACACCCCTACAGGGTTAAATCTTTTCGAAAAGCCGTGTTCACGGTTATGAATGCTTGGTGACTAAATTTTAAGATCATAGAGAACATTAACCTAATCATAAAACTTGGAGGTTTCAACATGTGCTTAAGGATGCTTCCTCATGGGTACGAGGGGATGATCCTAGTTGTGAGATGAGGATTACTTTGGTGGATATCAAAAGATGATGGTCAATTCTTCGGAGATGTCGCTCTCTTATCCCCTGTTAAAATATTCTGATTAGACGAGCTTCTTCTCCCTCTTGTTTTATAAACAAAGATGGCTTTATGCAAAATAACCCCACCAGCCATAAGTCTTATGGAGTACACCCTGGACTCACCCTTGCTTTGTTGATACTTTTGTAGCAGAATAAGTGTTCCCCTGAAGATGAGTTCCATACGACATCGACACTGACGAGTATCTTGGAGTTCCCGGCCACTAGCCCGGAATCTATGGGCCAGGACGTCATTGTTATTCTTAAGGCCTCTTAGGCCATTTGTTAAGTTTGCTATACTTAATAGCATAATTAGCCTTTTGTTGTTTTATGTTTGTGGTCAGTGACCTCTGCTTGTAATATTTTGGTTCTTTCCTCAGTTATGAGCTTGCTGTAATAATTTCTATTTCGCAGGGTTACTATTGTGTTACTAAATTCTCACTGGATATCCTCGAGCTCTAGGTTAAGCTTATGTCAGGCTAAGGTCTGGGATTTGTTTAACCATGATCGTGGGGGTGTCACAATTCTTGGTATCAGAGTAGTACGGAGTGTAGGAACACCTTGCTATTGGTTGATGTTGAGTCTTGTATTTGTGAAAACTATTTCAAGGATGAAAATTATTTGCGAAAACTCTAGTATGCCTCTTTTGCTCCTCATCTGGTATCGCTCTAACTCTTGGTCATCTTATCTTGTGTTGATTTGGAAAAGTTTTGATATCTCTCCGAGTCTTTCAAAGCTTAGGTGCCTTCTGGGCATGCCGTTTCTCGAACAGTTGACCTAGTGTTGAGTTCTCTAGAGTTGTGTGTGTTGTGTTCTTCGTGTCCCCTTTGCTCTGCTTCGTATGAGAGATTATGATCCATCATGATCTCTCTACCTTATGGGCCCACATTTTTATATTGTACGGCTCTACAGTGTTCTGTTCTAGGCTTCGAGGTTTCCTTTTGCATCGTGTTCCTCCTTTTTGTTTGTTGGGTACTTCAGAAGTCGTTTCTTTTCTTGGAAGTTACCTTGTGATTACTATCTTACAGTGTACGTTGTGTCACTCAAGTAGTACTTACTTCTTTCTCAGGTTTTAACCCTTGGACTTGAACCGAAGATCCCGGATTATGCTAGATTCTAGTGATGTGAATCTTGTACATGAAGCTGATAACCCAATATCCATTCCTTTGACCACAAATCTAGCCTTCTAGCTTGTGGATATTGTCACGATTGAATTTTGACAACTAAGGATTTCCCCTACCACTATCTATGGCAGATGTTCTTTAATGGAACCAAAGAGATCATGACAATGGTACTCCTTGTGCGTCTCATATCTATTCTCGTGACTCTGCCTCACCTTACATCTTCTTTGCATTGGTTTTCGGAAGATTGTTAATCTATGCATCCACATCTCGGGATTCTGTACTCAGAATGTTCTTTCTCCCCTTGTTGTTTTCTGACCTTTATCTACTAGTTGGTAGCCTAGTAGTAATGCGCATTGGAGTATTCTAATGCAAGATACTCTTGTGGTCCGTAATGACAAACCATTTCGGGATGTCAGGAGAAATAAACTCCAGTACCTCGTCATATCTAGGACCAGGTTAAAGTGTTGTAATCCGCAGATTAAGAGGCGTGATTAGTTTCTGTCTGGTCTACCTTATAGTATCACACCCTTATATACTACGAGATTATGCTGAGTATCATGACCGTAGTAGTGAAGTGATGTTTCTACACATTTTTATCCACCCTTCCCCTGAGATGTTTTCACTCATGAGTGATGTGTGTGCATAACAATGCGGTCATCTAAAATTCTCAGCAATCATTATTGATGTGACCTCTAAGGACATTTAAATCATTCTTAGTGTGATTGGTTAACCCTATCACTAAGCAAAGGATGATTGTGCTACCAAGTCCGCTATTCTGGTGCACTCTCCTTAGTCAAAGAGTTAGGCTTGCACCGAAGCTTTGAGACTATGTCTTCTTGCCTTAAGCAAGTTTTATATCAAACTAAATGACATATCGGTGCTTCATGATATTCTAAATGTCACTCTGGAAGTATCACCATGTTGCCACATGACCGTGTTATCAAGTTCTTGAGCAAGTGAGTTCTCTGAACTGCTCCTTTCTCCAACGATCCTTACTGGATACCCCTGAACTAGTTGGTTGAGCTTAAACATCAACTTGGAGAGTTCTAAGACAAAATTTCTATCTGACTCAGTTCATTATAAATGGGATGTCTAGTTTTGTTCGTGCTGAAGAAAGATAGTACTTCCTTCATGGATATATTATCTTCCACCATCTTTGATTTTATTTGGGTTATCATCAAATCAAACCCAGTTCCCAGGACTATCTTGATGATGTTGCTACTTGTGATGTTTCACTTGAGTACATCCTCATGTCCTCTGGTCTGACCAATACTCTGCCTTGTTCATACAACATGAGTCCATTTCCCTAGAGTATTTCGATAAGTTTGTTGTTGAGCCCATCAACAATGTCCTTATTTTCTCCATGTTGGAATAGATTCATATGGAACCTTTGGCATTAATGTTGGAAACTTTCTGAGAACCTTTTTTGAGTCATCTCGAAGTATGTGTTATGGATGTCAGAAGTAACCTTCTCCGATTCACATGCAAATGTTGAAAGATGTCACCGTGGATTCGATTAGAGTTATCTTTGTTTCCTTCATGGACACAGTGTTTCTCGTTGCAAGTACTTCATGTAGGTGCAGTTGTCCTTTGGCAAGTTGTTAATACATGGGTCTAGCAATCTAACTCAGTCTATTGGAGCTTGACATTGTAGTCCATGTCTTGAGAATATAGTGACTTTACCTTTGTGGTAAATGTTGCACACTTTCTATTAGAACATGCTTAGTCTGAAGTATCATCTCACCTAACAAAATTAGAATCTCAAGCAGATATCATGGTTGGTCTTCTTCAAGGAGTTGACATAGGTCTCTTTGTAAAATCTGGCAAGATTGATGTAATGGTTGACACATTTAGTCGGAAGACCTATTGCCATATTCTCTTGATTCAACAATAACAACCACTCTTCCTGAGGCTTCTTCTATAATTTATTATAAGAGTTGTGCGTATGGTTTCCTTTGTATCTGAAGTCCGACCTTTAGTTGATGTCTCGTGTTTCGAACATCAAGGAGAACATTTCAAGTAGAGTTGCTAAATGTCTCTCGGTCGATCCTCCAGACCCTTTATGTTGGCAATCATCTCGTTGTGCCAAAGAATTGAAATCTGCGAATGAAACTTCTTTTTCCTCATGTCACTAGGAATCTTCTTATATATTCATCTTAGCGGTGTAAAGTGATGTCACGATCTTCGGCAAAGACCTTGATAACCCTAGATGAATATAGAGTTTCCTTTGTTTTTCAATCATGTTCATAGAGTGACTATGATTTTGGTACTCATTAGTTCCTCTTGCTACATGTTTCTTGTGACTCTTATGAGTCATCTCCACAAAACACCTTTCTATCTTGATCTTATGTTGAATGAAAGAGTGACCTTTTTGTATCAAAAGTACTTCAATAGTTTGGTTATCCACGTCTTTGTATCCCTGGAAGCTCTACTTAAGCCGTCTAGTAGATGTCCATTTCTTGAAGTCTGTGGTCATGTTCTTTCTGTTGTAAGATTTCCTTTTCAGAAGCTTAAACTCTTCTGAAACTCCATGGTCTCCATCCTTATGAAGACCAGTTATCTAACAACTTGAAACCACCTCCTCTTGTTTCTTCCATTGCTTTGACATGTCTCATGTCGTCATCTCAGAGTCGTTCCTAAACACTCCATCCAAGAGTAGACCATGAGATACTCGGTGTGTTGTTTAGTGTGTTTTCCTCTTATCCTTAGAGTGACCCAATTTTCCTTCTTCTGTCCTACCTTTGGAATCTCGGGTCGAGATTCTCGTAAGGGGGATAGATCTATAACACCCCAGGTTTAGCTAATCCTCAATTAGGGTTGTTTGTGCATTCATGAGAAGCATATTTTAAATTGCATGCAAAAGAAATAATGCAAAATCCTAAACCCTAATCTCCCTCCCTCTTTGAAAAAGAATTCAAAAGGTTTTGAATATTTTTGAAAAACTCAAAAATGTGGAGCCCAAATGGAATAAAGGGGTTCCATAGTATTTCATATATTTGCAAACCTTCTGGTATTTTTGAAATGGTTCAAAACATATTTGAAATTGGTTTCCAAATGAAAAAGAGAAAAACAAGAAAAGGAAAAAGGGTTTTCTATAATAAAAAATGATGTAGAGAGTAGCCAGGCCGTAGTCCACCCACGCAGTAGCGAGCAACCGCCACGGCCCATCCAGGCCCATGTTGGACCATATGGAGCCCGGTACCTCTTCGGCCTTCTTTTCGCCCCCTCGTCTTCGTCGACGACGAGCAGGCTGCTCACCGTCACTGCCATCACCGTTCTTCCGCGCAAAGATGCCCGCCCGCACCGTGATCCTTGCTACCGATGTTGTCGGCCGTCTACAAGTACCCCGCTCCGCCCGGACGAACCCTAGCCCTCCTTTCCCCTCTTCCTCACTCTCCTGCGTGCGTACTAACCCTAGCTTGCCGACTCCCAGCCATCTTCGGTGTCCCCTCGACCAGCTATGGGTGCCATCGTGATTCCCATGCTCTCCTTGTTCATCCCAACCAAGCAACAGAGCCGGAGAAACCCTAGATCGGGAGAATCGTGTTGTCTGTATGATGCCCACCACCACCTCTGCCACTGATTCCAACCACTCTGCTCCTCGCTGACCCCTCCGTCCTCACCGTGGTGAGAAGGTAGTCCTCCAGGACCCCTCCAATCTCTCCCGTTCGCTTTGTGTCGCCGCCGCCCCGTACACCACCGTGCGCCACCGCAGTTGCCTTCTCTCCGCCAAGCTCCGGCGACCTTTAGGCCTAGCATGCATGCCCGTGTCCAACGTGACCAATCCCGCATACCCGTGCATGCCCAGTCGCCATCTTGGTCGACGATCTGAGAGCCTCGCCGGAGTGACATCATGCTGACGTCACCTGGGTGTGAGCAAGCGCGGTCAGCCCAGTCAAACCCGGGATGGGTTCCACCTTGCCCGTGTGTCCACTGATGTGACCTTGGGCCCGTCCTTCAGTCACACTGGCTAGCTGTTGCCCGGTATAAAAAGTAATTCCCAGATTTTGTTTTATTAATTTCAAAAATTGTTTAAATCTTATAAATTCAATAAGTAATTATTTATAAGTCATAAAAATGTGTATAATATATCAAAATGTTCAGAAAAATGAGATCTACATATTAGCATCAAAATCATGCATTGATCAACAAATTTAATTACAAGTTTAATTACAATAATAAATGAACCCCTGTAGGTGATTCCGGGGTCTCTCCTATATTAGGGTTTGCACTCCTCGAATGCCGCTTAAATTGCCAAGCATGCTTTAGGGTTTCATTTCAACTCTGTTAACTTGTCATATCATCATCCTTCTTTGAGCATTGCATCAATGCCATATGTTGATTGTTGTTTCCCCTTTATTTTCTTTGTTTGGTACTTCCGGTAGAATACGATATCGAGACCGAGATCAACACCACCGAGGAACAACGAACAGGACATGACCAACTATAACCAAGTCAATTACAAGGCGCCTGAAGACCTGTATCGGAGTATCAATAGGCAAAGGCAAGCATAGGCCCACCATTATACAATCCTAGGATTTCGAAAGTATTTCAATTCTTGCCATGATGCATACGATTCTAATGTGGTCTTTGACGATAGATAGAGTATCCTCTCTGTTGCATTACTCCCTTTGAGCTTATATTACCTGATCCACTACTCCTAGCATAACTAGGTTTGGCTTGTGTGCACTAATAGAGCTTTTATCTGTGTCTCGCTTAGCCATGCTTACATGTTAGTGCTGGTTCATCGAGATGATGTATCAGAGGCAGATAATCTAGTATGACAGGAGAACAAGGTATACTGACGAGGTAAGATCAGTGGTAAAGGTTAAACATGCTAAGGCTTGTATGGGAGGCAATGGTGGGATGTGGTTTTCGTAGTCCCATGCTCGCCACCACTAGGAACCAAGTTCTTGCCTTTGGAACCGAGACGAGCCTACATCCAAATGGGGCCTAGAAAACATTACGAGTAACTAACTTGCCTAGTAGATTCCATGAGTCACATAGTTCAGCGTTCCATTCGACATATGCATAGAAAATGTTTCGAAAGATTTAGCGGGTGAAGGTGCATCATAATAGGTAGGTAAGCATGGCCGGGGTTGCTTGGGGTGGATGGATCCCCTGATAAACCAACCTTGCCTCACATCTCTAGTGACCAGCTTCGGGACTTGACCCATTACGACGGAACCCTCCTTAGTGTGTGACTCATGGTCTCGGCAAAAGCAAGGTAAAGGTTGTGTCTAACCACCCTCTGCCGGCCTTCCAAGGAAGAGCGCTAATGATCTGGCATTAAGAGTCCGTTGGTACATTTGGGTAAGTTGTACACCCCTGCAGGGTTAAATCTTTTCGAAAATCCATGTTCACGGTTATGAATGCTTGGTGACCGAATTCTAAGATCATAGAGAACATTAACCTAATCGTAAAACTTGGAGGTTTCAAAGTTTGCTTAAGGATGCTTCCTCACGGGTATGAGGGGTGATCCTAGTTGTGAGATGAGGATTACTTTGGTGGATACCAAAAGATGATGATCAATTCTTCGGAGATGACGCTCTCTTATCCCCTGTTAAAATATTCTAATTAGACGAGCTTCTTCTCCCTCTTTTTTATAAACAAAGATGGATTTATGCAAAATAAACCCACTAGACATAAGACTTGCGGAGTACATCCTATACTCACCCTTGCTTTGCAGATACTTTTGTACCAGAATAAGTGTTCCCCTAAACACGAGTTCCGTACGACATCGACACCAACAACTTGGGGTTCCCCGCCAGCAGCCTGGAATCTATGGGTTGGGACGTCGTCGTTATTCTTCAGGCCTCTCAGGCCATTTGTTAAGTTTTCAATACTTAATAGCATAATTTTCCTTCCGTTGTTTGATGTTTGTGGTCAGTGATCTCTGCTTGTAATAGTTTGGTTCTTTCCTCAGTTATGATCTTGATGTAATAATTTCTGTGTCACAGGGTTACTATTGTGTTACTGAATTCTCACTGGATATCCTCGAGCTCTAGGTTAAGCTTATGTCAGGCTAAGGTCTAGGATTTGATTAACCCTGATCCCGGGGGTGTCACAGTCAAGAAGCCCAAAAAACCATATGAGTGCATCTGACACATGGAATGGTGCACCAGTGTGACAGAAGTTGCATCACCTCATTTATTGGAATGGGTGTTGTCTTGTGGATCAAGGTGGTTTGGAAAAGTAAACATGTAGTGGCCCTAGAGACACCATGCGTCAAACCATGGTCAAGAAGCCCAACAAAACCCATAGGAGTGAAACTGACAAATGGAATGGTGCACCAGTGTGATAGAAGTTGCATTGACACATCTATTGAAGTTTGTGTGGTCATGTGTATCAAGGTGATTTGGAAAAGTGCACATGTAATGACTATCCAGCGACTCCATGTGTCAAACCATGGTCAAGAATCCCAACAAAACCCATAGGAGTGCAACTAACACATGGAATGGTGCACCAGTGCGATAGAAGTTGCATCACCACCTCTATTGGTGTGTGTGTGGTCATATGGATCAAGGTGGTATGGAAATGTGCACATGCAATTGCTATCCAGAGAATCCATGTGTCAAACCATGGTCAAGAAGCCCAACAAAACCCATAGGAGTGCAATTGACACATAGAATGGTGCACCAGTGTGACAGAAGATGCATCACCATATCTATTGGAGTATGCGTGGTCGTGTGGATCAAGGTGGTTTCGGAAAGTGCACATGCAATGGCTGTAATGTTACTCCATGTGTTAAACCATGGTCAAGAAGCCCAACAAAACCCATAGGAGTGAAACTAACACATGGAATTGTGCACCAGTGTGACAGAAGTTGTATCACCACATCTATTGGAGCTTATGTGGTCATGTGGATCAAGGTGGTTTCGAAAAGTGCACATGGAATGGCTGTATAGAAACTCCATGAGTCAAAGAAGAGAAAAGAAGACCAACACAACCTAGAGGAGTGCAACTAACACATGGAATGGGGCACTAGTGTGACATAAGTTACATCACCACATCTATTGGACTGTGTGTGGTCATCTGGATCAAGGTGGTTAGGAAAAGTGCACATGTAGTGGCTCTAGAGACACCACGTGTCAAACCATGGTCAAGACGCCCAACAAAACCCATAGGAGTGCAACTGACAAATGGAATGGTGCACTAGTGTGATCAAAGTTGCATCACCACATCTATTCAAGTTTGTGTGGTCATGCAGATCAAGGTGGTTTGGAAAAGTGCACATGCAATGATTGTCTAGACATTCCATGTGTTAAACCATGGTCAAGAAGTCCAAAAAAACTCATACGAGTGCAACTAACACCTGTAATGGTGAAGTAGTGTGACAGAAGTTGCATCACCACATCTATTTGTGTGTGTGTGGTCATATGGATCAAGGTGGTTTGGAAATGTGCACGTGCAATGGCAGTCCAGAGACTCCACGTGTCAATCCATCTTCAAGAAGCCCAACAAAACCCATAGGAGTGTAACTGACACATGGAATGGTGCACCCGTGTGATAGAAGTTGCATAACCGCATCTATTGGAGTGTTCTAATCATGTGGATCAAGGTGGGTTGGAAAAGTTCACATGCAATGTCTATCTAGAGGCTCCATGTGTTAAACCATGGTCAAGAAGCCCAACAAAACCCATAGGAGTGCAACTGACACATGGAATGGTGCACAAGTGTAACAGAAGTTTCATCACCACATCTATTGGAGTGTGTGTTATCATGTGGATCAAGGTTGTTTGGATAATTGTACATGCAATGGCTGTCCAGAGGCTCCATGTGTCAAAACATGGTCAAGAAGACCAAGAAAACCCATAGGATTGCAACTAACAAATGGAATGGGGCACTAGTGTGACATAAGTTGCATCACCACATCTATTGGAGTGCGTGTGGTTATGTGGATCAAGGTGGTTTTGAAAAGTGCACATACAATGGCTTTAGAGACTCCATGTGTCAAACCTTGGTCAAGAAGCCCAACAAAACACATAGGAGTGCAGCTAACACATGGAATGGTGCACGATTGTGACAGAAGATGCATAACCACATCTACTAGAGTGTGTGCATGATGTGGATCAAGGTGGTTTGGAAAAGTGCACATGCAATGGCTCCAGATACTCCATGTGTCAAACAATGGTCAATAAGCCCAACAAAACCCATAGTAGTGCAAGTAACACATGGAATGGTGCACCAGTGATATGGGGTGGCCCGTTCTTCTTAGCAAGACCTTGTCGATGATGATCGTGGATGATAGATAACTAGTGTGTAGCTATGATCTCTCCCGCTTGAACCCTGATGCCAATGGAACAACTCTCGAACATTGTAGGATATTCACAACACCACGCTCTTGCGCACGCAGCCGTCGACCATGAACGGTAGTTTGCAATCTACTAATTCCTAGTGGAACAACAGATCACAATCAATTGCAGTTGGTAGAAATTGATCACAAGTAATTCTAGAGGTTCTATGAAAGAAACAACTCCAAAAAAATTTTAACATGGTCTAAACCTAACTATGTGTGGCGCCCCATCTATTTAAGAGTCTGGGGAGGCGGACAAGGTGGGATCCGAGTTGGTCCCACCCAACTAAAATACAAACCGACCCATAAGGGGTTCGGCCTTAGGACTCTGTCGTGGCAGACTTGGGCGCGGTTTTGCTGCTGTGGCAGCCATTTGTGCCGTTTCTTTGCCGTGGTAGCCTACCGTGGCAGAGAATGGTGGTTTCTCTGCCGCAACAGAGGTCTTCCACCAAGTGTTGATCTTCAACCTTGTGTGCTGCTTGCGCTTCCTTCCTCTCCTCCCTCGCACATTCTTCATTGATCAACACACCATCTTCCATTAGCTCTGTGCCTTCTTCTCCCAAGTACATGATCATGCAGTAATTCAAAGACTTAGGTAGTATAAAATTCTCATTAACTAAAACATCAGCTTCATTAAGAAACAAGTTCACCTATTGTTCTAGTAGCTTAGCACGAGCTCTTGTAATTGGTCCAATCCTTATCTCATAGGATTGATCTTTCTTTGCAGCAGCTGGAACATCATCAGTAGTAATTGGGGTAGGTGTAATTGTAGGGATATCCTCATCAATCAGTGTAACATAAGTTGCATCACCACATCTATTGGAGTGTGTGTTTTCATCTGGATAAATGTGGTTTCGAAAAGTGCACATGCAATGACTGTCTAGAGACTCCATGTGTCAAACCAATGTCAGGAAGCCCAACAACACCCATAGGAGTGCAACTAACACATGGAATGGGGCACTAGTGTGACATAAGTTACATCACCACATCTATTGGAGTGTGTGTGGTCATCTGGATCAAGGTGGTTAGGAAAAGTGCACATGTAGTGGCTCTAGAGACACCACGTGTCAAACCATGGTCAAGAAGCCCAACAAAACCCATAGGAGTGCAACTGACAAATGGAATGGTGCACTACTGTGATCAAAGTTGCATCACCACATCTATTCAAGTTTGTGTGGTCATGCAGATCAAGGTGGTTTGGAAAAGTGCACATGCAATGATTGTCTAGACATTCCATGTGTTAAGCCATGGTCAAGAAGTCCAAAAAAACTCATACGAGTGCAACTAACACCTGTAATGGTGAAGTAGTGTGACAGAAGTTGCATCACCACATCTATTTGTGTGTGTGTGGTCATATGGATCAAGGTGGTTTGGAAATGTGCACATGCAATGGCAGTCCAGAGACTCCACGTGTCAATCCATCTTCAAGAAGCCCAACAAAACCCATAGGAGTGTAACTGACACATGGAATGGTGCACCCGTGTGATAGAAGTTGCATAACCACATCTATTGGAGTGTTCTAATCATGTGGATCAAGGTGGGTTGGAAAAGTTCACATGCAATGTCTATCTAGAGGCTCCATGTGTTAAACCATGGTCAAGAAGCCCAACAAAACCCATAGGAGTGCAACTGACACATGGAATGGTGCACAAGTGTAACAGAAGTTTCATCACCACATCTATTGGAGTGTGTGTTATCATGTGGATCAAGGTTGTTTGGATAATTGTACATGCAATGGCTGTCCAGAGGCTCCATGTGTCAAAACATGGTCAAGAAGACCAACAAAACCCATAGGATTGCAACTAACAAATGGAATGGGGCACTAGTGTGACATAAGTTGCATCACCACATCTATTGGAGTGCGTGTGGTCATGTGGATCAAGGTGGTTTTGAAAAGTGCACATACAATGGCTTTAGAGACTCCATGTGTCAAACCTTGGTCAAGAAGCCCAACAAAACACATAGGAGTGCAGCTAACACATGGAATGGTGCACGATTGTGACAGAAGATGCATAACCACATCTACTAGAGTGTGTGCATGATGTGGATCAAGGTGGTTTGGAAAAGTGCACATGCAATGGCTCCAGATACTCCATGTGTCAAACAATGGTCAATAAGCCCAACAAAACCCATAGTAGTGCAAGTAACACATGGAATGGTGCACCAGTGATATGGGGTGGCCCGTTCTTCTTAGCAAGACCTTGTCGATGATGATCGTGGATGATAGATAACTAGTGTGTAGCTATGATCTCTCCCGCTTGAACCCTGATGCCAATGGAACAACTCTCGAACATTGTAGGATATTCACAACACCACGCTCTTGCGCACGCAGCCGTCGACCATGAAAGGTAGTTTGCAATCTACTAATTCCTAGTGGAACAACAGATCACAATCAACTGCAGTTGGTAGAAATTGATCACAAGTAATTCTAGAGGTTCTATGAAAGAAACAACTCCAAAAAAATTTAACATGGTCTAAACCTAACTATGTGTGGCGCCCCATCTATTTAAGAGTCTGGGGAGGCGGACAAGGTGGGATCCGAGTTGGTCCCACCCAACTAAAATACAAACCGACCCATAAGGGGTTCGGCCTTAGGACTCTGTCGTGGCAGACTTGGGCGCGGTTTTGCTGCTGTGGCAGCCATTTGTGCCGTTTCTTTGCCGTGGTAGCCTACCGTGGCAGAGAATGGTGGTTTCTCTGCCGCAGCAGAGGTCTTCCACCAAGTGTTGATCTTCAACCTTGTGTGCTGCTTGCGCTTCCTTCCTCTCCTCCCTCGCACATTCTTCATTGATCAACACACCATCTTCCATTAGCTCTGTGCCTTCTTCTCCCAAGTACATGATCATGCAGTAATTCAAAGACTTAGGTAGTATAAAATTCTCATTAACTAAAACATCAGCTTCATTAAGAAACAAGTTCACCTATTGTTCTAGTAGCTTAGCACGAGCTCTTGTAATTGGTCCAATCCTTATCTCATAGGATTGATCTTTCTTTGCAGCAGCTGGAACATCATCAGTAGTAATTGGGGTAGGTGTAATTGTAGGGATATCCTCATCAATAAGTGTAACATAAGTTGCATCACCACATCTATTGGAGTGTGTGTTTTCATCTGGATAAATGTGGTTTCGAAAAGTGCACATGCAATGACTGTCTAGAGACTCCATGTGTCAAACCAATGTCAGGAAGCCCAACAACACCCATAGGGGTGCAACTAACACATGTAATGGTGCACTAGTGTGACAAAAGTTACATCACCATATCTATTGGGGTGTGTGTGATCATGTGGATCAAGGTGGTTTGTAAAAGTGCACATGCAATGGCTGTACAGAGACTCCATGTGTCAAACCATGGTCAAGAAGCACAATAAAACCCATAGGAGTACAATTGACACATGGAATAGTGCTTTAGTATGACAGAAGTTGCATCACCATATCTATTGGAGAGTGTGTGGTCATGTGGATCAAGGTGGTTTGGAAAAGTGCACATCCAATGGTTGTACAGAGACTCCATGTGTCAAACCATGGCCAATAAGCCCAACAAAACCCATAGTAGTGCAACTGGCACGTGGGGCGGTGCACTAGTGTGACAGAAGTTACATCACCACATATATTGAGTGTGTGTGATCATGTGGACCAATGTAGTTTGGAAAAGTACACATGCAATGGATCAAAGACTCAATGTGTCAAACCATGGTCAAGAAGGCCAACAAAAGACATAGGAGTGCATTTGACACATGGAATGGTGCACCAGTGTGACAGAAGTTGCATCACTGCATCTATTGGAGTCGGTGTCATCATGTGGATCAAGGTGGTTTTGAAAAGTGCACATTAAGTAGCTCTAGAGACACCATGTGTCAAACCATGGTCAAGAAGCCCAACAAAACCCAATGGAGTTGTCGTGGAAATGGCCACGGCAGTCGCTGCTACTAGCAGCGATTGATTGTATCGTGAGGAAGAGCTGGAGGCCATCTTCGGTGCGAGATGGGGGCGGATGCACATGGTTTACCCAGGTTCGGCCCCCCGGAGGGTAAAGACCTACTCCTGCTAGATTGGATTAATGGAGAGCGAGTTACAGGGGTGGCGAGCTTGGCATCTAAGCAGCGAGTCGCTTGAGGGGGTGTATGATGGAACGTAAGTCCTAAGGATACCCTAGGGAGGTTTATATAGGGGTCACCTCGCTAGGGTTTACAAGTTACAACCGAGCCAGATATGGACTCATAGGCTTTTGACCTAATCCGACTAGGCTTCAAGTACGCTTCTGGGCCTTCAGTCTCTAGTCGCCAGGCCTTTCCTTCAATCGTACTCTAGTCACCGTCCTTCAGGCCCACTCGTAGGCCCTTCAGCCCAATCAGAACGTCCTACTAGGCATACCCCCTTTAGCGTATCCCCATCAGTAGTCCCCGAGGCCATCGTTGATTCAGGTGCAGGTGTCCCTTTGGCGGTCGAAGTAGGCGAGCCCAATTTGGACACCCAGTCGAGTCGGCGATGGACTCCATTAGAACCGAGGAAATTTTCCCCAGGCTTCCACTCGCCACTCTGGTGAATGTCACTGCTACCAAGTCGCTGCTTCGGCGAATGGAGAACACTAGCGGGTAGCGGGTGGAATGGAGGAGTTGGACCGTCAATTCTGGTCAAAGTATCCGTTGGAAATCCCAAAGGTAACTTCGGCGTAATTACCGCAGGTAACGGCTACCCTGAATTTGGCGGGTAGCGTTCCCATATAAGGGGAGTGATGAATCAGCTCTGCAAATCCTTCCCCGCATTCTTCATTCTCCCACATTCATTCTTCCTGCCTACCTCCGATTCGATTCTTCCGCGGCGTGCGATCCGACATCCTTCCTGATGGCGCCTCCCAAAGGCTCATGGGGAAAATCCAAGTGCACCATAGCCAGCTCAAGTCCTTTGAGGACGTCGGAGTCCTCCGCAAGGGGAACTGGCGGGTTCCCCCCTCCTCCGAGATCAAGCCGAAACCGCAAGCCGGCGAATTCATCTGTTTCCCTAGTCATCTAGATAGAGGTTTGGGGTTCCCCACCTCGCTCTTCTTCCGGCGCTTCTGCGCGTATTACGCGATCAAGCCGTCGGATCTCGGCCCACACAGCATCGAGCAGCTGGCAATCTTCGTCGCCTTCTGCGAGTGCTACCTCGGCTGCTGGCCGTATTTTCCACTGTGGTTGGAGATCTTCTACGGCCGCATAGGGCGCAAGGCATCCGGAGGCTTGATATTGGTTGCAGGTGGCGTCACGTTCCAATTGAAGCCGAAGGCTAACTTCATCAAGCTTCTCTTACCAAAGAAAGCCGCCAGCGAGTGGAAGAAGAGTTGGTTCTATGTGAAAGAATCCAAACCCTCCGGTGAGGTGGCACTTCCCGAGTTCGTCGCCGAGAGTAGCGAGCCTTTCCGGTTGGCACCGAAGAAGCTCCCTGAAGACCAGAGGATGGCCGTCACGGAGATGATGGACCAGATCCAGAGGCTGAAGGACCAGGGGTTGACTTCGATCAACCTCGACAACTGCTGGCTCGAGCGGTGCCTGGTTCCGCTAGCGGCTCGACCGCATTGGATGTATGAGTATAGCGGGAAGCACGACCCCTCGCGAACTAGCAAAGAATCGTGGGAGGCCAAGCACTACAAGGCCGCCCTAAAGAAGATCACTGATGCCAAATTCACCACCGTGTCGGTCGAGCTCGCCCCATACACTCCCGTGAAGAATGAAGCTCCCACAGTAAGTTTTCTCCCAGTCGCCATTTCCGCATCTCGATTCATAGTCGCATCATTCGGTATTTAGTCGTGGTGGTTTTCAGCTGTTTCAGGTGTTAGAGGGTTGGCTTCCTCCGCTCGATGAAGAGGTCCCCCGGGAGCTCGAGGAGGCCTCCAAAGGAGACTCCTCCGACAGCAACGAGGAGGAGGAGGAGGTCCCTCCCCCAGCTCCTATGGCTCGCAAGACTCGCATGCAGAAACAGCGCGAGTTCGAGGCAAGTCGTAGCCTCGATGAACACGAAGGAGACGACGAGGTCGCGCAGGAGCACACATCCCGGCGTACGTCTACACCATCGAAGCCCGCACGCAAGCCCAAGTCACCAGCGAAGAAGCCAACGTCGCCGTCCAAGTCGGCGGTGGTGTTTGAGTCAGATGACGACTCTGACGATGAAGACACCCCCAAAATCTCGCGCAAGGCCCCAGAGGATGCGATCCCAACGAAGGGGTTGGAGGGCGAGGACACTGAGGCGGCGGTAGAGGTTCCCCTAGCGGTGATCGCACCAACAGTTTTGGGGGTTCCAAGCCAGGAAGCGGTTGAAGCAGCGGCGACGAAGTCTCCGTAGCCATCGAGAGCAGCCGCGTCTTTGGAGCCGGAAATTCCGGCGACCGCGGCTTCGTCGTCGAGGAAGCCCTCAGTTTCGTGGACTTCACACGTCTTTGAGAGGGGACTCACTCGCAAGCTGGGTCCAAAATTGGATAAGCCTGCCCATATTAGCACCGGGCTGCGTGTTCTCCTAGTCGCCAAGTAAGCCTTGCATTTTCCATTCCAAATTGTGTTCCATCTTGTGTCGTCTTTGTGTTGATCATGACGTTTTGACAGGTCCGGAGTAAAAAAGATCGGTCGTCCTTCGGTGGCGAAGATTCCTCCGACCGCTACCACAGGAGAAGGCAACCTCCCCAAGAAGAGGAAGTCTGATGATGGCACAGCGGCCGTGGAAGGCGTGAAGAGGCAAATTGACAGTGCCGATGATTCCGTCAAGATGGCTAGCACCAAGGGGAGTGACCCAGCTGCAGTCGTCGAAGAGGCGACGACTACGCAGTCGGAGCTAGTCATGGTCGCCCCTGCGACGGGAGCGCCAGCTCCAGCGACTAGCGCCCCGGCTAGGGCGTCAGCGACGTTCCCTCACTTTATGGCGAGGGGGTTCCCAGGTGTGGCGGACAACCAGTCTCCGCAGAGCCCGGAGGTCGTCGATGGGGACATTGGGTCTCATCATGGGCGCACCTCCTTCACGGTCCCGTTGACTGATGCCAGTGAGCTTCATAAAATGCTTGGCGCCGCCATTCAGGTATGTCCAGTCCCCGAGTGTCTAGCTACTGAATTTCAGTGGCTAGGCACTGAATTGCTTCTACTTTCCAGTCCCTGAGTTCCCAGTCACTGAATTTCAGCGGCTGGGAACTTGATATTGTTCTTTGGTAAGTACTGAACATTGTTGTCTCTGCAGGGTTTGCAAAAGGAATCGACCGACCGGCAGGCTGCAAGGGAGCGCTTGGAACGGGATCGGCGCCAAGCACAGGAGGCTAACCGTCGACTCCAGGAAACTATTGGTAAGCACCTGCCTTTCTTTCCCTTTATCTTTCATATATGACCTGTTGTTGTATGACGGGTTGATGATTTTTCTTTCCGATGGTCTCCTGGCTGCAATTTCCAAGGCCCGCGAAAGGTATGTTCCAGTCTGCTGGTCATGGCGAATGGGCGAATTGCCTTGCTAGGCCATGACTTGGAGGAGGCGAGAGCGGCTTCGGTTTCTTCTGAGGACCGAGCGAAGGCTGTTGTCGCTGCGGCTGAGGAGGAACGCAAGGCCGCGGATTCGATCATCATGGGGCTGCAAAATAATCATTCTGCCTTGGAGAAGCATGTCACGGAGAACTGCCGCAAACTCCTCGGTGAGTCTCAGCCTTTGCCTGACTCGTTTGGCGAGTCCCTGATTGGGGAAGTCCGTAGTTTCACTGACGTCTGATTTTGCAGCTGTGATACGGCAAAGCGACCTGGTGGTTCAGACCTTCAGCCTTCGCAATGCATCACTGCCGTGGTGAATGCGGCCACGGCTTCGGCATTATGCGTCCAAGCGGTTCTTCAAGGCATGTCCCCCACCGAGGTTATTCCGGGGGGTCTTACGGAGGTGTGGCACTATCTGGAGGAGGGGCCTGTCGTCGTGGAGTGCATGGTGCGCTCGGCATTCAGGTGCGGGGCCACCACGGCATTAAGCCTGGGACTCGCCCACTTCCCCGATGATTTCGACCTTGTCGACATGACCAGCGGCTACCCGTCGGTGACCGACATAGTGGAGATGTCGGAGGTACTGAAGCTGACTGCGAAGGCCGCCCCTTTTGCCAATCAGGTGTTGGCGATGGGGGATCTTCTGCCGTACCAGGAGACAGTGTTGGCACCTGGCGACCCCGAGCCGGAGCATTGCGACATGAAGTCGGAGCAGCCCTTCTAGTCGCCATTGTCGAAGTCGCTGACGACCTACCCGACGAACCCGTGGCAGCCTTTTGTTCGTGTCAAGGGGGTGGTGTTGCTTCTTCGTCAGGACCTGTGGAATAGACAATGTAGTTGGGCAGTTTGTAATGTATGCCAAATGGCGACTATTGTAATATGATCGACATTTTGTAATATATGCCAAGGGGAGTCAGTCGACTCGTATTGCGACCAAGATTGTGTGGTGTGTTTATTTTTGATTTAGCGAGTCCCCGAGCGCGTCTGCCCTTTAATGGGGTATAACTCGATTGTATACTTTTTTGTTTTGTTTTGGTTGTGCATTGTTTTATCTCTCGCGTCTTCTGAGAGGCGAGTCCCCGAGTGCGAGTGGGATTGTTTGTAGGTGAGTCCCCGAGCATGGTGCTCAACCGTATTGGGTGCGTTCCTATTGCAGGTTGTTGATGCGCTGTTTGTAACGTGTCTCTTCCCCTGGCTCGGAGAGCCAGTCGCTGGGCGAGTCCAAGGTAACTCTCTTACTTGGTGTGTTCTCAAGCCGCGTGGGGGTTTCCGTTTTGCGGAGTCCCCGTGCGTGGTACTCAATCGTTCGAGTGGCTTTGCGCGAGGATGGGAGGGACAGGTCGTCATGAGAAGCGCATACCGGTTGTCTTGGCCCGGTGGGCCAGTCGAGCTAGGCGACTCCAATGGCGACTCCAGGTTGGCATTTTCGTGGACGTCCCAAGGCCCGAGTATTTCCGGTGCCCTTGTGCCGCACTACTTAGCCGTGCCGGTCGCTCGACCAAAGGTTGACTTCCGTGAGTAGCATATTGCTGATTTGTACGAGTGCGAGTGGCACAAGAATATGGCGAGTAGACACAATTTGTGTGATCCGAATGAATTTCATTATATGTGCTAGCTGAGTACAGTTTGAGGTTCTATGTATAGAACTTTCTGAGAAGGTTTACATTCTATGGCCTTCCGACCTCGAGCTGGCCATCACCCCCTATGTCGATGAGGTAGTAGGCGTCATTGCCGAGGACTCGCCCTATGGCGAATGGTCCCTCCCATGGGGGGGAGAGTTTGTGCATGCCTTTCTTGTCTTGGGCTAGTCGTAGGACCAGGTCGCCTTCCTGGAAGGTGCGAGTACGGACTCGGTGGCTGTGGTAGAGACGGAGTCCTTGCTGGTAGATGGAGGTGCAGGAGCGAGCCAGGTCACGTGCCTCGTCGAGTTAATCGACACTATATTGGCGGGCCACCTCGTTGGTTGCCTCGACATAGTTGGCGACTCGAGGTGAAGAAGGGTGTGAGCCCGGTGGAGCGATTGACGGACGTGCGGATCCCCCATATTACGGAGGGGAGCTCGTCGACCTAGCATCTTGGGGTGCGCTCGAGGGGCACCTGGAGTCGCGGCTTGAGCCCGTGGAGGATGCTTTGGTTGGCGTGTTCTGCTTGGCCGTTCGACTCCGGGTGGGCGACTGAAGCGAGGTCGAGTCGTATGCCATGTTCTTCATAGAATTCCGCCATGGCCCCCTTGGTGAAATTGGTGCCGTTGTACGTTATGATGTTGTGCGGGTAGCCATATCGATAAATGAGCTCGCGTAAGAACTTGGTGGCCGTCTTGCCGTCGCACTTTTTGATTGGCTTGGCCTCAACCCATTTGGTGAACTTCTCGACCGCGACCAGGAGATGGGTGAAGCCAGATGTGGCCTTCTTGAACGGGCCTACCATGTCCATGCCCCCATATGGTGAATGGCCATGTGATGAGGATGGTCTTGAGTGCCGAACCAGGTAGGTGCGTCTGGTGGGCGTACTTCTGGCACCTGACGCATCGCTAGACGATGTTGGTGGCGTCGACGTGTGCCGTGAGCCAGTAGAAACCGTGCCGCATGGCCTTGGCGACTAGCGATTTGGTGCCGGCGTGATAGCCGCAGTCTCCAGCGTGAATGTCTTGGAGGATCTTGCAGCCTTCTTCTGGCTGTATGCGGCGTTGGAACACGCCAGTCATGCTGCGTCTATGGAGCTCGCCGTTGATGATGACGAAGGATTTGCAGCGGTGCACGATCATTCGTGCCTTAGTCTTGTTGCTTGGTAGGATCTTGTGCTCTGGGAAGGCGACGTATGGTGATGTCCAGTCGCTAGGCTCCACAACCATGGCGACTAGGGCCGGCTCTGGTTGCAGCGGTATCCCGACCTCGATATCCTTTGGTGGGCTGACCGAAGGTTTGTGGATGATGTCGAGGAAGACGCCTGCTGGTGGCGCTTGTCAGGCCGACCCGATGCGGGAAAGGGCGTTTGCCTCCTCGTTCTTGCGTCTGTCAATCCACTCGACGGAATAGCCGTCAAAGTGCCCTCCCAGCTGGTCTACCGCTTGGCGGTACGTGATCATTATTGGAGAGACGACGTCGCACGTCCCGGCGACCTGGTCGGCGACTAGGTCGGAGTCGCCATAGCATCGTAAGCGGTTGACGTTCATCTCCTTAACAGCTCTCATGCCGTGAAGGAGGGCCTCGTATTCTGCCATGTTGTTGGTGCAGGGCTTGAAGTTGAGGTGGAGCACGTAGCGGAGCTTGTCTCCTTTGGGAGAGGTCAATATGACCCCTGCCCCTACGCCGTCGGCGTTCTTGGAGCCGTCAAAATGGAGCGACCAATAGTGGAGGTACGGGAGCTTCTCTGGCTGTTGTACTTCTTCCCAATCTGCAAGGAAATCAGCTAGGGCTTGTGACTTGATCGTTTTGCGGGGCTCGTATTTGATGTTGTGGATGCCGATTTCGACGGCCCACTTGGCGACTCTACCGGTCGCCTCGCGGTTGCGTATTATGTCCTACAGAGGTGCGGAGGAGACCACCGTGATCGGGTGCTCCTGGAAATAGTGTGGGAGTCGCCGCTGAGCTCGGAATACCGCGTACACCAGTTTCCGGTACTGTGGGTAGCGCTGTCGTGAATCTGTCAGGACTTCGCTGATGTAGTAGACATGGCGATGTATGAGGCGCTCCTTGCCCTCCTCCGGTCGTTCAACGACCATCACGGTCCTGACGACTCGAGTGGAGGCCGTGACGTAGACGAGCATTGGCTCTTTGTCGAGTGGAGCGGCAAGGAGTGGAGCCGCGAGTAGCACTTCTTTGAGCGCTTTGAGTGCATCGTCGGCCTCCGTTTCCCATTGGAATGTGGGGTTCTTGCGCATTAGGCGGTAGAGGGGCATTGCCTTCTCGCCTAGTCGGGGGATGAAGTGACTGAGGGCCGCGACTCGCCCTGCCAACTTCTGGACGTCGCGCGGTCACTCGAGTTTCCCGAGTCGCGCGATGGTGTCGATCTTGGTGGGGTTGGCTTCGATGCCTCGCTTGGAGACTACATATCCGAGGAGCTGTCCGGTGGGGACGCCGAAGGTGCATTTTCCGCGGTTCGGCTTGATGTTGTACCTCCGCAGGTTTGTGAAGGTTTCGGCCAGGTGGTCAAGCAGGTCGTCCTCGCGGGTGGATTTTACCACCACGTCGTCGATGTAGACGTGAATGTTGCAGCCAATTAGGCTCACTAGGCACTCCTGCATGCATCTCTGGTATGTGGCGCCGGTGTTCTTGAGGCCGAACGTCATGGCCGTGTAGCAGAAGGCGCCGAATGGCGTGATGAACACCGTCTTCTCCTCATCCTCGACCGCCATCTTGATCTGATTATAACCAGAGTAAGCGTCGAGGAAGCATAGCGACTCCGATCCTGCGGTCGAGTCGATGATCTGATCGATGCGCGGTAGGACGAACTCCTCCTTCGGGTAGGTGCTGTTGAGGTTGGTGTAGTCGATACACATTCTCCATGTGTTGTTCTTTTTTAGAACCAGGACTGGGTTTGCCAGCCACTTGGAGTATTTGATTGGCCGAATGAAGCCTGCGGCTAGCAGGCGCTGTACTTCTTCAGCGGTTGCCCGACGGCACCCTTCATTGAAGGGCCGTAGCGACTGCTTTACTGGTCGCACTTTGGGGTCGGCGTTGAGTTTGTGCTCAGCGAGTTCCCTCGGGACACCTGGCATGTCAGATGGCTTCCATGCGAAGATGTCGCGGTTCTCACGGAGGAACCCGATGAGCGCGCTTTCCTATGCGGGGCTCATGTGCGCCCCGATGGTGACCGTCTGGCTGGATTCGCCTAGGACGAGCTCGACGGTGCGGGTGTGCGTGGTCGCCTCGAACATGGAGTTCGCGGCGGTTGGTTTCTTCAGGATGGTGGGGCCGTCCTTGTTGATGTTGCCCGCGTATTTCGCGAGCTCCTCCACGTGGTCGATCTCCACAGCGATGACGACGTCAGCGAGCTCGGCCCCTTTGTCCTTGCATTCCACGGCCATGTCGGGGTCGCCGTCGACGGTGATGATGCCGCTTGGCCCTGGGAGCTTCATCATGTTGTACGCATAGTGGGGGGTCGCCATGAATTTGGCAAACGTCTAGCGTCCCAGCATGCAGTGGTAGGGGCTGCGAAAGTTCACCAGGTCGAACTCGATTCGCTCGGTGCGGTAGTTCGCCGGTGTGCCGAAGGTGACGGGTAGCATCACTTTTCCGATCGGTATGCCTTCCGACCGGGGACGATACCATGGAAGGTTGTCAGGGTCGGCTGGATTGCAGACTCCGGGAGTTGTAGCCTCTTGAACGTGTTTAGGTACATGATGTTGATGGAGCTCCCGCCGTCCATCAATGTCTTGGCTAGCCAGTAATCGGCCACTTTGGGACTGACTACCAGGGCGACTCGCCCTAGGTACTCGATTCTAGGGAATGGTCCTGGCGACTCCAAGTGATGCTCTGCTCGGACCAGTTCAGGAAGCGTGGGATGTCGACCTGTGTCACTGCATTGACAGCGACTACGCGGGCGAGCACCTTCCTTTCGCGCTTGGTGCCGAGTCCGGTGAAGGTGTGTAGCGAGCCGACGGTGTTGTCGAAGCCGCCAGCGTTCCTGTTGTCCCGGGGTGGGTTGTTGTTGGGGTCCTCCCTTGCTCGCCTCGCCTTTTCAATCTCTTTGAGAGAGTGGAAATCCGCGGTGGTGTGGGTGGTGGGTTTTCCCTCCTTGCTATGGTAGATGCAGGCCTGATTGAGCAGGGCAGCAAGGTTGAATTTTGGCCTCGTTGTATTGTTGGAGCGGTAGTTTCTGCTATCGCGTTAATTTCCTCTGTCGTGGCGGTAGCTCTTGGGGGCGCGCTGGCCGTAGCCGGCATTGGCGACGAAGTCGACTCGCCCGTCTGTGCGGCGCTTGCCGGTGATGCGGGTGTTGCTGTAGCGCATGTCGCGTAGGCGCCCGCTATCGTGGATGTTGGTTCGGTGTCTTCCTCCCGACTCGTCGTCGGAGTCTTGGTTGGGGTCCTCCTCCGCGTAGCGCTTGGCGATCTCGAGGAGGTCGAGGATGTTGTCGAGCGTCCGGTAGACCCTGTTGATCTTAGCGACCAGGGGTTCGTATCGTCACGCGTTCTTGAAGCAATGTATCGCCGTATCTGGGTGGATGCCGGAGGCGTTGATCCATAGTTCTTGCCATCTTTGAATCCAGCGGCGAGTCGACTTGCGTTGTCCCTGGATGCATCGCTCAAGGTCTTCTATGGTGGTGGCGCGGGTGTAGGAGCCCTCGAAGAGCCTGATGAAGGCGTACCACATTTCTTCCTAGGAATCGATGCTGTCGGCGGGGAGGGTGTTGATCCATTGCCAAGTCGCACCCTCCATCATCAGGGGGAGGTAGCGAGTGGCGAGCAGGTCGGTGTGGCCGGCGATTCCCATTGCCATGAGGTATGTGTCCAGCCAGATAGCGGGATCATACGTTGGATCGTACTTTTCGATCTCCTTGGGAGCCTTGAAGTTGGCGGGGTATTTTTGCCCACGGATCATGGGCCCGAAGCATTGCGGTCCGACTCGACTGAGCGAGCCTCTTGGTTCCGGGTCGCCACTGTTGGTGAGGGTGTGCCTCAAGTGGTTGGGCTGGCGCGCCCGCCACGCCTGGTTGTTGATGATGTTCGTTCGAGCATCAATGGGCTGCCCGTTGGCGGCGACCGTGTTATTCGCCGGTCGCGGCTCATTGGTGGACAGCACGGGGTTGCTGGCCTATGGCTGGTTCGCCAGGGGCTGCGGTGGAGGGCACGTCAATGTGTTGGCGACGGTGGGGTGACCCCTTGATGCCGCTCTGCTTGCTGAGGAGCGGGAATACATCCGCCCCTGCGGGTCGACTGCCGCGGCTTGTTGCTCGACGGCCCTGGAGAGTAGGGCCTTGGCGTACTGGATCTGCAGCGCGCCGTTGCCTTGGACGTCGAGGTTGGCGACCGCGGCATCGGTCGCGATGACATTGTCCATCAGGGTGGAGTAGAGTGGTAGTCCGTTGGCGTCGCGGGCTTGAGGCGAGATGATGATCCGCGGTTGGTCCGGCGGGGGCGCGCGGCCAATGGGTGGTGGAGGGGCTCCAGTCGCCGGTGCGCCGGGTGGTGGTCTCGCGGGGTTGCTTCTGCCTGGCGGTGCGTTCTCGCAGTACTCGCGCTCGGCCGCGCGTGCGGGGTCGCTTTCATCATTGAAGTTCAGGACGCGACCCTGGACGTTGGAGTTTAGGTGGGTCCTAATACGGCGCTGGTGATAGAGCGATAGCTCCCGCGCTGTTTCCCGCTCGAGGCGGTATTTCTCACGCTCGGCGAGTTCGTTGCGTTGTGCCTCCGCGAGTCGCAGGCGGGATTCCTCCACCTCTGTGGCCGTAGCAGTCGGCGGGATCGGTGTGGAGAACATATCTGGCGGGGTGGCCATGCTGCCCGCCATGTAGATCGCGTTAATGCGATTGGATCTGGCGCGGAAGTCTTCAGGCGACTCCGAGCCAGAATCAGAATCAAAGATCCCGAGGATGGAAGGGTCCTCGAAATCCTCCGGGTTGGAGACTCGCGTGATGGAGTCCTCTCGGGACGCGGAGGTGAAAGATCCATCGACCGAGGTAGAGTCGTGGAGTCGGCGTCGTCGTTTAGGGCCTCGTCATTGGTGGCCGCGTTGGTCTCGGCCGTGTCGCTGGCGTCCGAGTCCAACTCAGTGACGAGGCTCCTGATGGAGCGGACCTGCTTCTCCGAGAGCAGATCGCGGTGCGGTGGCGATCCGCCGACGATCACCGTTGCAGCTGGGTCGACCGCGCCGGTGAAGCCGACGAAGAGGTTGATGGAGCCGATCGGCATCACCTCGCCGTGACTGACCGGGCGTGGCGCCGGGATGTAGTTGCTGGGCAGGATCTGTAAGATCCCACCAATGGCGATCATGCAGCTGGTGCCAAGCGGCCGGTCGATCGGCGAATAGGGTCTCGCCGTAGAACTCAGGCCAGTCCTACTATGCCCCACGGTGGGCGCCACTGTCGTGGAAATGGCCACGGCAGTCCCTACTACTGGCAGCGATTGATTGTATCGTGAGAAAGAGCTAGCGGCCATCTGCGGTGCGAGATGAGGGCGGATGCACATGGTTTACCCAGGTTCGGTCCCCTGGAGGGTAAAGACCTACTCCTGCTAGATTGGATTAATGGAGAGCGAGTTACAGGGGTGGCGAGCTCGGCATCTAAGCAGCGAGTAGCTTGAGGGGGTGTATGATGGAACGTAAGTCCTAAGGATACCCTACGGAGGTTTATATAGGGGTCACCTCGCTAGGGTTTACAAGTTACAACCGAGCCAGATATGGACTCGAAGGCTTTTGACCTAATCCGACTGGGCTTCAAGTACGCTTTTCGGCCTTCAGTCTCCAGTCGCCCGGCCTTTCCTTCAATCGTACTCCAGTCACCGTCCTTCAGGCCCACTCGTAGGCCCTTCGGCCCAATCGGAACGTCCTGCTGGGCATACCCCCTTCGTCGTATCCCCATCAGGAGTGCAACTGACACGAGGAATGGTGCACTAGTGTGATAGAAGTTGGATCACATCTATTGGAGTTTGTGTGGTCATGTGGATCAAGGTTGTTTCAAAAAGTGCACATGAAATGATTGTCTAGAGACTCCATGTGTCAAACCATGGTCAAGAAGCCCAAAAACCCATAGGAGTGCAACTAACACATGTAATGGTGCACTAGTGTGACAGAAGTTGCATCACCACATCTATTGGAGTGTGTGTTGTCATGTGGATCAAGGTGGTTTGGAACTGTGCACATGCAATAGCTGTCCAAAGACTCCATGTGTCAAACCATGGTTAAGAATCCGAACAAAACCCACAGGAGTGTAACTGACACATGGAATGGTGCACCAGTGTGACAGAAGTTGCATCACCTGATCTATTGGAGTGTGTGTGGTCATGTTGATCAAGGTGGTTTGGAAAAGTGCACATGCAATGGCTATGCAGAGACTCCATGTGTCAAACAATGGTTAAGAATCCCAACAAAACCCATAGAGTTCAACTGACACATGAAATGGTGCACCAGTGTGATCGAAGTTGCATCACTACATCTAATTGAGTGTGTGTGGTCATGTGGATCAAGGTGGTTTGGTAAAGTGCACATGCAATGGCTTTCCAGAGACTCCATGAAACACCCTCGAATTGGCCCTTTACAGATTTTTGTGATTCCGGCCAAAACCCCAATAGAAACAATTTGATGATGCCCAGCAAGCACTTGCGTGCGGTTGGAAAACAAAGTAATACCATTACACAATAGTCTATGATGGAACCCACAAGAACATATATATATATACAACAATGACACAACGAGTCAATTATACTGATACACATTACAAAGATTCAAATCACATTGAAAACAATACCACATCCGAGTACAGATAAGATACAAATTGGACTAAGAGTCTTGAAGAATAACCAATGGTGTCCATAACCCTACCCAGGCCAAGCCGGAAGGGTAAAGTTTCTAACATCGTCGAACCCATACCTATCAAAGCAAAAGGGGTGCCGATAGGGGGCAAAGGAAAAAGGGAGCGTTCAGTACTTAGGCGAGTACAAGGCGAGTCTTAGAATTCGGTGGCTGTCGCCTACATGGGTATGGTGGACGGAAGGTCGAGCAAAGCATGCTCTGAAACAACCTATAGAGACACGATACAACTTAGAACTGTTAGAGCAGGGTAAGAGAGACCTATTCGGAGCCAACCTGATACTAACACCAAATAGAACCCACCCTGGAGTTTCCCCCTTGAGACCAAATGAGGAAGTTCTTCCGAGGAAATCACATAGTTGGCAGTTTTATTTAAGCATTCCATTAAAGTTGCAGCACTTACTAGTCATATATAGATAGCATAAGGCATCCCAATATCACCAGCTACTGGCACTTTTAATTATCCATTCCATTGTACTGGAGCTTATTACTAGTCATGCGAAATACAAATTTATAGCACTACTTTAGTTTGAGTTGTCTATGGTCGAGAAATTGTTCTCCAGGTAGTCTATAACCATGGACACGACTTTTCCAAAAGATTTACCCTGCAGGGGTGCACAAGTAGCAACACACGCACGATCAACCTTGGGAAAAACCAAATGAAAAGCAACAAGGCATCACGACAATGCATTCACTAGATTCAAAAATGATTTCAGGGGGAACTTGATGACTCGAACCAACATTTTCGTTATCAAGTTGTAATTATAACCATGATTATCTCCACCATTAAACATGTGACAACCTCCCAAAACTGTGGAACTCGATAACTCGAACCAACACCTGAGCAAGCAACTATGGCTCGCAAGTGTAACTATCTACCAAAAATCAGGCAATAGGAAGTGACCAAGGAAATATAGGTCGCAAGGAGTATAATGGTATGGAAACTAAAGCATTGCAACACGGATATTAATAGAGAGAAGTAAAGCCATAAAGCAAAAATAGGTAGAAGAGGGGAGGTTGCTCGCCTAGGAAACATTGTTGAAGATACACCAAAGAACTTGTCGAGTCTAACATCATCTCAACGTCTTATCCGGATGCAATAGTTATTATTATGGAAGAAGATCCAGCTTGATTATGATATGATGCATGGCATGGAAAGATACGATGTATTTAGCAATATTAAGGGAATCAGAATCCCAGTAATTAATTAGAAGGTTCAAGTTGTTTAGATACCCCACAATTTAAATGTTGAATTAACAAGACAAAACATGACATTGGTTTGCTACACAATTTTAAATGGAATCGGATTAAGACAAGAGTATCCCATATATAGTCTCCATATTTAATATTAGATGAATATACTATTCAACCCAATCCCAAAATACATTTTATGAAGCATGAAATATTTATTGAAACAAGATTTATTTCCTATTATAAAATAGGGTATCGGAAAAGGAATCACACGTTGGGTTTCGGAACCAAGTATCACGGGGTTCGACGGGATTGGTCTTCGGTTTCTATGAAGGAGATCTTGGTGGTCCGTCTAAGTTAACTCGGTTTCCATGTTGGAATTCCAAGGGGTTCCATCTTCGATGTAGTGGATGGACAAGTTAGCGACGATGGTCTTTGCATCACAGACTTGGTTCAGAACTTCGGTTTTGTCTTCATATGTTGGCCTCGGGTTCTTCGCGGCTACCATGTGCACTGCAAATATTCGAGTTCCATAGGCATGCCGGAGATCTGGGTGTCCGGCGGTAGTATCCACTCTATCCCATCACAACTGTAGACTCGCCAGTCACGAGCCGAACCAAAACATCTGCATCAACAAAAACACTCCAACTTGAGACTTTGGCCTACATCAAGTGACAGAACCACATCGGTACAAATTGGAAAAGTACAAGAACAAGATCGTGGTGGCTACTAGTGCTTGAGGTTGTTGAAGCCTGGGCATTCACGCACGACAGGAAGCAGAGGACCCAGCATGGCAACGTTGTAGGTTCATGGTCAGGGTGGAGCACCAAGAGGCGGGTCTTGGGAGGTGCCTAAGAGGGTCCTCCAGGCGAGTGTAGCGACCTTGGCGGGTGAGGAGGACACCTTCAAGGGCGGGGGCCTTGGACACGGAGACGGGAGCAACACAGGGAGGAACAAGGTTGATGGTGGCTAGCAGTTTCTTATCTCGGAGGAGAGCATCGACGTACGGGGAGGTAGTCGCGGACGGTGGCAGGGAGCGCAAACCTTGGAGGTGGCGCACTGGAGGCTAGTTCAAGCGGAGGAAGGTGCAGCTAGCATCGGAGAACCAGAGGAGGGGCTGGTGTTTCTCGATGGAAGCACAGGGAAGCAGTGCACACGGGAAAAGGGGAAGCAGGACAACGGCATAGAGGGGATATTGAGGGGGGTGTCGTGCCTCACTCCTGGCGGCAGGATCGGGAGGAAGGGGCGTGGGGTCAAGGTTGACAAATGGGTAGGTGAGATCTAGGATGGAGCGTGGTGCGTGGTCGTGTGGCTTTGTCTCGCATGTGCGTCTTGTGTGTACCGCGGGTGTGTTGTGTGTTGTGCAGTGTGTGTGTTCTGGTTGACATGCATGTAGGTGTGTGTTCTATGTGTTGCTGGGTGCTTTGTGGTGGTCGGGGTGGTGTGTGTCGTGTGGGTTGGGTGGAGGCCATGTGTTGCATTGTGTGCCTCTATGTTGAGTTTGCGGTGGAGGGGTGGGTAGTTTTGGCTAGGTTAGAGAGTTAGGGTTTGGTTAGTTGGGTCGCTAGGGAGATAGGTGGTCTAGCCGGTTGGGCTTTTGGGCTTGGCCGACTGGATTGCCTCCCCTAGAAAAAACATTTTTATTTTATTTTTGAAACAAAACCATTTTGTGAAATAGTGTCGTCATATTGATGACAAGTACGCCATGAGGGGGTCCTCGAGGCATGCGGAAGAGAGGTGTGTGAGACGCATGGTGTTTCGGGACGGTGAGCACACAAGTTTAGCCAGGTTCGAATGTGCCGGCTTTGGACTGATCCTACTCCTGCTAGCAATCCAATAATACGGCAGAGCCGGAATATGGGTTACAAGGGTTTCGCCTGTGCGAGCTGAGATTGTAGACTATTGTGAGGTTGCCCTAAAGGCTTACCCTAGGACGGCTTATATAGATATCCGGCCTAGGGTTTATAGGAGAGACCTATCCGGCTACGACTAAGAGTCGGTTACAAAGTACATCTTGAACAACAAGTAACATAACCAGCCTATGTCGGTAAATCTTCTGGGCCTTCCCGTAGCCGGACTGGACTCCGTCTCTTCTCCATGACCGGGCCGCCTGTGAAGCAAAGCTCTAACTTGAAGTGGGCCACCCTAGTCAGTGAGGCATAGTGAGGATACCCGGAAAGTATATCCCTAACAGGAGCCCCTGGAAGCCTCCAAGATCTAGAGTCAGATTTCATCATCGTCTAGCTTGATCTTCGGCTTGCAGAATCTTGAAGGGTTCTTGAAACTTAAAAAGAAAGGATAGGATCCGGGTCTCAAAACGAGTCGGACCTATGAATACGTTATTCGGGTTTCCAGCTTGAAACTCAAACTAAGCCGGAAGTTGGCCTCTGACGTAACCTGACATCAGTCAAGCTCAAGTCACGTCACTAACAGACATTCCTATCAGCACGACCATTGGTGGGTCCGCCTTTCGCGGAACCGAGGCATCGTTGCATGCACGGATATTGAGGCAGCGTAATCATCGCGAGGGAGTTACCCAGCTCCTTCCACAACACGTGGCATGGTTACTGTTTACATTGCACAAATCTTGGCACATGTGAGAGATATAAGGGGTCTAAATTTCTTCCTTCCTCCTCACCAGTGCCAGTTCCTCATCCTTCCTCTCGACGTCTCCTACGAACAGAGCTCTTCTGCCTTCCCCCATATCCCACAGTGTTGTCCATCCTAGGTCACCGGAGCCTAGAAAATGGCTGAGGCCTCATCTTCTGTTGCGGTGGTGACAGCGGCGACAACAATTGCAGCGGAGAAGGAGAAGTTTCACGGGTCCTGGATCCCGTGTGTTCTTGATGACGCCAAGCTCTGTGTCTTTGAGAACGAAGGTCTCCTCCACACCGGCGACTGGCAGAGTGGCCATGAACAAACCATCCCCACCCCCAACACCGACGAGCGAGTGCACTTCAGCACTCACCTTGACAGAGGTTTGAGCTTTCCACCCTCAGACTTCTTTTATGAGGCAATAGATCATTATGGAGTTCAAATCCACCATCTCCCCCCGAACTCTCTGCTAGAGATGAGTGCTTATGCTTCTTTGTGCGAGGGGTATCTCGGCATTAGGCCGAGTCTCATTCTCTTCCGGTATTACTTTCATACCTAGAGAAACTCTATCACCGTCGTTAATCCTTATATTACCGGGACTCTTAGCTTTTCTGTTAGGACAAAACATGTCTATCCTAGGATTAAGGCTATTGAGTCGGTGAAGCAATGGCCATCCACTTTTTTCTATCATAGGGACAGACTAGCTCCCGGCAAAACAACTGCTTTGCAGGCTTTTGTTGACGGTGCCGCCACGCCCCAAGAGTCCTGGGATGCAGATGCGCCAGCTCTCACTGATGATCTGCTTCTTGCTAAGAGGCGGATCGAATATATGATGAAGCACAAGGGCCTTAAAGGATCTGACTTGGTCCACTGCTGGTTGGCACGCTGGATCCAGCCTCTCCAACACCATGGCGATCGGCTTATGCACTCCAACACGACGAACAAGAAGGACTCTCTTCGGATCTGCTCCCGTCCTTACTCGGAAAAGGACTATGAGTCCCAAATCAGATGGTTTATAAGGGCGCGGATCGAGAGGAAAATCCCGAAGCTGTCCTTGCACATGCATATAGCTGATGATCCTGTAGTACCAGTAAGTTTCTAGCAATAACTCGAATTATGTGTTCATCTATACATTATTGTTTCTTTCTGTAATACTGAGATATTTTTTGTTTTCAGCTTGCTCCTCTCGAGGGATATCCTCCTGAGATCTCTCAGGATGATGGAGAACTGGTTCCATTGCTGGAGACCCTTACCCGAAAGCGTAAGGCTCCGATAGTTTTCATTGGCACAAAGGAAGTGCCCGTTGTGAAGAGGTAACTTTCTTCACAAGGTCTCTATACTTTTATTTCTCATTCTTTCTGAAGTTTAACGATCTTTATTCTATTACCTCCTCAGAGCTAAGCAACTCACCAAGGGCAAGGGGAAAGGAGGCTCATCGAAGCCCCTGCGCTAGTCAAAGTTGAATTTGACTTCTCCTGCCACAGCGCCTCCGACTCCAGCCCCACAGCCTTCTACAATGCCAGAGATTACTCCATCTCCGTCCGTCGCAGAAGATCCGGCTCTTCATTCTGATCCAGCGAACCTTGGCTCACAGACCGATGTCACCATGGGTGACTCGGCAGTTGATAAGGGTGAACCGTCAAAGGGTAATGCTCCCTGAGCAGAGGTTTTTGCTGACAACCTCCTCAGCAATCCAGGTCTTGCCAAACTTGGCATTACTCGTAAATCTGCAAAGGAGATCCAACGGCTAGCCCAGCAATGCTTGGAAAGCCGGAACATCACCGCCGAGGAGGAGGCACAAGAAGCAGAGGACGTCAAGTACTCTGAGCTTCTCGAGCAAATCTATCTTCACGATGAGAGGCTGAAAGCCGGTGTGGTTCCTCCACCACCGGTAATCCCGCTGACCCTCGCCAAGAAGGTTAGCACCGAGGTGAACATGAGCTTAAGCAAGCTTACTCATGAACATCATGTAAGTCGAATTTCCAACTCACCTTTTTTACTTTATTTCATATCATATCCTCTAGCCCCCAAGCATGAAGTTGGATAGACAATCCAGGTTTATGCTTCCATAGGATGCCAAGGAATAAACTAGTGTAGCCCCCAAGGCTCGTGCTGATATTAGTAAAAATATTAGCCCGAGTCTTTAGTAGACTTCTGACTCTAGGTATTATTCTGACTTACAGAAAGTTAATTCGTATAACCAGAAATTATTGAAGAATATTTGCAACAAGCGGACAGAGATCAGGGCTCTTCGGCTTGAAAATGCCCAATTAAAGGTGTCCAAGGATGAGGCTGAAGGTAATTAATTCAGTCCTTAACCTTGCTTTTTTTGCTTTCATAGTTGAATTACCTATTCAACTATTGTTCCTTTTCTTATAGGACCAGTCAAACAATCATGTGCCATGATTGAAGAGGCCCAAATTCTTAAGACCCTGGAGGTGGAGAATGCCGACTTACGTCGAGAGCTGAATAATCTTAAGGCGGATCACGAGCGTAGCATTGCACAAGTCCTCGAATCCTCCTCCATGGGCACCGAAGAATGTGATCGAAGGATCACGGATCAGGATGAAAAAATCTCAAATATCAATGATGCATTATTAATAGAAAATGACATCTCCGAGGCACTCCGGGCTGAACTCTAGAGCGTTAGGGCGGAGAAGACCAAAGTTGACGATGTCATCTTCGGTATGTTTCCTATCTTCTGATTCTCTGCTTTTCCGACTCTAGGAGTTTGTATATATTTTCTAACCTTTGCTTTATATGCACAGGTCCTCTGAATTTACTGGATTCTTCCTCCACCGAGTCTCGCACCAGCCGGCTTACACAAGTCAGAGTTTGCTTCACGATTTCCGCCAATCTTTGAAGGATATTGGTGAAGTACTCAAGGTTCCGGACATGAACATAATGTCTAGCTTTGAGGTGCGGGACAAGGCCAAGGAGATGCCCTAGCTCATCCAGTACTGGAATATGTCCTACGCGCAAACTGTAGCACAGAACGCTCTCCCCATGGTTATGAGCCACCATGGAAACATGGAAATCTGGCAAGTAACCAGAGGGTACTATAAAGTGGATGAAGACGGACATGAGCAAAACATAAAGGCCATCGTGGACTCCTGTACCGGATATGGATGTCACGAAGCTAATCTGACCAGCTACGACACTCCTTTCTTCACTCGCGTGGAGACGCCTCCTCCGCCTGTCGAAGAAATAGCCGAAGTCTCCGATGACGAACAAACCATTTCAGATTTGAATGTCTCGGAAAGATATCAAGGCGAGGTCGATGTCTCTAGTGATCCGGCAGCTCCTACCTCTTCCCCTGCATCGTAAAGTACCAGAAAAAAGGATGTGTTATTCTGAAACATTTCGGGTTGTAAATAAGTAGTGTAACACTTTTGCTAGTGCAAAGATTTGCTACTACTATTTAGCACTTTTGGCTTTATTTTGATGTGCTTGGAATGTTTACATAAGAACTTTATGTTTTTTGTCTATACTTATCGTTTATCTGGCTTTCTGCCTCGTCCCTTTCGTGAGCCGGCCAACTTTCCACACGGAAACTTTGCCGAGCAACGGAGCTTAATTGCTAAACCAGTTTAAACTCGGAAACAAAGTCGGCTTCCAGTACCAACAATTCACTACTCGGAAAATGCCCGCATCCGGCAATCAGATAAATAACCAAAGTACAAACTAGAAAATTTAGATTTATACCCGAAGGTAGCATTTTTAGAATCAGAAATCTTAACCAGAACAAACATGAGCATAGAATACTTTCAAGTATTCTAGGATTTTCGACTGTGGCATGATCATTCGGAAATAAGATGGTAATATAGAACTTCTCAAGAAAATTTGAGGCAACCAACACTTTATTTCTCATTGAACATGTACACATATATGATTACAAAGAAAGAAAATTTAAGAATAAAAGGGATGTAGCTGAGCAATATTCCATGGTCTGTCTAATTCTTCCGAGTCTGTACTGCCTCCAGCTCTCTTTCTTTTCTTAGTAGTAGGTACTTCTTTGACTGGACGCATATCAGTTAGTTAGTAAGAACCATTGTGCAATACTTGGCTAACTAAAAAGGGCCCTTCCCATACTGGGGAAAGCTTGTGCTTTCTTTTCTACACAAACCAAAGAACCAAATCGCCCTTATTGAAAGACCGGTTTCTGTCTCTCTGGCTATGATGCTTGCATAACTTCTGATGATAGGCTATTGATCTCATCTCATCAAGGACGTGAACTTCTTCGATTAAATCAAGATCATTTTGTCTAGAAATTTCGGCATCCTCTTCAATATACGCAGCAACTCGGGGAGAAGTATGAATCAAATCGCTATGAAAAACTGCTTCTGCACCATAGACCAAGAAGAAAGGTGTGTATCCGGTTGACCTGTTCGGAGTTGTTCGTAAACTCCATATCACAGAAGGTAATTCCTATGCCCAAGCCCCCGCAGCACGACGTAGTGGTGCTTCGAGTCTTGGTTTGAGGCCTTGTAGGATTAAACCATTTGCTCTTTCAACTTGTCCATTAGCCTGTGGATGCGCGACTCATGCAATGTCAAGCTAGATATTCTGCTCATCGCAGAATTCAGCAAGCTCTCCCATAGAAAAGTTACTCCCGTTGTCCATGATAATGCTATGCGGATCACCGTATCGGATTATAACATCCTCGACAAATCTTATGGCTGTTGCTCCATCACAACTGGTGATGGTTTTAGCCTCAATCCATTTTGTGAATTTATCCACCATCACTAAGAGATGAGTAAATCCACTTGGATCCCGTTTAAACGGTCCTACCATGGCAAGCCCCTAGACCACGAAAGGCGATGTTATAGGTATTGTTCGCAGCTGATCAGCCGGAACATGAGCTTGTTTGGCATACTTTTGGCAGCCTTTGCACATCTTGACCAGGCATTCGGCATCTGCCTTGGCTATAAGCCAGAAAAATCCATGACTGAAAGCTTTTGCCACAAAAGATTTGGTTGCAGTGTGATGGCTGCATTCGCCTTCATGGATCTCTCGTAAGATTTCTGCTCCTTCTTCTAGAGATACGCAGTGATGAAAGACCCCAAATACACTCCTCTTATAGAGCTCACCATTTATTATTGTATAGGTTTTTGCTCGTCGGACGATCTGCTGACTCAGAACCTCGTCTTCGCGTAATTTTCCATCTACCAAGAAATCAAGGTAGGGTTGGGTCTAGCTGGGAATTACAGCCAGAACTGCCACTAAAGGTGAGTCGGATTTGGTCGGATATTCCTCGTCTACTCCTTTTATAGAGGGAACTTTGAGGTGCTGTAAAAAAGCACCAGCCGGGACCTTTTTCTGTGCAGAGCCTATTCAAGATAATGCATCTACTTCCTCATTTTCTGTTTGAGGGATGTGTTGAACCTCAAACCCTTCGAATGATTTAGATAGTTCATCCACGACAGCTCTATATGTTGCCATGTGTTTATTTGCATTATAGATATCTAACACTTGTTGGGCAACAAGATCTGAATCTCCATAACACATTAATCGTTGGATGCCGATATCCTTAGCAATCTGGATTCCGTGCAGCAATGCTTCATATTCGGCAATGTTATTTGTTGCCGTGAAGTGGATCTGCAACACATAGAAAAGTTTATCTCCTTGGGGTGACTTGAGCACCACGCCAACCCCCGAGCCCCTGAGCGCCTTAGACCCATGAAAATGTAAGGTCTAGTATTCCGACTCAGGGACGGTCATATTCTCCGTTGTCTCTAACCAATCAGCAACAAAGTCAACAGGGATTTGGGATTTGATTGTTGTATGAGGTTTGTACTCAATGTCGAAAGCTAAAAGCTATATGCCCCATTTTGCAACACATCCTGTAGCATCGCTATTGTTGATAATATCTCTCATGGGAGCTGTGCTCACCATGGTAATTAGATGTTCCTGAAAATAATGCCATAACTTCCGGGATGCGAAAAACACACCGTAAGCCAGCTTTTAATAATGCGGACACCGCTGCTTTGATTCAGTTAGGACTTCGCTGAGAGTACTACTTTCATGTTTTGTAGCGAGATAGAGCAACATCAGTTCCCTAGGTTCTAGTGGTTCAAGGATAGGAGCCAACGAGAGAACTGCTTTCAGGTTTTATAGTGCAGCTTCAGCTTCATCATTCCAAACGAACTTTTTGGTCTTTTTCAGAAGCTTGTAGAGTGGTGCAGCTCTTTCACCAAGCCAGCTTACAAACCGACTGACTTTAGCAATGCAACCAGTTAGTCTTTGAACGTCCTGCAGGCGAGTTAACCTAGAAATTTTGAGTATAGCTTTAATTTTGTCTCGGTTCACCTCTATGCCTCTTTGAGACATGCTGATACCTAACAATTTTCCAGCTGGTATTCCAAAGAAACATTTCTTTGGGCTAAGCATTATGTTGTATTTTCGTAGATTAGCGAACGTTTCCTCCAAGTCGGAAATTAAGGTTTCCTTCTTTTGGACATCACCGCTATGTCGTCCACATATGCATGTACATTGCGTCTGATTTGATCGTGGAGGCAACACTGCAAAGTGCACTGGTATGTAGCTCCTACGTTCTTGAGCCCAAACGGCATCGTTATGAAATAGAAGGTTCAGAACAGGGTTATGAATGAAGTTTTGACTATGTCTGATTCCTTCATCTGAATTTGGTGATAACCCGAATATGCGTCGAGAAAACATAGGAGTTCCGAGCCTGCCGTAGAATCAATAACTTGATCAATTCTAGCCAGAGCGAACGGATCTTTGGGACAAGCCTTGTTCAAGGCAGTATAATCAACACACATCCTTAAATAAGTGGTGTCCTTTTTAGGGACCATTACAGGATTGGCCGACCACTCAGTGTGGATGACCTCTTCTATGAATCCGGCTAACTCGAGCCGAGCTAGTTCCGTAGCTATTGCTTTTCGCTTTTCATCACCGAAACGTCGTAAGGACTATATGACGGGTTTAGCATTTGGGTGTACATTTAGAGAGTGCTCGGCAATTTTCCTAGGTACTCCAGTCATGTCAGATGGCTACAATGCGAAGATAGCTTGATTTGCTTGGAGGAACTTGACGAGCGCGCTTTCCTATGCGCTATCTAAACCTACACCTATCTGGGTCACCTTGGAGGGGTGAACATCCTTCAACGGCATCTTCTTCGTCTCTTCTGATGCCTTGAACTCCGGAGTCAGCTTTGTCACCTCCTTCTTCGTCGCGGGCATCTTGGACGGGTCGATGGTCTTCTTAATCTCCTTGTACTCTTGGGCGTGTATTACGGCTTCAGCAAAGGAGGCATTTCCATCCTCACACTCTCGTGCATTCTTCGGGTCTCCCCTGATGGTGATCACGCCCTTTGGACCTGGAATTTTCATCATATTGTAAACGTAACACGGATGAGCCATAAAAGCCCAGTAAGCTGGACATCCGAATATAGCATGGTATGCGCTCTTGAACGGGACCACTTCGAAGGAAAGTGCTTTCGTCCTATAATTCTTTGGAGTTCCAAAAGTAACATCCAAAGTGATTTCTCCCAGGGAATTTGCTTGTCTTCCTAGAACATCTCCGTGAAAGATCATAGAGCTGTGATTCAGCTGAGTTTCCGAGATCCTCATCCAACACAGTGTTTCGATGTAGAAGATGTTGATGCTGCTACCACCGTCCAGAGTCTTGGAGAAACCATAGCCATCAATAAGCGGATTGACGACTAAGGCGTACTTTCCTCGCATGTGCAACTTAGGCGGATGATTAGCACGGTCAAAGGTGATTGTCACTTCTGACCAGTCCAAGAATTGAGGGACAGCCGGAACAGTTGCGTTGAGCTCATGCAAAACTGCCTTCTTGACCATAGCTGGTTGAGACCCAAGGAAAGTGCCATAAGTATCTTTCTTTGTTGGGAAGTTCTTCTTTCCATCTGACTTGGGATTTGAAGGGCCAGCTTCCTCCATGTCGGAATCTTCCTTGGTCTCCTTTTGTTTTTTGGGATTCTTTTTTCCCTTCTTCTGTTTAGCCCTGTAGCCAGCGGAGTCATCTTTTTTGATGTCATCATTGAAATGACACTCAGCATTTGTGTGGGACGAGCCCCCGCTGGCATCCAAGTGATGCACACACGGGTTGTTGGCAATGTCGGCCCAGGAGTAAGTTTTGCCATGTTGCTGGTCTCCTCTACCCTGGACTCTTGACGTCCCATGACCGCGTCTGCGGCCGCCTCCGCGCCCTCTTGTCCTCTAGACTCGAAAGTAGCAGTAACAACTACGGTTTCCACATTGGGTTTTTCTTCCAAGGTGTTCTTGCGCTTCTGAGCTTGTTTCTTTGGCTATTTTGCTGACTGTGGTACCGCTAGGACGTTTAGTAGTCCTTCTGCGTCATCATCGGCATCTGCATATTTTCTTGCCGTTTCTATCATCTCTCCCATGTCAGTAACCTTGTCGCACTTCAAGCGGTGATGTAGTAAACCAATTGGGAGCCCTGTAATGAAAGCTTCAATCGTAGTTTGATCGTTTACCCCTTCGTAGGAGTTCTTGGTGTCGATCCATCATCCGAGGTAATCTCGACAAGTTTCTTCGGCTTTCTAGGTGCAACGTTGTAGGTATCCTACCGTACATGGCCTCCGATATGTGCCTTCGAAATTCTGAAAGAACGCGCTTTGCATATCATACCAGTTGTGGATGGTATTCTCCGGAAGTTCATTAAGCCAGGATCATGCCATCTTCCATAACATAAGTGGGAGAAACCGGGTCGCGACTAAGCTATTTCCTCCTTTGGCGAAGAAGCAAGCCTGCAAAAATCCTGGAGCCAAGTATCTGGCCGGGCCACTCCATCGTAGGCTTGGATGTGTCTTGAGATAGCAAATCCTTCTGGGAAGTGTGTTTGTCGAATTCGTGGTCCGAAGCATTTTGGACCCACATAGATATCATCGTTCTCGTAGTGTCACACCTCTATTTTAGAGGTGATCCGGTGTTTCGCGTCACTTGGTGACATGGAACGCCGTCTTGGTTGTTGGTTGTGGCTGCGGTGCCTTGGAGCCGGACATCTGCTTCTGCCACCACCTCCTCCGCCATGATGCCCTCCTTGGCCTCCTTGAGAGCCGTTGTGATGGCTGCTTGGTGGAGAGGGTGGTGCAGGTGGGTTATTTCCGGCTGATCGCCAGCCTCCATATAGATCGTCATTATTCCGGTTCCGGGAGGGTCTTCATTACGACGAGCCCCCTGACAGCTTGACTCCGCACGATGTCCATCATTCCTTCATCCGTCATTCCCCCCATTGTGCTAGTGTTCAGCCGGACAGCATGTATGTCTAGGAGGTGGCATGCTTTGTCGGTCCTCCTCCCGACGTTGCTCTTTGTCTTCTTCCCTGCGATTGTTTGACTCTCGCCGGGGAGGGTGTCTTGGAACCAGTTCCGCAATAGCGTCCCGCTCTGCGGCTGGAGCAACATTGCTCCAGTCACGTGCGATTCTATGTCGTTGCCCTAAAGATCCAGTTCTTGAGTAGTTATCTTCCCGACGGTTGGAACGGTAATGTTGTTCCGGGACCCGTTGGGGCCTAATGTCATTCCAGGACAAATTCGTGCGACATTAGTCTGATTAAGAGACCAGTTTTCCGCTTCAGAATTTCACGACCCTTTATTGCTCCAGACCTTTGGTGAGCAGCTTCACGCCCAACCGGACTTGATCTGGGTTTGGATTGTTCGCTAGGATCTCTCGAGCTGCAGCCGTATTTTGCACTGGTGTTGGATACACCATATCTCCCTTGCTGTAGAGCCGAGGTGCTCTTGGGTCTCCCTCAAAGAGGACTTTGTGGACCTCCGGAAACTTGTCGGCACGCACGTGGCCTTTCCGGGTCATCTGGTGATGTAGAGAGTTGAATTACTCCGCAAATGCCATGCGCTTCTTCTCTTCCATAAGGTTGTTAGCCTCATCCCGGATTACCTGACGATGCGCTTCTAGGACTTGAGCCCTTTCTTCTAATTCTGCATGTGTAAGCTCTGCAGCTGTAGGGATATGCGTAGTTAACGCAGCATCGATGAGTTTATGGGCACCACCGATAACCACATACCCATCCACCTTAGTTTCCTTTAGATTGTCTAGGATTAGAGCTCCATCCGAGTCTTCTTCATATTCCTCGACAACCACTTCCTCCGTTGGAGGATCTTTTGTAGGGGTCTTGTTCTTCTTGTTCCTCTTCTTTGCCATCTTGGCAGTGCCGGTAGCAAAGCCGGCTTTGGGTCCATTTCCCAGAGTCAAGCTCTGATTGGTACTTTCGGACATCTAGACGTTAGGATTATATCTGAGATCCATGTCATCCTGCGCTTTGGGAGAGTTTTCTCCGGATCCTTCGTCCATGGATTCTCCTTCTTCTGTAGCTTTGGAGTTGAACTCCTCTTCATATTCTGCATAGAACTTCCAGAAATCTGCCGACATCATGGAATCATTCGAAGATGTCGGTAAGTCGGTGTTTGTTCCGATTGCCTCCAGCACTGAGTCTTCATTGTCTCCAGCATCGGCAGAGCCGGATCCGGATCCAACATATCCGACAAAGTGCGACGCGTGTGTCCTGAGGTAGTTGTTTCTTTCCTTGTTGGCTTCCTCGAAATGCCTGATGGTCTCGAGAACTTCATCCACGCTTGCACCTTGCAGCATTATGGGCCTCAACATCTACCTTAGGAAGGGTTGGTCTGTTCCAGCATTGGTAGAGCTGAAACCAAAGTTGTTGTCATGCTCCTCCTGGATTTCGACCTCGGTGGGTAGATCGATTTGGGATTCAGCCTCGCTAGGGAGATCCACTCCAGATTCGACTTGCACCGCAAGATCTGCTTCAGGCTCAGCGTTCTCCACTATCTCCGCAATAGGTGCGGATTGGGTGGGATTAGGGTTTTCTAGGATTCAGAACTCTGCCGCCTCCGCGGACAAAGTGGACCCAGAAATTTCCTTTGCCTCTACCATCACCGCTGAGGTGGGTGGGGCAGGTTCAGTGAAACTGATGTACACATCGATCTCGCCAAAGGGCATGATGGTGTAGGCAGTCACGACCTCCCTAACTAGAATCCAGGTCTCATCGAGAACGATGAGAGGGACATAGCTGGCATAGAGGACGCGACCAACGGTGATGGTCTCGCCGATTCCGATTCTTGCAGATTCCACTCGGAACGCAGATCCGAAGCACACTTGCCCCACAGTGGGGTCCAACTATCATCGTATTGATGACAAGTATTCCATGAGGGGGTCCTCAAGGCATGCGGAATAGAGGGATGTGAGACGTACGGTGTTCCGAGACGGTGAGCACACAAGTTTACCCAGGTTCGAAACAGTCGGCTTTGGACGAATCCTACTCCTGCTATCAATCCAGTAATATGGCAGAGCCGGAATATTGGTTACAAGGGTTTTGCATGTGCGAGTTTAGATTGTAGACTATTGTGAGGTTTCCCTAAAGGCTTACCCTAGGATGGCTTATATAGATTTCAGGCCTAGGGTTTATAGGAGAGACCTATCCGGCTACGACTAAGACCCTGTTACAGAGTACATCTTGAACTACAAGTAACATAACAGGCCTATGTCGGTAAATCTTATGGGCCTTCCCATAGCCGGACTAGACTCCGTCTCTTCTCCCTGACTGGGCCGCCCATGAAGAAAATCTCGAACCCGAAGTGGGCCACCCTGGTTAGTGAGGCACACTGATGATACCGGAAAGTATATCCCAACAAATAGTTTTAGTCAAACAAAAATAGGGGAAGTAGTGTAGAATCAAAATAGGGTTTAGCAAAATATTTTGAGGACAAACATATGCATGATGATGTCATGATGATTCATAAAATGAAAACTACATGAGATTTTCTAGTAGTTGTTTCCCCAGGGTGCTACAATTCGACACCACTACCAGGGGATCTAATCCTGAGATCCACTCCATGGTATAGGCAAGAAGGGTAATGATCGTATTCTTCTTGCTTCGTGTAGATCCTCGCGACACCACTAGCAAAGGGTTGTTTCTCCATCTTGAATTTTTCGACACCGCCAACAAGAGAATACTCCGAAGAAAAAAACGAAGGTAGAGGTATTGATAGATAAGGCCACCTCTAACTTCCATGGAAGGAGTGAAATTCGCATTGATTCCCCCTCCCATTCAATATACAAGAGTGAATGTTAAGAGTAGTAGGATGGAGATCAGTCCATCGTGCACCCTAAACATTACTCCGCATATGAATAGGAGAATTGTGCAACCCACTCTCCAATTCAGACTGAAAGTCTTGACAAACAATGTCCAGAAATCTTTGAAAAGTAGAGGAGTGATGAAGTCTTTTTATTGGATCTGACATAGATGAAGATGTCATCATGTTGGAAAACACCGGAAGGTATGAAGAAAAAATTAAGTGAATTTTCGGTTAAAAGAAAGGTACAACATATGAAAGATTCACCAGATAGCATGAGGACCGGATGTAGAAACACCGTTGCAAGAGGGAGGAATCAAAATCCTAAAGGTACGACGGAAACCCAACCACGCGAAATCCTGGATTTGCAGAAAGGTAAGAGATAAGATTCAAAAAAAACAAAGGTAATACGAGAATAGCATAGAGGTAAGGAGTAAAAGAAGACCTAATCAGATCTATCCAGCGGTTTTTGCAAACATAGGTTTGACACTCTACATCGTCCATTAGCTAGGTTATCCTACAGGCTGGACCAGTTGGGTATCATAAGTAATGAGCTCTGATACCACTTGTAACACCCTCGAATCAGCCCTATGCAAATTTTAATGATTCTAGCCAAAATCGCATAGAAACGATTCGATGATGCCCCCAAAGCACTTGCGTGTGGGTGGAAAACAAAGTAATACCATTACACAATAGTCCATGATGGAACCCACAAGAACATATATATACAACAATGACTCAATGATTCAAGAATACAGATATACATTACAAAGATTTAAATCACATTGAAAACGATACCACATCCGTGTACGGATAAGATGCAAATTGGACTAAGAGTCGTGAAGAATAACCAATGGTGTCCATAACCCTGCCCAGGCCAAGCCGGAAAGGTAACCTTGCTAATGTTGTTGAACTCATACCTATCAAAACAAAAGGGGTGCCAACAAAGGACAAAGGAAAAGGGGAGCGGTTAGTATTGAGGCTAGTACATGGCGAGTCTTAGAATTCGGTGGATATCACCTACATGGGCATGGTGGACTGGAGCGACAGTGATGTAGCCCGACCTACGATCGTTACCACATCAAGGTCTCCAACTTATGACAAGTCGTCATGGACTTCAAAGGTTAATCTTATCCTATATGCGAGCCCACTTCATACCCTATTGAATGGTATACTACTTCATACTTTGTCGCATGACCATGATAGGATCACACCGACAAGTACGGAGACAAGGGAGGAATCCTGGCGCATCAAGCCTGAAAAGATAGTGGATTGGAAGAGGAGATGGAAGAAGCAGCAGTAGAAGCATCGTAGTCTCCATCCCTGACGCCCGGAGTCTCCGGGCCGACCACACCGGAATCTTCGGCCCAACTCCCAAAGGACTCCGGCCTAGACTCTTCACCAACGCCTGTAGCTTACAGTACACCCCTCCAAAGACAAGCCTGGAGAGCAACAACCACCTCAGAGTATATTTCCTCCCTCGAGTCTCTGGCCTTACACACCGGAGTCTCCACCCCTGGACTTCAACAAGGACTCTTCCCCAACTTACAGAAGATACAACTAGGACCCCGGAGTCAATATTGGAGAGTACTCCGGAGTCTCTGGCCAGACCGGAGTCTTCGGCCCTCATGCCAAGAGTCTCCGACCAAAGTGATGGTCTTGCGTGCCAACAGCTAGACCCTTGGCCCATGTACCCCCTTATTCCGTTCCAAGCCCTAGTTTTTGCCCGAACTACCCCTATTCTAGTGGCTGGCCTATATATAGACCCTGTCAGAAGTCACACGACCATATATATTCTAGTCACATGACCATAAGTCACCTGACCTATGGTTCCTGACCCTGTCACTATCCTCGTGATGACTAATGAGGCACTGCCCCTAGGCAGCCTGAACTTGCCAGACTTAAACTCCGCGGCTCGCTCGTCGGCCGTGGGTTGCCTCACTCCCTAAAACCCACGGCACGGGGGCTGAGTGACGGAACACCTAACCCCGCAGTTTCTCCTCGAGGGACCCGCAGGATACCCCTGGAGACACCCTATTCCATTGTTAATCTTGGAAGGGCCGAACAACGTGACTCCTAAAAACCTATGACCCAAGGCGAAGTCGGTATCTCGCTCACGGTTCGCCCCCACTAGAGGCACAGGGAAAGGGCACATGGATCTCGCGAAGCCGCAGCCCCTCTCAAAAGGGTGACCTCCAGAAGTTTCTAGGGACCCCTCCTCGAGGGTTCGCGCATAAGTAAGTCCTCGCGAGAACCTCCCGGACTCGCTACAGTCCCGGAGCCATGAGGAGCCATCCACCCGACACGCTTAGATCCCCACCGACCCAACGGAGCGTAGCCTCCTCCATGACGGGCAGGTCCTACGGCTAAAGGGATCCCCCGCTGGCAGCACGCTGGAAGTGCCGCCCCTGGAGATCGCCTCCCAGGCATCCTACCTCCAGTCATGCCTCGCAAAGGCTCCACCCCTGGACGGCCGGCCCTGGAGCGAGCGTGCTCGACGCTCCCAGAGGGTCGTCACTATAAGAAAGGAAACACGATCTGCCATCGTGGACCTCAACAAGAGATCACCACGCAGTAAACACACCAAGGAAAAAACAACCAACGTAAAGATCCGCTTATAGACATAGAAAACAAGTCTTTCTTACAAACCCCGCATGGGGGCAGAGTACTAGGGGGCGCAGTACTAGGGATCCCGAGTGGGCATAGCTCCGGCCCCTCAAGGGAGGAGAGCAGGGTATTCAACCCGGCACAGCAAGGTGTCGAACACGAAGACAGAGAACTCCCCTACCCTGACGAAGTGGAACCGTAGCACGGAACCGCGCGGAATGTAGTGGTCGGCGAGGAATTGACCCCACCGTCTCAGAGGTACATCTCGTTGGGCGGGAAGGTCTTCACGCGCACCGGCCACCTTTGGGTCCCACGGGAGTGTTGCAGCTTCACCTCCTCCAGGAGGTCCGCCATGACCCCTAAGGCAGAGTGGATCGAAAGGGTCACCTTGAGGAACCAATTGGGGTTTCCACGGTTGACAACAAATCGATGACCCTTTCAGGATCAGGGTCGTCGTGGATCTTGACGACGACAGGAGTGGGGGCCTCTTCGGCAGCAGGTGCGTCCGGGCCAGATTTGACTCTAGCCCCACCACCATGCCTTCTACGGTGACCCCTGCTGCTTTCGTAGGGGCGCCCCCGGCTGCGCGTAGGAGGATCTTCTGCCGAGGTCGTGCTCGCCTCCACATGCGCAAGAACGACGAGAGTTGTACCGTGGCCACCATGCCTCCCCTACCACTCCCGTGAAGACGCCCCTGACAGTGCTTCGCTGGCGGTGCCTGCTCCGCCTCGACCATCACCCCCTTGCCTTTCTCCTCAGCCGAGAAGCGTGGAGGTGCCATGGAGAGGAGGAGAGTTTTCCACCCGGGAGCACGAGGAAGGAAAGGGAAGGCGGCAGAGTAGGAGCAAAAAGATTATTCCCCCACCTTTAATCGTGCCCGTCGAAAAGACGTGTCACTGCACCGCCCGCATGGCAATAACCATCGGACCCCACGCACCAACGCATCGTGGGAACGACTCCCAAGGAAGGAACCGTGCATTTCCGATCTACGAGCGAGCGCCCGCAGCCGTTTGGCCTTCACGGCTAGGATTCGAGCAAGACAGGTGATCACTGAATCGGTGACCGCAGGGGCCCGCCCATTGTCTAGGGCCGCTTGTCCCTTCGGGCCCTCGAGGGGACATGTGCAGGCCAAGTGCTCAGGGGCTACTGTCGGAGCCCTGGCATCCGGGGTGCCACGTCTCCACATTAGATGGGCCCTACAACTCGAGGGCTTTCTCCTTCACAAGGTGGGACGCCTTCAAGAGGAAGGGCGTCCCTCTAGGGGGTGGGCCCTAATGAGCTTCATGAGGTCACCTCCCCGAGGAGGTCGACATGGCCTCAGGTGGTGCCCTCGAACCACGGATACCCCCAAGTTTTTCCGGGCTAGAGTGGTGACAACACCACGTGGAACAGAGGCTACCGCCGACAACAAGTACAGCCTGTATCAACCTCCTTGGAAAAGAGGACCCAACCCACCCTCCTTTCGCAGGGCTAGGGCAGGTGATCCGGAGGCAGGGGGCTCTCTCAGTTGCCGTTTCGGTGAAAGGAGGAAAAAAGCAGAGAGCTCTAGGTAAATACAAAGGATGTAGATGAACGATGCTTTTCAGGAGGGCAGAGCGAAGCGCGACGGGCTGGACCGAGTCAACCAAAAAGTAGTCCCCTAGACCAAAATCACGAAGGACGGCACTATGGTGACCTCCTGTCTATGTACCCAGGGAGGAGGGCCGACGCCGCCCTATATAAGGAGCACATCTCCTACCTTGAAGGGGACGGATCCCAGAGATCTAAAACCCTAGACTTTCATCCACCATTGTAACCTCGCGAGGCAAGTGAGCAATACAACCAAGCAGGAATAGGGTCTTTACCTCCTCACGGGGGTCCAAACCTGGGTAAAAAACCCGGTGTCAACTCTCTGACGTGTCCCCGCTTCGCTGCCATAGCCTTTGCCGGACTCCTTCGGACCCACGTGTTCATCCCCCTCTCGAACCAAGGGATCGTTGGACCCTAGTTCCTTCGCGGGACAAATCTCTGACAACAAGATACGATGCAGTTTAGACTATTAAGGGAATCGAAATCTCGGTAATTAATTAGAAGGTTCAATTTGTTTAGATACCCCACAATTTAAATGTTGAATTAACAAGGAAAAACATGGCATTGGTTTGCTACACAATTTGAAACAGAGTCGCATTAAGACAAGGGTATCCCATATATAGTTTCCATATTTAATATTAGATGAATTGATTATTTAACCCAATCCCACAAGATAAGATGTATGAAATCATGAAAGATTTAATGCAACAAGATATATTTCATATTATAAAATAGGTTATCGGAAAAGAGATCACACATTGGGGTTGGGAACCAAGGATCATGGGGTTCGACGGGATCAATCTTAGAATCCAGGATCATGGTCTTCCGTTTTCGTGAAGGAGATACTGGTGTTCCATGTAGGTTAACTTGGTTTCCTTGTCAGAAGTCCCATGGGTTCCAAGTTCGGTATATTTGATAGACTTGAGTTAGCGATGGTGGTCTTTGTGTCGCAGACTTGGTTCAGAACTTTGATTTCGTCTTCGTACGTCAGCCTTGGGTCCTTCGGGGCTACCATGTGCAGTATGAATCTTCGAGTTCAATAGCCACATGGGATATGTTGGCATCCGATAGCAGTAGCCACTCTATCCCAGCACAATTGCAAACTCGCATAGTCAGGAGCCGAACCAAAACATCTGCATCAACAAGAACACTCCAACTTGAGAATTTGGCCTACATTAAGCGATAGTACCACATTGTTACCAAGCAAAAAATTGCAGGAACAAGATCGTGGAAGCTACTGGTGCTTGAGGTCATTGAAGCCAGGGAACTTATGCATGACAATAAGTAGAGGACCCAACGTGACGGCACTGTAGGTTCATGGTCCGGGTGGAGCACCAGGAGGCGGGTCATGGGCGGTGCCGCATAGGGTCCCACGAGCGATGGTGGCTACCTTGGTGGGTCGAGGAGGATGCCTTAGAGGGCGGGGGCCTTGGACATGAATATGGGAGCAGCGTAGGGAGGGATGAGGTCGACATTGTCTGGCAGTTGCTTGTCTCAGAGGAGAGCGTCGGTGCACGGCGGCGGGAAGCGCAGTCCTTGGCGGTGGTAGGCGGGCATAGAGGAGGGGTGGCGGCGTACTAGAGGTGAGGTCAGGACGGATGAATGTGCAGCCGATGGAAGAGAACCAGAGGAGGGGCGGTTGTTGATCAAGGTAAGTAGAGGGCAGCGGTGCACATGGGGAAAGGGGAAGCAGGATGGCGGTGCAGAGGGGAGATAGAGTGGGGTGCCGTGCCTCACCCTTAGCGGATGGATCGGGAGGAAGAGGGCATGGGGTCTAGGTTGACAAAGGGGTGGGTGAGGTGTACAATGGATCATCGTGCGTCGTCATGTGGCTCTGTCTCGCGTGTGTGCACCACGAGTATGTTGTGTGGTGTCCAGTGCGTGTGTGTTCTGGCTAGCGTGTGTGTAGGTGTGTGTTGTGTGTGACGCTGGGTGCTGTGTGGTGGTCGGGTGGTGTGCGTCATGTGGGTTGGGTGGAGTCGATGTGTTCCGTGCGTTTGGATTTGTGTTGAGTTGGCGAGGCGGGGTGGGTTGGTTTTGGCTAGGTTAGAGAGTTACAGTTTTGCTAGTCGGGTCGCTGGGGTGGTAGGTGGTCTGGCTAGGTGGGCTTTCAGGCCTGACCGGATAGATTTTATCCCCTAGGAAAAACATTTCTATTTTATTTTTCAAACGAAACCATTTTGTAAAATAGTTTTAGACAAAAAAAAGAGGGGAAGTAGCATAAAATCAAAATAGGTTTTAGCAAAATATTTTGAGGTCAAACATATCCATGACGATGCATAAAATAAAAACAACATGCGATTTTCTAGTACTGGTTTTCCTGTGGTGCTATAATTTCACACCAGTAACAAGAGATCTCGTCTCGAGATCCGCTCCATGGTACGGGGAAGGGTGATGATCAGATTCTTTTTACTTCGTGTAGATCCTCACGACTCCACTAACAAAGGGTTGTTGCTCCAACTTTAATTTGTGACACCACCAGCAAGGGTTTGTTACTCACATTCGTCGAGAGAACACTCCGGAGAAACAAAAATGAAGGTAGAGGTCTCAATAGATAAGGCCACCTCTAACTTCCATGGAAGGAGTAAAAATTGCATTTATTCCCCCATTCAATATACAAGAGTGAATATTAAGAATATTCAGATGGGGATCAGTCAATCGCACACCCAAAATATTACTCTGCACAATACAGCCAGTCCCATTGCACCGACAATGTGTCAAACCATGGTCAAGAAGACCAACAAAACCAATAGGAGTGAAACTGACACATGGAATGGTGCACCAATGTGACATAAGTTGCATCACCACATCTATTGGAGTGTGTGTGGTCATGTGGATCAAGTTGGTTTGGAAAATTACACATGCAATGGATGTCTAGAGACTCCGTGTGTCAAACCATGGTCAATAAGCCCAACAAAACCCATAGGATTGCAATTGACACATGAAATGGCACATCAATGTGACATAAGTTGCATCACCGCATATATTGGAGTATGTGTGGTCATATGGATCAAGGTGGTTTGGAAAAGTTCATCGGAAATGGGTTTCTAAAGACTCCATATGTCAAACCATGGTCAAGAAGCCCAACAAAATCCATAAGAGTGCAACTGACACATGGAATGGTTCACCAGTGTGACAGAAGTTGCATAACCACATCTATTAAAGTGTGTGTGTGTGTGTGATCATGTGTATCAAGGTGGTTTAGAAAATTCCACATGCTAAAGCTCCACAGACTCCATGTATCAAACCTTGGTCAAAAAGCCCAACAAAACTAACTTGAGTGTAACTGACACATGGAGTGGTTCACCAGTGTGACAGAAGTTGCATAACCATATCTATTGGAGTGTGTGTGGTCATGTGGATCAAGGTTGTTTGGAAAAGTCCACATGTTAGTTGTCTAGAGACTCGATGTGTGTTGTGTGTCAGAACGCAGACAGTGAAGATGTTCACACCCCCATTTTGGTTCGGAGGTGGGCACTAAGGTAATACGGCCTCATCTCACACACGGATCACACATAGCACACACGATGTTTTTATCCAGGTTCAAGCCTCCCTTCAACTAACAACCATACGTACTTATTTCGTGGGTTATCTTGTGGGTATCTTCCAATGATATCAATAATCTAGTGCCCGTGGCCGCTTTCAACTAGCTTCTATGCTTCCTAGTCTTCCTCTTTATTTCTATCTCATCATCTCTCCCTGAGAATATCTGAGTTCTAGCTCTTCTCTCGTTCTCCTCTTGTTCTCTCAGAATCCTCTTCTAAAACCTCTCTCCTAAAAACTTCCTTCCCTCCGCTATGGCCGAGGCCCTCCTTTTATACTGCAAGGGAGTACCACAGTGGTCGGCACGCATGCGCCTTCCTATCGTTCCCGATCCACTACCGTTGTGCCACACAGCACAACGGCAGATGGTGGTGCTACTGGCCACTCCTAACTGAGGGCAGTGCCTTTGACTATTCCTTGGTCGCGGGTCACACTGCACAACAATTGATAGCGAGGGGGAAACACAGGGCGCATGCTGTAATGTTGGAACTGAAGTGCCCTCGCTCCCTTTAATGTCATGTGCATGCGCACGGATGGGGTCGACACCTGTTCCCCATGGCGCCCCGCGCGTTGCTATTTGCGCAGTCCTCATGTTCCCGGCCCACGCTTGGCCCGGGAGTGCTTGCTGGTTTTTCTTTCCTGTGACGAACCAAGTTAAGTTTGTCGGACCATCGGTACAAGGGTACCATGTCGCGTCAAGTTGCTGGGCCCACATCACACTCTCCTTGGAGATCTGAAGAGGGGCACATCCCTATGGAGGCTATGGGGGACTCGACACATGCGCAAGTATCAGAGGCAGCACCTGACAAGGTGATGGCTTCTTGGCGACGCCCCACTAGGGGTAGGGTCGTAACTCTAGCACAACATCAAGACAACAATTCAATGGGCAATCCCGCTGCGCCATGCCCTCCTCGATAAAGTAAGATGCTACCTGGCCGCTTTGGTGTTAAAGCTAGGCTGACAGCACCAGAACCCCATAGATCCTAACATTACTACTTTGTTTCAAGGAGGACTGAGATGATGCGACGCTGCAGTAGAGGTGTCATCGTTGACTATAGTGTGTGCACCAGGACTCCTTAGGCAGGAATGTGGTGAACCTTCCTGCCCAAAGTTTGGGGGGAAGAGGCCTAGCGCCACTATAAAAGGAGAGGCGCCCCAACCTTAGAGGGGATCGATCCTTGGGATTTAAAACCCTATACATTCATCCATCCTTATACCCTCGCGAGACAGTGTGAGAGTAGGGACTTTACCTCCTCACGAGGTCCTGAACCTAGGTAAATGACCCATGTGTCCACTCTCTGTCGTGTGCAAACTCCGCCATTGCCATTGTCGTCGAGAAGGTCTGAATGCGTGGTTAGCCCCCTCTTGAACCCAGGGCTTGTTGGACCCCTTCTTCCTTCGCGGGATGCAAATATCCGACATTTGGCACTCCTGGTAGGAGGTTGAGGCGCGCTTCAGGGAACTTCATCAATCACGATGTCATGGCATAGCACGCTAAAGTCCGAGTCGGGCGTGCCTGGAAGAGAGGACCAAGTAAGGACAAGATCTCTCGTCGCGTTGTCTCGTGGGACACAGCATCAACTGAAGGCATGGGGGGCTCCCCCACACGCTCTTTCCAAGGGGCTATACCACTGGAGCACATTGGACCATCATCTTCGCATGCCGCACTGACTCGCGAGCATGAAGGCACGCTCACACCTGACCTTGCGTGTCTCATGGTGAAAGAACTCCTCGAGTACTCACTTGTAGAAGCCGCATGAGACAAGTGGCGTGTGCGCCTCACAACGCTCGTGGATGTCGCATGGGACAATTCATACCCGGGCCCTCCAGAAACTCGGGAAGGAGAGTAGGATCACGGTGCACCACCATCGCCACCTCTCCCTGCTCGAGCTAGAGATCCCTGAAGCAGGTGTCCCCCTCGTGATGTGCGGCTGGCACGAGCTGCTGACACTACAAGGAATCTGTTGATACATGACCCTCCATTTTCGTCACTAATCGTCAATGTCTACAATATATGATGATCTTATGATGAAAAAAATATTTTCAAAAATTGAGCATCAGTAATTGCATACAACGATGTTTTTTGTGAAATCGTCATAACCATCTATGATAATATTAGATCATCATAACAGTTATGATGATATAATATCATCACAGGCCATCTAGCCAGGCCAGGTCAGATCCTGCGTGGCTGATCCAATGTGGCAAAACTGTGACGAAATCAAATCGTCGTAGTATGAAATCGGTCTGGTCCATTTCAGTTGTCCATATGGGCCAAGCCCAGTAGTTCTGGCATGTTTATGTTTTCCCCTATCAATTTTAATAGGCTATATGGGACAAACTATAAGTTGTATATCCAAATCTAGTGTTATCCGGACACGTAAGTGAAAATTGACACAAGAACACAACACGTTTGCAAAATTGGTGATGTGGCGGACTTATCATTTCAATATATTATAATTGGGATGGTATGACGGTCTAAATTAGTCATAATCGACTCAACATAAGTTTATAGGCTCTATCATTTACACAATGATGAATTTATCTTATGCAATTATGATGTTTCTGATCAAAATCGTCACAATTTTGCTAGGTTTTGACATCCCAAAAAGCCCATGACCATCTGGTCTAGAATATTCATAAATTTATGATGATTTTATCCATAGTCACTACTAGAAGGTCATAGATTAACACATTTCTTGTAGTCTGACAACATGTGAGCAACACGCTCAATGGAAGATGCTCGTGTCACACTGCGGTCATGAAACCCACATCGCCCCAGATGTCGCGGCCACGGGCGGCAGAACCGTGCGGCCCTCGCAGGAAGAATCGAGACTCGTAGTAGTAGTTGTCCCGCGCTCGCCGAACACCTCCGTCGCATGGTATGGAAACCCAAGTTTAATCCAGAGATGCCCTCGTGCTATGATGGGATGTCGAGCTCCACGGATTTCTTATAGATCTACACCACCGGAGTCCAGGCCGCGGGCGGTGATGACCGTGTCATGGCAAACTGGTTACCTATGGGGCTCAAGGCCACGACGCGCATCTGGCTATTGAACCTTCCTGAGGGATCCACCATTTTGTTGTTCGCACTTTGTGGCCTCTTCATTGCCAAGTTTGGAAGAGCATATGGATTACCCCTCACGTACGATGACCTTCGACGAGTACGCCAGGGGGCTAGCAAGACCCCCTACAATTACTTACATCATTTCGACCAATGCCACATCAAGATCCCCTGACGTCGAGGTCATATCCGCCTTCGCCGAGGGTGTCACTGACACTAGAGAGCTTGATAAGATTAGCCATCACGGCGAGAATCTGTCCATGGTGGTAGAGCTCTACGCGACGGCTGACCGGTGAGCAAAGGCGGAAGCAGGGCATCTCTTCGCCCACGGAAAGAATAGCTAGACGACAGGCAAGCAGAAGCACCCACAAGAGGAAGGGACGGGTAGCCGAGTCAGCCCATGTTTGTTATGTGCTTTCCACTAGAAAGAGGGGGCACGACATCTACAAATGCTTCAAACTCAAGATGGTCCACAAGGAGTATGACTGTCAGAGAAATTACATGCATGATGATGGGCACGGTGACATGTGAGACCCTCACTTGGGGAAGTTCAAGCGGAGAAGTCGCTAACCCAAAAGTATCAGGGGCTCCCAAGAGCCATAGCGCACGACTACCAAGGGGCCCGATCGCTCGGCCATCAGTTTCGGACGGCGGTGACACGTGTCAGACAAACGGGCGCACCTATTCAAAGGTGACACCCAATCCCCCTCCTTCCCTTCCATAGATAGTCCTTCCGAAGCCCTGTGCACGGTCACGGTGGTATCATATCGAACATCAGAAAACCCTTAGTGACTTTTCATCTCAAACATCACTAGACGCTTGCATGATTTCCAAAAACTACCTTTTTAAACCCATGTGCTCGTCATGTTCTCGTGTATCTATCATATGAGAGGGGGACGGGAGCGGTGTCTATCACTAGTCCACCCATGTCAACAACAGAGCCTAAAGTTTTAAGCTCTGAACTTGCAGAATAGCTCTAGCGATAAGTCACCTCACCCACTGCTACTGGTGATTCAAATCCTCGTATAATACATACCAGAACTAGCAAGAACGTGCGTCACGAACTACTCAAGCACATTCGTCGCCAAGCAGGAGCACTAGAACGTACCATACCTGCGGCTACCTCCCCGAGGAACTAACAGGGAAAGTACGGGCCTTACAGTTTCCTCCACGAGGGACCTGTAAGGCGGCTCATGAGGGTACCCCCTAGTGGCCAACTCATGTAATACCTATTGTCTCCTCCTCGAGGGAACAACAGGAGATACATTTTCGCTATAGTCTCCTCCTCGAGGGACTTAAGGGCGACCCTCGAAGGTAATCACATTCGAAGGGTATTCTCGGAACTTTGTGTCCCATGAAGGAACTAGGGGTCCAACGAGCCCAGAGTTCGTGAGGAGGCTGAACATGTGTTTCGGACTTATCGGCGATGATAGCTATGGTGGATCTCGCACACGACAGAGAGTGGGCACAAGGGTTTTTTACCCAGGTTTAGGACCCTCTTGAGGAGGTAAAGTCCCTACTCCTGCCTTAGTTATATTTCCTATGATGCTGAGCGAGGGTACAAAGGTGGTATCACTTACGTTTTTCAGATCTCGGGGATCGATCCCTTTCTAAGGTGGGAGGAAGTCTCCTTTTATAGGGGAGCTGCGCCTCTTCCCGAATTGATGGGCGGGAAGGGTCACCACATTGCTGCCCAAGGAGAACTGGCTCATGAGAGTGCTTTATATGGACTCAGTCCAGTCTTCTTGAAGGAGATATGCCCTAGAGGCAACTAATAAATAGGTTTTTATTGTCATATCTCAATTAGTTTGTAATAGTTTCATATTATGCTATAACTATATTAATACGAAATGTTAATACACGTGTGGTATGTAAACAAACCAAGTCTCTAGTTACCTCTAGCGAACTAGTTCATTGGTCATGAGGATGATCTAGGGTTTCGAGATCATGGGCATTTATGCCAATTGACAATGAGGTCACGTCATTAGTTGAATGATGTGATAGAAAAACAACCCAACCAGTTGTATCTTAATGAGATCTAGTTACAAAGTTCACCATTAATGATAAACTAAGGAAACCTCGCAACCTGATCCTTAGACTGTGAGATAATGCAAAAGACTTTTCTGGAGGGAGCTTAGATGGTTATCAAGTATCATACCGTGACTGGGAGATCGAAAAGGTGCCACTCAGGTTTCCCAAAGGGGCGCGTATAGGAGTACATATGAAGACCAGGATTTTCCAATCCATGTAACAGATAGATACATATGTGGCCATCTCGGTGACGTTGCATTAACGAAGCTTGCAAGCGTGTGACTGGGTCATGGAATGCAACAACACGAAAACGAGAAAACAAGTTCATCAGTAACAAGATTGACCGAAGGTACGGAGATACCTTAAATCAAATCTCGGGTGAACTAGGTATCATGTGGCAAAGGGAATGGGAAACGACTGTTTACGGTTCAAACGACATTATCATCGTGCAATGCAGAGGGGTCCTTATGGGCATCGTGGTCCCGCAATTGATCAGTGATGGAGATCATGTCTGTGCCATTCCTGAGCCATGGGGAAATACACTTAAGGGTACGATGAGCTAGAGATACTTTGTAAGGTGGAATCACCATATGAAAGAGAAAAGGAAACCGGAAAAGTTCTGTGAGAGAATCGGAATCATTCCGGGAAAGATCTGAAGTCGTTCAGAGGAAATTGAAAGGGAACCGAAAGGTGTTTTCGGGTCAAATCAGATTTTGTAATATGTATTTACATATTAATTAATGTAATTAATATTAAATATAATTTGAAGGGGTATTCCACTAATGGGCCAAATTTCCTAGGGAAAAGGACCCATGAGGGAAAACCGAAAGGGGGAAGGGCCAAGGCCTAGCCGCCTCAAGGGGGCCCACCCACCTAGCCTAGGGCTATGCGCGGGGTGGGGCCCACCCCTGGACGGCCAGCCCATGGTGCCCTAAGGGCCTATGCGCCTCCCCCCTCTCTCCCTTGTTTAGTCCCACATGGGAAACCAAAAGGGGAGGGCACACCCCCTCCCCCTATATAAAGGGGTGCCCATGGGTGGGTATACACACACCAATATTTAGAGAAGTCCTTTGGTTGACTTTCTCCTTCCCTCTCTCTCTCTCATATCCATGTGTTGGCACGGTCCCAAGTAAGGATTGCCGTGCAAGAGACACCGCACCTGTAGCACACCGTTGCGTTGTAGGTATTCCAAGCCGGAGGTCTACTTCCACACTCCTGACAGGGATCAAGGATTCGGAGGTCGTCATCCTAGACCGTATGTGTACGAAACCATGAGGGGCCTCACCTGAGGCACCTTGGATGTCATGAGCCGGAGCTACTGCACGATGAAGAAGGAGCAAGGGGTGACCTGCGAGGAGCATCGCGACCTTGAGGTCGGCTACGAGTTCGACTACTTCAAACATGTTCCCCTCGGAACGTTAACCGCGTACGGTCTACAAGGGTATGTCTATATGCTCCGGTCGTTACTGCATTACTACATAGATAGATCTTGGGCGTTAGGGAGTTCCAACGTAGGAATTTTTTTGTTTTTTGCTACGGAACCCTACACTTCTTTCTTCTCATCAGTCCATAGATAAAGTCAAAATTGTTGCTGACGTCCGCTCACATTGTCGAGTCGACCTGGCTCCTTCTTGAAGGCAGGGATGACGTAGGCACTATTGGCTATTCTATAGCGTCTAAGGGGTCCGTTAGTGCTTTATCCTTTCCCAAGCCAGACCGCATAGTACCCAACCCAGTAGACCGCACATTGTTAGAGAAAGAGTCCTGCCTAGGAACAAGGGGTTCAATAAGCCCTGAGTTCGAGAGGGGGCAGAATAACTATTCTGAGCTTCTCGGTGATGGCAAAGACGTTGGCGCACGGACACGACATAGAGGTTGACACAGGTTTTTTTACCTAGGTTCGGGACCCTCGTGAGGAGATAAAGCCCCTACTCCTACCTGGTGTATTGCTCGAGGTGCCTCGCGAGGATATGGTGGTGATGTTGGGTTCGCAACATAGAAAACAAAAAATTTCCTACGGTGTGAACTACACGCCAAGATCTATCTACTAGGTACAAAGAAACGGGTGGACATACATCCAACGAGAACTTACCCTCGTAGACAACGAGCTTTGTTAACGAGTAGGAACTCGTGGTTGATGTAGTCGTACACTTGCCGATCTCAAGATCGTGATGAAGTCCAGCAGGTCCGGCTCCAGCACCACCAAGTCCAGCACCGCAAAGCAGCAGTGCATCCGTGATCACACACACGTCCGGTACCCCGACAACCTCCATCCCTCTCTCCAGCAAAGCAGTGGAAGCAGCAACTCCTTTCCAGATAAAGCCACCGGGAACATGTATCTCGCTAATCCGAGACCATGGGGAAATAATACTAGAGGGGGAGAGAGATCCTTCACAAGGAGGTGTGTGTGAGAAGTGAGGAGGGGTGGCCTTTTATAGGAGGAGGGGGTGCCCCTCCTTCATGGCCGGCGCATGGAGGGGGTGACCCTTCACCTCCTCCATTCATGTGGTGGTAACCCCTCCACATTAAAATACCCCTTCACATTCTCTTTTAAAGTCTCCACTTTAAATGCATTAAATTTCTCCAAATTTAATGCTCTCTCATTTAATAAAACTCTTTTATTATTTTTATTCAGAATTTTTGTTAATTACTTTAATTAACAAACATTCACATAAACCCCCCTACAACATTTCAATATTACATGCAGAACCAATTTCAGCATTTTCACCTGAAACAGTTTCGGTGTCTATTGAAATAATTCCAGCGCTTTCTTAAATCTTTATCTAAAACATATTTTCTCCAAATGGTGTCGGTATCCCTTAAGTGTGTCACCCTACGGTTCACGAATAATGCAGACATGATCGAGACCCCTCTCCGATCAATAATCAGCAGCGGGACCTGGAGATCCATACTGACTCCTACACATTCAACGATGACTTCTGTGATCGTGAGAACCTTTAACGCTAGTAACAAAATCCCTTTGTCCCGCGATATATTACATGTCTGAGATTTGATCATCGGTATCTCCATACCTAGTTTGATCTTGTTACCGACATGCACTCTTTTCTTGTTCCCGTGATATAACATTCTAGTGATCACATCACTTGCTTGCAAGCTATTTCAATGTGATATCACCGAGAGGGCCCAGAGTATATCTATCCTTCATCGGGATGGACAAATCCCACTCTTGATCCATGAGCCTCAACATAACACCTTCGTAGCACTAAACCCACCTTTATAGTCACCCTGTTACGATGTGATGTTTGATGTTATCAAGATACTCTTCCGGTGTTAGCAATTAACATGATCTCATGGTCTAAGGATAAAGATTACTCCATATGATATTATAGCAATATAAACATAATGACTTTGATGGTAATGCTATACTTCGGATGAATGTTCATCACATCATTCCACCAATGGTGTGACCTTGTTATTAATAACATCCAATGTCCATGATCAGCAAACCTTGATCATCTTGTTAATCAACAAGATAGTCTATAAGAGAGGCATAACTAGGAACCCTTTTTGTTTATTAAACACACATGTATTGATGTTTCCGATCAATACAATTCTAGCATGTAAAATAAACATTTATCATAAACATGGAATAAGATTATAACCACTTTATTATTGCCTCTCGGGCATATTCCCTTCAGTCTCCCACCTGCACTAGAGTCAATAATCTAGTTTGAAAAACTTTGCGTATTGAACACCTATGGCTTTCTGGTGTTGCATATACGCTATTGCTAGTGGTTAACATAATCTCTGGATCTGACAGTTTTAGGTCCGTGTGTATTTGCATGTCTCTGCGTCTCTACGCATCACCCATTCTCAAATGAGATGGCATTGTATAGATTTGGTCCTTTGGTGAGACCTTTAGTTTGTTCGGCTCAAAATATGTTGATATTATTGTCACACAATATATATTCATAACATTAGCCCACTTTGAACCACACCTAGTTTGATAACAAACTACTTAACATAAATGCCCTCCTTTGCTGCTACTATAGCAGTCATATTCTTAGCCTTTTGTTGTAGTATCCGTCACAATGTCTCAACTTTGGAACTCATCCAAATCCATCATGGAACATCCTTTCCATTACATTGTCCCCCCCATTGTCTAAATTGAGATAAATTTAATTTGTATCTTGTGACAAAACTAGTATCAATGTAACACTTTACAATGAACTACCTTTAACTATTTGTCACTTATACATTATATATTCTTAGTTCTTCCAAAGCTCATAAGAATATCTTTACTATTGTCCAATGATCATCTTATGAATCATTCTCGTATATGCTCATAACATTTAGAGCATAGGACATTCTGGATATATACATATCATGGTATAATCGATCAAAGTCTTCATGTGATTTTACTCACCAAGTGTTGAAACACTTGAATTTTGATACAATCCTTTCCATGCAGCAAGAACCTTTCTTGTTGTTTCCATATTGAACCCTTTCAATATCTCATATATGTATGTCTGGCACAACCATATTGGCGCCTTAATCTATCCATATAGATATTGATGCCTAATATTCCGGGTTTGCCCAGGTCTTTCATCGAAATCTTATTTTAATGAAATTCTTAACTTCTGTCAATACAAGATACATCATTTCCAATCAACAATATGTCCTCTACATAATGTATTAGAAATATGTCTCAGCGCTCCCACTTAATTTCTTGCAAATGCAAGCATCTTCATCATCTCCGATGAATTTAAACTCTTTTAACAGTTTCATCATGGTGAAGATTCCAACTCCGCTATGCTTACTTCAACTATTGAAGCTTACATGCCCTTTTAGCACCCTTTGAATTAACAAAACCCTTCGGACCATGTCATGTACATGTCCTAGGTTACCGTTCTATTAGAAGAACCTTGTTTTGTTTATTCAACTACCATATACCAAATTATATGTAGTGGTTGCTACATTAATCCGTCAAGACTATATATCGCTATGAAAGATCAAATCTTGTCATACTCAACTCCTTGAACATTGTCGTAAACTTCTTTCCGACATGTCGGCTATTTCATAGATGTTAAACATCCATGTCTTATTTCTTTATAGATCAAAACATGACCGATAGGCTTCACGCCTTTCCGGAGGGTCTTCCAAGTTCAGAAACTTGTTTTCTCGTGTATGGATACTATCACGGATTCTATGACTTCTAGTCATTTTATGGAGTCAGGGCCCATCATCGCTTCTTTGCATGTAGTCAGTTCATCATTGTCAAAACAATAACTACTTGCTTATCAAATCTTACTATTTGATTCTTACCGACCCACATGGTTCTATAGGAACTCTAATCTCCGAGATCACACCTTTTGTAATCACGAGAGCCATGAGCATTGTGGCCGCCACCGGGACACTTGCTGGCGCTGCGCTACTTAGCACATATAGCTAAGGTTCAACAACCTTATCAAAGTTCTATTGTCCTCCCACTTAACTTTTCACGAAAAATTCCTTCTCAAGAAACTTGACGTTCCAAGTAACAAACTCTTTTGTCCTCGGTGTTATGGAGAAATTCCCAACAAATTCTTTGGGATAACCTACAAAGACGTGCTTATCTGACTTTGGTTGTAAACATTTTACTTATGCATAGCATACCAAAATTTAAGAAAAGACAATTCGGGTTTTATCCCAAACCATAACTCATATGGTGTCATTTCAATGGATCACGATGGTGCTCTTTTCAGTGTAAAAGCGGTAGTCTCTAAAGTTTCAATCCTTAAAACATAATGGCAGTTTTATAAATGACACCCTTGATCTTACCATGTCAAACATGGTTTGATTTTATCTCTCGAATATGCCATACTCCTATGGTTTATCGGGAAACACAAATCATGAAACAATTCCTCAAGTCTTAGGTGTTTTTGCTAAACATGTAACTCAAATATCTTCCTTTATGATCGAATCATAAACTCTTTATTTTCTTGTTACAATGATTTTCCACTTCATCTTGCAAGTCTTTGAACAATTTTCAAATGTTTCATACTTCTTTCTTGTTAAGTAAATATACAGATATATTCACTCAAATTTTCGGAGAAAGCATATGAAGCAAAAAGATCCATCGCATATGGCTACACGTAATGGACTATGCACATCAGCATGCACAATTTCCAAAAAGCTAGTCATTCGTTCCTCTCTGGCCTATGGACGGAGTTTCAATTATCTCGAGGAAAGTATCACATGTGTCAATTGATCAAAATCAAAGGCTCCCAAAATCATCAACATGGAGTTTCTTCATGTTTTCTTTCAAATATAATTTAAACAGCGATGTCACTTCATAAGTGATCTTTCAATCATTTGTCTTGCGAGATTTTAGCAATAGTGTTTATGGATATGATTTCTCCAACTAGACTTGTAAAAGTTCATCCATCCTTTATGGAATACGGTAATTATTTGAACAGCCATTATTCTCATGATACCGGAACAAAATAACAATTATTTAAACAAATCTTCAAGGCTTGGTTTGATGACAACGAAAAACACAATAACACTTTATTTGTTTTTGATGAACATCATCACTCATTCTCTTACTGGTTACTTAGGCCATTGTAGTTCATGAATTGCGTTGTCCTGTATGACGCTTCATACCAACCAATTCGGTATCCAATACCTAAGAACCACATTGTTTAACAAGCAAGGAATATAGCCATAACATGTATATCTTCTATATACCTAAGTTGGACATCTCCAACCTTTTATTTTCTGCCAAATATTTTATAGATTCTCTTTCAGCAATTCCTTTTCTTTTAAAAGAATATATCAACATCAATAGTGGTGTCATGAACATGACACATGGTACAAAGCGTATATAGTCAAATACTAATACCTTTGGACTTGCACTTTGAAGTGGATCACCATCATCAAATGTTTGGCGTTCTTTCAAAAATCCATTCTTTAGTAATCTATTAGTGTAGTAAACATTTTACTTACATCTTCTATTCATCCTTATCATGACAACTTTCATGATCAAACTACTATAGCCTATAAGGAAGAATCGCGAGTATAATATCATTTCCCAAAACCTTTTTGGTAGATTCGGATGCCTAGCATCTCCATCCTTCACAAATTCTCATACAATATGAGAACATGTATTTTGCTAAATTATACTCTATCATAATGCAACCAAAAACATTGTTTCAGATATCACAATATCTTTCACAGATGATGGTTTCTGAAACAATTTCCAGCTCCAATATAATCTTGATATTAAAACAACTTTTTGAATATCAATAATCATGGAGGCAAACATGATACTTTAGATACTAACATTGGAATTCTTACTCTTGATTTAATACTACTTATTAAACTTCATGGAGTAAATAGAGTTTGCTGAAAGTTTGCAATAGGACTTATAAACTTTAAATTGACATTCAAAACAATATGATACCAGTTCGTAAAGTAAATATCCAGAATTCTATAGTTCTATTATCTCAAATAAAAAACTAAGCATAAGGTAGAAAACGAATGCTAATGACTACAACAAACTATGCAAATTCACTTTGATTTAATTTATGACAAATTTGGTTCGACTAATCCAAATTAGAAATGAACTCCCACTCAAAAACGACATCCCTCGTGCCTTTTTGGTGATTACATGAACCAAATCCACTACACCAAGTCCGATCATCACGTGAGTTGATGTAGCTTCAAAGGCGAGCACCTATATGGGCATCATATCAACTATATGACTCATGCTTAACCTTTTGGTCCGTGTTCCGAGGCCATGTCTGTACATGCTAGGCTCTCCAAGTAAGAACCTTAGTACTAGCATGTGTAAAACTGTCTTACACCCGTTTGTATGAAAGCGTAGAGTCGAGTACACCCGATCATCACTTGATGTCTCGAAGTACGATCCACAAAATGGTGCATACTTAAGGAAGAACACATTTTTATGTTGATATCTAAAAGAGGGATCATCTTACAATGCTACAGAAAGCGCCAAACTAGCAGTATAAGATGCTAACATCTAATGTGTAAAGTGAGATGATATGGTCCATGCATTTGATCTCTATCATTTGCATCGTGGTATGATCTCTATCATTCCTTTGTGTGTAAGGCCAAGGTCTATGGAACTTACACGTTGAGTGTGTTGTAAGAGTATCTATCATACATCTACTTACAACAATACCATATCAATACACTAGCCCAGCAACGATCTAAACTAGACGCCTCTAATTTATCAATTGCAAGTTTTACGTGGCTTAGGGCTTTCGGAGAAAGAACCGTTCTTACCTATGAACATGAACCACAACGAGAATAACCAAGTTATTAGCAACTCGTTGTAAATCAGATATTGACTATAGTAGGAGAGACAGACACCCACCAGCCACTTATGCAAAACAAGTTGCATGATAGTCGTGGAACCGGTCTCATGTACGATGACATGTAAGGTTGGTCCGGGCCGCTTCATCCCACTATGCCACCAATATCCAAAATACATAGAAGATGCAATAACATGATCATCATCACCCACATATCAACATATGTGTACTACCCGTGCTAAGCACCTACGCATACATCAGGCTCTGATACCACTGTTGGGTCCGCAGCATCGAAAACAAAAAAATTCCTACGGTGTGAACTACACGCCAAGATCTCTCTACTAGGTACAAAGCAACGGGTCGACATACATCCAACGAGAACTTACCCTCGTAGACAACGAGCTTTGTTAACGAGTAGGAACTCGTGGTTGATGTAGTCGTACACTTGCCGATCTCAAGATCGTGATGAAGTCTAGCAGGTCCGGCTCTAGCACCACCAAGTCCAGCACCGCAAAGTAGCGGTGCATCCGTGATCGCACACACGTCCGGTACCCCGACAACCTCCGTCCCTTGCTCCAGCAAGGCAGCGGAAGCAGCAACTCCTTTCCAGATAAAGCCATTGGGAACATGTATCTCACTAATCCGAGACCATGGGGAAATAATACTAGAGGGGGAGAGAGATCCTTCACAAGGAGGTGTGTGTGAGAAATGAGGAGGGGTGGCCTTTTATAGGAGGAGGGGGGTGCCCCTCCTTCATGGCCGACACATGGAGGGGGTGACCCTTCACCTCCTCCATTCATGTTGTGGTAACCCCTCCACATTAAAATGCCCCTTCACATTCTCTTTTAAAGTCTCCACTTGAAATGCATTAAATTTCTCCAAATTTGATGCTCTCTCTTTTAATAAAACTCTTTTATTATTTTTATTCAGAATTTTTGTTAATTACTTTAATTAACAAACATTCACATAAAACCCCCTGCAACATTTCAATATTACATGCAGAACCAATTTCAGCATTTTCACCGAAACAGTTTTGGTGTCTATTGAAATAATTCCAGTGCTTTCTTAAATCTTTATCTGAAACATATTTGCTCCAAATGGTGTCGATATCCCTTAAGTGTGTCACCCTACGATTCGCGAATAATGCAGACATGATCGAGACCCCTCTCCGATCAATAATCAGTAGCGGGACCTGGAGATCCATACTGACTCCTACACATTCAACGATGACTTCTGTAATTGTGAGAACCTTTAACACTAGTAACTAAATCCCTTTGTCCCGCTATATATTACATGTCCGAGATTCGATTATCGGTATCTCCATACCTAGTTTGATCTCGTTACCGACATGCACTCTTTTCTCGTTCCCGTGATATAACATTCTAGTGATCACATCACTTGCTTGCAAGCTATTTCAATGTGATATCACCGAGAGGGCCCAGAGTATATCTATCCGTCATCAGGATGGACAAATCCCACTGTTGATCCATGAGCCTCAACATAACACCTTCGTAGCACTGAACCCACCTTTATAGTCACCCTGTTACGGTGTGACGTTTGATGTTATCAAGATACTCTTTCGGTGTTAGCAATTAACATGATCTCATGGTCTAAGGATAAAGATTACTTTGTATGATATTATAGCAATATAAACATAATGACTTTGATCGTAATGCTATACTTCGGATGAATGTTCATCACATCATTCCACCAATGGTGTGACCTTGTTATTAACAACATCCAATGTCCATGATCAGGAAACCTTGATCATCTTGTTAATCAACAAGCTAGTCTATAAGAGAGGCATAACTAGGAACCCTTTTTGTTTATTAAACACAAATGTATTGATGTTTCTGATAAATACAATTCTAGCATGTAAAATAAACATTTATCATAAACATGGAATAAGATAATAACCACTTTATTATTGCCTCTCGGGCATATTCCCTTCAGGTGAACCAATGTCTAGGGTTACAGATTGCTGGAATCGACCCCTTCCAAGGTAGGAGAAGGCCTCCTTTTATAGGGTAGCTGGGCCTCTTCCCCCCAGATGTTGGGTGGGAAGGGTCAGCACACCGTCACCCCTCGAAGACTTGGTCTACAAGATAACTTTTGGTGGACTCGGTCCTCTCATCTTGGTCGCTCGCTAGTCCTTTGCAAAGATGGTCCTTCGGGCGCTGTCCTTCGCTATCCGATGCCTCCCTTGTCCCCTTAGCACCAAAGTGTCAAGGGACAGCTGCCTTGGCCCCGATGATGTCCTCAACATCTTTGCATTAGATGGGGGATGGTCCAGCCTTTCTTACTTAGGCGACCCATGTGGTCCTGGTCCTCCCTGCGGGGTTTTGTCTTCTTCTTCTTCCTCACTATGGTAGCATTAGGGATACACCCCTAGGCATGTCTCGTCTCCCCAAGGCTAGTACTAGGACTCGGGCGAGTCGGCGCCCTACCGCGATGGTCGGCAGGACCTAGGAGTATTTCCCTCACAAGGCGGTATCCTTAGGTTTCCCTCGTGAGGCCTCCTTCCTCATCCCTCCTCTTCAGGAGGGGACGGTGGCCCTGTCGGTGGGCCCGTTGACCAAAGGTCGTGGTACCCCAGGTGTCAGGACTCCGACAGTAGCCCCCAGGCGCATGCAGCGCTTGTGCCTCCTTGAAGGCATGAAGGGGCAAAGGCCCAAATGGTCGGTGGGACCTACCTCGGGCACGGCTGACACGGCACCCGTCCCCTGGGAACATCTACGCCATGCATTTGAATCGTCGGAAGAGAAGGGATCTGCCTTGCCTCGAGAACCACACCCCGCGACGTGACGGTTCGCTGAGGGGGTTCTGCGACTCGTGCCACGTGTCCGGTGCAATGACATGACCCTTTGCCTTGTTAAATTGGGACCCGGGCGCAACACCTCCTCTTCGACGCCATCATTTCTAACTCCCAGACCCTTCTCCCCTATTTCTGATCGTTGAAAACCCCATTTCTCCCATGACGCCCGAGTGACTCTGCGTAGGCGAGAAAGGAAAATCCTTCGCGACAGACGAGATGGAGACCCATCCTGTGAAGCATGGGCATGGGCAGCTTTGCGGTAGCGGACACGGGATATGTGGTGTTCGTGGTGCCGAACCGGCTGGCGCCTTGCCCCTCGGGGACACAACGGCCACCAGCGGAGAGATTCCAGTGAGGTAAGGGCACGAACGACCATGCAGGAAAGGGCGCGGGCGGCCCGGTGGTCTCCGTGCTAGCCCAGTCGGCGCCTTGGCTTCCAGGGCTACAATAGCAATCAGCAGAGAGATGCTGGAGCAACGTAGTCACGTCCGCCCTCGTGGTAGTGGCCATGGACATCACGGGGGATTCGGAGGTGGATGTAGCATTGGTGTGGAGCCCGCGGCGCTCCTTGCTCCTACGCCTCCAGCAGATGTGATCAAGCTCGAGGACGACCCCCAAACCAGAATAGGTCATTGACTTTGTCCTCATCCTCTGGGACACAGACTGGTCCACCCGGGTGAAGCTTCCCAGGATCTTCGCTCTTGGGGTTGCGGGCGACATCCTTCAAGGCATGCTTTTGAAGTATTCCGGCAGTGGCGACCGGTGGAGCGTGAACATCAATATTCTTGCGTCAGGCGAGATGTAACTCACCGTCAGGTGGGCCAACTTTGTTCATGACCACTACATCTAGCAAGGCTCCATGCTACGATTCTGCTATACCAGTGGAGGGGGTTTCTTCGTGACGGTGTTTGATCCCCTTATGTGCCTCGTAGAGTTCACGCCCCACCTCTAGAGGGTTTGAGCCGGGGTTCTGCCACAGCCGCGGCTACCCTGCCGTCGTCGTCTTGTAGCGCTTGTGGCCTTTTGCTTTTGCAGGCACGGCTTGTAATGAACCTTTTTAATTGCTTCTTCTTGTGGTTGCCATCTCTGGTGCACATTGTCGGGTTGTGTTGTGCGCGGCCATCCCCCGAGTTGTGCGGGTTCATCATGCATCAAAATAACGCTCCGAGGAACACCACGATCCGGCCGTTACATCTATTGCGGGCCTTGACACTGTCACTTGGGCCCTGCCTGTTAAGGAGAGAGTCCTCTCGAGTCCCTTGCAGGCCTCGCATGGGGGAGGGCGTAGCTCTGCATACATCCTAGAGGATCTTGACGGTGAGGTTGCCCTGAGTGCAAGTTCATGTAGGCTAATATGGTAGTACGAGGGCAGCGGGAACCTTGCTTGATGTTTGCTAGGGCGGCCACCGAGGGAGAATGACCCTGCTAGCTACTTTGTGACCCTCTCAAGGAAGGAGACCATGTGGGGAACAAGTATCGACGTGACCCCACATACGCCGGGTATGCAATCTCATCCATCTTTAGGAGCCTTGTCACTAGAAGTGGTCCGTAGGTCCGGCGCTCGGTTCTTTAGGTCTTGGCACCGGTTGGAGGTGCCCGCTTGGAGGGGAGCATCCTTGTGACCGGCCCCATAGGCCTCTCGGGGAAAGCCGTGAAGTCGTGCCCGTCCTGCTGGCCTCTCGAGGAGAGGGTCGCATGGTAGTGTTTAGCCTATTGGTCCCTCAAGGAGGAGTTTGTGGGCGTAGCACCGAGTTTGGCCGCTGGAGGGTAATACCCTTACGAGCCACCTCGTGACCTCCCGAGGGAAATACCATCGGGTAAATTCTTATCCTGTTAGCCCCCTCCGAGGAAGATACCATAGGTATAGCAAGAATTTTGGCTGATGGAGGGTGATTCCCTCACAAGCCGCCCTGTGAGCCTCCCGAGGGAAGAACATAGGGAAAATTCTTATCCTGTTAGCCCCTCGGAGGAGACCGTAGGTCTAGCAAGAATTTTGTCCGCTAGAGAGGGATACCCTCATGATCCGCCCCATGAGCCTCCCGAGGGAAAGACCGTAGGGAAAATTCTTATCCTGTTAGCCCCCTCCGTGGAGGAGACCGTAGATCTAGCAAGAAATTTGGCTGCTGGAGGGGGATACCCTCATGAGACGCCTCGTGAGCCTCCTGGGGAGAGAACATAGGGAAAATGCTTATCCTGTTAGCCCCCTCCGAGGAGGATACCGTAGGTCCAGGAAGAATTTGAGCTGCTAGAGGGGAATACCCTCACGAGCCGCCCTGTGAGCCTACTGAGGGAAAGATCGTAGGGCAAAACGTGTGCTGCTGAGGGCTCCCTACGAGTGTCGTGCAAATGTTTCAAGCACCAGGGGTCAAGGGTGACCCATCAATAGGCTGGCCTTTAAGTTCAGAGCTTGACACTTTAGGTACTGGTCGAAAGGCGGTGGCCCGTTCGTATGCCAGAAACCATGGGTGAGTTGACTTGATGTTGTAACCGCCCTTTTTGAGCACCAGGTACCGTGGGTGAGTTGACTTGTAGAAGGAGCCGGTCGGTAAGTTCAGAGCTCCACACTTTAGGTCTTGGGTCGACGGGGCATGGCCCCTTCGAGCACCAGACACCATGGGCAAGGTGAAATTTTATCGGGGCCACTCTGCAAGTTCAGCGCACAACACATTAGACCCTGGGTCAATGGGTGGTGGCCCTGCGATAGGCACCATGCCTAGCCCCCCACTCGTGTGGCCGTTGTCGAGGAATCTCAACAGCACGTAGCTCTCGAAAGTGTTTTCTCAAAGAGGGGGAAAACCAATGGCAAAATTAGTTCTAGGCTCAAAATCCGCAAGAAGGGAGTGGTGAATGAGTCCAACTTATTACAAAGCCCCCAAAGCCAGGATGGGATCCAAAGCAGGAGGTAGCAATGGCGAGCAGAGCTGGGTGTCACCTTTGTGGAGGAGTGATGGCAGCTTACTAGCGAGGGGGCAATGTCCAGACAGGAAGCATCATAGCACGCGTGCCAGAGTAACCGCCTGAGCTTCGTGGGGGTTGCCCCCCAGGTCCCCATCCTCGACAACCCTTGGCCGGAAGACGGGGACATACCAATGGTGGACATCGTAGTCCTCTGGAGCCCCCGGGTTCTCGTCCTCAACAATGTATGCCTAGAAGACAGGAGCATACCGAGGGTGGGTGCTGTAACTCTCTAAAGCCCCCGGGTCCCCATCCTCGGCAGCGTATGGCTGGAAGATGGGGCATACCGGGGATGGGCTCCCAAGTCCCTAGGTTTCCCCCATGTCCACTTTAGTGAATCGTCCCCTTCGTTCGCCATGCCACCGTATAGCTGGCTTGTCTCGGCAAGCCCCTTCTTATCCTGGGCTAGGTGGGCGCTTGGCCGGTTACCATGCTCGCTGTCGTGCTTGCGCTTCTTCGGGCCTTCATGTCCCATTCGGATTGCCTTGAGCTTGAAGCACTGGCTAGTGTTGGGCACCGGATGCGGTGGAAGACACAGTAAGGCTGCTCACTATCTTCCTCCTTCAAGTCCTTTCCGTGGGGGAGTTTATGCTCGACGCCCTTCAGGCAGGTATCCATGACCCTCCCTCCGGCATCGACGGATGTCATCACTCTAGTCACACCATTGCCCCAACCGCGGGCGAGCGGATTCCCGGCTGGTGGTCGGGGTCACGGGCAAAGGTGCCACAGAGACTCGTAGTGGATCCCGCCAAACTCCCGGCATGCCTGACGAGGGTAGCAATGGGCGGGGGCGCACTCTTCCACATCCCTGAGCCGGGTGGAGAACGGCGAGCGAAGAGCCGACCAAGGGCCGGTGGGCTCTTCCTGGAGTTTTACCCATTGAACCTTGGGTGCATCCTCTCGGCTCCATGGGAAATAGCATGCCCTGGTGTAGCTATCCCTGCTGTCCGCCTAGATGTCGGTGGGGTAGCCAGATGGGAGCTCGCAGAGGCGGGAGGCTCCTGCACCGCCTGTCGACGAGGTGTCTTGATGGTCACCGCCTAGCCAGGCATCGACGTGGTAATGCCTTGGGGTGCCACCAGGGTGCTGGGCTGCACAGTGACTCCCACCCCCCAAAGTATCGTCCTCGGACAAGCTCCATCCTTGGGAAAGCAAGGGCGGCTATGTCGTGGAGCCCGATGAGGTACGCGGTCCACCTTTCCTAGTCCAGCTCGGCCAGCGGCGGAGCGGTTGTTCCTACGACACGAGCTCATCCGTCTCCAATGCAGGCCAGTCGGGCCAGCTGTACAGGGACACGGTGCAAAAGATCGCCGCGTCCCCGGAGGGGAGAAATCATGGCCCACATGATGGAGGAAAGGGGAGCTCAGTCCGCCCCTCACCTATGTAGCAGGCGTTGTGGCGGGGTGTAACAGGATGGAGTCCGTCTGTGCCCAGCCCGTGGCACCACGATGGGCGTGCTCTCGTCCTGGTCTTAACTCAGCGCAGGCTGACATGTCGACGGCATTGGCGAAGGTCATCGAAGCATGCCTCATCCCCCTACCTGGCGCGTCAAATGTCGATGAAAGAGTCCCGCGTGGGAACAAGGAGTCCAACAAGGCCTGAGTTCAAGAGGGGGCTGAACAAGCGTTCCGAGCTTCTTGGCGACGGTGAAGACGGTGGTGCACAGACAGGACCGAGAGGTTGGGTTATTTTACCCAAGTTCGGGACCCTCGTGAGGAGGTAAAGCCCCTACTGCTACTTAGTTGTATTGCTCGCAGTGTGTCGCGAGGATATAGTGGTGAACCAATGTCTAGGGTTACATATTGCTAGAATTGACCCCTTCCAAGGTAGGAGAAGGCCTCATTTTATAGGGCAACTGGGCCTCTTCCCCCCAAATGTTGGGCGGGAAGGGTCACCACACTATCACCCCTCAAAGACTCGATCTACAAGACTACTTTTGGTGGACTCGGTCCTCTCGTCTTGGTCGCTCGCTAGTCCTTTGCAAATATGGTCCTTCTGGCGCTATCCTTGCTATATGACGCCTATCTTCTCCCCTTATCACCAAAGTGGCAAGGGACAGCTTCCTTGGCCCCGATGATGTCCTCGACATGTTTGCATCAGATGGGGGATGGTCCGGCTTTTCTTTACCGAGGCGACCTGTGTGGGCCTTGTCCTCCCAACATGGTTTTTTCTTCTTCTTCCTCGTTGTGGTAGGATTATAGATACGCCCCAGGGCGTTTCTCATCTCTCCCAAGGCCAGTTCTGGGAGTCGGGCGAGCCGGCACCCCGTCGTGGTGGAAGGTAGGACCAGGGAGTATTTTCCTTGTGAGGCGGCAACCTCAAGTTTCCCTCGTGAGGCCTCCTGCCACATCCTGCCTCTTTAGGATGGGATGATGGCCCCGTCAGTGGGCCCGTTGACCAAAGGATCGTGGTACCCCAGGTGCTAGGACTCCGACAGTTGTTACCTTGTCATCTTTTTTCTTTCTTGACATGAGTGTGGGAGCCTCATAGTGGATCATAGGGAGAGAACCGATGCCCTTTAGATCGGTGTCATCTCCGCAGGGGGCCTTCTCCTGGCATGATCCCTCCTGAGGGATTGTCTAGCCCTCCTCGAGAGCCCGAGGGATCCGGGGGCGAGATTATCTCACGAGGCCACCGTTTGCCTAGGCATGGTACCTACCGACTGGTGGGTCAAGGTACCCCAGATGTCAGTGACCTGACAGTAGCCCCCGAGCGCTGACCTTGCACGTGTCCGCTGATGGACATGAACGGGCGAGGGCCCTAATGGTCAGTGGGTCCACTGCTTTTGACCTCCTCGTCTCAGGGCCGCTTCCCGGCCGCATCTAGGTCATGCATACCAAGCGGTGAGACATATCCAGTCGTTAGATCAGGAAAACCCTACATGTCGAGACGTGCTCCGGGAGTCGTGCTCTCCATTGATGGAACATGCGAAAGACCTGTAGTTAATTCCTTGCGCCTGAGGAGATGGGGCATCCTTCCTCCATGATAAAAGGGAGGAAAAACCCATGCCCCTTCCCTCTCAGTTGTCCATTACTCCATTCCTCCCCTCTTATTTCAACACTCCCCGACCGGAGCGTAACCAATTCCCATGGCACTAAGCAGGCCTCTGTAGTAGAGAAAGGTAAAGCCATGATGGAGGAGGCGGCGGAAACCAATCTAGTGAATCGTGGACATGGACGGTCGTGTGGAAGCGGTCGTGGGCATGGCGCCAGTCGTGGCGGGGCGTCATCCCACACGCTGGCTATTGTAGCCTCTAGGGAGGTCCCGGTGAAGCGGGGCCGCGGTCATCCATGTGTGTTGGGGGGATGACTCCAGGGAGGGTCGAGCCAGGGTATAAATACGGTGCCAGCCGAGGTATAACAAGGTCAAAGCAAGTGCTGACCGAGGTACCTGAAGGTCGGTCGAGTTACGGCCGACTTAGCCATGGGTGTTTCCACCTAACATTACATCAGTAGACATATAGCGTATGTCGGCACCACCATGTTGTGTGTTTGCAGATATCGACTAGGCCGGGTTAACCAGGCGGGAGCCATGTCACTAGTTGGCTTATAGAGGAAGGAAGGAATCTCCCCTTGGTTAGTGCTTTTCTCTCTCTACTAGAGCCACTGTGGGAAGCGTAGAAGACAGAGAGGCAAAGACCAGAGGTATGGGCCGACAAAGGTGATGTTGCCTAACCGTTGGCGGTCAGGTCACATGGAGCCACAGAGGCTTACGACACGGGCGCTGAGAGGCTTACGCCACTGTCTCACAGAGGCTCACGCTAGGGAAAAGGAGCGCACCATTTTGCTATTCTGAGAGGAGCATATTCATGGAATATGTTCTCCACGTATGCCCTAAGTGTCACCTGGGCACCCCTTTTTATGGTGAGTTAGGACCTCCAAGGAGGAGGTCGGCCATTTTACTAGAGGAAAGAACCCTAGAGAGAGAGGTGAGTAGAGAAGATCTTCATCTTCCTCTTCTCCTCAATACAGCTAAAGGAGCATCTGTAACCTTGGTAGATCTTGAGAATACAAACCTTCGTGTGTGGAATCACCACACTATCCCTCCATGGATACCACTAGCACACATTCGCCCCATCTTTAGCCTATCCATGGAATCTACCGTGAGACCACCACAACAGTTGGCGCCCACTATGGGCCCAGCAGCGGTGCTAGCTGGAGTCAAGATCCGGACGAGAAACTTCATCGTCTCCGGGCTTGTTTAGCACTTTGGAGCACTGGACTACGTCAGCAACAATGTGTGCAGCTTCGGTGACCACCCTCCTCCGTGCAACAGGCTCTTCATCAGCTTCGGCGCCTACAAGATCTATGTCAGTGTCGACGAGTCATGCGTGCACCCACAACATGTCGTCGAGGGAGGAGAACCTCCTCTTAGCGCAGCTCACGGTCCGCGTATCACTCGCCCTACTAGCTGCGTCGAAGTGATGATGAGTGCGTCTGACGCGGGAGCAAGCAAAGGTCTAGTAGAAGACCCAGAGACAATACCCAAGGTACCTAGGGATAGAGGTCCACCGTTAGAGAGGCCGCAAAACATCTTGCAGCAGGCAATAGAGAGTCTTAATACTCCTATAGCCCCTATAGTAGATCCGGCATAGGCACAGACCGATCTAGAGGAGACCCGGTTGAAAATGTTAGCAGGGCAAAGAGAGTAGCAGCGCTTCAGCAGTCATTGAACATCATGCTACGTGAATATGCAAAGGCAAACAAGATTAGTCCCACCCGCATGGATAGTGTGAAGATTAGGGGTAGGAACCTCCTTAGTGAGATAGATAAGGAATATGTACCTAGACCAGGGGAATCAGGTAACCCCATGTCAGCGGGTCTACCGAGGTATAGCACCCCGGCAAAGAACCTCAGGACAGCAGATGCGGCAGCGTCCGAGCTAGAGGGTATGACCAGTGAAGCCCGACAAAGGTAGCAAGAAAGAGTCATTGAGTTAGTAAAAATTGCTAACAAACTAAATGAGGAGTTGCTCAAGGAAAACCTGGCAAGGGCAGGAGGCTCCAAAGTCGTTCATTTGGTAGGGGGTCGTCCGGCAAAATCAGATAGGGCAGCATCATCTCCACATGAAGGCCCAAGGAGAGAAGAGGTAGGGACCTTAGGAAGAAAAGTAATACAGTATGATGAGGATCGACACAGTGCTAGACGAGGTGAAGGTTGACGAGGTAACCTCGGCCAAGGTCATACATGATAGGGAAACGCTGGGTATGGCAATGCTGGATAGCCTAACTCAGCAGGAGCTGGACAAAATCCACCTCGGCAGCACGAGCAATAGTACATACCTTGTAACACCCCTAGTTCTACTACTGATAATTAGGGTTGATTGTGCATACCATGAGCATCATCTTTTCTAAATAAAATGCATGGAAGAAGAAAATGATTACAAAAACCCTAAACCCTAATCTTCCCCTCTCTATTGGAAATGTATTCAAGAGGGGTTTTGTATTTTGAAAACTACCAAAATTATGGAGCCCAAATGGACTATAAGGGCCCCTACAAAATTTCAATATTTTACAAAAATCCTTAGGTATTTTGAAATGTTCAAAATAGAAAAGATTTTGAAAATACAAACAGGAAAATGAAAACAAAAAAAGGATTTCTGGAAGAAAATCTTGTTTCTAACTCTAACTGGGCCGAGCCCATCTCTCTTCCCTCTCTAACTCCCGCCCAGTGCGCACCAGCAGCTCCCTCCCTCTGTCCCTTTGTCGTGGCCCACTTGGCCCATCTACAGACCACCATTGGCCCGGTACCCCTTCGACCTCCTGTATCACCATTATCTTCCTCCCCGATGGAGGGAAGCAGCTCTGTGGCTCCTCCATAGCCACCCGATGTTCCTCCTTGTTGCTATGATGCGTGCCACTGCCCCCTGCATCTATAAATCTCGACACTGCCGCAGGACTAACCCTAGCTTCGCCTTATCCACTTTTCCCCTCATTCTTTTGCTCGGCACCAAACCCTAGCTTTAGATGCTCCGGTGTTCCCGTCGCCTCCAGCCTCCTCGAGACATGCCATGACGCCCAGGATCTCTGCCTCATCGCCATGCCTTCCTCGTCAAAGGAATCGAACTTGCATAACCAGAATCGACCGCAATGACCTCTTCTCCCCGACCTCCGGCCACCGACGATTCGCCTCCCTCCGGCCTCCCCTTCCTCCCCGACACTGGTATCACGTTCGTGGTGAGACAATTGTGCTCCAGCATATCTCCATGATCTCCCTCTTACTCCCTGTTGCTCCGCTACCAAGCATCTGCAAGTCCCGCCGCCAGCCGTCGTCATGCTCGTCGCTACAGTGACCTCCTACAAGCGGCGCCACCTATTTCTAGCTCAGCGCGAGGCGCTGAGTCGAATCAGACTAGCCCCACGATCTCGCGTGCTCCCGATCGAAGGATCGATACACAATCTGAGGATCAAGCTCTGGCCGACGTCAGCATGACGGCATGCCTATGCCCTAAGCCCATTTCTTTTATTTAAATGTTTTTGTAATTCTTTTATGAATAAATAAATAACCCTGTGGGCCCCATCTGTTAGGTTTTAATACTTTCATAATTTTTTTCTGAAATGATTAAATATATGACATGTGGGTCCAGATGAAAAAATATTTTAATAGTATTCCAAAAATGTTTAATTGTTTTAGAATGATTTAAAATGGATTTAAAATGAGAAAAAATATAACTAATTCATTTTAAGTCAGAAAAATATGTATAATATATCAAAATGTTTAGGAAAATGAGATTTACATAATAGACTCATAATCATGCATTGTTGAACAACTTTAATCGCAAAATTAATTAGAAGAACAAATGGACCCCCGTAGGTGACTCCGAGGTTCCCCTATTCTAGGGTTTGTACCCTTCGGACCCTATTTAAAATGACCAAGCATGTTTTAGGGTTTCAATTCAATGTTAACTTGTCATATCATCATCCCTGCTTGAGCATTGCATCGATGTCATGTGTTGATTGTTTCTTTCCTTTCTGGTGTTTCTGCTTCTCGGTAGAACTCGGAGTTGATGTAAGCAACGAGATTGAGTACAAGATTAAAGACAGAGATCAACACCATCAAAGATTATCGATGAACAATGTCAAGAAGATGAACCTGAAGATCTATAGTTGGGTATCAACAGGCAATGGCAAGCATAGCCCCACACATGATATAATCATATGCTTTCAAAGTATTTCAATTCTTGACATGTGCATACGATTCATGTTTTTATCGATAGATAGAATAATCCTATCCGATGCATGTTACCTTTGTATCCTGTACTCCCTGGTCCACTGCACCTAGCATAACTAGGGTCTGGCTTATGTGCTTCGCTAGAGCTATTTATGTCTGTTGTTCTTAGCCATGCTTAGCTATTACCGCTAGTCCATCTGGTTGATAAATCAGAGCTTCAAATGAACCTAGTTGGATAGGATGACGTGGTATGATCAGAGATGTAAGGTTAACATGCTAAGGCTTGTATGGGTGGCCACATCGGGTTGTGGTTTTTGTAGTCCCATACTTGCCACCACTAGGACCTGAGTTCTTGCCTCTTGAACGAAGACAAGCGTACAGCCACACGGGGGCCTGGAAACCACCTCGACCAACTAACTTGCCTAGTAGATTCCATGAGTCACATAGTTTGGGAATTCCATTTGATATATGCATTTTGGTTGTTCTCGAAGGCGGTGAAGGAGGTGCATTCATATAGGTAGGTAAGCATGGTCGGGATTAAGAGAGGCATGGCCTCTGTAATCTTGTTCCCTGCACAGATCTCTAGGGACCGACTTCGGGACTTGACCCATTACGGCGGCATCTCTTTAGGGCGTGACTCATGGTCTTAGCAAAAGTAAGGTAAAGGTCGTGGTGAACCACTCTCTGCCGGCCTTCCAAGGAAGAGGGCTTATAGCTTGGCACTAAGAATCGGTTGGCGCGTGTGGGTAAAGTTGTGCACCGCTACAGGGTTTTAATCTTTTCGAAAAGCCATTTTCACAGTTATGGACGACTTGGGAATGGATTCAAAGATCATAGAGAACCGTAACATAATCGTAGAACTTGGCAAGAGAAGTGAGGTGTGTTCTAAGGATGCTTCCTTAGGTATCGAGGGGGTGATCCTAGTTGGTAGGTTTCACCTGATAATGATCTAGTGGATATCAAAGATGATCAAAGATAGATATATTGTTTTCTTATCCCCTTTTAAAAGGACCTATTAGTCGAGCATCCTTCCCCTTTTTACAAAGAAATCTAGCTTTATGCAAAATAACCCCACCAGCCATAAGTCTTGCAGAGTACACCCTATACTGAGCCTTGCTTTGTTGATACTTTTGCAGCAGGTAAGTGTTACCATAAAATAAGAGTTCGGGGCATCGACCTCGATGAGTAGTTTGGGGTTCATGGTCGGCAGCCTGAAATCTATGGATTGGGACGTCATCGTTATGCTTCAGGCTTCTTAGGACATTTGTTAAGTTTGCTATACTTAAGAGCATAATTTCCCTTCCGTTGTTTGATGTTTATGGTCAGTGACCTCTACTTGTAATAATTTGATTCTTCGCTCAGTTATGAGCTTGTTGTAATAACTTTTGTGCCGTAGGGTCACTGTTGTGTTACCGATTCTCTCTTTGTACGCTTTCGAGATTTAGGTTAGGCTTATATCAGACAAAGGCCTGGGATTTGTCTAGCCCTAATCCTAGGGGTGTCACAGGTTTTGGTCTCAGAGCAGTACCATCTATAAGAAAACCTTTCTACTGGTCGATGTTGAGTATAGTGTTTGTGAAAACTATTTCAAAGATGAAAAGTGTTTGCGAAAACTGTGGTATGCTTATTTTTCTCCTTATCCAGTTTCGCTCTAACTCTAGGTCATCTCATCTTATGTTGACTTTGGAAAAGTTTTGCTATCTCGTCTCTTCTTTCAAAGTTAGGTGCCTTTTTAGGCATGTCATTTCTCAACCAGTTGACCTAGTGTTGAGTTCTCTAGAGTCAGTTGTGAGCGTGTGTTCCTTGTTTCCCTTTGCTCTTCTTCGGCTGAGAGATTCCTTTCCTCATGATCTCTCTATCTTATGGGCCCACAACATTATGTTGATGGCTCCACAGTGATCTGTTCTAGGCCTCGAGGTTTCCTTTTGCCTCGTGTGCCTCCTTTTCACTTGTTTGGGTACTTCAAAAGTTGTTTCTTCTTCTAGAAGCTACATCGTGGTTACAACCTTGTAGGACCTTCTGTACTAGTAAGTAGTAATTACTCCTTTCTCAAGTTTTAACCCTTGGAATTGAACTGAAGATCCATGATTGTGCTGGATTCTAGCATTGTGAATCTTGTACAAGAAGCTGACCTTTAACCCAAGATCCATTTTGTTGGTCCCTATTGTTAATGTTCAAACATTACCTCTGGATGGCTAGTACCTCCTAGTACAGCCTCCAAGCGTGTGGTTATTGTCGCGATTAAATTACAACAAACTAAGGACTTCCCCTACCACTAGCCATGGCAGATGTTCTTTAATGGAACCAAATAGATCACGACAAGAGTACTCCTCATGAGTCTAACTTCTATACTCGTGACTCTGCCATACCTCCCTTTCCTGCATCAGTCCTTAGAAGATTGTTGACTTATGCATTCACATCTCGGGATTCCATCCTGAGCATGTTCATTTTCCCTTGTTGTTTCGACCATTTTCTACCAGTTGGTAGACAAGTATTAAATGTGTATTGGTGTCTTCTAGTGCAAGACACTCTTGTGGTCCATCAAGACAAACCATTTCGGGATGTTAGGAGAAACAAACTCCAGTACCTCGTCATATCTAGGACTAGGTTAAAGTGTTGTAATATGCAGATCAAGAGGCAATGATTAGCTTATGATCTGTCCCACCTTAAGGTATCACACTCCTTTATACTAAGAGGTTGTGCTGAGTTTCATGACTCCCTTAATGAAATGGTGCTCCTACACATATTTACCCACCCTTCCTCTGAGCTTTTGTGTTCATGAATGATGCATGTGTGTAACAATGTGGACATCTGAGATTCTTAGCAATCATTATTGCTTTGGACCTCAACAAGGACATTTGTGTCATTCTTAGTGTGATGGTTAACCTATCACTAAGCGAAGTTTGAATGTTTTACCAAGTCTGCTATTCAGGTACACTCTCTTTGGTCAAAGAGTTAGGCTCGTGTCGAAGCTTTAAGACTATGTCTTCTTGCCTTACCAAGCAAGTTTCCTCTCGAACTAAGTGTCATATCGGTGGTTCGTAATATTCTAGATGTCTACTAGAAGTATTTCCATGTTGCCACATGACTGTGTTTGTCAAGTTATTGAGCAAGCAAGTTCTATGAACTACTCCTTTCTCCAAGGATATGTATTGGATACCCCTGGACTAGTTGGTTGAGCTTAAACAGCAACTTGGAGAGTTGTAAGACAAAAGTTCTATCAGGCTTGTTCCACCTAAAGGGATGTCTAGTTTTGTTCGCGCTGAAGAAAGATAGTGTTTCCCTCATGGAAATGTTATCGTCCCCACCTTTGATTTGATCTGGGCTATCGTCAAATCAAACTTAATCCTAAGGATTATCCTGATGGTGTATCTATTCGTGATGTTTCACCTGGGTACATCTTCATGTCCTCTAGTCTTACCAGTATCAATGTCTTGTTCATGCAATATATGAGTCCATCTTCTTGGAGTATGTTGATAAGTTTTTTATTGATCCCATCGATGATATCCTTATCCTCCCCAAGCTAGACATGATTCATATGGAACATTTGGCATTAATGTTGGAAACTTTTGTGAACGTCTTCGTGTTATCTTGTAGGATGTGTTCTGGATGTTAGAACTAACCTTCTCCATCTCACGTGCAATAGTTGAAAGTTGTCGCCATGGATTAGGGTAGAGTTATTTTTATTTCCTCGGGTATCATTTCAAGTCAGTCAAACATGTGCGAAGTATTCTTCATATGGTAGGTTGATACTTTCACATCTTGAGAAGATTCTTTTAAGCACGCTAAGCCACTGACTAATTTGCCATGGAAGAGAAGAAGTTCTAAAAACTTCAATATCCTCTTAAATGTTTTCCCAACAAGGATTCAATTGTGTTTCATTGCAAACAATTCATGTAGGTGAAATTATCTTTTGACAACTTGCTAATATATGGGTTTCACAACCTATCTCATTCATTTGGAGCTTGAAATTGTAGTCCATGTCTTGAGAATCCAGTTACTTTATCTCTATGGTAAATGTTGCAACCTTTTTATTCAGACATGCTAAGTCTGAAGTATCTCTCAAAATAACCAAAGCTGAATCTCAAGCAGCAATGATGGTTGGAGCTCCTCCAAGTTTTTGACATCGGTCTCTTTGTAAACTCGGAAAAATTCATATAATGGTTGACACAATTATCCGGAAGACCTATTGTCACATTCTTTGATCAGCAATAACCACCACTCTTCATGAGCTTCTTCTATGTTTTACCGTAGGAGTTGTGCTTATGGTTTCCTTTGTATCCGAAGTCCGACCTTTACTTGATGTTCAGTGTCCCGAACATCAAGAGAACATTTAAAGTAGTGTTGTGAAATGTCTCTCGGTTGATCCTATGGACCCTTTTATGTCGGCAAGCATCTTGTTGTGCCAAGCAACTAAAGTCTGAGAATGAAGTTTCTTTTTCCTCATGTCATCGGGAATCTTCTTATGTACTCATCTAGTGGTGTAAAGTGATATCATGATCTTTGGCAAAGATTCTGAATAAACCTAGATGAATAAAGAGTTTCCTTCACTTCTCGATCGTGTTATAGAGTGACTATGATTTTGGTAATCAGAAGTTTCTCTTGTTACATGTTCCTTGTGACTCTTATGACTCCTCTACACCAAAACAACCCTTCTGTTTGGACCTTCTGTTGAATGAAGAGTGATGCATCTATATCAAAAGTTGTTTAACAGCTTGGTCATCCATGTCTCTGTACCTGTGAAATATCTACTTAAGCCGTCTAGTAGAGTTTCATCCTTCAAAGTCTATGATCGTGTTCTTTCTGTTGTAAGCTTTCCTTTTCAGAAGCTCAAGCTCTTCTGAAACTCCATGGTCTCCATCCTTATGAAGACCAGCTATCTAACACCTTGAAACCATCTTCTCTTGTTTCCTCCTTTACCTTGACGTGTTTCATGCTCGCTGGCTCTATAGATGTTATGAAACATCTATCCATGAGTTGACCATGAGATAATATGTTTGTGGTTCTGTGTCATTCCCTCTCTCCCTTAGTGTGTGTAGATACCTCGAAGAAATGAAGCACTTCATTCATTCAATAATGGTGGCATGGATCAACCTCCTTGAGAAGATTTTTGAAGTTTAGTGTAACCATGTTCCTTCTATCTTCCTACCTAGGAATCTCAGGACGAGATTTTTTTAAGGGGGGTAGAATTGTAACACCCCTAGTTCTACTACTGATAATTAGGGTTGATTGTGCATACCATGAGAATCATATTTTCTAAATAAAATGCATGGAAGAAGAAAATGATTACAAAAACCCTAAACCCTAATCTTCCCCTCTCTATTTGAAATGTATTCAAGAGGGGTTTTGTATTTTGAAAACTACCAAAATTATGGAGCCCAAATGGACTATAAGGGCCCCTACAAAATTTCAATATTTTACAAAAATCCTTAGGTATTTTGAAATGTTCAAAATAGAAAAGATTTTGAAAATACAAACAGGAAAATGAAAACAAAAAAAGGATTTCTGGAAGAAAAACTTGTTTCTAACTCTAACTGGGCCGAGCCCATCTCTCTTCCCTCTCTAACTGCCGCCCAGCATGCAGCAGTAGCTCCCTCCCTCTGTCCCTTTGTCGCGGCCCACACGGCCCATCTGCAGCCCGCCATTGGCCTGGCACCCCTTCGACCTCCTCTGTCACTATCGTCTTCCTCACCGATGGAGGGAAGCAGCTCGGTGGCTCCTCCCATGCCACCCAATGTTCCTCCTCGTCGCTATGATGCGCATCACTGCCCCATGCGTCTATAAATCTCGACGCCGCCGCAGGAGTAACCCTAGCTTCGCCTTATCCACTTTCTCCCTTGTTCTTTCGCACGGTGCCGAACCCTAGCTTCAGATGCTCCGGTGTTCCCGTCGTCTTTAGCCTCCCCAAGACATGTCGTGATGCCCAGGATCTCAGCCTCGTCGCCATGACCTTCCTCGTAAAAGGAATCGAACTTGCACAACCGGAATCGACCATAATGGCCTCGTCTCCCCGAGCTCCGGCCACCGTCAATTTGCCTCCGTCTGGCCTCCCCGACATTGGGATCGTGTCCGTGGTGAGCCACTGGTGCTCCAGCACCTCTCCGTGCTCTCACTCTCACTCCCTGGTGCTCCACCACCAAGCATCTGCAAGTCCTACCACCGGCCGTCGTCGTGCTCGTCGCTGCGGTGACCTCCTACAAGCGGCGCCGCCTATTTCTCGCTCAGCGCACGACGCTGAGTCGAATGAGACTAGCCCTGCAATCCTGTGTGCCCCCGATCGATGGATTGATGCACGATCTGAGGATCAAGCTCTGGCTGACGTCAGCATTACGTCATGCCTACGCTATAAGCCCATTTCTTTTATTTAAATGTTTTTGTAATTCTTTTCTGAATATATAAAAAACCCTGTGAGCCCCACTATCAGGTTTTAATATTTTTGGAAATGTTTTCTAAAATGATTAAATATATGACATGTGGGTCCAGATGGAAAAATATTTTAATAATATTCCAAAAAATTTTAATTGTTTTAAAATGATTTAAAAATGGATTTAAAATGAGAAAAATCATAACTAATTCATTTTAAGTCAAAAAAATATGTATAATATACCAAAATGTTTCAAAAAATGAGATCTACACAATAGACTCATAATCATGTATTGTTGACCAACTTTTATCACAAGTTTAACTAGATGAACAAATGAACCCCGTAGGTGACTCTGAGGTTCCCCCTATTCTAGGGTTTGTACCCCTCGGGCCCTATTTAAAATGACCAAGAATGTTTTTGGGTTTCAATTCAATGTTATTTAACTTGTCATATCGTCATCCCTGCTTGAGCATTGCATCGTTTCCATGTGTTGATTGTTGCTTTCCTTTCCGGTGTTTCTGCTTCTTCTCGATATACCTCGGAGTTGATGTGAGCAACAAGATCGAGTGCAAGATTGAAGACCGAGAGCAACACAATCTAAGGTTGTCGAAGAACAATGTCAAGAAGATGAACCTGAAGATCTATAGTTGGGTATCAGTAGGCAAAGGCAAGCATAGCCCCACACATGATATGATCCTATGCTTTCGGAGTATTTCAATTCTTGCCATGTGCATAAGATTCCAAAGTTTTTATAGATAGATAGAATAATCCTATCCGATGCATGTTACATTTGTAGCCTATACTCCCTAATCCACTACTAATACTATAACTAGGGTTTCGCTTATGTGCTTCGGTTGATGAATCGGAGCTGCAAATGAACCTAGTTGGACAGAATGACGTGGTATGATCAGAGATGTAAGGTTAACTTGCTAAGGCTTGTATGGGAGTCCACGTCGGGTTGTGATTCTTGTAGTCCCATACTTGCCACCACTAGGACCTGAGTTCTTTCCTCTTGAACCAAGACGAGCGTATAGCCACACGGGGGCCTGAAAACCCCCTCGACCAACTAAATTTCCTAGTAGATTACATGTGTCACATAGTTCAGGCATTCCATTCGACATATGCATTTTGGTTGTTCTCGAAGGCGGTGAAGGAGGTGCATTCATATAGGTAGGTAAGTATGGCTGGGAGCAATAGAGGCACGGCCTCTGTAATATTGTTCCCCGCACACATCTCTAGGGACCGGCTGCTGACTTGATCCATTATGGTGGAATCTCGTTAGGGTGTGACTCATGGTCTCAGCGAAAGCAAGGTAAAGGTCGTGGTCAACCACTCTCTGTCGGCCTTCCAAGGAAGAGGTCTTATAGCTTGGCACTAAGAATCGGTTAGCATGTGTGGGTAAAGTTGGGCACCCCTATAGGGTATTAATATTTTCAAAAAGTCGTGTCCATGGTTATGGACGACTTGGGAACGGATTCAAAGATCATAGAGAACTATAACCTAATGGTAAAACTTGGAAAGAGAAGTGAGGTGTGTTCTAAGGATGCTTCCTCAGGGATCGAGGGGGTGATCCTAGTTCATAGGTTTCAGCTCATAAAGATTCGGTGGATATCAAAGATCATCAAAGATAGATATATCGCTTTCTTATCCCCTTTTAAAAATTTCTATTAGTCGAGCTTCCTTCCCCTTTTTACAAAGAAACATACTTTATGCAAAATAACCCCACCAGCCATAAGTCTTGTGGAGTACACCCTCTACTCAGCCTTGCTTTGTTGATACCTTTGAAGCAGGTAAGTGTTACCATAAAAGAAGAGTTCATTACGGCATCAACATCAACAAGTAGTTTGGTGTTCCCGGTCGGCAATCTGGAATCTATGGATTGGGACATCATCGTTATGCTTCAGGCATCTTAGGCCATTTGTTAAGTTTTCTATACTTAATAGCATAATTTGCCTTCCGTTGTTTGATGTTTGTGGTCAGTGACCTCTCCTTGTAATAATTTGATTCTTCGCTCAGTTATGAGCTCGCTGTAATAACTTTGTGTCATAGGGTCATTGTTGTGTTACTGATTCTCTCTTTGTACGCTTCCGAGATTTAGATTAGGCTTATATCAGACAAAGGTCTAGGATTTGTCTAGCCCTAATCCCGGGGGTGTCACAAACCTCGACAAGAGCAAAGTGTCGGACCAACTATGCAACAGCAATATGTTAATCGAGGTCAAAACAGATACGATGATGGTTATTTGGCAATGACAAATGTCGGCTTTCCCAGGCCAGATCATCATGTGATAGGTTCGATGCTGGGAAACAGGAACCTACAGCCATATGATGCAAGGTTGAAGATGGACCGGATTTATAGGTCAAAATAATGGAGGGACAAGGTCTTCCGGGTCCAGCATGCTTTGTACCTCGGATTATGAGGGAACCACTAGTGCCGAACTTGTAGTTGGCAAGGGGGACAAAGACATATGATGGAAGTACCAAGCCAGAATATTGATTGATTGATTATGCCACCGCGGTAAACATTACCAGGGGCAATTTGAGATGGGCAATGACGTGCGTACCTCAGATGCTGGAAGGACCAGCAAGAGTCTGGCTTAATAATTTGCCGATAGGAAGCATCAACTGCTAGATAGATTTCGAGGAGATGTTTAATAGTAATTTCACAAGCACGTACAAGAGGCCGAATAGGCCACAATAGCTGGCAATGTGTAAGAAGAGGTCGAATGAGACAGTCTGGGAGTTTTTGACTCGTTGGTGCAACAAGTGCAATTCATGCGAGGGGTGATCAAATCACAAGCAATTTCTTTGTTTGCACAAGGATGCAGATATGCAAGTGTGCCATGGCAAAGGCTTTAAAGAAATATGCCAACTACATTGTCTGAAATAATCAGAATTGCCGACTCTTATGCATTGGGTGATCCAACTCAACCTCGGCTTATGGCAAGCGAGTTAAATGGGGAATACTACCCTCGTGAAGAGCCGTGTCATCCCGGTGAAATGATTTCCGGGGTAAGAGGAGAGATGAAAGGCCGGATTATAGATATGGTTTGCACCAAGTTGCAGTAAAGGACCAAGATCAACTCGGAGCTGGGAATAACCAGAGCTAGAAGAATGGAGGACAATGATGACCCACAAGTATAGGGTGTGTATCGCAGTATTTTCGAGGGAAGTGAAACCCAATTTATTAATTCGACACAAGGGGAGCCAAAGAATATTTATAAGCTTTAACAACTGAGTTGTCAATTCAGCTGCACCTAGAAACAATCTTGCTGACATCAGTTTATCAGTAGCAACAGTGTTGTAGTAGGAATAGCAAAGTAATAGCAGTAGTAAAGTAAAGACAATAGTAACAATAGCAGCAAACAGTAGGATTCGAGTGCGGTAGGCATAGGGATGGATGGACGGGCGTTGCATGGACAAGACAATTCATATAGCAATCAGAACATAGGGAAATTTCAGATAAATAAGATAAAGCATCCAAGTACTAGATAATTCTAGGCATGTGTTCCATATATAGTCATATGTGCTCGCAATGAGAACTTGCACAACATCTTTTGTCTTGCCAGCCCGTTTGCAGTGGGGCCTCAAGGGAACTACTGGCAATTAAGGTGCTCATTTTAATAGAGCACCGGAGCAAAGCATTAACACTCCATGAACACATGTGATCCTCACATCAAAGCCATTCCCTCCGGTTATCCCGATTTATGTCACTTCAGGGCCATTGGTTCCGGACAACATCGTGTGTATACAACTTACAGGTAAGACCAAAAACAATACTATCATAATGAATCAATAACATGTTCAGATCTGAAACCATGGCACTCGGGCCCTAGTGACAAGCATTAAGCATAACAAGATGCAAAAAAGTCATAAAGCACTAATAGAAGACACTAGGCACCATGCCCTAACAATCTGATGTCATTACATGAACGATCTCATCCAATCCCTACCATCCCCATAGCCTACAGCAGGGGATTACTCACTCATAGATGGGGGAAACATGGATGGTCGATGGAGAAGCGATGGTGATGATGATGGCGATGATCTCCTCCAATTCCCCGTCCCGACGAGGTGCCAGAACGGAGTGTCTGGTGCTGTTTTGTGGAATCTAGTGGTGGCGGCGGAGTGGAACTCCTTCTGGAAAAACGTCCAACCCCCCTGAGTTTTTAGGTCAGAGGGCATCTTATAGGCGAAGAGGGAGACCAAGGGGGTGTCTAGGGCGGCCAGACCACCCCCTGGCGCGGCCAGGCCTTGCCCGCGCGGCCAGGTGGTGCGGCCTGGGCCCAGCCCCCCTCCGTCTCGTATTCTGGCGAAATAGAATTTTTGGTATATTTTCCGGGATTTTTCCTGATAGTTGATTTTCTGCACAAAAACTAAACACCAAGGCAATTCTGCTGAAAACAGCGTCAGTCCGTGTTAGTTGCATCCAAATCACACAAGTTTAGAGGAGAAACAATAGCAAAAGTGTTCGGGAAAGTAGATACATTTTGGACGTATCAACTCCCCCAAAGCTTAGCTTATTGCTTGTCCTCAAGCAATTCAGTTGAAAACTGAGTGCGATAAAAGAAACTTTCACAAACACATTTGCTTCATATGATGTATATATTCTCAGCATGTGATGTGGCGCCCGCTAAAACCACTACTAGAAAATCGCTGTGTTTTGGTGCATTGCATCATCATGACCGCATGCTCATGTCATCATGCCACATTGCATTTGAGCATCGTCATCATCATGCGTCTGTTTGTTTGAAACTATTTTCGAAAAACCTGGTTTTGTTTTCTAAACGCCTCGTCTTTATTTCAAATCAAAACCCGGGCTTGGCCGGAATATTTTGTTTCGTCTACAAACAGATTTCAAAAGCCCCGTTTTAAACAAATAAAATATTTATAATATTTTAGGAGGCAACCCGCCAGGCCCGAAAGCCCGGCCAGCCACCTCCAAAACCCTAAATCTAAATCTACCTAACCTAAATCCTATCCTTCCCTAACCCCTCCTCCCTCCTTTTCCCTCCCAGCCGCCGCCACCTGGGCACGCAACCCCACCTGCCACCTGCCGTTTTCCGCCCTGGCCGCCAGCTATCGCGCCTCCTCCCGCTCGCCCAATCCCCACACCACCAGGCCTGTCACGCTGCCGCGCCGCGCATGCCAAACCCCGCACGCGACCGACACCAGCACGCCACCCCACTTCTATGACCGACAACCACCCTAGACCCCACCTCCCACGCGTCATCCCGCTCCTCGCTCCTCCCGTCCGCCTCCCTCTGCCCGATCCCCACCAACCACCCTCGCTCCCCGCTCTCGCTCGCCTCTCTCTGGCCTCGGCCACGAGCACGTGCTCGTCCCCGTCGACCCTGCCGGCCTCTCCGCTCGTCCCGGACGCAGATGTCTGCCGCCCTCCTCTCTTCCTCGTCGGCCCGCCGCCAAGCGAGACCACCTCGCCCAGCGTCCCTAAAGGCCATCGACCGCCGCCCGCATGATTTTCTCTCCAGCATCGCCTTCCCCGGCCGCCGCAGTGCAGCCTCCCATTACCGACGACCTCGCCTTCACCCTGCCTCCAGCCTTCCTCGCTGCAGGCCCCATCGACCTGGCACCCCGAGCCTCCTCGGCCATCTCCCCGTTGTCATCCCCTTGCAAGCCCCTTCCCGAGATCGACCCCGCCTCTAGGGACTCCGCGCTCAAGCTTCGACCCGCGGCTTCCTCGCCTCCACCCTCCTCGGTTTCTCCGGTCGCCGGCCGCCTCAAGCTCTGCAGGCACCGCGGCAGCGTCGCCCCGGCAACCTTTCCGTCACCCCGCGGTCGCCATCCACCTCCCGCTGGCCGCCCTCACCTCCGGCCTTCCTCGGCCCGGCCCGCCTCGCTCCGGTCGCTGTCGCCTCCGGCCCCGAGCCCTGAGTCGCCGCCACAGAGCTCCTCCGACCCCACCATGGGTCCGCCATCGCTGCTCTGCCCAACACCTGCCTGCTATCATGTGGTTCTGATCTTGCATGTCGGATCCCCTAGTATCAGTGTGTGTTATCTATGTGATCTGTTGGTGCTAATCAAGAGAAGTGGGGTGTGGTGTACTAAAGCTGCATCCATCTGAAGTTAGCGTGTGGTGTTGCTACCTGAACTACTGTAACTACCTCGGTGAATTACGCTCTTAGTTACAAGCCTGGATGAGCGGATATGGTTAAAATAGTACGGTGGGGCCAAATGCCACTCACAGGTAGACCTTTCGGCCGTCCTACCCATTTCCAGAACATCGGGACAAGAACGAGCGGCGTAATCGGCAGGCGAAGGGATCAACTACATACACAAATGAGTATGTATGCAAGCCACCATACAACAGTCCTCAGAGCCATTCCATCTAAAAGAAATAGAAATATTGCAACGCCATATGGCAAGATCCAAATATCCTAGATAGATATAATAGTTTAGGATATCTCCTCATACATCAAACATCAGAGTATCAGGCAGAAGCGGAAAACAAGATCCGAGTACGGATAAGAAGCAAATCGGCATAAGATGCCCCATAAATAAACACATCCCGCCCACAGATCTCACGGATCCCCGTTCCCGGAATCTCTACACCGAGTGATCGTTGCCCACATCGTTCGTCTCCTCCATCCAGTATCCATCTTGCGAGTATACCTGTTCATCTGAATCAAACAATTTATCGTGTGAGACCCTAGGGGTACTCAGCAAGTCTTTATGCCTCTAAAGGGGACACAACCTGGGGTGACGCAATTGCAGCGAAAGATAATACCTGACAATTCTATAGATACTCGCTAACCATCCGCCTAACCAATGATAGACGGATGTCCGTGAATTAATAACAACAGTTAGAACATTAATTAACAGATCCATCCTCCTCCTCGCTTACCAACGAGGAAGCGGACGAACAGCCCCCCATCCGTTGGCAGTTTTATTATCCATTCCATGAGTATTACACTATTTACTAGTCAGGTACTTAGTCAATTTAAAAACGGTACTTTAGTTATACTTGTCTATGATCAAGAAACTGTGCTCCAAGTCATCCATAACCGCGGACACGGCTCTCAGAAAGATTTACCCTGCAGGGGTGCACGAATAGCAACACACACTCGATCAACCTCGGAAAAACCAAATCAAAACCCAACGAGGCATTCACGACAAAGCGATCACAGGATTCAGAAATATTTCAGGGGGCCACCCCACTAAGCTACCCGCAACGAAGTTGGCTGGCTCCGAAACGGACCCAGGGTTTGTGTGGACGGCGGTAAACGACTGGGAACCCGAAAATGTTACTGGGCTTGTCGATACAGCGAAAACGTGTCACGGTCCTAAACAGTACAGGTGCTCCACGCACAATCTTAAATAAAGTAGTAAAGCATGGCATAAGTACAGGATAGTAATAAAGCCCCAAACTACTTTGTGGCCCCAAGAAATAAGAATGAATCAAGCTCTGGCTCAGGGGGGTTCATAAGGCCTCCCGGATGTGGATAGTGCGAATAGTCAAGGAACAGGAATCAAGTACTCGGGGTCCTACGGGACACAAGTGAGCATGAAAAACCAAATAGCAGATATTGCCCACCGGTGCCACTGTCATTAGTTATCCCATTACTACTCAGGTTAAGTTGTTTAGGTACCTCGTTATCCATCAGACACTCACATACCCTACACATGATGTTCTATGACCCGCATGGCTCAAACAACTCCTGTAGTAATGGCTCATGGGATGGAGGAACAAGCTTCGGTGGGGTTTAAATATAAAGGCTATGCAGTACTTGGGATTCAGTTTAATGCAATCGCGACTCAATGATGCAAGATTAAGATAGAGGCAATAGGTACTATATGTATGCAAGCATGTGGTAGTGCTTGCCTGGCAGCTCGGTTGAAGCGGGGGATGGATCTGGGTAGTGCTCCTGGGTTTCTTGATATATCCCCCGCTCAGCGTCTATTCGAAGAAGAACCAAACAAACAAGGGCCAACATAAATAGAGTGCACAAGCATATGAATAAAATGCGACAAGCAAACAATCATGCCATGATGAATGATGCACAATTTGCATGGCAGTAATGTAGCATGGCATGGGTGAGGTGTGGAGTACAAGAATAAAGCATTTTATGGCGTTTTAGTCACCTTTTATCCTCAAATAAGTTGCTGTATGCTTTATATTTATATGATGCATGCTGCAATTCAAAACATGGAATGCATAAACAGAAAGGTCTCGTCGAGCTGATCATTTTAGACATATCATTTGTCAAATTCGGAATTATAAAACAAAAGTTATTAATAAATTAAGTAAAAGGGCATTTTATTGTAATTTTAATCAACTCGAAAATTAAAGTGTTAAAAATATATTTTGAAGGGAATATATGAAATCCTCACATTTTTCTGATTTCAAAACATATATTACATGTTTAGTTTGGAATTATATCTTAAAAGATATTTGAAAACAGATTTGAATTTGAATTTAAACCATTTTGAAAAAGGTTTTAATTAAACAGCAAGCAGAAAACATTTGTACTCAGGCAGAACCAGCCACTGACGCTGACGGGTGGGCCTTGCACTGACTCAGCAGCAGGTGGCGCGCAGAGGGTCCGCCCGGTTTTTCTCACTCACAGGGAGTTGACCCACTGCGACCTACGGACGGGCCCGGCCAGGTGTGGGGCCACTCGCGCGCGCGGCCAGCAGGGAAGCGACACGTGGGCGATCCAGGGCAGCGCGGGCGGAGAATCTCCAGAGCGCGGGCGTTTTCTTGCAAAAATGCACCGAGGCTGACAGGTGGGCTCCTGGGATGGCGGGTTGAGGCGGGAAAAACGGCAGGGGTTCTTCTGCAAAAGCGTCAGCATCGCCGGACTGCTGCTGCGCGCCGTCAGCAGAGAACAGGGGGTCGGCCGGAGTTCGGACGATGATGGCGACCAAACAGCGGCGAATCTTGCCAAGCCGCAAAAAGGAAAGATGCAGAGGGTGGTGCGGGCTACAACTTTCATTTTTTGAGGTTCGTCAACGGAGGTCTTCAGCGCTCGGAAACCTAGGGGAACCGAGGGCAGCAGGTTGGGCTGCAGACGCGACTGAAGCGCGCGCTGACGGTGACTGCGGCGGCACGCGTGCACGCGGGGTGCTCGACGCAGGGAGGCGGTGCTACGGTACAAGATAGGGTAGGGGGACATGTCTGGGAGGTCGAGGGGACTCACCAGAGAGCTATAGGGCAAGAAGAACTTGCTGGGGAGGAGACAATCAGCGGTGGATCACGCGGTCGGGAAGCTTCGGCTCCTGGAGTTCATGGCGCTGCAGAGCTTTCTCCAACGGGTTCCAACGGCACCTGCGGGTACTGGTAGAGGCAGATGAAGTAGACAAAGCTCCTCATGCTCCTTGTACAGCTTGGCGCGCTCGGGATCGTCAGCTAGCAAGGCAGGCCGGAGCTAGGGTTTAGAGGAACCATGGCCATGGCAAGGATGGTGTGGGGAGGAAGGAGAGGGGTCTGGGTTTTCCCTAGATCTCGATCTGGTTGTGGAGTAGGCATGTGGGGAAGCTGGTGCTACAGATAAGAAGAGAGGGGAAGGATCACATGGTTTTGATGAGGTGCAAAAGAGGGCTCGGGTGGGGCTTCCTTCTCTCTCCTTTCTTGTGCTTTAGCTAGAGAGATGGAAAGAGAGGGACCAGGGGAGGGCAGTGAGGCTGCAGGGTGGGGCCGGCGTGAGGAAGAGAGGAGAGGGGGGACTAGCTCGGGTTAGGTTAGATGGTGGGCTCGGGTTAGGTAGATGGGGTAGTCTTGGGTTAGGGTTTTGTTTAGGGTTAGAGAGAGGGGTGGCTGGGGTGTGGGCCAGGGAGAGAGAGGAGGTCAGGTGGCCCTCATGATATAGAGAGAGAAAAAGAGAGAGAGGGAGATGGTGTAACCACATGAGCATGAGCAAGCAAGAAGGGTAGGAGATGGTCATGGGGATGGTCTTGGGTTAGATCATGCATGGCACTACACAAGAGAGGTGGAAGAGGTTTGATGGCACAAGGCAAGAAAGCAAAGCAAGGTAGAAAGGATTGAGAGATAGAGAGAGAGAGATGAGAAGATGATCCACTCAAAAACAAATAAAACCAAAGGAGGACAAAAGATGGTGATGGTTGCATGGCCCATGCAAGATAATAAATGCCATGTATTATCCTTGTGAAAACAATGATGATATGGCATTATTCTTATGCATTCCCAAGAAGTGGAATAAAAGCCAAGCAAAAGAATTTATAGAATTAGATCAACCCCACCCACATGAGCTAGAGAATAAATTCAAAAGAAAGAACTACAAGCTCATGGTTTAATGGGATGGTGGAATTATAAGGTGGTGACAAAGAGAGGTGGTGGAATTGGAATAAAAGATATGCCCCCAACTCAACTTGGGCATTTAAACAATATATCAATAACCAAATACAATATCAAGAGGCAAATACAATTAACAATGCATATGAGAGAAGAACCAAATCAAAAGGGTTTTATATGATGCTCAAATGCAAGGTGGCATGATGACATGGGCATGATATCATTATGATGCAACAATTATATATAGGAAGTAGCATATATATAGACTAGGCTAGTAGCATTGCAATTGTTAGACAATTGGGATGCTACAACTCTCCCCCACTAAACAAGAATCTCGCCCCGAGATTCCTAGGAAAAAGAAAACAACACAAGGAGAGGCGGGTGTTCGAACGAAGGTGACCCTCACGTTCCCAAGTTGATGAACCATGGAATGGTGCGTCCACTACACCTTGCAAAACTTGCTAGACTTGTTGCGAGTCTTGCGTTTTGCTTCAAGAACAACGAATTAGAAGAATTGTAGAATTGTCGTGAGACAAGAAGGATAGGATGGACATAGCTTCGGTTTTCTCAAGAAACATGATAAAATAATAGAACCACTTGTGAAAGAAAAGGAAAAGATGATGTATCATGGATAAAGAAAGACACACCGTTAAGATTAAAGATTTACTGATACGAGAGAGGATGAATCTTTATCTCGCCGGAAGAAAAAGAGCTAGATTGGAGAGGTTTTGAACCACTATGACAATAGCATCGTATCTTCTCTCGGATTTGAGAAATGAAGTTCAGAAACAATATTGCCTTCAAACAATAGAGTCCCTTGATATCAACAGAAAGATTTAGTTAGACATCGTCGGATTAGATTCTTCTTGCGCTGGTAAGACCCAACGGATCACGCAATTGAGGTGCGCGGATATAACTTCCAGAGACGGATGTGAAGCCGGATCATGGTGGAATCCCGAGAAGCAAAGAATCTGGAGGATCTGGAGTTTATTGTAGATATACTTATTGCTTTCTTTAGCCTTGAGGCTAACGCAATAGATTTGCGGCTGATGGCATCAACCATAATTGGCTTTACCACAGAAAAAGAATTGATGAAACAAAGAGAGATAGTTTCCTTTCATCTTGTTTGGGGATGCCGAGCATCGGTAGAATGACGAGGACAGAAAAGAGTTTGCGCTTGTTTCCACCAGATAATTGAAGATTTTGCTCCATCTAGAATAGACAGACCACCAATAAGAGATTATTGATTACTTTCTTCGAGAGAGCACTCCGGAAAAACAAAGACGGAAGTAAAAGTATCGAGGGATAAAGGCCACTTCTAACTTCTGTGGAATGAGTGAAATCACATTAATTCACCAATTCAATGTACAAAAGCGAATGATAAGAGTAATGGTATGGTAGCTACTCCATCCCGCACTCAAAGCATTACTCCGCACATGAATAAGAAAACCATGCAACCCAACTACCGAAACAGACTGAAGGTATTGACAATAACTCATGGAACTTCGTTAGAAAACAAGGATAGATGCAAACGATTCACCGGATTCATAGATAGATAAAGATGATGATGTTGTCGTCATGTCTGAAGTACCAAGCCACCAGTAAGATATGAGGGAAGATTACATAGAAGAACTGCAAGATTCAACAGCTACAGAAAAGATAGCACCAACACTTGAACAGAAGGAATACAAGATCTGGAAGGTCTTCATGGCCTCCGGTGGATTGAGCATAGACGATAGAGAGAGAGGGTTTCAAGAGATTACTTAACGAGATAGAGGTGAAAAGAACTCCATGTTGTTCTTGAAAAGATTGAGAGAGGTTTAGCAATTTTGAGGAATCTACGGCGGAACGACGATGATAACTCGCCAACAAGGAAAACTCCGGGTTTGATTGAAGATGGAAGATGGAATTAACAATGAACTTGCTGATTCCAAAATTGAAGCGATCTATTTAGCAGAAGGACGTGGCCGAGATAGGTGACTTCAAAAAGCCAGAATTTCCACTTTGGGAACTTTGCACACGACAGTGTTAACAAAGCTTGAGAGAAAGGGACACAGATGATCTTCCATGTTCTTCCATTGATATGGAATAGGCAAGCATATTATCAACATATACCACCATGGATTAACAAGATATTCCTAGAATACCAAGTTCAAAAGGCGAGAGAAACGAACAAATGCTCGAACACTTCCTGAGCTCAACGCTCTTAGAAAGATCAATATTAAGAGCACGGGTTCGTGCTGAAGAAGATGCACTGGAAGAATAGATTATCTGGTCCTTCGGAAGAAAAAGAGATGTCACCTGGTTCACATTGTCGATTGGATCACCGGTTACAAAGATAAAGAGATCTTGGATAAAGAAACGATGATAGCTCATTCCTCAAGCAAAGCTACCAGAGACGAAAAGATGCAATTCCCTCGTCTCAAAGAGAATTTTGCAGATATGGAGTTCATAAAGATGTGCAGCATGATGGACAGATGATAGACCGCCGTAGTGCCTTGAGAAACTCCGGATTGCCAAAGATGCTTGAATATGCATAGATATGATCGCGGTGTACTCAAAATCACAGGAGATAACCGTCACCATTTGGAGGATAGTGGTGATTGCATTTTCCATATTCCACTCATGATAAGTGTCATATAGCTATGCTGAGAACCAAATTACAATCACCAACATCGTATCGACACATGTTATGTAATTAGCCCAAGAGAATTGGAGATGAAATGAAACTCTAGGATTAAGCGCCGGTGCCAAAAGAATGAGTTAGCATGGACATGCTGATAAAAGGGAGATAGATAATGTTTCACACACGACTGAAAAGGAGTGTGGAAGCACAGATGTATCAAAGAAAAATTTTCCGCATTTTCGGCATTAAAATACCAATAGATGCGCAAAATCACATATCAGGTAGAGATTAGCAACTCCACATTCTGTGAAAGCATGCTGGAAGGAAGAACACCCTTAAGAAGATGGCACCGGTTAACAAGGAGTCAGATAGATCGCGCCGGTTAACAAAAGCCTGTCAGTATGGAATGTACCAACAGTTGATAACCAAAGGCATATTGTGATAACAAATTGGATGCAACAGATAGACAAGGAATTACACACACACACACACACTTTCTATGGTACTACGGAAACCCAGAACACGTGAATCCTAGTTTGAATTTTAAGAAGAGGATTGAAAACGTTACACTTCCTTACCAGAAAAGGGTGGGTGGTTGGGTAAGAAGAAAAGTGGAAGCAGTCCTACTCTCGCGTTTTGTTTTTCCCTAGTATACATAGCTACCAAAAATATTTGCTAGACTGACAATGACCATTTGGCTGAGACCCTGAAGGGCGGGATGGCTCTGATACCAATTGTAACTACCTCGGTGAATTACGCTCTTAGTTACAAGCCTGGATGAGCGGATATGGTTAAAATAGTACGGTGGGGCCAAATGCCACTCACAGGTAGACCTTTCGGCCATCCTAACCATTTCCGGAACATCGGGACAAGAACGAGCGGCGTAATCGGCAGGCGAAGGGATCAACTACATACACAAATGAGTATGTATGCAAGCCACCATACAACAGTCCTCAGAGCCATTCCATCTAAAAGAAATAGAAATATTGCAACGCCATACGGCAAGATCCAAATATCCTAGATAGATATAATAGTTTAGGATATCTCCTCATACATCAAACATCCGAGTATCAGGCGGAAGCGGAAAACAAGATCCGAGTACGGATAAGAAGCAAATTGGCATAAGATGCCCCATAAATAAACACATCCCGCCCACAGATATCACGGATCCCCGTTCCCGGAATCTCTACACCGAGTGATCGTTGCCCACATCGTTCGTCTCCTCCACCCAGTATCCATCTTGCGAGTATACCTGTTCATCTGAATCAAACAATTTATCGTGTGAGACCCTAGGGGTACTCAGCAAGTCTTTATGCCTCTAAAGGGGACACAACCTAGGGTGACGCAATTGCAGCGAAAGATAATACCTGACAATTCTATAGATACTCGCTAACCATCCGGCTAACCAATGATAGACAGATGTCCGTGAATTAATAACAATAGTTAGAACAGTAATTAACAGATCCATCCTCCTCCTCGCTTACCAACGAGGAAGCGGACGAACAGCCCCCCATCCGTTGGCAGTTTTATTATCCATTCCATGAGTGTTGCACTATTTACTAGTCAGGTACTTAGTCAATTTAAAAACGGTACTTTAGTTATACTTGTCTATGATCGAGAAACTGTGCTCCAAGTCGTCCATAACCGCGGACACGGCTCTCAGAAAGATTTACCCTGCAGGGGTGCACGAATAGCAACACACACTCGATCAACCTCGGAAAAACCAAATCAAAACCCAACGAGGCATTCACGACAAAGCGATCACAGGATTCAGAAATATTTCAGGGGGCCACCCCACTAAGCTACCCGCAACGAAGTTGGCCGGCTCCGAAACGGACCCAGGGTTTGTGTGGACGGAGGTAAACGACTGGGAACCCGAAAATGTGACTGGGCTTATCGATACAGCGAAAACGTGTCACGGTCCTAAACAGTACAGGTGCTCCACGCACAATCTTAAATAAAGCAGTAAAGCATGGCATAAGTACAGGATAGTAATAAAGCCCCAAACTACTTTGTGGCCCCAAGAAATAAGAATGAATCAAGCTCTGGCTCAGGGGGGTTCATAAGGCCTCCCGGATGTGGATAGTGCGAATAGTCAAGGAACAGGAATCAAGTACTCGGGGTCCTACGGGACACAAGTGAGCATGAAAAACCAAATAGCAGATATTGCCCACCGGTGCCACTGTCATTAGTTATCCCATTACTACTCAGGTTAAGTTGTTTAGGTACCTCGTTATCCATCAGACACTCACATACCCTACACATGCTATTCTATGACCCGCATGGCTCAAACAACTCCTGTAGTAATGGCTCATGGGATGGAGGAACAAGCTTCGGTGGGGTTTAAATGTAAAGGCTATGCAGTACTTGGGATTCAGTTTAATGCAATCGCGACTCAATGATGCAAGATTAAGATAGAGGCAATAGGTACTATATGTATGCAAGCATGTGGTAGTGCTTGCCTGGCAGCTCGGTTGAAGCGGGGGATGGATCTGGGTAGTGCTCCTGGGTTTCTTGATATATCCCCTGCTCAGCGTCTATTCGAAGAAGAACCAAACAAACAAGGGCCAACATAAATAGAGTGCACAAGCATATGAATAAAATGCGACAAGCAAACAATCATGCCATGATGAATGATGCACAATTTGCATGGCAGTAATGTAGCATGGCATGGGTGAGGTGTGGAGTACAAGAATAAAGCATTTTATGGCGTTTTAGTCACCTTTTATCCTCAAATAAGTTGTTGTATGCTTTATATTTATATGATGCATGCTGCAATTCAGAACATGGAATGCATAAACAGAAAGGTCTCGTCGAGCTGATCATTTTAGACATATCATTTGTCAAATTCGGAGTTATAAAACAAAAGTTATTAATAAATTAAGGCAAAGGGCATTTTATTGTAATTTTAATCAACTCGAAAATTAAAGTGTTAAAAATATATTTTGAAGGGCATATATGAAATCCTCACATTTTTCTGATTTCCAAACATATATTACATGTTTAATTTGGAATTATATCTTAAAAGATATTTGAAAACAGATTTGAATTTGAATTTAAACCATTTTGAAAAAGGTTTTAATTAAACAGCAAGCAGAAAACATTTGTACTCAGGCAGAACCAGCCACTGACGCTGACGGGTGGGCCTTGCACTGACTCGGCAGCAAGTGGGGCGCAGAGGGTCCGCCCGGTTTTTCTCACTCACGGGGAGTTGACCCACTGCGACCGACGGACGGGCCCGGCCAGGTGCGGGGCCACTCGTGCGCGCGGCCAGCAGGGAAGCGACACGTGGGCGATCCAGGGCAGCGCGGGCGGAGAATCTCCAGAGCGCGGGGGTTTTCTTGCAAAAATGCACCGAGGCTGACAGGTGGGCTCCTGGGACGGCGGGTTGAGGCGGGTAAAACGGCAGGGGTTCTTCTGCAAAAGCGTCGGCGTCGCCGGACTGCTGCTGCGCGCCGTCAGCAGAGAACAGGGGGTCGGCCGGAGTTCGGACGACGATGGCGACCAAACGGCGGCGAATCTCGCCAAGCCGCAAAAAGGAAAGATGCAGAGGGTGGTGCGGGCTACAACTTTCATTTTTGGAGGTTCGTCAACGGAGGTCTTCAGCGCTCGGAAACCTAGGGGAACCGAGGGCAGCAGGTTGGGCTGCAGACGCGACTGAAGCGCGCGCTGACGGTGACTGCGGCGGCACGCGTGCATGCGGGGTGCTCGACGCAGGGCGGCGGTGCTATGGTACAAGATAGGGTAGGGGGACATGTCTGGGAGGTCGAGGGGACTCACCAGAGAGCTATAGGGCGAGAAGAACTTGCTGGGGAGGAGACAATCCGCGGTGGATCACGCGGTCGGGAAGCTTCGGCTCCTGGAGTTCATGGCGCTGCAGAGCTTTCTCCAGCGGGTTCCAACGGCACCTGCGGGTACTGGTAGAGGCAGATGAAGTAGACAAAGCTCCTCATGCTCCTTGTACAGCTTGGGGCGCTCGGGATCGTCGGCTAGCAAGGCAGGCCGGAGCTAGGGTTTAGAGGAACCATGGCCATGGCAAGGATGGTGTGGGGAGGAAGGAGAGGGGTCTGGGTTTTCCCTAGATCTCGATCTGGTTTTGGAGTAGGCATGTGGGGAAGCTGGTGCTATAGATAAGAAGAGAGGGGAAGGATCACATGGTTTTGATGAGGTGCAAAAGAGGGCTCGGGTGGGGCTTCCTTCTCTCTCCTTTCTTGTGCTTTAGCTAGAGAGATGGAAAGAGAGGGACCAGGGGAGGGCAGTGAGGCTGCAGGGTGGGGCCGGCGTGAGGAAGAGAAGAGAGGGGGACTAGCTCGGGTTAGGTTAGATGGTGGGCTCGGGTTAGGTAGATGGGGTAGTCTTGGGTTAGGGTTTTGTTTAGGGTTAGAGAGAGGGGTGGCTGGGGTGTGGTCCAGGGAGAGAGAGGAGGTCAGGTGGCCCTCATGATAGAGAGAGAGAAAAAGAGAGAGAGGGAGATGGTGTAACCACATGAGCATGAGCAAGCAAGAAGGGTAGGAGATGGTCATGAGGATGGTCTTGGGTTAGATCATGCATGGCACTACACAAGAGAGGTGGAAGAGGTTTGATGGCACAAGGCAAGAAAGCAAAGCAAGGTAGAAAGGATTGGGAGAGAGAGAGATGAGAAGATGATCCACTCAAAAACAAATAAAACCAAAGGAGGACAAAAGATGGTGATGGTTGCATGGCCCATGCAAGATAATAAATGCCATGTATTATCCTTGTGAAAACAATGATGATATGGCATTATTCTTATGCATTCCCAAGAAGTGGAATAAAAGCCAAGCAAAAGAATTTATAGAATTAGATCCACCCCACCCTAGAGAATAAATTCAAAAGAAAGAACTACAAGCTCATGGTTTAATGGGATGGTGGAATTATAAGGTGGTGACAAAGAGAGGTGGTGGAATTGGAATAAAAGATATGCCCCCAACTCAACTTGGGCATTTAAACAATATATCAATAACCAAATACAATATCAAGAGGCAAATACAATTAACAATGCATATGAGAGAAGAACCAAATCAAAAGGGTTTTATATGATGCTCAAATGCAAGGTGGCATGATGACATGGGCATGATATCATTATGATGCAACAATTATATATAGGAAGTAGCATATATATAGACTAGGCTAGTAGCATTGCAATTGTTAGACAATTGGGATGCTACAACTACTTCAGTCTCGTGACATAGGAGCATGGTGTTGTTGTTTGGTGATGATCCCCTGTCGACGTCTTTGTCCGAGGCCTTTCCGACGGACAAGATCTCCTGCGGGACAAGATCGACCAAGTCGGCAAGTTGTATAAGGACCACGCCAAGATCAACAGTGATGAACCATCGGCACCGATCCAAGTTCGACATCCGATGGACAAGAATGACATGTGTTGATACGCGAAGGCCAGCGGTACCCGAACCATTCAAGTTCGCCATCGACGGCAAGATCGACCCCATGGATCAACAAGGTCTTCTCCATGGAACGCCAAGACCGGACCCCGAACCCCCCGGAACCCAAGATCTTCCGAACCCAGATGTGTGACCCTAAGCCCCTATTTTTTTATAATACGACATTATCAACTGTCGCATAATAAATTGTTCATGCTTGCATGCATATTTGGGTGTTTAGGGATATTTCGGCAATTCATCTAAATTAAATATGGAGTCTATATGCGGGATATTCTAGTCTTATATCGGCTCCATTTAAATTGGTGTAGCGAAACGAAGCCATGTTTTGTCTTGCTAATCCAACATTTAATTTGCGGGGTAGGTAAATAACTTGAACCATATAATTATTTGTCGGGACCCTGGTTCCACTTAATATTGCCTAATTGCACCGCATCTGTGCCATGCCATGCATCATATCATAATCATGCCGGATCTTCTACCGTAGTATTAAATAGTGCATCCGGTGTTTCTTCTAGTGCTTTGGTTCTTCACGGATTAGGCCGATGAGTTGATGCAAGTATCGACAAGTTCTTCGGATAATGTATCTACGGCTATGTTTTCTAGGAAAGCATTCTCCCCCTTTCTACCTATTTTGCATTTATAGTCTTTATTTCCTCCTGTTGATATTTTGCTATCTGTGTCGCGATGCTTTAGTGTTCCGTACCAGATATATTCCGTGCAGCCTTTTATATTGCCTTGGACACCTCCTATTACCTGTTGTTTGGTAGATAGATGGTCTTGCGAGTCGTAGTCGCTTGCTTAGGTGCGATCACGTGTCGTGAAGTACCACACAATTGTTGGAATGTTGTCATATGCCTTACGGTGGAGACGATCATGGCTTTAATTACAACTTGATATTAAATTGCTGGGATAACTAATGAAAGAGGCACCGGTGGGCAATATATGCTATTTGGTTTTTCATGTCCACTTGTGTCCCGTAGGCCCCGAGTACTTGATGCATGTTCCTTGATTATTCGCACTATCCATATCCGGGAGACCCTATGGATCCCCCTTAGCCAGAGCTTGATTCACTTCTTATATCTGCAACTACAACTGAATGGTTAACTAAAACTGCCCGCTACTTATGCTATCAGGATGACTCATACTATCTATATCCGACTAGTAAGTGCTTCAACTATAATGGAATGAATAAAACTGCCAACTGTGTGAGTTCCTCAGTTTGACTTCCTCATTTGGTCTCGAGGGGGAAATACCAGGATGGGTATGATTGGTGTTAGTATAAGGTTGGTTCCAAATAGGTCTTTCTTATCCCTCTCTAATAGCCGACAGATGAATCGAGTCTCTATAGGTTGTTTAGTGCATGCTTCGCTGCCGCTTCAGTCCACCATACCTATGTAGGCGAGAGCCGCCGAATTCTAGCCTTGCCGTGTACTGGCCTCAGTACTAACGCTCCTCTTTTTCCCTTCGCCCTTTGTCGGCACCCCTTTTGTTTAGCAGGTACGACTTCGACGTCGTTAGCAGGGTTACCCTTCCGGCTTGGCCTGGGAAGGGTTATGGACGCCATTGGTTATTCTTCAGGGCTCTTAGCCCCATTTGCATCTTATTCATACTCGGATGTTGTATCGTTTTCGAGGTGATTTTGATCTTTGTATTGTATATATGTATCCTTGACTCGATGAGTCTTTGTTGTATATATATGTTCTGTGGGTCCCATCGTGGACTATTGTGTAATGATATTACTTCGTTTTCCACCCGCACGAAAGTGCCTGGTGGGCGTCCTTGAATCGTTTCTATGCGGGTTTGGCAGGAAGCGCTAAAACTTGCATAGGGCCGATTCGAGGGTGTTACATGTGATCAACTACTTAGACAATTCATACTAAGGAATATGCAACTAAGTTTACTTAATAGGCATTGCAATCTATGAAGAGATTCCAACTCAAAAATAATAAGTAGCATGAAACATAAACATAAGCAACATTACAATGCTCATAACAAGGTATGATAGAGTGGTATCTCGCTTGCCTTTTATTATGAATGCCAAGGCACCTCTGAAGTTCAGGTGAAGACTAGAAGTAAAGATATCAAAGATAGAAGCATCAAAGTCATAACACCAATAATCAAGTTTTGAGGCAAGCACATTACACTAAGAATGACAAGTATGCTCTCAAGAAGGTGCTCATAGAATATGTGGAGACTCAACAAGAAAAACGAAAAAGGTTTTGAAAAGTTTGAAAGGCTTCCAAATGTTGAAACTATGGTACTCGTTAGCTTTGATCTCTCATTACCCCTATCATAAGCATCTTTAAGTGGTTAAGGTTAAAGTGACACAACTAAGAGGATATGCTTGACAAGTTATAAATCGAAGTCTCATGCCCCTTACTTACGAAGACCGATCCTCATGCTACTCAACTTTAGTCACAAGTAAGCTCTTGTCATTGTAAGTATATACGTATCATATAGAACCGCCAACGGGGTACCCCTTGCACATGATACAGGAGCTATCCCATAATCAAAATGACAAGGCAAGCAGACAATGAGCATCTCAGCGATCTTTTTATTTACTATGTGCATAGATTTTTATTGAGGATGCTTCATAGAATGCTCATTATGGTTATGCTGGAAGTTTCCACCATGATTAGGCATGGCTTAGGCTAGCGGCCCAGGAGTTTCTCTAACACACATACAAACTCCATGATCTTACAAGTTCCACTTTTATTTCACACCGCCGGGATCCATAGGCAAAAGAACATGATATCAATGAGGTACTAAGTACCAGTGCAATGTTGAAAGCGTTCCCCGTGACACATGGTTCTGCTAACTTCAACTTATAAAGCGCAAGCATATACGCAACAAAGAAGGACACTATGGATTAGGTTTATTAAGTGCAAGAAAATAAAATGTGCCATCAAGTTCGTGAGAGCTTTACTAACTAACTTTCTCAGAACAAGCAAACATTTTATTTGGAAGAAAACAAGACATATTGAATATGCATGGAACAACAAATGATGCTAATAAGTAGGTATGGTGGACACTTTTGGTAATCTCTGGTTTTAGGGAGTTGGAAACATGAGTAAAACATACTCAGTGTAAGTGAAGGCTAGCAATAGTAAGGGAGCAACAAACGAGAGAGAAATAGCTGTCATAATCATGCTTGCAACAAAACAGGACTAATCATGGCATGAAAGTGATTCAAGACCCTCAAGGCAAAATAATTCATCGAGGCTTAACCGATTATTTCAGTCATATGCATGCGTGAGCATGTGCCAAGTCAATTCAAATGAAACATTAATAGGAGGATACCACGGTGTCATACCAAGTTATGGATAGAGTAATGCAAGCAAACATTCATAAGACATGCTACAAACTATTAGCAAGCTAGAACTAATCATATGAAAGCAAGAACTACTAAGCATCCATAAATAACATACACCCTACTTGAACAGTCTAAGTATGCCCACAATGATGAGTATATGTACAAAAATGAAAACAAACAGAGTTTGTTACCAGCCTCTTACCACACCTGAAGTTGTCATTAATCCTCATTATTGCCCTTCACTTGTGTGGCTTGAATAATAACATGAAACCAATATCCACTGAGGACTGCTGAACCCTGCAACAAACTCACAAAACCAAAGAAGAACAACAAATATTTTTGGTGTTTTCGATTTTTAAAAGAAGAACCAAAAGGGAAGAACAAGCAAAGCAAAATCTTTTGGGGTTTTTCGAATAGTTCAAACAAAGCAAAAAGGGAAAAACAAACCAAGGCAAAGAGAAAAGAAGCAAACCAAAGAGAAACAATAGAAATATTTTTGGTCTTTTTGTGTTTTACAAAACAAAAGCAAAGAAAGAACAAAAACTAAAAAGAGAACGAAACATGAATATACAAAGTAACAACGCAAAATGATATGGAGATGAGTACGATGTCGTACCTCCCCCCAAGCTTAGGCTTTTGGCCTAAGTGGGTGTTAATCCAGATACGGGTATGGGTTCCAAGCAGGCAGGTCATTGTAAGAATGATCGTAGTTAGGCCCGTGGGACGAAGAAGAAGTTCCCCAATCATAAGTAGGCTGCTGATATGAAGACTCTCCCTCATTCGAGGGCTGGACCGAATCATCTGTGACTTCTCTCCTAGTATCCTGCTCCTGTTAGGAGACCTCTCCCAAGTACGTATCAAACTCCTCCTCCGTGAGGGACCATCCTATCCTGTTATCAAGGTTAAACAAAACAGGTGCAGGCAAAAGAACAACACGCTCAGACTTGCTCCTTCTCCAACCAGCTTTGAGAAAAGTTATTTCATAAGACAGCTCACTCAAACTAGCCCACGAAGAAACAAATTTATGTTGTATCATGGAATTAAGATCAAGCCTTTCTATCGGAAACTATAGGTCTAGATGATGAGGCACTAAATCATGCAACGCTAATAAACGAGAAGTGATGAGGCCTCCACAAATTTCACCTTTCTCGCGGTTAGCAGGAAGACGGAAAGCTATGAGAGCACCCAAGCTATAAGTCCTATCTCATTGAAGAGCAGCAGAGATGAATGCTAGATCATACAAAGATAACTTATTGGCAGTTTTCCTAGCAAGAACACACTTGGCAATAAAGTAAGCAAAGTAGCAAATAGAGGGGAGATGAATGTTACGGATTTTTCCACTCTCCTTCGAAAAGCTGCTCCCTTGGCAAATTTCTGCGTATAAATCCATGAGTGGTGCAGGACGCTCTTTAATCCTTCTACATGATCCCCATTGAGGTACCTTAATAGCTGCACAAAAGTCATCGAGAGAAAGGTCGACAACAATATTGTAAATTTTGTAGTGGACCATGGGGTTAGGCAAAGAGTAACTAAATTGAAATTCCTGCACCACAGACATGGTTAGCTTCACAAATTGACAAGGTTCATCTTCCAAAAAGTTCTCCAACCCTGCATTAGAAACCAAAGTGTGGAAATCCTGGAGAATTCTTGAAGCTCTCATGAATTCAGAGCATGGGTAAATGGAAGGAAAAACTTCCTCCTCCCGGTGAACCTTCATGACCTCAGGCACCCATAGTTCATGTTGGTTTAGTTTATGCTCATTCATCTTCTATTCTGAAATTTAAACACCTATTAAACAAGTGATTGCAAAGTGAATATAATGGAGGGCACTACTCATAGGGACTTGTAAGAGGCCTAAACATGCATCAAAACTATATCTCTAAGTATCAAACAAGCTTACAAGCTCTCATAACCTGTCACCTACAGCAGCAAAATACTCAAGATATAAACCACTAAACACAAATCTACTTGGACAAGCGGAGGAGTCACATACCGGAGAACAAATGCTCCAAATTTCAGCAGCAAAAATGGGATGAGCAAGGAGATCGAAAAATCGAGGGCAAGCACAGCAAGAACGCGATTTTGAGCAATGAACTGGTGTTTACTCGGGAGAGAGAAGAAAGTGGCAAGTGAGAGAGTGAGTGGAGGGCCAGAGGTGGCCCACACCATGGCATGGCGCCACCCAGGGCAGGTCGCGCCACCAGGTGGTGTGCCTGCCTCGTGGGTCCCCCTGGTACCTTCTAGGCACTCCTCTGCCCCTTTTTTCACATAAAAATTTAATATGAATTTTCTGGAATTTTTCGAGACACTTTATTATTGAGCAATTTTCAGGTATAGATGAATGATTTTCTGACAGAAAAAGAAGATTTTTTTGGAAATGATGCAATGCCAAAACAATGCTAGAACTACAGAAGTTCTAAGACACTCTAACATGCAAGCAACTAACAACAAAAAGAAAACTAAACGAAGGCTAAAACGAAAATGGATAGAATAAAAGTAAGCGGAGATAATCATGGTGAAAACATTGTGTTGCTCAATGAAATCCTTTTGTTAACAAGGTTGATCAGGTCTTATTACCAAAACAATTTCATATGAGACAAAACTTTGTATTCCACTAATGATTATGTTACCTCAACTTTGATAGCAATGGTCCCAATCATAATAGTTTCATATTTTTCTCTTTGTATGGGACAATATATTTCTCCAACTTGGATGCCCTCAACATGTTCAATTGAATTCAAACCATAAGTCCTATCAATCTTCTTGGGGAAATAGATAGTATGTTCCTTGTCATTAACATTGAAAGTCACCTTCCCTTGATTACAATTAATAACAGCTCCTGAAGTATTAACAAAAGGTCTCCCAAGAATAATAGACATATTATCATCTTCAGGCATTTCAAGCACAACAAAATCAGTTAATATCAAGCAATTATGAGCCACTTAAACAGGTACATCCTCACATATACCAACAGGAATAGTGGTAGATTTATCAGCCATTTGAAAAGATATATCAGTTGGTATTAATTTATCCAGTTGAAGTCTCTTATAGAGAGAGAAAGGCATAACACTAACTCCAGCTCCCAAATCACACAAAGCAGTTCTAACATAGCTATTCTTAATAGAGCAAGGGATGGTTGGAATCCCTGGGTCTCTAAGTTTCTTAGGAACCTTACCATTAAAGGAATAATTAGCAAGCAAAGTAGAAATTTCTTCATTAGGGATCTTCCTTTTATTCGAGACAATATCATTCATATACTTTGAGTAAGGAGGCAATTTAATAGCATCAGTCAAAAGAAATTTGCAAGAATAAAGGTTTCATCCACTCACAAAACTTATTATAGTGTTCATCTTCCTTTGACTTGTGTTTCTTATCAGGGAAAGGCATAGGTTTTTGGACCCAAGGCTCTCTTTCACTACCATGTTTCTTAGCAATAAAATCTTCTTTAGTGTATTTAGTATTCTTAGTGTGCTTTTCAGGTTCTTCTTCAACTTTTTCCTCATTAGTAACATCATTTTCTTCATTACCACTTTCAGTTTCAGCATCAGAAACAGATATACTATTAGGATCTATAGCAGGTTCAGAGGGTTCTACAACAGTTTTATGTTTCTTTTTCCTTTTCTTACGAGTAGAGCCACTATTTTCAGCTTGATGAGAATCCTGCTCAATTCTTTTGGGATGCCCCTCAGGATATAGAGGATCCTGGGTAGTAGCACCACTTCTAGTTCTAATTTCATAAGCATGTTTTTCTTTAGCAGCATTAACTAGCAAGTCGTTTTGCACTTTAACGAGTTGATCTATTTGAGTTTGAACCATTTGAAAGTGTTTAACAATCATTTTAACATCATTAGAGATTATTTCCACAATATCTTTTAACTCAACAATAGCTCTAGTGTTTTCCATTAGATGATTTTGCAGCCTTTTATTAAAATTATCTTGCTTAACAATGAAAATATCGAATTCTTCTAAGCATTGATCAGGAGGTTTAGAGTAAGGGATATCACCTTCATCAAAGTGTTGGAGAGAGTGTACCTCAATAGTGGATGAGTAGGTTCTTACATAATTCTTCTATAGGAGGTAAATTCTTGACATCTGCAGGTTTAATTCCCTTCTCCTTAAGACATTTCTTAGCTTCCTTCATCACTTCATCATTTAATTCAATAACTCCCCTCTTCTTTGATGTTGGAATAGGCATAGGAATAGTTGGTTCAGGTATAATTACTTCAGGTATAGTTGGTTCAGGAGGAGTCCAATCTTCATAGTTCTTGCTTATTTTAGCCATTAATTCCTCAGCTTCCTTGGGAGTCCTATTCCTGAAAACACAATCAGCACAACTATCTAGGTATGTCCTAGATTCTTCAGTTAGTCCATTATAAAATATATCAAGAAGCTCATTCTTAGGTAATCGACTTCCAGCCTGGGCATGAATCAAAGCACAAAACCTTGTCCATGATTAAGGCAATATCTCTTTTTCTGCTTGTTTAAAATCAAAAAGTTCCTACAAAATAGCATGTCTAGCACTTGGAGGAAAATATTTCTGTAGGAAAGTACTAATCAAGCAATCAGGGCTATCAATAGATCCAGGAGGTAAATTACTAAACCAAGCTTTAGCTTCTCCTTTCAGTGAAAAGGGGAAAATCTTAGCAACAAAGTAAGTACGCATCTTAATATCATCAGAAAACAAGCCACTCATGGTAGAAAGCTCAGTCATATGTGCTACCGCACTTTCATTCTTAGTCCCACAAAAAGGTTCTTTCTCAACAATAGCTATGTAAGATAGATCAAGAGAGAAATCATAATCTTTATCTTTTATGTTTATGGGAGAAGCAGCAAACTTATTATAGGAGACAATTTGGGTCTAATAGTATGCCTCTCAAGGAGACTCTTAGCAGCGCTCCTATCATGGGTGTTTTTACATTCTTTAATAAATTCATCGGTCATCTCAACATAACCGTCTTCAATATCATAACTCTCACTAGACTCAGGTGAACTAACAGGTGTAGTAGTGTCTTCATTAGGAGTTTCAGTATTTCCAGCTATAGTTCTAGCAATCGTAACATCTAGGAAAGGACCTAATGAACCACACTTATTGAGCACAGTAGAAGCAGCATCATAAGTATCAGAAGTTTCAGATTCAGCAGTAGTAGCAGTGTGTGTAGCATGTGTATGTGGTGGTGTAACGAGCTTACTCATAACAGATGGTGAATCAAGAGCAACAGAGGTGTTTAGGACCGTACCTCTTCTTGTAGTGGATGGTAAAATAGGAACCTGGCCCTCACGAGACTTGCACATGATGGATGGATAGCAGCGAACAATAGAGAATCCAAGCGTACTTGATAAATAAAGCTATGCTCCCCGGCAACGGCGCAAGAAAATAGTCTTGATGACCCACAAGTATAGGGGGTGTATCGCAGTATTTTCGAGGGAAGTGAAACCCAATTTATTGATTCGACACAAGGGGAGCCAAGAATATTTATAAGCTTTAACAACTGAGTTGTCAATTCAGCTGCACCTGGAAACAATCTTGCTCACAGCAGTTTATCAGTAGCAAAAGTTTTGTAGTAGGAATAGCAAAGTAATATCAGTAGTAAAGTAAAGACAGTAGTAACAATAGCAGCAAACAGTAGGATTCGAGTGCGGTAGGCATAGGGATGGATGGATGGGCGTTGCATGGACAAGACAATTCATATAGCAACCAGAACATAGGGCAATTGCAGATAAATAAGATAAAGCATCCAAGTACTAGATAATCCTAGGCATGTGTTCCATATATAGTCATACGTGCTCGCAATGAGAACTTGCACAACATCTTTTGTCCTGCCAGCCCGTTTGCAGCGGGGCCTCAAGGGAACTACTGGCAATTAAGGTGCTCCTTTTAATAGAGAACCGGAGCAAAGCATTAACACTCCATGAACACATGTGATCCTCACATCAAAGCCATTCCCTCCGGTCATCCCGATTTCTGTCACTTCGGGGCCATTGGTTCCGGACAACAACATGTGTATACAACTTGCAGGTAAGACCAAATACAATACTATCATAATGAATCAATAATATGTTCAGATCTGAAATCATGGCACTCGGCCCCTAGTGACAAGCATTAAGCATAAAAAGTCGCAACAAAGTCATAAATCACTAATAGAAGATACTAGGAACCATGCCCTAACAATCTGATGCCATTACATGAACGATCTCATCCAATCCCTACCATCCCCATAGACTACTTCGGGGGATTACTCACTCGTAGATGGGAGAAACATGGATGGTCGATGGAGAAGCGATGGTGATGATGATGGCGATGATCTCCTCCAATTCCCCATCCTGGCAGGGTGCCAGAACGGAGTTTCTGGTGTTGTTTCGTGGAATCTAGTGGTGGCGGCGGAGCGGAACTCTTTCTGGAAAAACGTCGAACCCCCCTGAGTTTTTAGGTCAGAAGGCATCTTATAGGCGAAGAGGGAGACCGAGGGGGTGTCTGGGGCGGCCAAACCACCCCCTGGCACGGCCAGGCCTTGCCCGCGTGGCCAGGTGGTGTGGCCTGGGCCCAGCCCCCCTCTGTCTCGTATTTTGGCTGCGGGATTCTTCTAGCGAAATAGAATTTTTAGCATATTTTTCGGGATTTTTCCTGATAGTTGATTTTCTACACAAAAACTAAACACCAAGGAAATTCTGCTGAAAACAACATCAGTCCGTGTTAGTTGCATCCAAATCACACAAGTTTAGAGGAGAAACAATAACAAAAGTGTTCGGGAAAGTAGATACGTTTTGGACGTATCAGACAACAGTGGACACCAAGAAATGATGGCAAGAAAACTTGGACACCAGAGCAGAAGAAATAGTGGCGAGAAAGGAAAGATAGGCTGAGGTATACGTATGAGGCTATGATGGATCAACCGTGCAACTTTCACACGTTAAACCCAAATAACCCAGCGAACCACATGACTTGTCAGTGTGAGTTGATGAGGAAGATAGAACAAAGTAACACAGGGAATGCGCAGGCACCTCGGCATGATGCACCTCGGCAGTATTAACTCTCTAGAGAAAATGCACAGCAACTAATGTTGCCACCGCCCCCGCCGAGGTATGAGAATTACGAAAGAAGGGATGCAGTACACCAAGTGGAAAACCATAATCAGGGTAACCGAGGAAACCCCGGTAATGACAGAAGAAATGAGTACAGGGAGCATCATCAACCCTATTGTGTGTTTACCACGGAAGAAACTGATAGGCAGAGTGTGAGACACCGACATATGGAGGTCAATGCAGTTATGCCAGCTATGCCAAGGTACATGCATTGGTCTAACCAGGAAATAACATGGAGTATCAAGGATCACCCCAGGCTCATGTAGAGTCCTAGATCATATGCTCTAGTGCTTGACCCAACCTTCATCGGGCCAAATATCAACGTGCATTTTTCTAAAGTGTTGATTAACAATGGAAGCAGCATTAATATATTGTACAAGGAAACCATGCACAAGTTGGGACTATCACAGAACATGCTACAAGCAACAAAGACAACTTTCCACGGCATTGTGCTAGGTTTGTCCTGTGAGCCTATTAGAAAGGTCCGGATTGATGTCTTATTCGGCACAAGAGACAATTGTTGGACAGCGAATTTGGAGTTCGACGTTGTGGATTTGGACAGCAGCTACCATGCATTACTCAACATACTAGCTCTTTCAAAGTTTATGGAAAGTGGCCACATAAGTTATTTAAAGATGAAAATGCTAGGACCAAATGGGGTCATCACCATAGCAGGGGACTTTAGGCGCTCCATGGAGTGTGCCTTAGCTGGGTCAAACTTGGTTGAGTCATTAGTTATGTCTCAAGAGAAGAGAAGGATCTAAGAGGTCGTGGCACTGGCTTGGTCTGTGTAGCTAAATATGCCGGCTCTGAGTAACCCGCATGGAACTGTGTCGTTCCAGCCGACAAAAGATACCAAGGAGGTGCCAACTGATGATCAATTCCCATAGCGCACCGTGACTATTGGTGAGGGCCTTGGCAAAAATTAGAAAATCTAGCTCGTTAGCTTCCTCCGTGAGAATCGTGATATCTTTGCTTGGTCCACACAGGATCTTCAAGGGGTGCCGAGGCAGTTAACCGAGCACTTTTTGCGCGTCAGACCTGGTGCAAAGCCGGTGAAGCAACCTCTCCACCGCTTCGCCGAAGATAGGAGAAACGTGATTCATGATGAGATAGCTCGGCTCCTTGCAGCCGCGTTTATCATGGAAGTGCTTTACCCGGATTGGCTGTCTAATCCGGTGCTAGTAGAAAAGAAGAAAAATGATCTGAACTTAGCAGTGGTGTGGAATATGTGTACCGATTACACGAACCTGAATAAGGCGTGTCCAAAATATCTGTTCCCACTACCAAGGATAGATAAAGTCATTGACTCAACCGTTGGGTGTGAGCTCTTGTCATTCCTAGATGCATATTCTGGTTTCCACCAGATACCCTTGAACCCGGATAATCAAATAAAGACTGCTAATATTACCCTGTATGAGTCTTATTGCTATCCCACCATGCCATTTAGTTTACGTAATGCAGGGGCAACGTATCAAAGATGCATGCAAAAATGCTTGCACGATCAAATTGGAAAAATGTCCAAGTATATGTAGATGATGTGGTGAAAAAAACCAAGGAAAGTTAAACCCTCCTAGATGATATCCGGCAAACATTTGCGAACCTGAGGAGGTTCCTGATGAAGCTTAACCTGGAAAAATGCACCTTTAGTGTCCCAGCTGGAAAATTACTTGGTTTCCTCGTGTCCAGCTGAGGTATCGAAGCAAATCCCACAAAATCCAAGCTATTGAGCGAATGGAGCTGCCGAAGTGTCTTAACATTGTTCAGAAGTTCACTAGTTGACTGGCTTCATTAAGTAGTTTGTATGTCGGCTCGAAGAAACGGCATGGCCTCTCTATCAGTAATGAAAAAATCAGATAAGTTCATATGGACACTGCAAGCGGATAGTGCATTTCATGAGCTCAAAAAAATGCTAGCCTCTGCACCTGTGTTAGCCTCACCATTATCAAAAGATTCGATGTTGCTCTACATAGCAGCATCCAACCGAGTCGTAATTGCTATGATAGTGGTGGAGCATAACATGGAGGGTAAGTCGGTGCAGAGGCCAATATATTTCCTAAGCGAGGTATTGTCGGCTTCAAAATAAAACTATCCACACTATCAGAAAATGGCATATGGCATCTACATGGCGGCCAAAAAGCTTAAGCACTATTTTGAGGAACACCCCATTAAGGTAATATGTGAAGCACCTATATCCGAGATAATGAGCAACAAGGATTCAAGTGGCCGGATCGCCAAATGGGAAATTGAGGTAGCCCCTTATGCTCCACAATATGATAGAAGGGACGTGATCAAGTCTCAGGCAGTGGCCGAATTTTCGTGGACTGGGCGGAAATGCAATACGAACCACCACTTCCAGACTCAAATTACTAGAGAATGCACTTTGATGGATCAAAGTTGACGGACGGGTTAGGGGTCGGGGTAGTCCTTACCTCGCCCAAGAAAGACCAGTCGAGATATGTACTTTAGATCCATTTTCGAGCATCAAACAATGTGGCCGAGTATGAAGCGCTAGTGCACGGACTAAAAGTGCCAAAAGAGATTGGGATACGTCGGATACAATGATTCAGTGATTCGGATCTAGTGGTGTAGCAAGTGTCTGGTCATTGGGATGCGTTAGACGCAAACATGGCCCTTTATAGATTTCATGTCCAAAAAATATGTGGTTACTTTGAGGGATGTGAGTTCCATCATGTACCCTGGGCTGAAAATGATACAACCGATGTGTTGTCCAAAGTGGGTCCATCTCGGAAGGCCATACCACCAGGAGTTGCTTTGGAACATCTGAGAAAACCATCTATTACCTCTTCTCCAGAATCCGAGTCAATTTAAATCCCGGCAAACCCCGGATCAGAAGCTACCCCAATGGACATTAACTGGGGGAATACCTCGGCAAACCAGGGGACTACCTCGGCAAACCTGGGACTGCCTTGTAGAACCCAGGGATTGTTCAGCTTGATCCGGCAGAGGTTATGTTGGTTGATCCAATGGATATTGACGAAGTACTTTTCCCGGACTGTGTTGTACCAGCATGGGCGCAGCCAATATTTGATTTCTTGAAAGATGGATTTTTTCCATGTGATGAGGTACTCTCCAGGAAAGTGCGGAGAAGAGAAAAACCATATACCATAATCAACGCCGAGTTATACAAGAGAAGTGTCACAAGTGTCTTGTAGTGTTGATCCGGTAGAAGGGAAGGAAATCCTCTGAGATAAACATCAGGGCGAATGTGGGCATCATGCCTCATCCATGGACCTAGTAGACAAAGCTTTTTGGCATGGATTTTACTGGCCCAGTTCTTTGCAACAAGCTGAAGACCTCGTGAAGAAATGCAATGGGTGTCAGAGGTATGCTAGCAAAATACATATGCAATCCTCCGAGCTCAAGACTATACCTATTATTTGGCCATTTGTTGTGTGGCACTTGGATATGGTTAGACCGTTTAGGCTGGCTAAGGGGAACATGACCCATATCTTAGTCATGGTGGATAAGTTTACAAAGTGGATTGAACTAAAGCCAATAAGAAAGTGTGACGGAGTTACTGTCGTGTCATTTCTCAAGGACATTATCCTGAGATACGGGTATCCGCACAGTATCATAACAGATAGTGGCACAAATTTTGCCGAAGGAGCGTTTGCCCGTTGCTGCCAAGACAAAAGAATTCGGCTACATGTTGCATCTGTGGCGCACCCCGCATCGAACGGGCAAGTGGAAAGATCCAATGGACTAGTACTGTCCGGGATAAAACCCCGGCTCATTGAGCTGCTGTAAAGATCAGCGGGGTGCTGGATTGATGAACTCCTAGCAGTATTATAGAGCCTAAGAACAACTCCGAATCGATCAACAGGCTATACGCCATTTTTCTGGTATATGGGGCCGAAGCTGTATTACGAGCCGACATAGAGCATGACCCGCCTAGGGTCACGCAATACAAAGAAGCCAAAGTGCAAGAAGCCCGGCAAAATGATGTTGATCTGCTGGAAGAAGTGAGAGAATTGGAATTGTCCAGATCCACCATATATCAGCAAAATCTCCGATTCTATCATAGCCGGAAAGTGAACCCCCGAGTCTTCCGGGAAGGAGATCTGGTACTTCGGTCGGTGCAACACATTGTCGGCATGCATAAGTTGTCCCCTCCATGGGAAGGACATTCATTGTAAGCAAGGCACTGCACCATGATGCATGTTACCTGATTGATGCACAATCGCAAGTGCACGAACCATTTGTAGCTAGTTTCGAAGTATAGATATCGATCCCATAGGGAGCCCAAAGGTAAGTGTTTATGAATGAAGTCTCTATCACACTCAAAGATGTCATAGGTCATCGAGTGAAGTAACTGCAAGTGTAGAAATAAGAATGAAATTTGGATTAAACTGGATGTATTTAAATAAAACTAAAATGTAAACTTCAATAATAAAAAGCATAAAAGTAAAGAACGATTCGGTTGTTTGTTGTTTTCTGCAGATGTCAAAGAAGGCATGGGGAGATATAGTTCATGGTGATAGTTACTGTGCCAGGTGGATGAATGATAAGTCTAACAATTATAATCTTATAAATATATGTGTAGGCAAGCAACCCATAATTAGCCACAACTCCTCTTGGTAGATTTGATCCCAAGTTCAATAATCCTACTAGCCTATTACCAAAACCATGATCAGTCACTAGACGATTAAGATCCTTCAGGTTGCTTAGCAATTAAGATCCTTTGATCGGACTAATGCAATAAGTACGGTGGTTTCTCGTGATCCTCGAGGCAAACTAGTTTCCCATTGATATCCCAATGTCACTCGGGGGTCGCCGGTCTTCTAGCGAACAAGATCCTATCTATGTAGAACAAAGCATCATGTTGTCTGGGCCGTTAATTGCATAACAAGCATTAGGCATCCCACAGATAGTCAAGCACACATAATATAATAATTAAAATAAATCACAAACTAATGGAAAATATATGGAGGCACATCACATCTCAACAATCCCTTACATCTACCATGCCCAAGGTGTTGGGTTTGCACCATAGAAAACAAAAAAATTCCTACGATGAGAACTATACGCCAAGATCTATCTACTAGATACAGAGCAATGGGTGGATATACATCCATGGAGAACTTACCCTCGAAGACAACAGAGTTTTGTTAACGAGTTGGAACTCGTGGATGATGTAGTCGTACGCTTGCGATCTCAAGATCGTGTGGAAGTCCGAGCGCCGCAAATCAGTAGCACATCCGTCCTCGCACACACGTTCAAGCCACCGGACAACCTCCAGCTCCTCACTCCAGCGAATCAGCGGAAGCAGCAACTCCTTCCAGACGCAAGGCCACCGGGAACATGTATCTTGCTAATCCGTGACCATGGGGAAATATCTAGAGGGGGAGTGAGATCCTTCACGAGGAGGTGTGCTTTGTGAGGGAGGAGAGGGGGCCTTCTATAGGAGAGGGGGATCCTCCCCTACCATGGCCAGCGGCCAAGGAGGGTGCCCCCACCTCTTCCTCATTCATGTGGTGGAAGCTCCACTCACATCAATTCAAGGTCCACCCAAAATTCCACTCACATGCATTAAATTTCCACCAAATTTAATGCAACTCTCAATGAATAAAACTCTTTTATCTATTTTATTCAGAATTTTGTTAATTACTTTAATTAACAAACATTCACATAAAACCCCTTGCAACATTTCAATATCACATGTAGAACCACTTTCTACAATTTCACCCGAAACAATTCCGGTTTCTCTCGAAACAATTCCTGCGCTTTGCAATCCTTTCGTCTGAAACATATGTGCTCCAAAATGCTGTCCGGCAACCCTTAAGTGTGTCACCCTATGGTTCGCGAATAATGCAGACATGATTGAGACTCCTCTCAGATCAGTAATCAGAAGCGGGACCTAGAGATCCATACTGACTCCTGCACATTCAACGATGACTTCTGTGATCGTGAGAACCTTTAATGCTAGTAACTTAATCCCTTTGTCTCATGATATAATACATGTCCGAGATGCGATCATCGGTATCCAAATACCTAGTTTGATCCCGTTATCGACATGCACTCTTTTCTCGTTCCCATGATATAACATTCTAGTGATCACATCACTTGCTTGCAAGCTATCTTAATGTGATATCACCGAGAGGGCCCAGAGTATATCTATCCGTCATCGGGATTGACAAATTCCACTCTTGATCCATGAGCCTCAACATAACACCTTCATAGCACTGAACCCACCTTTATAGTCACCCTGTTACAGTGTGATGTTTGATGTTATCAAGATACTCTTCTGGTGTTAGCAATTAAGATGATCTCATGGTCTAAGGACTAAGATTAATTCGTATGATGTTATAGCAATGTAAACATAATGAATTTTATCGTAATGCTATACTTCGGATGAGTGTTCATCACATCATTTCACAAATGTTTTGACCTTGTTATTAACAACATCCAATGTCCATGATCAGGAAACCTTGATCATCTTATTAATCAACGAGCTAGTCTAGAAGAGAGGCATAACTAGGAACCCTTTTTGTTTATTAAACACACATGTATTGACTTTTCCTATCAAAACAATTATAGCATGCAAAATAAACATCTATCATATACAAGGAATACATAATAACAACTTTATTATTGCCTCTCAGGGCATATTTCCTTCAGTCTCCCACTTGCACTAGAGACAATAATCTAGTTTACATAGTGATAAATCTAACACCCATGGAGTTCTGGTGTTGATCATGTTTTGCCCTAGGGAGAACATTAGTCAACGGATCTGCTACATTTAGGTCTATGTGTACTTTACAAATCTTTATATCTCCATCCTTGATATGCTTGCGGATGGAGTGAAACCGACGCTTAATATGCTTGGAATTCTTGTGAGACCTTGGTTCCTTGGCGTTGGCTATGGCTCCATTGTTGTCACAATAGGTTTCGTTATGAACTCCTTCATCCAAACCGCTTCCTACGCTGCTTCTGATGCAGCAAAATATTTCGCCTCCGTCGTTGATCCAGCCACCACAGGTTGTTTCGAACTCCTCCAACTAACTGCTGCTCCGTTCAAGAGAAATACATATCCGGATTGAGACTTAGAGTCATCCGGATCGGTCTCAAACCTAGCATCGACATAACACTTAGTGACTAGCTCTTCTTCACCTCCGTATACAAGAAACATATCCTTAGTTCTTGTCAAGTACTTAAGGATATTCTTGACCGCTATCCAGTGGTCTGAACCTGGATCAGATTGGTATCTACTAGTCAAACTAATAGCATGTGCCATATACGGTCTTGTACATAACATGGCGTACATTATAGAGCCTATGGATGAGGCATAGGGGATCTTATACATTATCTCTCTTTCTTCCGCCGTAGCCGTACTTTGAGTCTTACTCAATGTCTTGCCTTGCAACATAGGTAAGAACCCTTTCTTACTTCCGTCCATATTAAACTTCTTTAATATCTTATCAAGGTATGTACTCTGCGATAGCCCAATTGGGCGTCTTGATCTATCTCTATAGATTTTAATTCCTAATATATATGAAGCTTCACCAAGGTCTTTCATCGAAAATTTGCTGTTTAGATAACTTTTAACACTATTTAAAAGATCTATATCATTTCCAATCAATAATATTTCATCCACATATAATATCAGAAATTCCACATTGCTCCCACTCACTTTCTTGTAAATACAAGCCTCTCCATAAGTTTGGACAAACCCTAAAACCCTAAACCCTAAACCCAACTCCGGGATGCTTTCTTCAGTCCATAGATGGATCGCTGAAGTTTGCATACCTTATCAGCATCCTTAGGATGGAAAAAACCCTTAGGTTGTATCATATACAACTCTTCTTTAATATAACCATTGATGAACGCAGTTTTGACATCCATCTGCCATATTTCATAATCGAAATATGCAGCAATTGCTAACATAATCCTAACTGACTTAAGCATCGCTACGAGAGAGAATGTCTCATCGTAATCAACTCCTTGAATTTGTCGAAACCCCTTTGTGACAAGTCGAGCTTTATAGATGGTCACATTACCATCAGCATCAGTTTTTATTTTGAAAATCCATTTATTCTCAACAGCCTTTTGATCATGAGGTAAGTCCACCAAGGTCCAAACCTGGTTTTCGTACATGGATTCCATCTCGAATTTCATGGCTTCTAGCCATTTGTTGGAATCCGGGCTCATCATCACTTCTTCATACATCACAGGGTCATCTATTTCATCAATCATGAAATTCATAACAGGATTGCCATACAGTTCAGGAGCTGCACATGTCCTGCTTGACCTGCGAGGTTCGGTAGTGTCCTCTTTCGGAGTTTCATGATCAATTCATTAGCTCTCTCTTCATTAGGTGAAGTCAACTCCGAAACAACTTCCGGTGCTGCGCTACTCGCCATTTCATGAAGAGGAGGTTCAATAACCTCTTCGAGTTCTACCTTCCGACTACTCACACCTTTCGCGAGAAACTCCTTCTCAAGAAAGGATCCATTCTTGGCAACAAAAACGTTGCCCTCAGATCTGTGATAGAAGGTATACCCAATCGTTTCCTTAGGGTATCCTATGACGACACATTTTTCTGCTTTGGGTTCGATTTTATCCGGCTGAAGTTTCTTCACATAAACATTGCATCCCCAAACTTTAAGAAATGACAGCTTAGGTTTGTCTCCAAACCATAATTCATACAGTGTCGTTTCAACGGATTTAGATGGTGCCCGATTTAAAGTGAATGCAGCGGTTTCCAGTGCATAACCCCAAAATGATAGTGGCAAGTCAGTCAGAGACATCATAGATCGAACCATATCCAATAAAGTACGATTACGACATTCCGACACACCATTACGTTGTGGTGTTTCGGCAGGCGTGAGTTGTGAAACTATTCCACAATTTTTCATATGTCTGCTAAACTCGTAACTAAGATACTCTCCTCCACGGTCGGACCACAGAAATTTTATCTTTCTGTTATGATGATTTTCCACTTCATTCTAAAATTCCTTGAACTTTTCAAAAGTTTCGGACTTATGTTTCATCAAATAGATATACCCGAATCTACTCAAATCATCTGTGAAAGTAACAATATAACGATATCCACCTCGCACCGACACACTCATTGGTCCATACACATCAGTATGTATGATTCCAATAAATCTGTCGCCTGTTCCATTGAACAAGAAAACGGTGTTCTAGTCATCTTGCCCATAAGGCATGGCTCACATGTATCAAATGATTCAAAATCAAGTGATTCCAAAAGTCCATCAGAATGGAGTTTCTTCATGCGTTTAACGCTAATAAGACCTAGACGGCAGTGCCATATATATGTAGATATATCATCATCAAGTTTAACCCTTTTAGCATCAACACAATGAATATGCATAATACTACTATCGAGATCCAATAGAAATAAACCATTCAACACAGGTGCATGACCATAAAAGATATTATCCATATAAATCGAACAACCATTGTTTTCAGATAGGAATAACCACTTCGCATCAAACACGATCCGGATACAATGTTCATGCTCAGTGCAGGCACAAAATAACAATTATTTAGATTTATCACTATTCCCGACGGCATATGGAGAGGCAGCGTTCCGACGGCGATCACATCAACTCTTGATCCTTTGCCGACCCGCATCGTGACCTCATCCCTTGCTAGCTGTCGCTTGTTCCGCAGCCCCTGAATCGAGTTACATATATTAGCAACCGATCCCATATCAAGTACCCAGGTGCTACTGCGAGTACTAGTCAAGTACACATCAATAACATGTATATCACATATACCTTTGTTTTCCTTGCCGTCCTTCTTGTCCGCCAAATACTTGGGGCAGTTGCGCTTCCAATGGACAGTCCCCCTGCAATAGTAGCACTCAGTATTAGAGTTAGGGCCAGCTCGGGGTTTCTTTTCAGGTGCGGCAATAGATTTTCCGCCCTTCTTTCCCTTCTGCTTGCCTTTATTTTCCTTCTTGAAATCGGTGGTGTTATTGATCATCAACACTTGATGTTGTTTCCTAATCTCCACTTCTGCAGTCTTAAGCATTGACAGAAGCTCGGGAAGAGACTTCTTCATGCCCTGCATGTTATAGTTCATCACGAAGCTCTTGTAGCTAGGTGGCAGAGATTGGAGAACACGATGTATGCCTAAGTCAATGGGAATCGTTATTCCTAAGGAAACAAGCTTATCGGCGTACCCAGACATTTTGAGTACATGCTCACTAACGGAGCTGTTCTCCTCCATCATGCGGCTAAAGAACTTTTTAGAAGCATTATAACTCTCTATGGCAGCATGGGTATCGAAAATCATTTTCAATTCTCCCATGGTATCAAAGGCATTGTCATTTTCGAAACGCTTTCGAAGTTCTGGCTCTAGCCCATACAGTATGCTCCAATGAACTAAGTTGTGGTCCTCCTGACGAGTTATATAGACATTCTTTTCCTCGCCAGGGGCATCAGGAGCTGGTGGGGGGCCTAGCGGCGCCTCTAGCACATATTGCTTTTGTGCAGCAGTGAGGAGAATCCTCAAATTCATAGCCCAGTTGGTGAAGTTACTACCATTCGCAACAAGTTTCTCTTTCTCCATGAACACATTGAAATTAAAAGCAGGTGGTGCCATCTACAACAGATTTTGTAAAGTTTATTTGGACTAAGTTTATGATAGATTGAGTTCAACTAATCCAAATTACTAATGAACTCCCACTCAAAAACGACATCCCTCGTGTCTTTTTGGTGATTACATGAACCAAATCCACTACACCAAGTCTGATCATCACGTGAGTCGGTGTAGCCTCAAAGGCGAGCATCTATATGGGCATCATATCAACTATATGACTCATGCTTAACCTTTCGGTCCGTGTTCCGAGGCCATGTCTGTACATGCTAGGCTCTTCAAGTAAGAACCTTAGTACCCACGTGTGTAAAACTATCTTACACCCGTTGTATGAAAGCGCGGAGTCGAGTACACCCGATCATCACGTGATGTCTCGAAACACGATCCATAGAACGGTGCATACTGAAGGAAGAACACATTTTATCTTGATATCTAAATTAGGGATCATCTTACAATGCTACCAAAAGCGCCAAACTAGTAGAATAAGATGCTAACATCTAATGTGTAAAGTGAGATGATATGGTCCATGCATTTGATCTCTATCATTTGCATCATGGTATGATCTCTATCATTCCTTTGTGTGTAAGGCCAAGGTCTATGGAACTTACACGTTAAGTGTGTTGTAAGAGTATCTATCATACATCTACTTACAACAATACCATATCAAGACACTAGCCCAGCAATGATCTAAACTAGACACCTCTAATTTATCAATTGCAAGTTTTACGTGGCTTAGGGCTTTCAGATATAGAACCGGTCTTACCTACAAACATGAACCACAATGAGGATAACCAAGTTATTAGCAACTCGTTGTAAATCAGATATTGACTATACTAGGAGAGATAGACACCCGCTAGACACTTATGCAAAACTAGTTGCATGTCAGTTGTGGAACCGGTCTCATGTACGATGACATGTAAGGTTGGTCCGGGCCGCTTCATCCCACTATGCCACCAATATCCAAAATACGTAGAATATGCAATAACATGATCATCATCGCCCACATATAAACATTTGTGTACTACCCGTGCAAAGCACCTACGCATAGATCAGGCTCTGATACCACTGTTGGGTTCGCAGCATAGAAAACAAAAAAATTCCTACGATGAGAACTATATACCAAGATCTATCTACTAGATACAGAGCAACGGGTGGATATACATCCATGGAGAACTTACCCTTGAAGACAATAGAGTTTTGTTAACGAGTTGGAACTCCTGGATGATGTAGTCGTACGCTTGCCGATCTCAAGATCGTGTGGAAGTCCGAGCGCCGCAAATCAGCAGCGCATCCATCCTCGCACACACGTTCAAGCCACCGGACAACCTCCACCTCCTTGCTCCTGCGAATCAGCGGAAGCAGCAATTCCTTCCAGACGCAAGGCCACCGGGAACATGCATCTCGCTAATCCGAGACCATGGGGAAATATCTAGAGGGAGAGAGAGATCCTTCACGAGGAGTTGTGCTTTGTGAGGGAGGAGAGGGGGCCTTTTATAGGAGAGGGGGCTCCTCCCCTACCATGGCCGGAGTCCAAGGAGGGTGCCCCCACCTCTTCCTCATTCATGTGGTGGAAGCTCCACTCACATCAATTCAAGCTCCACCCAAAATTCCACTCACGTGCATTAAATTTCCACCAAATTTAGTGCAACTCTCAATTAATAAAACTCTTTTATTTATTTTATTCAGAATTTTGTTAATTACTTTAATTAACAAGCATTCACATAAAACCCCTTGCAACATTTCAATATCACATGCAGAACCACTTTCTGCAATTTCACCCGAAACAATTCTGGTTTCTATCGAAACAATTCCTACGCTTTGGAATCCTTTCATCTGAAACATATGTGCTCCAAAATGGTGTCCGGCAACCCTTATGTGTGTCACCCTATGGCTCGCGAATAATGCAGACATGATTGAGACTCCTCTCAGATCAATAATCAGAAGCAGGACCTGGAGATCCATACCGACTCCTACACACTCAACAATGACTTCTGTGATCGTGAGAACCTTTAACGCTAGTAACTTAATCCCGTTGTGTCATGATATAATACATGTTCGATATTCGATCATTGGTATCCAAATACCTAGTTTTATCTTGTTACTGACATGCACTCTTTTCCCGTTCCCGTGATATAACATTCTAGTGATCACATCACTTGCTTGTAAGCTATCTTAATGTGATATCACCGAGAGGGCCCAGAGTATATCTATCCTTCATCGGGATTGACAAATTCCACTCTTGATCCATGAGCCTCAACATAACACCTTCGTAGCATTGAACCCACCTTTATAGTCACCCTGTTACGGTGTGACGTTTGATGTTATCAAGATACTCTTCTGGTGTTAGCAATTAACATGATCTCATGGTCTAAGGACTAGGATTACTTCGTATGATGTTATAGCAATGTAAACATAATGAATTTTATCGTAATGCTATACTTCGGATGAATGTTCATCACATCATTAACAACATCCAATGTCCATGATCAGGAAACCTTGATCATCTTGTTAATCAACGAGCTAGTCTGGAAGAGAGGCATAACTAGGAACCCTTTTTGTTTATTAAACACACATGTATTGACGTTTCCTATCAATACAATTATAGCATGCAAAATAAACATCTATCATATACAAGGAATACATAATAAAAACTTTATTATTGCCTCTCAGGGCATATTTCCTTCACAAGGAACTTACTCACACATGAGAGAAGAAAGCATCATCGATATAATTAAATAATGGGAGTTCTTCTCAATATTACCGTGGAGATCCACAATAAGAACAGAAAAATAATCCAACACAATTCAAGATAGGAAGAAACAATCTCAAACCCTAATCTAGAAAAGTGAATCTCTATCTCTCTCTCTCAAGTACAAGTAATGGCTATGAGTCTGATGGCTAGGAGGTCGAAGATCGTGGAGCGGGATGAAGAATGTCTTCCCCTTCTTCTCCGGATCTCTTATTTCTCCTCTCTAGATGGCATGATGGCTGTTGTGTTATGGTTTTTGCATCCGTCCTCTTCATGAAAGTTGCCCATTTTGACAAGACGTAGGTGGCGGTAACTATACGGCCAGAAAAATATTCCTGCCGTATAGTTGCTCATCAAAGCTTTTGTACGCCTCTCTTGATTGCGTCAAAAAAGAGACTTGCTTGTTTTTGCTAGAATATTGTGTTTCTCGTGTTAAAACCTTCTGATGTTCAGAACATGAAACACACATTAAAATCCAAGTTTTCTTCGCTGCCGAAGTATTAGCGTTAGGTAAAGCTAGACAACAATTAAATCTAGAAGGAAACTGTCAATAAAAACCATCAAAAATATGTCGAATCTCACAGCTATAAACTCCCCCAAGCTTAGATGTTGCTCGCCCTCGAGTGACAAGAAAATAAGGAAGAATAGCGGAGATTCAAGACTGAAATAAAAGAACTTACAAGCTTGAATTGGTGTCAAATTCTTTTCTTCACAATTCCTGCAATCTTAAACATGATCATACAAGTATTCACAAGATTGCACTTAGTCCACTTCCTAACCACTTATATCTTGCTAACAAATAAATCATATGCCCGAGCAAGTGTCAAAAGCTTAGCTAAGAAAGTGAAACAAATTATTTTGGTGTCTCTCTTTGTTGAGAGATGAAAACTTTTTTTGCTCTTGTTTCTTTAATCAATTAAGAGTACTCAAGTTGCACCAAAAACATTCAATTTAAGAACAACTCATCTATTCCCATGTCAAAATTTCAAGACTCTCAAAGCACCTTTTTACTTTCCTTGTTTTTCAAAAACTTCACCCCTTTCATAGAGAAATCATGCCACTATTTTTAACATGTTAATTGGGACTGTGTTGCGCACTCGTGACCATGCCAATAGATAATTGTTCAGAAATAGTGGGTCAGAGGAGTACTACAACTTCACTTGGAATGTGAAACCACGAGGAGACTAAAATTTTACCCGTCATAGCATTGCAGCTACAAACGCTTACATAACTCAATAGCCGAAATCAAGTGGTTTCCCACATTTAGATCGTTCGTTGGCCAGCAGAGTTAATAGTTCCCCATGGAGCACGACAGTGTTGTAATGACACGCGTAAAGCAATATCTTACGGTAATTATTAGAAAAATCAGTGGCATAATCTCTACTACTTCAAAGCATCCATTTTATCAGACAATTTCATTCAAGGGTGCTATCGAGTCTATTTACATTAAGCTCAAATGGGGTTGAGTAGTTCTAAAATCAAATCCTTTGGGCTAAATAAGGACTCAAGACATCTTTTGGATGCTTTTTCTTGTTGTAAAAATGTTGGAGATATTTTTAACCAAGTTCATTGCTCATTATTTCAAAGATAAAAAGGAGACACTAGCAAAGGAATAGAATTTATAGGATAGCAAGCTAAGTGGTGACTCAAGTGCAAGTGAGTAAATAATTGTAGGATCAATTTAAAGTTGCAGAAAAGGTGATGAAAGGAATGTGATACCTCCTCTTGCTTGCTTCATTTCTCGTACTTGAGTCGAATCCCCTCTACATTTCCCTATTGCCAAGTCACTTGAAATTGAGGAATCTTCGAGAGAAACAAAGAAACAAATTTGCAATAAAAGTTACAACTATTTTTTTTGGGTTTTTGGTTTAGGAATGCAAACTGAAAGTAAACATGCAATTTGAAGAAGCAAAATAAATCAAAAGAATAAATAAAAATATGAATGCAAGGTTTGGAGGTTCAAACCTCCACCACGCTTAGGTTATTGCCAGGCTCAGTTGTTGCTGTCATTCGGCGGCTGGTGCGGATACTGCTGGTAGTAGTCAGGGAAGTGGGTCATGAAGTGACTGAAGTTGTGAGTTAAGGCACTCACGTCTTCATTCACTACTTGTAGAGTCTGGTCAATCTCCCCAACGTGCTGGTTGAGCTGCTAAAATTCTTGATAGAGGACGTAGTTAAACCCCTACTATGGCTGATTGAGCCATGGGTCCCAGGATCCCCCTTGTTGCTGCTGCTGTCCCTCCCAAGCAGGATTGTATTCCTTCTCCTGCTCATGCTCATCCTCATCATCATGATGTTGCTCTCCTTCTTCATCATCTTCTTGATCAGGCTGGAATTTAGCCATGATCTCCACCACTGGATCCTTGGTGAGGATCCAATTGTCCTTCTCCACAATCGTGAAGGCTTGTGGACACGGCAACAGAACCTGCTCAACCTGTGCATCACCAAGATAACCAAACTAATATGCTCGGAGCCTCTTGTTAGCTCGGTAAACACCGAGGAAACGATAAGCAGTTAAATATTTGACATCCATAAGTTTGGAGTTGTCAACAGGTTGCATCATAGGTAATGTAATGTTCAATGCTAGGGCAAGGTGGGTTACCAGTCCACCAATGCGAATGTGAACTTTCTTTATGTTGCTCTGGTGGCGAAGGTGCTGGAGGAGTAGAGCCGCAGGATTGTGGCTTTGGGGTGCATTGGGGAAGAGTGCTTTGGTGATCATGGCCATGTCCACATTGGTCATGGAACTGGTATCTCCTGTCCCCAACAGTGTATTGGCAAGGAACAAGGCATAGTAGCAAATTGTTGGGTTCTAAATGGTGGACATCTTCTTCTGGTAAAAGTCCCTACCACCGTTAACATCAATAACCTCCCAAGTTTCTCCACTTGAGACGCTATATAAATTTGTAACAGTTGACTCCCCATCATGAGGGAAGCCAAAAGCATCACAAAATTGTTCGAAAGTTATTTCATAATGTTGTTGGTTCATGGTGAAGCTTACCGTGCACGCATTACCTTTCTCCTTGTGGTCATCATAGAAAGAGGCAAGGAACTCATAGGTGAGCTCAGTGTAGGTATTGTGGCTTACGTAGGTGAGTAGATATAGCCTTGAATTTGCACACATGAGGTCAAAGTCCGCCCTCAACCCTTCCGTGATGAGAAAGCTATCCTCGGCCCAACATGTGGGCATCACCCTCCTTGATGAAACCATGGCCAACTTGATGTTGAGCTTGGCCCAGAGCCCCGAGCTATCGCCATGTTGGCGCTTGCTTTTGTGAAAAATGCTACCAGTTTTGTTCATCTTGATGCACTAAAAAAATTCACCATGAAACCTTAGGCATATAGTTTCTACATGATATACGAATGATTATACATGGAAAAAATTAATCCTAACGTGAGAAATCAAAAGGAAAAATAAAATAAGCTTGAGTTCATCCACTAGATCAATGTGAGAGTTTCAACCATGGAATCTTGAAAACAAAGCATGGATAGGGACAGAAACATACTGACATGTTGATTCCCCAACTCAAATGAACGAAATCCATAAAGAATCAAGAATTCTAGGTGGGTTTCGAGGGGTTTGGAGAGAGAATATGAGAGAAAAAGTGAGGAGGAGGAAGAACCCTAGCCTCCCCGGTGTGATTAAGTGGTCGCACCGAACTATACGGCCGCAACTATATGGGTGGGATAAGTATTTCCCGCCATATAGTTGCGGCGACATCAACAATTAGGGTTTCTTTATGCCAGATAATAGCTATACGTGTGCAACTATACGGCCAGATCAAAATGGTCCCGCCGTATAGTTTATCGTCAAATCTTCTGTGTCCTTGAGATAAAAAATTTAGACAGGCATCGATAACTATACGGACGGAACTATACAACCAGAATTTTTATTCTCGCCGTATAGTTGGTCGTCAAACCATTAGTACCCTGGAAAGAAATTTGACAAAGGAATCGATATCTATACGGCCGGAACTATACAGCCGGAATTTTTATTTCTGCCATATAGTTGGTCATTAAACTTTCTGTCCCTAAGAAAGAAAATTTGTCGATGGCAAAGATATTTATACGGCCAAACTATACAGCCGGAATTTTTATTCCTGTCGTATAGTTGGTCATTAAACCTTCAGTAGAAATCAAAAAATCTTTATCTCTTCTAGAATTCTCTCTTATCCCGAAACTTAGCGAAACACCTTGTTTTTGATAGAAAAATGACAGTAAAAATTGTCGACCAATATCAACATGTATAGAGCAGGATTTTTAGTACTATCGAGCTTCTTCTCCTCAACTAGAGATTCACTTTTTAATCTGGACAAAATGATTAAGCTAGTTTTTGCAGATAAAACTCAAACTTTTATTTTATATTTATTCTACGCTTGTTCAATCGATATTTCTACTACTTTTTGACAGCTGCATCTTCACGGGCGTGCTTCCGCAAGAATGTTTGTGAAAAAGTTGTAGGAATGCGATGAACATTTTATTCTTTAGTTTATTTTATTAAAGTGATAGGTTGACTCCCATTAAGCATTTATTAAGAATGGTTGAATAACGCAACCCCTTCTCTATTCTCGAATTCTTACCTTGGGTTACCATTTATCAAAGGCACTTACCACATGAACTAGAAAAAATAAAAATAAAAAGAGAAAGTCAGTTGGCAATGTGAAAAAGGGATAGGGCAAGTTAAAAGCAGCTACTGTGAAGGTTCACAACTATCACCCTATGAGTGGTGTTGTAACTGGAACAAGAGAAATAAAAAAGTGTCATGATAGGTGCCATTGTAAATTGTAGGGGTGTTGGTAAGAAGGGTATGAGCTCTTATTTGCTTAATCTGATATAGAAGGAACACTTGGATTTTATTGGTTTGCAGGAAACAATGAAAAAGGAGTATCCTGTTGAGTTTTTTAGGAAAATTGATCCTATGAATCAATTTTCCTAGATTTGGTTACCTTTTGTGGGGAAATCTGGTGGTATCCTGGGGGGCCTATGTTCCTCCAGGTTTGACAACTGTGAATCTTTGGTGGGGAGGTTCCACGTTAAGATAAAAGTTTTCAACATTAGCAAGCAGATTCATTAGCGTCTAGTGGTGATTTATGGGGCTGCACAGGAGGAACACAAGGAAGATTTTTTAATTGAATTGGCAGATGTATGCAGGGATCAATCCCTCCCCCTCCTATTGGAAGGTGATTTTAACATTATGAGATTTGTTTCTGATAAAAATAAGAACCATGTCATAAGTACATGGAGTCATATGTTCGATTCTATTATCAATACCTATGGCATGAGAGAATTGCAGATGTCAGGTGGGAAATATACTTGGTCTAATAACCAGGCCATTCCCACTTTGGAGAAACTAGATAGGATTCTTGTTTGCGAAAAATGGGAAAAACTATTCCCTTTAGCAACAGTGCATAAGTTGACTAGAGAGATTTCTGATCATAGTCCTTTAATCTTGGATACTATGGAAGGGCAAGCAGGAGGGAACAAGGAATTTAGATTTGAAAAAAGTTGGCTTGGGAATGTTGAGTTTCTAGAAAGAATTGAGAAAGTTTTGAATACACCTGTCAGAAGCAAGAACAGTTTGGCTAGGCTGCAGAAGAAACTAAAAAATGTCAGGAATGATTTGAAAGGATGGGGAGCTCATATTAGGGGGCAAGAGAAAAAAATCAGAAAACTGTTGAGTGAAGAGCTGTAGGAGCTAGAGGACATTGAGGAACTCATTTTGCTCTATAAAGAACAACAATTCAGGAAGTCTCAAGTTCAACAGGAACTGTTAGACATATTGGCAGCAAAGATCTAGGGATAACTGGCTTTTGAAAGGTGATAGCAATACTGAATATTTTCATAGGGTGGCAAATGGAGTTAGGAGGGAAAAAATGACTTTCTCCATGCAGAGTGGGGAAGGGAAAATTCAGGGGACTTATGATCTCTTGAAACATGCTACTGAATATTATAAAAAGTTATTTGGGCATGAAGATGGTTTTGCTATTAGGTTGTTAGATGACAATTGGGATGATGGGCAGAAGCTCAATGATCTGGACAGAGAAATCATGGGGAGACCATTTTGAGAGGAGCAAATTAAAGATGTGGTTGAACATATGGAGAATAATAAAGCTGCTGGGCCAGATGGTTTGCCTATGGAATTCTTTCAATTCTGCTGGCAAGTGATCAAACAAGATGTCATGGCTGCTTTTGAGGATTTTCATTTCCATAAAATTGATCTGACCAGTATCAATTATGGGATCATCACTTTATTGCCGAAAAATGAGGATGCTGACATCATACAAAAATTCAGACACATATGCCAGCTGCAGGTGATTTTCAAGATTTTTACAAAAGCCTTGACGGTTAGGGCTGAACCTATGATACATAAACTGATTGAGACTTGTCAGACAGCTTTCATCAAAGGGAGATGTATATCTGATGGTGTCACTCTGTTGCATGAGATTTTGAAGGAGGCTAAAGTTCGAAAACAACAAGGTGTGGTACTGAAATTGGATTTTGAAAAAGCATATGATAAAGTTAACTGGGAATTCTTGTTCCATTGTTGTAAACAAAAAGGGTTCAGTGCTGATTGGCTGATTTGGGTGAAAAGTGTTGTTACTAAGGGGACCTTCAATGTGAAAATTAATAGAGAGATGGGGCCTTATTTTGGAAGATTTAAAGGGGTAAGACAGGGTGATTAATACATTGCAAATGTATCTATAATTTTTGATGTTCCATGCTTGGTTTTATCCACTTTCTTGTGTTTTGTTCCAACTTTGGAGTACTTTTCATATGATTTCTTGGACTAACCTATTAACAAGAGCCACAGTGCCAGCTGCCTATTTTCTGCTGTTTTTGGTTCCAGGAAAGTCAGAAAATAAATATTCTCGGAATTGGACGGGACAAAAGCCAAAGTGCCTATTTTTCCAGAAGGGATCAAGTGCCAGAATACGAGACGGAGAAGGGCCAGGGGCCGGCCACACCACCTGGCCACGGGGCCAGGCTGGGCCCGCGCCAGGGGGTGGTGTGGTGGCTCACTGAACCCCCTCGGCCTCTCCTTCCGCCTATAAGTTGCCCTCAGGACGAAAACCCTAAGTACCCGATCAAAAATCCACGAAAGAGTATGTAGCCGCCGTCATCTCCATCCCTAGACCGGGAGGGATCTGAAGCTCTTCCCGGCACCCTGCCAGAGAGGGGAATTCACCCTGGAGGCCTTCTTCATCACCATGCAAGCCTCCGGTGTGATGCGTGAGTAGTTCATCCTTGGACTACGGATCCATGTAGTAGCTAGATGGCTGGTTTCTCCTCCTTTGTGCTTTCATGTTTAGATCTTGTGAGCTCCGTTCATGATCAAGATCATCTTTTTGTAAATCATACATGTTGTGTTTGCGGGGATCCGATGGATATTGAGATGCTATTTCAGATTGATTATTGATTCTATCATGTCTTTGTTATTTGTGATCTTGCATGCTTTCCGTTGTTAGTAGCTATCTTGGCCAAGTAGATGCTAGCAACTCCAAGAGTTAGTATTTATGCTCGATAGTGGGTTCATTCCTCTGGTAATCTGGGGAAGTGACAGAAATCTCTAAGGTACTAGATGTGCTGTTGCTACTAGGGAGAAAACAACAATCCTTTGTTCATAGAACAATCGTATTGTTTACCTTACACGCAGTTCGTAAAGCAATAATCTATTGCTTGCAACTTAATACTGGAGGGGGTTCGGATGATAACCTGAAGGTGGAATATTAGTCATAGATGCAGTTGGATGGCGGTCTATGTATTATGTTGTATTGCCCAATCAAGTCTCAAAGGAGTCAAGATGATTAGTATATGCATGTATTGCTTTCTCGGTGTTTGTCAATTGCCCCGCTGTAATTTGTCCACCTAGCATGTTATCTATCTAAGGAGAGCCACCTCTAGTGAACTATGGATCCCGATCCTTTGTCTTTACATACAATCTATAAACTGTTTCTGCTTTGTGTTTACTTTCTGCAAACTTTTACTTCTTTCCATTCGATACGTTTAATCCTTTGTTTTCCGCAAAACACGGTGAGATTGACAACCTCATCGCAAGTTGGGGACAAAGTTCTGTGGTTGTGTTGTGCAGGTCTCCACGTTGCTACTAGCACCGGTAGTGCGCCCTACCAAAGCTCAGCTAGTAACACCTTTGGGGTGTTTCCTTGCTCCTACTGGTTCGATTAAACTTTGGTTTCATAACTGAGGGAAAACTTGCTGTTGTGCTCATCATACCTTCCTCTTGGGGTTCCCAACGAGCTCTACATCGATCGTCGAGCGCATCAAGACGTTTTCTGGCGCCGTTGCCGGGGAGTCAAGCACATCTTCACAAGGGGAGTCCCTCATAACCAATCTCTTTACTTTCTTGTTTTTGTTTTGCTTAGTTTCTTTTTGCTTTGTTTGCTTGTTTTGTTCTTCAAAAAATACAAAAAAATTAGTTTTACAAGTTTGCTTTCTTATTTGAAAACCCAAAAAATGACTACTCTTGAAAACACTAAGTTGTGTGACTTCACTAGCACCAACAACAATGATTTTATGAGCACACCTATTGCTCCACATGTGGCTAAAAATACTTTCTTTGAGATAAAACCTGCTTTGCTCAATCCTGTTATGAGAGAACAATTTTCTGGTATTGGTAATGAAGATGCTGCTTCCCATCTAAATAACTTTGTTGAACTTTGTGAGATGGAAAAGCATAGGGATATAGATGGTGATATTATTAAGCTGAAATTGTTTCCTTTCTCTTTGAGAGGAAAAGCTAAAGAGTGGTTGAATTCCTTAACTAGGAATAGTATTGATTCTTGGACTAAGTGCAAAGATGCTTTTATTGGAAAATACTATCCTCCTACTAAGATTATATTCATGAGAAGTGAAATAATGAAGTTTAAACAACTTGATAATGAGCATGTTGCTCAAGCTTGGGAAAGAATGAAATCTTTGGTAAAGAATTGTCCCACTCATGGACTGACTGCTTGGATGATCATCCAAACTTTTTATGCAGGATTGAACTATTCTTCAAGGAACCTATTGGATTCAGCTGCTGGAGGTACCTTTATGACCATCACTTTGGGTGCTGCAACAAAACTTCTGGATAATATGATGGTTAATTATTCTGAATGGCATACTGAGAGAGCTCCACAAGGTAAGAAGGTAAAATCTGTTGAGGAAACCTCCTCCTTGAGTGATAAGATTGATATTATTATGTCTATGCTTGTTAATGGGAAAGCCCATATTGATCCAAATAATGTTCCTTTAGCCTCTTTAGTTGCTCAAGAAGAGCAAGTTGATGTGAACTTCATAAGAAATAACAACTTTGGCAACAATGCTTATGGTAATAATGCTTATAGGAACAATTTTGGTAACAACAATTATAAGCCATATCCTCCCAACAATGGTAATGCTTATGGAAATGCTTACAACAATAGTAAGAGTGCTCCCTCTGAACTTGAGGTTATGCTTAAAGAGTTCATTAGTAAACAAACTGCTTTCAATAAAACTATTGAGGAAAAACTCTCTAATGTTGAAAGAAATATAGCATCTTTGGCTGAAGCTCAATCCTCTTTGAATAAAATGGCTGCTAAACCTGAAACTAATGAGAATCCCTTTGTAGCTACTAATGCTATACAAGTAAGAATTGATGAAAATGTTAGACTATTAGCTGAATTACATGCTAAGTGGGAGAGAGAAGATGAAATTGCTAGAAACATTAGTGTTTCTACTATTACCACCACTAGTGTTGAGGCTAGTAATAGTTCTACTACTTTAGATGATAAAGTTGATTTTGATCTTGATGGTTGCAACATCTCTGAGGTTATTAAGTTCCTACAAAAGCTAGCTAAAAGTCATAATGCTAGTGCTATGAACATGGCCTTTACAAAACACATTACTGATGCTCTCATAAAAATTAAAGAAGAAAAGATGAAACATAAAGCTTCTATTCCTATTAAGCAAGAAGATGGTTGGGAACCCATCATTAATATGAAAGTGAATGACTTTGATTTCAAAGCTTTGTGTGATCTTGATAGTAGTGTTTCTATTATGCCTAGAAGGATTTATGATATGCTTGATTTGCCTCCTCTTGAAGATTGCTATTTGAATGTCCCACTTGATGATAATGCTAAAAAGAAACTCATGGGGAGTCTTAGTGATGTTCTTATTATGGTTAACGATTCCTATGTCCCTATTGATTTCTATGTTTTGGATGTTGAATACAATGCTTCTTGTCCTATTACTTTGGGAAGACCTTTTCTTAGAACGGTTGGTGCCATCATTGATATGAAAGAAAGCACCATTAAATATAAACTCCCACTCAAGAAAGGTATAGAACACTTCCCTAAAAAGAGATAAAATACTTCTTTTGCTTCTCCTATGAAAACAAAATTTGGTCTTAATGCTTATTCATTTGAGAACACTTGATTCTTTCTTTGGTTCTTATGCCTAACTTAAAGGCGTTAAAGAAAAGTACTTGTTGGGAGATAACCCAAGAGTTTTAGATGAGTCTTGGAAGTTATTACTACAGTAATAACCTCTCCTTATCCTTTTTATTTGCTTTTTGTGCCATGAGTAACCACTAATGAGAGTGAAGTAATGATTGGGAAAGTTGCTGTCCCGAAACAGATTCCTATGCTTCACCGTAAAAATTCCTGAGAGAGCTCTGTACGTCGGATTGAGCTGTAATTTTTTGTGCTTCTGCCCCAGGATGTTATATAACTTTCGTTAGTTCAACATATTTTTATTTGAGAAACAAAAGGTCTTCGAAAAAATTCGTCTTTACCTGCTGGTCTGTTTTGACAGATTTCTGCCATTTTCTGCATTTGCTTCTTGTTGGTTCCTTTTTGAGTTCTTTTGGGGAATTGAGATTTTTGAGGGAAGTGCTACAGTATCTAGTGTTCTAATGGAAATTTATTTGGTGTTAGAACTGAACCTTGAGACTTATTTGTCTTATGTGCACTAATGTTGCTAATAAAGATTGTGTGAAGTTTTGTATGAAGAAAAATTTCAGGTGTATGGAAGGAATGAGTAATGAGATGAAGGATGGATTAAAGCTCAAGCTTGGGGATGCCACACGTGTCACCCCAAGAAATATCCAAGAAGTACAAGCGTCAAAGCTTGGGGATGCCCAAGGCATCCCCTTCTTCATCAATAAAAATCCCAGGTTTCTTCCAAACGCTTCATTTTTATTGTTTCATGCACAGTTGTGTTATTCTTGGAGCGTCTTCCTTTTCGTTTTCATTTTGGTTTTTAGTTTGCGTGGTTTTCTTAGTTTTCTGAATAAGTTGGTTGGGCCCCCTCTTTCATACATTGGTTTGCAATTAGTTTGATTTGGTTTGGAAAAGAGTAGGAAAGTTCATGCTTATGTGGTAAAAAGAGCTCGTTTTTGACTATGGCTATGCTTTGTCATGCCATGCTTGATATTGTTTTGGCTTTATGCTTAGTATTCTTTGCTGTAGCATGACTTGTTATAAACAATTAAGATTGCTTAATGTGCCTTGGATGAATCATGCGTTGTTTTAGCATATTAAAGCATAGTATAGTGGTATTCTCCTTTGATGCTTTATTTGGGTTGACTTGGTGCATGCTCACACCATGTTATGACTGTCACAAGTCACCATAGCCTTTATGATCCTTTAGTTTTCAACTTGTAGTATCACTTTATGCTTTGATCAATGATGTTTTGTCGCTCTGCATGATTATGGCCATTATTGCTCTCTTAGTTTGTCGCTCCCAGTCTTTTGCTAGCCTCCACCACCAAGTATGAGTTCCACTCATGCATCCAACTCCCTAAACCAATTTTTTCCAAAGATTCCACCATACCTACCTACTAGCTTATGTTATTCCAAGTATATTCATGCTTTTGTCTACCTTTCACTTGTTATGAGAAAACTAGTGATTAAAGCTCTCACGAACTTGATGGCACACTTTACTTTTTTGCCTCTAATAAACTTGAACCATTGGGTCCTTCTTTGTTGCTTTATAAGTTGAAGTTAGCAGAACCATGTTTCATGGGGAACGCTTTCAACATTGCACTTGTACTTTGTACCCCGTTGATATCATGTTCTTTTGCTTACGGATCTCGGCGGTGTGAAATAAAAGTGGAACTTGTAAGATCATGGAGTTTGTATGGGTGTTAGAGAAACGCCTGGGTCGCTAGCCTAAGCCATGCCTAATCATGGTGGAAACTTGCAGCATCACCATAATGAGCACTCTATGAAGCATCCTCAATAAAAACCTATGCAAATAGCAAATAAAAAGATCGCTGAGATGCTCATTGTCTGCTTGCCTTGTCATTTTGATTATGGGAAAGCTCCCGTATCATGTGCAAGGGGTACCCCGTTGGCGGTTCTTAATGATACACATATACTTACAATGACAAGAGCTTACTCGTGACTGAAGTTGAGTAGCATGAGGATCGGTCTTCGTAAGTAAGGGGCATGAGATTTCGGTTTATAACTTGTCAAGCATATCCTCTTAGTTCTGTCACTTTAACCTTAATCACCTTCAAGATGCTTATGATAGGGGCAATGAGAGCTGAAAGCTATAAGTAATATAATTTTTGGAAGCTCGTTATGAGACTTGAATCCCTACTTTCTTTTACAAAAGGCCTTTCTTCCACCATTACATTGAGTCTCCACCTTCTATCTTTATGCACTACTTTGAGAGCATAGTGGCCATTCTTAGTTCTATGTGCATTGTCCCAAGACTAGTTGATTGATGCATAACTTGTTATTTCTTGTTTTAAACCATTGTATCTAGTCACTCTTATGAACTTTGAAGGTGTCCTTTGCATTTATATTTGCTACCCTATTGAAGGACAAGCTGAATACTATTATGCTATGTTTTCTTTATGTGAAACAAACAAACGTCTTGCAAAGCATGTTATTCATGAATCTTTTGTTTGTGCCTTTTCATGTTGCATCATAGTTTCTTTGCTTATTGCTAGAACCTTGTCTTTCATGTTATGATTGAAGTACTATGATCCCAGCTTTGAATGTTTTGCAAATACTTTGATCAAGTCTTTGATGGTGCATGTCACCTCAAAAATTATTTCTTTTTATCACTTACCTACTCAAGGACGAGCAGGAGTTAAGCTTGGGGATGTTGATACATTGCAAATGTATCTATAATTTTTGATGTTCCATGCTTGGTTTTATCCACTTTCTTGTGTTTTGTTCCAACTTTGGAGTACTTTTCATATGATTTCTTGGACTAACCTATTAACAAGAGCCACAGTGCCAGCTGCTGTTTTCTGCTGTTTTTGGTTCCAGGAAAGTCATAAAATGAATATTCTCGGAATTGGACGGGACAAAAGCCAAATTGCCTATTTTTCCGGAAGGGATCAAGTGCCAGAATACGAGACGGAGAAGGGCCAGGGGCCGGCCACACCACCTGGCCGCGCGGCCAGGCTGGGCCCACGCCAGGGGGTGGTGTGGTGGCTCCCGGCACCCCCTCGGCCTCTCCTTCCGCCTATAAGTTGCCCTCGGCACGAAAACCCTAAGTACCCGATCAAAAATCCACGAAAGAGTCTGTAGCCACCGTCAACTCCATCCCTAGATCGGGAGGGATCTGAAGCTCTTCCCTGCACCCTGCCGGAGAGGGGAATTCACCCTGGAAGCCTTCTTCATCACCATGCAAGCCTCCGGTGTGATGCGTGAGTAGTTCATCCTTGGACTACGGATCCATGTAGTATCTAGATGGCTGGTTTCTCCTTCTTTGTGCTTTCATGTTTAGATCTTGAGATCTCCGTTCATGATCAAGATCATCTTTTTGTAAATCATACATGTTGTGTTTGCGGGGATCCGATGGATATTGAGATGCTATTTCAGATTGATTATTGATTCTATCATGTCTTTGTTATTTGTGATCTTGCATGCTTTCCGTTGTTAGTAGCTATCTTGGCCAAGTAGATTCTAGCACCTCCAAGAGTTAGTATTTATGCTCGATAGTGGGTTCATGCCTCTGGTAATCTGGGAAGTGACAGAAATCTCTAAGGTACTAGATGTGCTGTTGCTACTAGGGAGAAAACAACAATCCTTTGTTCATAGAACAATCGTATTGTTTACCTTACACGCAGTTCGTAAAGCAATAATCTGTTGCTTGCAACTTAATACTGGAGGGGGTTCGGATGATAACCTGAAGGTGGATTATTAGTCATAGATGCAGTTGGATGGCGGTCTATGTATTATGTTGTATTGCCCAATCAAGTCTCAAAGGAGTCAAGATGATTAGTATATGCATGTATTGCTTTCTCGGTGTTTGTCAATTGCCCCGCTGTAATTTGTTCACCCAGCATGTTATCTATCTAAGGAGAGTCACCTCTAGTGAACTATGGATCCCGGTCCTTTGTCTTTACATACAATCTATAAATTGTTTTTGCTTAGTGTTTACTTTCTGCAAACTTTTACTTCTTTCCATTCGATACGTTTAATCCTTAGTTTTCCGCAAAACACGGTGAGATTGACAACCTCATCCCAAGTTGGGGATAAAGTTCTGTGGTTGTGTTGTGCAGGTCTCCATGTTGCTACTAGCACCGGTAGTGCGCCCTGCCAAAGCTCAGCTAGTAACACCTTTGGGGTGTTTCCTTGCTCCTACTGGTTCGATTAAACCTTGGTTTTATAACTGAGGGAAAACTTGTTGTTGTGCTCATCATACCTTCCTCTTGGGGTTCCCAACGAACTCTACGTCGATCGTCGAGCGCATCAGTGATCCTTTTCCCCTTTCATGTTCAATATTGCAGGGGATTGTTTGGCCAAGATGGTGTTGAATGCACGGGCAGGTGGTTTGATCACTGGTTTAGCTGATAACTTGTTTGAGAAGGGGATAGCCATTTTGAAGTATGCTGATGATACTATTTTGTTCATTAAAGATGATGTGGAGGGTGCCAGGAATCTGAAACTGTTGTTATACTTGTTTGAGGCAATGTCTGGGCTCAAGATTAATTTTGAAAAAAGTGAGGTGATGATGGTTCTGGAAGATGATGCAAAGTTAGAAATGTATGCTACTCTTTTTAACTGTCAGGCAGGGGAATGGCCTATCAAGTATCTAGGCTTTCCTGTGTGTGGCAGGAAATGTTCTGTAGCTGAGATGAGATTTATTGGGGGAAATGGGTAAAAAGATGGATGGGTGGATGGGAGGTTCTCTTTCTGTGGAAGGAAGATACATCAAGATTACCTCCTGTGTGTCCAGTGTGGCAGTGTATCCTATGTATATGTTCCTCTTGCACAAAACCAATGTGGAAGAGGTTGAGAAACATACTAGATCTTTTTTCTGGTATGGTAAAGCAGGAAAGAAGAAGTATCAGCTTGTCAAGTGGAAATATATTTGTAGACCAAAGAAGAAAGGGGGTCTGGGTGTAAAAAACATTAGAATTTTTAACAACAGCCTTTTGTGCAAGTGGTGGTGGAGGTTGGAATCTAAAAAAGGTCCTTGGCAAATGTTTGCAAGGAAAAAATATCTGGGTAGTGGGGGAATTTTCCCAGTTAAGCATAAGAAAAGTGACTCTGCTTGTTGGTCTGATTATCTGAAAGTTAAAGAAATTTATATGTATGGGAGGAGGATGGTGATTGGAAATGGTCTGAGAATAGATTTATGGGGGGATGCATGGTGTTTGGATATGCCTCTAAAGAATAAATTTCCTGAATTATTTGATATATGTCGACAGCAGAATATAACTGTTGTTGCGATGGCCGGAAGGAACTGGCAATGTTCTTTTAGAAGATGGTTGAACAGGGATAATCAGGAATAGTACAAAGGGTTGTAGGTGCTGCTGGCTGATATTACTCTGTCTGAAGAAACTGACAGGCCTAGGTGATTATGGACAAAAACAGGGGTGTTCAGTGTCAGGTCAATGTATAGCCATCTGGCAAATGGTGGGGTAAATAGAAGTTTTAAACACTTGTGGAAAGCCAAAATTCCTTTGAAGATCAAAATTTGGTTATGGCTCATTTGGCATAATGCAATTCCATCCAAAGATAACATGAAGAGGAGGAAGTGGACTGGTGACACAATGTGTAGGTTCTGTGACCAAGAAGAATCGATTGGTCACCTTTTCTTCTCTTGTCCTGCTTCTAGATATGTATGGAGTGTGGTGGCGAGATATGTGGGTGCTGGGACTAGTCCTGGATCCTTTTCACGGTATTTTTGATGGATTCCTAACTTCCTGGCTGTGAGTCGCAACATTCAGATTACAGTTGTGGAAGCTATCTGCTGGGTAATCTGGAAGCTTATAAACAGAGCGTGTTTTGACCACAAGTTGATTATGTCCCTAGTTGATTTATTAATGTATGCTTGTGTTTTCATGAAATATTGGGAAGGTCTTCATGATGCTGAGGAAGGGGAATTGCTGAAGAAGGGAGCAGAAATGCTACAGAGGAATGCGTTGGCGGATGCTGAAGCTATGGACATAGCTCGGGTGCCTATCCTGGGGCTGCCATCTACCAGCCGCAAGCGACCCAAATCTTTGTCTGATGAATAGGAGGAAGATTGAGAGATTCTCTTCCCCTATGCATGGTGTGAAAGATGACGCAGAAGAGGATGATATCTATTGGCCACAAAATGATCATGTTGGTGGTGTGTTTTGCATGTTTCCTGTAGTGTTTTGTTGTGGTAGCTCTGGTTTAAAACACTAGCCTCATTGTGGTGGTGATCTTGCGTCTCCCCTCCCTGTTTCTGGGTTTGAACTCTCGGTTTGTAGTAGCAGTGTGGCTGTAGTTTTGTTGTGTTGTGGCTCCCAGGAGCTTGAACCTGCTTCAATATGGTTTGTGGTTGCTCTGTTATCTGTTGATAGTGGAACCCGACCCCTATGTTGTGGGGGTTGTATGGAAAAAAACTTACCACATGAACTCGTTTTGCCGGTGGAATATATATTTTTCCTACTTCCAGCTTCTTTGGAAATACCGGATGATTTCAGCATCATAAACATTGAAGATTATTTTTCCCTCAGCACAATCAACTAACGCTCCTGCGGTACTAAGGAAAGGTCTTCCAAGTATTATAGATAATTTTTCATCCTCTGGCATTTGAAGAATAATAAAATCAGTGGAAATAACATGCTCATCTATTCTAAGTAGAACATCCTCTATCATACCAATGGGTTGTTTAGTGGACTTGTCAGCCATCTGTAAAGTGATAGTAGTTGGGGAATAGTCCCCTAATCCTAACGTTTGATAGAGGTAATATGGCATTACACTAACTCCTGCACCTAAATCATACAAGGAATTGTGAATATCTATTTTGCCAATTGAGCATGAAATAGTTGGTATTCCGGGATCTCCTGATTTAGACAATAGCTTCCCATTAGCAGGATAACTAGTCACCATGGCAATGGTTTCAGCTATTTCTTTCTTTCTACTAAGAATATCATGGAGGAATTGAGAATAGGTACGAACTTTTATTGCATCCGCAAATGGAATTTCTAGACGAAGATCAACAAGTGCCTTTTTGAAAGAGTCATAGATTACCTGATCCGGTGCTTTATTTTTTTATCTAGATAAGGAAGCTTTTTCTCACCTTTCTTATTCTTGTCTTTTACCTCTTATGGGGGATCAGGTTCTTTTGTTGCTTTATTTTGTTGCTGCTTATCACTCTTCTTCTTTTCTACTACAACAACTTCATCTTCATTGCTTGTCTCTTTTTCTTCTCTTGCATCAACTGTCTCTGCATCAGAGTCATAACGGTCATCATGTGCATCATTTTTCTCCTCCATGTTTTGATCTTGTGTTTCTTGAGCAGTTTCATCTTGAGGATCCACCCGTGTATCATCTTCTTGGCTTGCTTTGAGTAAGGCTTTCTCCTTTCAATCTTTTTTAGCTTCATATTCGGGTGGTCCTAATGATCCTGTATCAATTGCACCTCTCCTTGTAAAAACATTAGAAACAGGAATATTTATATCATCTTGAAGAAAAATTTGATAACCTCATGCTATTTGTTCACATTGGGTTTCAATCATACTAAGATACTTGTGAGATAATTTTATTTCTTGGCCAATCTCATCATAATTTTCTGTGAGTTCTTCCATAATCTTTTTATGTCTTTGAAAATGCTTATGCAGGTTATTATGAGATTTTGCTTGTCGATGTTTTAATTCTTGAAAAACTTTTCTAGTTTCATCTTCTTCAATAAAAACTTGTAACAAGTCTACTTTGTTTTCCTTAACAAGTTCATACGGTATACCTTTTTCTTTCATTGATTTGTGTACTTCAGGCATAAGTTCTGGAGTTATACGAAGTATCCCTTTTTCTAGCTTAGTGTTGAAATCAGGATTATATAGAGAATCATTCTTAGCGCTAGTAGACATCAATTCCAAACATGTTTTATTAGTTAAAGTATTTATCGATCCTCCTGCTAATAGGTTAAGCAACTCTCTACATTATGTATTAAGACCATGGTAAAATAAATGGCAAATAGTTGATTCAGAATAGCCATGATTAGGAATACTATTGATCATTCCAAAGAATCTATCACAGGCTTGTGGGTAGTTTTCTCCCATGTTCTGACTCAAGTTGCATATATTATTTCTAGTTTCAGTTACCTTTTTAAAAGGATTAAACCTGTTTAGGAATTTAACAATACAGTTTTCCCAACATTTAATGTAATGACGAGGGAGATAATATAACCAATCTAGAGCCTTACCTTTAAGAGACCAACAAAAAAATTAGACGAGAGAAGTCTCTTGGCAAACCTTTTGGTCCAAGTGTTGTCATCACATCGTCAAACTCTCTAATATGTCTTCCCGGGTCTTCATCTTCCCTTCCGCTAAAAGATTTTTCTTGCAAAATTTTAATAATTCCAGCATCAAATTGATATTCTCCAACTCCAAGATTAGGAAATTCTATTGGTTGTTTAAGGAAAGCAGAGTTTGGAGCACTGTATTCTCTAAGAGTTTTCTCAGGTTTCTTGGGAGTTATCCTATAAATGGACATGATTTCCATAAAATCACTCAGGTATTCAACTTCAACCTTATCTAATCTTAAAAGTTTTTCAATAATTTCCTCACGCCTTTGAATAGGAATGCACTCAAAATAATCTAGTAAATAGGTCCTAGAAGAGCGTGTAGACCCTTTGTCTCCTAGGGAGACCATTTTGTAGTAGTAACACCTCAAATGTCAAGAGACAAACACTTAGCGGTTAGCTCCCCGGCAACAGCGAAAGAAAATAGCTTGATGTCTGCAAGTGCACAGATTGTTTGTAGCTAGTTTCGAAGTATAGATATCGATCCCACAGGGAGCCCAAAGGTAAGTGTTTATGAATGAAGTCTCTGTCACACTCAAAGTTGTCACAGTTCTTTGAGTCAATTTCGAGTGAATTGACTGCACGTCACATCTCACCAATCCCTTACATCTCCCACACCCAAGGAACTTACTCACACATGAGAGAAGAAAGCATCATCGATATAATTAAATAAAGGGAGTTCTTCTCGATATTACCGTGGAGATCCATAATAAGAATAGAAAAGTAATCCAACATAATTCAAGATACGAAGAAACAATCTCAAACCCTAATCTTGCAAAGTGAAGATCTCTCTCTCTCTCTCAAGTACAAGTAATAGCTATGAGGGTGTGATGGCTAGGAGGTCGAAGATCGTGGAGCGAGATGAAGAACGTCTTCCCCTTCTTCTCCGGATCTCTTCTTTCTCCTCTCTGGATGGGATGGTGGTGCTGTGTTATGATTTTTGCGTCTGGCCTCTTCACGAAAGTTGTCCCTTTTGACAAGACGGAGGCTGCAGCAACTATACGGCCAAAAAAATATTCCTGCTGTATAGTTGCTCGTCAAAGCTTCTGTACGCCTCCCTTGATTCCTTCCAAAAAGAGACTTGCTTGTTTTCGCCAGAATATTGTGTTTCTTTTGTTAAAACCTTTTGTTGATGTTCAGAACCTGAAACACACATTAAAAACCAAGTTTTCTTGCTACCGAAGTATTAGCGTTAGGTAAAGCTAGAAAACGATCAAATCTAGAAGGAAACCATCAATAAAAACCATCAAAAATATGTCAAATCTCACAACTATCAGTGGATAGGTCAGGCGAGGAATCAAAGAGGCCATGGAATGTAGTGTTACTTCGTTCATTTTACACTTAGAATAAGTGTATGTATCTCGAACTCTCATATGTCAGCTTATATGTCGGCAATGAGCTTACTAATGAAAATTCGGCAGCCCGAGGAGAAACTCGGGGACTACCTTAGTAGTAATTGTCATTTTTTGTATTTATCTTTTATATGCCGACTGGCTTAAATTTCTTACCCCTTAGCCGAGTTAGTAATGCGTCGGCACCAAAAGTTAACTCTTCAACTTGCTGCTGTCCAAAAAGAATGGGCTTCATGGCAAGCAAGAGAACAAGTTTGGAATAGCTGGGCATATAAAAATGACTAAGTAAAGGGATGTAATTGAGCCGATGTTTATTTTTCTGATTAACCCATGTATTTACTTTATTTTATTACGCTAGATTATTTTTGAGCTAATACTAAAAGGTTCAAGTATTGTTAGATTAATTTTTTGATCTCGAACTCGTAAGTCAAACGTCGAATAAAGGCAGGCGCAAGCCGAGTCACTAAATTGAGAGAACAAGAAAATGAAACCCGGGGACTTCGCCCAAATTGATCCAACATAAAAACATAACTTGTAGCAAAACAACTTTAAAGTGCATATTACATCTGCACCGGGCATACCGGGGATTTAATGAATCTCAAAGTTTGTTGATTCAAGGAGTAGCTGCTATTGGATCATCCACAGCAGGAGGAGGCACAACAGTCATGGCACCAGGAGCATCAACTTCAGCTTCGCCTTTCAAAGTTTCTTTGTTATCATAGAGCCTCCCTCATTGTCATCTGGGTTCTCCTCTTCACCGACCGAGTCTTCCAGATCCTCGCTGACGTCCGCACCTTTTCGACATTTTCATCATCAATAGCATCAAGGAAGCTCGGCCCCTCATTCCATTGATGACAATGGGCATACTGAATAAGATCATAGGCACAAGCTTGGCGCTGGGCGATGCAGGCCGGGTCATTGGTCCATCTGGATCCAATGCGCATATGGCTGAGAACCTCCAAGTCAAGGGCATCATACTAGGATAGCACAAAGGATAAGGTTGTATCAGCTCTAGCGCGCGTAGCAGATTCCCTCCACGGGTTGAGTTGAGTCACACACTCCATCAACCTCGCAATCAATGGATCGGGATGAGCAGGAGCACTCTCTGTGGGCTAAAGGACGTGGAAAACTCGGATACCAGCATTCAGGAGCTCCACTCCAAAGGTATTCATGGGTCTTACCCAAGCTGCGAGGCGGACCAGTGTATCCTCCATATCATATGGAATTGGGCCCGTAGAAGGAGCAACCGGTACACCTCTCTATGACCGAAATTTGGTAACGGTAGTGGCAGCCCGGGAGATGGACTTCGGGAAGTTGCCTAAAAATAAGATAAATGAGACAAGTTAATAAGGAAAGAAAGATCCAGAAAAGAAACATCGGCAGTGGAAGAGGAACTCACGAGAGACGTAGGTTTTGATCCGGGTCAGCTCGGTGAACCAGGCTGCGTTCCTCTTCTTGAGTTTTTCAAATTCAATGTTCACAGAGTCAAATTTGACATCGGCTTCCTTGAGCATATCCTAGCTCTTTTCAAGATCAGTTTTTAGCCAATCCTTCTCCTTAGCATAAGCCTGGTCCACCTTCTCGAGTTCAGCCTTCTGGAGGTTCTTCAATTTCTCATTATCGGCACGAAGCCGAGAGATCTCGTCATCTTTTTCCTTCAGCTGGACCTAGTGCTGCCCTACTTGTTTGAGAAAGTGAAGCATCAAATCAGGCATAGATATACTATCCTGAAGGGACACTGCAACGGTGTGTGAATAGGCAAAACCCGAGGAACGATTAGGAGCCGAACTAGAAGCAAAAGGAGCAAAAGTAAAGAAAAACAATACCTTTCAACTTAGCCACTTCCTTCCGCAATGCCTTGTTCTGTTTTTCGACATCAGCTGGCAATAAACAAATTATAAGTCAACTCAGTTGATGATGACTGCGAGTGCACATATCATTTGTAGCTAGTTTCGAAATAAAGATATCGATCACACAGGGAGCAGTAGGCAAAAGACTAAAATGCTTTTAACTAAAACTAAACGAAGTACTTAAGGAATAAATTTAAGATGCAAGAATAGTAGAGTTGTTTTGGGGGTTTTGGTTGAACAAGGCAATTTAGAGTAAAGTAAAACTTAATGCAGAAATTAAGAATTGTGTGTGTAAAAGAACTTAGAACTACAATAGGGAAAAAGGAGTTCTTGAGGAGTGGTGGATATACCGCTAGCAATTTAGACTAAGCAATCAAGATTATTATAACGAATATTCTCATTCCATGTATGTATGTGGGAGGAGCTCCATATATGGACAAATAGGCAGCAAGCGCTGCTCACATCATCCTGCATAACCACAGCTAACGAATAAACGACATCAATCATATTATCCAGCTATTAAGGGATTTCTCCCATGGCATGGACATGGCTTAATGAGTTCTCCTTGATTCCCCAAGTTAGTACATAAAGAATGACAACAGCTTTATAGTCACAGTAAGTGTTATCATCCCTCCGTCTACCAACAAGTAATCCCCTTCATGGAGTCCCCGTAGGAGGCAAATATTAAGGAGGTGCACAACTCCCAACATCAAGATGAAGACAATTAACACATACACATAATGATGTATAACATAATAATCTCTATCTCATCTCAATCATATGCTAGGTTCTCTCCATCTCCCCAAGAACTAGAGATCTACTCGGACATGGAGGTAATCAACATCATGGCAATGGTGATGGAAACAATCATAGATGAATGGTACTTGTATAAATCCACAACGAGTATGGAAATTACAACAAGATCTAGATGGATGGGATGGGATGGATGGAGATGGTGATGGTGCAGAGGTTGATGAAGATTGAGATCGATGCCTTGGCCTCCTAGATCTGCGTAGGGTGAAGATGGGTCCCTTGGGCAAGTTCCCCCTCCAGATGCCTTCCAGAGGTGAGGTTTTCATGATTTCTGGTTGTTCTATATGTCATCTCTCCCATCCAGTTGCACGGGGTGAAACTATTTGAAGAGGGCGGAGGCGGCGCCAACTATACGACCGGAACTATACGGCCAGAAAAAGTATTTCGGTCGTATAGTTGGTTGTTGAACCGTCTGTGAGCCTTGGCTGCTTCGGGTTTTCTTCTGGTATTCTTGATATTTCCCAAATAAGCGATTTACATTGTTTTTGACTCCTTTTCTCCCCAATACAACTACTCCAAGAATTGTGTCCATTGGATCCATCATTTGTCCTGATCCTGGTGAAAACAGACATAAAATGAGCACGCGAGCGCCATAAAATACCAAGATCCTACATCTATAATGCAAAATAATAATATAAAACATGATGCAAATATGCAGTCATCAACTTCCCCAAGCTTAGACTCTTGATCATCCCGAGCAAGTTTAGCTTAATGGATGTGATCCCCATATTCATGAAGATGAGTCGATAAAATAAATGAGGTAGTTGTAGCATGTGTTTATCATATATGATACATAGGAATAAGTTCATGAATAGTACCTTACTCGAACCATCCGGATAATATTAGAAGGCTTGCACACTTTAGTGATCAATAGTTCACAAAAGATGAATCTCAATAGAATGTAACAGTATCCGCTTCAACCGAATGAGTTAGCGAGGTAGTCCCATGTGTTTTAGTATTAACATATTCACTTGGGATTCAAAATCTCAAAAGTGTCTCTTTGTCATACTACAATGTAGTGGTGTATGCCTATTTGCTCTTTGCACATTCGCTCTTTTTCTTCTTTCTTTTCAACTCTTTTGTTTATATGCTCACACTTTTGTGTAAGTGTTGTGCAAAGGAGCTAGCCATACATTCCACTTCATGTAGAAATTCAAAGTTTAACAATCTAAATTATCAAATTCCAATTGTATATGAAGCATTTTTATGACTTGAACATTCTACCTCGACTTGTTCTCACTCTATTTTTGATAGCACTCTTTATTTTCCTTTGTTCAAGGTTTTCTTTTTCAACTCAACAGGTTAGATAAATTTTCTTTCTTTGTAAATCAAACCATGTACTTACAACATATTGACCAAATTATCTTTGTATGTTCCATTAATACCAATGGTGTGGCTATTGCTATCATCAAGTGCAAGTAAAATTATACTCAAGCCATTCATATATCCAATAAGACAAACACAAACTCAAAATCGCTCCATATATAATAATAAACTCGAAATTTCATAAAAGGGATCGACTATTCCTGAAGGGAATTCTAATGATGCAAACTTTATTTCTAGTTTGAACTAATGCAAAACAAAATAGTGATATAAAACTTATAAGATAGATTACAAGGTCTTTAAAGATCTCCCCAAGATTGGAATCAAGCCAGGCGGGATCAAATAATCCTTGTTGGTGCCTATTCCTCCTCCTGGGTAGGAAGAGTGTTGCCCTCTTCTTTGGTGTTTCCATAATTTAACTATGCTTGCAAAGCGGATGCTGAGCTCAGCCATGTCATATTGAAACTTCAACATTTTCTTCTTGAGGAATTTCTTCTCATCTGTCAACTCAAAGACAGTTTTAATCAAGAGACCAACTCTACCATAGATGTCATCGACCCTCTTTTCAAGGTATTTGCTCATCATCCAGTAGGAGTCAATTCCTTCTCCAATTGTTCCAATACATGCCTTCGAAGCTTTTTCCAACTCATGGATCTTATCATGAATCTCATCTTGCTGCACCTTCTTAGGTTTAAGAGGTGATGGACCAAGAGGAGGTTTATAATAGGATCCTATGTTGTGACAATAGGGATTTGGAAGATACTCATCCTTGTTCTTTCCCCGCTCAGCTTGCCTCATCATCTCCATCCGTTGCGAGAACATGTCCTCCCAATTTGGGAGAGGCTTGATCTCCAAGCTGGATGATGATGATGATCCTTTAGGTTCTACTTCTTCGATCCTCGTCACGGGTTTCTCTTCTTTCTTCTTCCAGATCTTGTTGACATGGAAGGGTTGCATGGCTTCGCTGCACGGACGTTGTTAGAGGGGTTTGTTTAGGGATGGCGGGGATTTTTTTGAGGCTCAAAGCTGTAGCTCTGCGAAAACTTAATGAAAAAGGTTAGATGCGATCAGCTTTAAAAGGGGAGGTCAAAAACCCTAGACACCTTCTGTAACGAGGAACTATACGGGCGTGGTCGGTATAGATCCCGCTGTATAGTTATGAACCGACTATAGATTACATCTACGGTGGAACCAACTATACAGCCAGAACTATACGAGCGGGAATTTTTAATCCTACCATATAGTTGGTCGTTAAACTCTCTATACTCTGAATATTTTTTTTGGAGATGGATCGATATCTATATGACCGCAACTATATGGGTGGAATTTTTATTCATGTCGTATATATATTTGGTCGTTAAACTATCAGTACTCAGGATATAGTTTCGTCAAAGGCATCGATATCTATACGACGGCAACTATATGGGTGGAATTTTAATTCCCGCCATATAGTTGGTCATTAAAATATCATTAACTTTTGTGGCTGGAAGGGGTGATGTCGAGACAACTATATGACTGCGGCTATAAGGCCAGAATTTTTATTCTCATCGTATAGTTGGTCGTTAAACCTTCTGTGTCCACCAAAAATTTCCTGCTTTTCCAAGGATTCTTTATTAATCTGAAACTTAACGAAATATCAAGTTTTGACAGAAAAATAATAGCTTAAATTTTCGACCAATTTTGGCATTATCAATATTCCTTCTTCTTTGCTTAGAGTTTCAAAATGTTCCTCTTTTAACAAAAGCTCATAAAAACTTTTAAAACTTACTCAAGCCTTTACCTTGCATGGGTTGCCTCCCATGAAGCGCTCTTTTATGGTCAATAGCTTGATCGTAGTGTTGCTTATTTCGTCTAGAGTCCATTTTTCTTGAAGCTGCCATCCCTTGCATATTTTTGCTCAATCATCTCTTCTGGGGTGATCACTTCTATGGTGACTACACTTATATCTTCTTTTACTCGATAATGCTTCAAGCTTTGTCCATTTACCACCCATGCAAGAGAGGGTGTCTTTCCCTTGATCTTCACTGCGCCCGATGAATAAGCTTCTTCAACTATATAGGGACCTTCCCACTTTGATCTGAGCTTCCCTAGAAACAACTTAAGATGAGAATTATAGAACAACACTTTGTCTCCACTTTTAAAGGTCTTATTCTCTATTTTTCTATCATGCTATCTTTTCACTTTTTCCTTAAACAACCTAGCATTTTCATAGGCCTCACTTCTAAACTCATCTAAAGCATGAATATCTAATAGAAGATTTTCTCCTACTACTTTAAGATCATAATTTAGGTTCTTGATTGCCCAAAAAGCTTTGTGTTCCAATTCTAAAGGTAAATGGCATGCCTTACCGTACACCATCTTATAAGGTGTCATACCCATTGGATTTTTCAACGCATTATGGTATGCCCATAGAGTGTCATTTAGCTTGTATGACCAATCTTTCCTTGATTTGTCCATCGTCTTCTCGAGTATGGTCTTTAATTCTCTATCAGAGAGTTCCACTTGACCACTTGTTTGAGGATGATATGGTGAAGCAACACAGTGAGTTACTCTGTATTTGTTGAGGATTTTCCTAAAAGTCCCTTTCATAAAATGAGAACCACCGTCAGTGATTAAAAATCTACGAACTCCAAACCTGGGGAATATGATATCCTTGATCATCTCCACGGATGTGGCTGCATCTGCATGACTTGTTGGAATAGCTTCAACCCATTTGGTAACATAATCAACGGCAACAAGAATATGAGTATAACCATTTGATTCAATAAAAGGTCCCATGTAATCCATTCCCCATACATCAAAGGGTTCTATTATGAGACTATAATTCATTGCCATTTCTTGTCTCCTACCTATATTACCTCTTCTTTGGCAAGCATCACAGTATTCCATATACATATGTGCGTCCTTGAGCAAGGTGGGCTAATAGAATCCGGATTGAAGTACCTTCACTGCAGTTCGCTTACCTGCATGATGTCCTCCATATGGACTGTCATGACAAGCTTTCAATATTGCATTCATTTCATGGTTAGGAACACACTTCCGAATCATTCTATCAGGTCCATGACGATATAGATATGGATCATCCCAAAAGTAATATTTAAGATCTTTAAAGAATTTTCGTTCTTTTTTTCTTGTCATACCAGGAGGTATAAACTTTGTTGCAAGATAACTAGCATAATCTACATACCATGGATCAGCAACTTCAACATTTGCTAAATATTCTCCTGGAAAGGATTCATTTATAGGTATGGGGTTAGTAATTATTCCCTCCATCCTAGAGAGATGATCTGCTACCGGATTATCCTTACCCCTCTTATCTACTAATTATTGATCATATTCTTGTAGTAACAAAACCCACCTAATCAACCTGGGCTTCGCATCCTTTTTCACAAGGAGGTGACGCAAAGCTTAGTGACCCGTATGAATTATTACCTTAGAATTAATGATGTAGGATCTAAATTTGTTGCAAGCAAAGATTATAGCTAGGAACTATTTTTTTGTAGTAGCGTAATGTTTCTGGATCTTATTAAGAGGTATACTAGTGTAATAAATAACATTTAAATTCTTTCCATCTCGTTGTCCCAACATAGCCCCTAAAGCATAGTTACTAGCATCACACATGATTTCGAAAGGTTCATCCCATTTTGGAGATTGCATGATAGGTGCTGAAACTAATTTATTCTTAAGGTTCTCAAAAGCTTCAATGCAGTTATGATCTAAGTAGAATGGAGTTTCTTTATTAAGAAGGTTGGTGAGAGGCATAGCTATTTTAGCAAAGTCTTTTATAAAACGCTTATAAAAACATGCATGTCCCAGAAACATTTTTAAGTTTTTAATGTCCTGAGGTATTGGAAGATTTTATATATCATTTATATTAGTTTTATCTATTTCTATTCCCTTATCCGAAACTTTATGCCCGAAAACTTTACCTTCTCTTTCCATGAAACGGCATTGTTCCCAATTTAAACCCAAATTTGATTGCCTACATATCTGTAAGACTTTGGTTAGATTGTAGAGGCGATTATCAAAGGTTGTTCCACTAACAATGAAATAATTTGTTAGAACTTCCATAGTCTTCTCAACAAAATCATCAAATATTTTTAGAACACGTTCTTGAAAAGTTGTTGTTGTGTTACATAAGCCAAACGGAATTAATCTATAAGCATATGTGCCATAAGGGCAAGTGAAAGTTGTTTTCTCTTGATCTTCCAGTTGTATGGCAATTTGAGAATATCTAGAATAACCATCAAGAAATAGAAATAAGAATTATTACTAAGTCTTTCTAAAATTTTATCCATGAATGGTATAGGTTTATGATTTTTCTGTGTCTCTCGGTTTATCTTCCTAAAATCAATGCACATATGATATCCTTCAACAGGCCTTACAGGAACTAGCTCACCATCCTCATTCATAGAAGCATCAAGACCACCTTGTCTTGGTATGCAATGATCTGGGCTAACCCACTTACTGTCAGAGATAGGATATATTATGCCAGAATCTAATAAGTGTATAACCTCTTTTCTTACTACTTCCTTCATTTTCGGATTAAGTCTTCTTTGAGTATCCACTACAGGTTCAGCATTATCAACAATGGTAATCTTATGTGTTACTATAGATGGATCTATTCCTTTAATATCACTCAGAGTATATCCAAAGGCTTCATTATGCTTAACCAAGACAGAAAGGAGTTTATTTGTTTCATTCATTGATAATTTTTTTCTAATAATAACAGGACATTTATTTTCATTATCTAAAAACTCATACCTAATATCGTCTGGAAGTTGTTTCAATTCAATTGGTGGAGGTTCTTCATCTCCTTTTCTTACCAATTCTTCATAGTCATGTGGATTTTGTGCTTCCGGAACTGAATCAAGGTAATCATCCATGTCTTCTATCTCCTCATCATTTGATGCTTCCTCCCAATTAATTAGGCTCCTCTCTAATTCATCTTGTGGAGTACTAAAATGAATTGCGGCTAGCTCGGCAATTGTTTTCTCTTCCTTGATATCTTCCACTTCATATGGCCTCTTCTTTAGCTTGGCAAAGTGGGATGTCATTTCCTCTTCTCCAAACATCAGTGAAATAGTCTCCTTCTTATTATCAAATCGAGCTTTGGTTATGGAAACAAAAGGCCTACCTAAAAGAATAGGACAAAAAGAATCTCGAGGCATATCAACAATATGAAAATCAAGGGGGTACATGAGTGATCCAATAAAGACATAGATATTTCTGATTACACCTTCTAGTTTTGTATTGGTCCTATTATACAATTTAATAGTAGTGTCCACCGGTTCCACGTCTGGATTATTTAAATTGTAGCGAAGTTCCTCATAAAGTGATGAAGGCATAATATTTATAGTGGAAATCGGCTCACAAATTTTGTACAAAAAAGTTTCTCCACAATATATAGGAGTCATAGGTTTAGAAGTTTTGTTACCTTGTACCTTACCTTCAATAAACTATGTGGTTTCATGGTCCAACATAACCACTTCATCATCCACTATTCGTGCTTCCATAAGATCCTTTAATATAACATTATTTATATTGGTAGCTTCGGGGTTCTTTTCTAGTTTCTTTGGTATCTACTTTATTTGTTCTTCCTATTTTTGCCTTTTCTTGATGATCTCTTGAATAGGTACTGAGGAGAATTCTTCCATTAGTGCTCTTGCACGCTTCTTCTCTTCGAGGCATTTATGTGGTTCCCATTATGTCGGTACCTACAAATGTCCTGCATAATTCTCAATAATTTTCTTTACTGAGTAAGAATCAATATCGAGGGTTTTAATCATTGCACCAGTCCTTTCATCTACAAGGAAATCGTTAACACAAGCATATTCAGAAAAACTATTTATAATATTTTCCTTATCTTTAAAATTGTCCATTGCTTCCCTCATTCTTATTATTAGATTCCAAGCTTCATCATAGGTATAAGAAAGAAAGCTGTCATTAGAAGCAGTGTCTAGATTCATTCTATTTTCAATATTAAGCCCTCCATAAAAAGTATGAGTGATTAACCAATAAGGCAAACGATGATGGGGACAATTATCTAGGTAACTTTTGTACCTTAGATATCCTTCATACAAGCCCTCACCAGGATTATTTTTGAAACTGATAATAATACCTCTCATCATGTGAGCTTTTCTTTCTGAATAATATTTTGATAGAAAATTGGTTGTCAGTTCCTTCCAAGTCCTTGGTGCTTCTGCACAAAAAGATCTGTACCAGTCACAAACATTATTAGAGAGAGTTTCTCTAAACAACTGGGTTTTAACCATATCAAGATTACAGTCATCGAATATAAAGGAACTGAGAACGTCTTAAAAGAATTGTAAGTGTCCATATGGAATCTCTTCATTGGTTCCTGCAAATTTCTTAGAGTGCAGTAGTTCAAATAATAAAGGGTGGATCTCAATTCCATCCGGATTTATGCTTTTATTAACAGTTATAAAAGCATCCATGGGCGAACCCATTTTCCTTACTGCCTCAAGCTGGTTTAAATGCTGAGTGGTTGCGGTCCTGCAACTTAAATTAAAAATTAGTACAACAAAAGTAAATAACTAAAAGTAAAGTGACTTATAGCGCTAAGCTCCCCGGCAATGGTGCTTGAAAATAGCTTGATGACTGCAAGTGCACAGATCGTTTGTAGCTAGTTTTAAAATAAAGATACCGATCCCATAGGGAGCAGTAGGCAAAAGACTAAAATGATTTTAACTAAAACTAAACATAGTACTTAAGGAATAACTTTGAGATTCAAGAAAAGTAGAATTGTTTTTGGGTTTTTGATTGAATGAAGCAATTAAAATAAAGTAAAACTTAATGTAGAAAGTAAAAATCGTGTATGTAAAAGAACTTGGAACTACAATAGGGGAAAAGGCGTTCTTAGGGAGTGGTGGATACGCCACTAGCAATTTAGACAAAGTAATCAAGATTACTATAACAAATATTCTTATGATATGTATGTATGTGGGAGGAGCTCCATATATAGATAAATATGCAGCAACCACTGCTCACATCATCCTTCATAACCATAACTGACAGATAAACGACATCAATCGTATTATCCCGCTATTAAGGGATTTCTCCCGTGGCATGGACATGGCTTTATGAGTTCTCCTTGTTTCCCCAAGTTAGTATGTAAAGAATTACAACAACTTTATAGTCACAGTAAGTGCTATCATCCCTCTGTCTACCATCAAGTAATCCCCTTCATCGTGTCCCCATAAGAGGCAAATATTAAGGAGGTGCACAACTCCCAACATCAAGATAAAGACAATTAACACATACACATAACGATGTATAACATAATAATCTCTATCTTATCTCAATCATATGCTAGGGTTTCTCCATCTCCCCAATAACTAATGATCTACTCAGATATGGAGGAAATCAACACCATGGCAATGGTAATGGAATCAACTGTAAATGAATAGTTCTTATATAAATCCACAACGAGTACGGAAATTACAACAAGATTTAGATGGGTGAAGATGGGATCGATGGAGATGATGGTGGTGCAGCGGTTGATGAAGATGAAGATCGATGCCTTGGCCTCCCAGATCTATGTAGGGAGAAGATGGATCCCTTGGGCGAGTTTCCCCTCTAGATTCCTTCCAGAGGTGAGGTTTTCGGAGATTTCTAGGTGTTCTGTATGTCGTCTCTCCAATCCAGTTGCACAGGGTGAAATTATTTGAGGAGGCGGTGGCGGTGCCAACTATACGACTAGAACTATACGGCCGGAAAAACTATTCCGGTCGTATAGTTGGTCGTTAAACCCTCTGGATGCCTTGGTCGCTTCGGGTTTTCTTCTAGTAATATTGATACTAGCTGAATACCCGTGCGTTGCTACGGTATAAAAACCATAAAAATATTATATCGTATTTATAAAAGATTTTAAAAAAATGATATGCCTGATAGTGTTTGGTTAAGAAAGAAACACTAAAACTGTTCCACCTATTCTTGGAACACTCGACTTTTTTACCTCTTACCACTCCTCCTTTCTTACACTTGTTGTACCGAACAATACTCGTGCATGTGGTCATCTCACGCAACCCTAACTTTGGTCATTAATTTGATTTGCGTCTGGCAACCAATAATTATGGCTACTTTGCCACTTCAATAGTTTTCAAACAATATATTTTTCCTTTTTTACGAAAACCATATATTTTCCCTACAATCTTAAAAAATACTATATAAAAGCAAAGACTCTAGGCCAGGCAGGCCCAAAGTTCCAACCGAGCCCACCATGACCCTATATTTTTTAAAAAAATTCCTCTTCTTTATCTAAAACTAATATTATTTTCCTACTTATTTTCTTGTTAAACATTATTTTAAAAGGCTTTTAAAACAAAAATAATAATAATAAAAGTAAAACATTTTTTGGCGGAGGCAGCCCAGCCGGCTGACCATCTACTACCGTGTAGCCGTAGCCAACCAATCTGCCAGTAGGTCACCTCTCACTTTCGGCCCAAGGCTCTGTCGGATCATCTCCCTCTAGAAAGTCTAATCCCCACCTACTTCCCCTTGCAATCTTGCAACCGCCACCCCGCATCCTTTCATTTTCTCACAAGTGGTTCCTAATGACATGTCGTAGCTTGGCACAAGGGTGTGTGTAGTTTGTTGTCACACAGTTTGTCCGACCTCGCCTTGTGGTCATTGAACCCAGTTGACCTGGTCTTGTCCGAGATCTGCGAGTGTTTGCAAGTAAAGGTTTATGAACGACCCATCGACAAAGATGACAACGAAGTCCATGATACAAATTGTCATCAATTTAAAACTGAAAATTATGATCAAAATAAACATGAGCTAGAGTTGCTCACAATTTTTTTCACGAACACACGAACAATGTCAGCTAGCTGAAAAAAATCCCAAACGCATCTAGCAGCTAGCTATGTTTGTCACAAATAAAAATATCTCAAATGCATCTAGCATCTCTAGAAGTCTAGCGGACCCGCACCGGCTGCATCCTAGGCAGGCCAGTAACAATAGCATGCACGCACTCTAGCAGCTTTGTCGCGACCCATGCCAGCAGCGCGCACGGCCGAGGCGAAGCACGATGACCGCCTGTAGAGGTGCAACATCTTGTTCCCGTCAGCCATGACACCATCTTAGGGAAATACCGGCCAGCAAAATCTCCCACCGTTTTCAGCTTGACAGATGGAAAAGTCAGAGAGAGATATTTTCAGAAGGTCATAGAACATGAAGAAAACAACATCAGATGCAGCCTCGTCCTCTCACGCCGTTTACCTCCCTAGTGCACGGGAACCTGGGCGGCGAACACGGCAGTGGCTGCTTCTCCTTCTTCGACGAGCAGGGCAGGCTGGGCGGACTCGGACCACCGCTGATTGAGGCAGTTTGGATCAGCACCACCGTGAGGTCGGGAGGGTAGTAGTAGCTGAGGATAGCTGGCCAGCTCGTGCGACCCCACAACGGCACTCGGGGAGGTTAAGAGCGGCTGTGCGACCGGCTCGATTTAGCGGCAGCGGGTGTCGATTCGGTGGTGGAATCTGGAAGCGTAGGCGGCCGCGGCACGCGTGGATGGAGATGAGGGAGGGGATCAGTGTGGACGTGGGTGGATAGGGCTTGTGGTACTTGTCGGTGGCAGCGCCTATTATTTGTCGAAACCGTGAGGGGCAAAATCAGGAAAACACGGCAGACGGAAATTCTGGGATAGATTTCTTAAATAAGCGATTTACGTTGTTTTTGACTCCTTTTCTCCCTAGTACAACTGCTTCAAAAAATTGTGTCCATTGTATCCATCATATGTCCTGATCCTGGTGAAAATAGACATAAAATATGTGCGCGAATGCCGTAGAGTACCAAGATCCTACAACTACAATGCAAAATAATAATATAAAACATGATGCAAATATGCACTCATCAGCTCATCAAGGAGAAAAATAGCCAGATTAAAAAGGGATAAGGCATGAACTTACATTTTTTCTTACACTCCAACGGCAAGGCCTTATGCTTTTTGGAGACCTCCCTATGAGTTTACAGGAACCTCTGAAACTCGGCGGTGCGACGGTTGGTGGTAATCTAGAAAGAAAGATATTAGTTCATAAATAATGAGGATAGTAAAATATATTCAGATCCGAGTCAAGTGGAACTTAACCCTGCTCTAGGTGATTGGATATTTGAAGCTATTCAAGATCCGAGTCACGTGGAACTTAAACCGGCTCTAGGTGATTGGATATTTGAAGCTATTCAAGATCCGAGTCAAGTGGAACTTAACCCGGCTCTTGGTGATTGGATATTTGAAGCTATTCAACATCCAAGTCAAGTGAAACTTAACCTGGCTTTAGGTGATTGGATATTTGAAGCTATTCAAGATCCGAGTCAAGTGGAACTTAACCCGGCTCTACGTGATTGGATATTTGAAGCTATTTAGATCCGAGTCAGGTGGAACTTAACCCGGCTCTAGGTAATTGGATATTTGAAGCTATTCAGGCCTGAGTCAAGTGGAACTTAATCTGGCTCTAGGTGATTGGATATTTGAAGCTATTCATATCCGAGTCAAGTGAACTTTAATCCGGCTCTAGGTGATTGGATATTTGAGGTTATTCAAGATCCGAGTCAAGTAGAACTTAACTCGGCTCTAGGCAATTGGATATGTGAAGTTACTCATATCCAAGTCAAGTGGAACTTAACCCGAATCTAGGTGATTGGATAATTGAGGCTACTCAAGAATTAGACAGAGTAAAACTCAATTTGAAACTAAGTGGTTGGCTAAAAGAAATATTGGTCTAGTTTCCAATGGCTAAGTTAAAATACCTCAAAATTAAGAACAACATACGGAAAAATTGCGCAAGTTTATTCCTAAGAGCATTCGGCCGGGTAACATGTTACCCCCGGAGGCTCGGGAACTAGAGGTTATATCTACAAGTACTTGCGCTCATGTAAAATAGATGGCCAAAAGGCTTACCTCCATCCGTTTACCAGCATAAGCAATGGCCTTGCTAGCAGTGTTCATTTGCGCACGAATCTCCACAAGACCGAACCTCGTTGGATTACTAGAGCTGACATTAACATATTCATCGTTATTCCAGTTCTTAGCATATTTAGCCAGCGAGCCGAGGCTTCCACCACTTCTAGTTTGGGTCAGCACTAGTCCCTTGGCGTGAGCAGCTTTTTGGGTGGTCACGGTAGCCGCCGGACTGGTATGCAAAGTAATTTGTTTCTCAACATCCGGGGCAGAGGGAGAAGCTACTTTCTGGAATATGGTGGCAACAGAAGGCTGGATAGGAGCAACCTCAGACTTCTTCTGAACAACCTTGGCGGCACCCCAGTTTTCTTCGGTTTGTAAATTGTGCCACTCTTCTACGAAGAGGTAGTGGGATGTGGATTTGTTGCCGAGGTTGGCACAGGTTGAGGTTCAGAAGTCGTTGAGGGCTTGGCCTGTGAGGCCCGCTGAGGATGTTCTTGTTGCCAAGCCTTGGAAGACCCGAACGAGGTTGGCGCTGTTTGTTTCTTCAAGGTTAAGGTAGAGGTTGTTTTCTTCTGGGCTGGAGGTTGATCTGGAGCAGAGGTAACTGGCATCTCAGCAGAGGCAGACTCGGCACCAGTAGCACCAGCCCCAAATTCCTTCTCGAGAGCAGATGACTTGCCCCGCTGATCCGGCATTGCCACGTCCTCCGGAGTATCACCTCCACCAAGGTTAGCATCTATATCCTCCCACTAAGGTGAACCATGATCCGACGCAGGAGGAGGAGTGCTACCTTGGATGGGACTCACAACCCGAGTATCATCTTGGCGGAGGGAGATGTTGGCACAGGAATAGCGGAAGCCATGCTAGACCCGCTCAAAGTAATAACCAGAGGAGCACTGCCAAGATAAACAAAAAGAGCTATGAGCAAAGAAAGAAAGAGAGAAACAAGAAATACAGCTGAAAGAAAGTATCAAATTCAAAGAGCAGGCAAAGAGAGATTTACCAAGATGCAGCAGGTGGGGCCTTGCGCTTCAGAGCCCTCCAGGTCATAACCTTAATGGGCGGCTTACTGGCGGCTTTGTTGGCGGACTTTCTATATCGCTTCGTGGCCTAGGGTTGTTCGGCAGGAGCAGCCGAGCTTGCAGCATGTTTCTTGGCAACGGCTTGCCCCCCCCAGCAAGGGGAGGGTCCTCGTGCACCTGCCCAGCCAGGTTAGCTGGGTAAAGTTAGCCGAGAAAGTGTAAGAGATTGACACTAGGTCAAGTACCTCAAGAAGTATACAATCATCGTCATCATCGTCCGACCAATCTCTTAAGGAAGAGGTCGTACCATGGGTTCGGCCGGATCCTGCATCAAGGACAGGTAGAAATTCCTCGGGGTCCAGCCCCTTCGAGTCCGGAGTCTCATGGTCTTTACCCCAGGAAATGGTCGGGATACGAGCATCCTCAACTTTCTACTAGAGGAATTCCCGCTCAAGAAAACATAATGAGGATAAAGAAACAACTCAACCGACATATTGGTTCAGCAAGGGTAAGTCAGCTGAGCTTACCTGAGGCACAAGGTGATCTTGGTCAAAAGGGGCCATACCCCACTCCCATTCCTCGGTCATCGCCATCTTAAAGATGGAATTTGACGCGCTTGAAGACCTGGGCCTTGGAGAGCTCGGTTCAGGTCCAAAGACCTGCTCATATGGCAAATCTTATGGCTACTTTTCTGCAAAGGGCGTACTCAGCGGCTGATGAAGTTCACCATCAAGTCGGTGTCGCATAACCAGGCTTTCTTGAGATCGATGATCCTTTTCTCAATCATATTGACGAGGGGGTTGTTTTTCTTCGGATTGAGACTCTAGTTATGATGGGAAGGAACACTAAGAGTAAAAGTAGGAAGCCGAATCAAGTCTTCGGAGGTGCTGTTCTTCACATAAAAGAAAGACCTTGCCCATTTGCTGCAAGAATCCAGACCTTGGATTCGAGGAAAAATGGAGTTCTTCCGGGGAGAAATATAGGTAGTCCCGCACTAAATTAGGGACATCTCACTATAATGAACATCCTTGTCAGGACCAACATTTGCGCGAAATTGGAAAAACTTCCGCCAGATCTGAACAGTAGGCAGAAGGCCGAGGTATCCCTCTAGCTCAGAGATGAAACAAGAGAGGGAGGCAAAAGCATTTGCTGGGACATGATGAGGCTGAAGAGCGAAAGTGTCAAAGAAATATTTGGCGAAACCACTGTGGGGGAGACCAAAACCTCGAGCAAAGTGAGACACGAAGACCATGTACTCACCTTTCTCCGGGGAGGGGATCTATTCGTCCCCAGGTAGACGGTAGGTGACTCACTCAAGAATCCGGCGGGTCCGAGTCAGCCAATCGAGCTCTCACTGCATGACGCAAGATCCCTCCTAGGAGCCATGCTCAGAGCCCGCTTCTTCCTCCTGTTCTTCACCGGCGACGAGATCTTGGGGATCCATCTCGGAGTTGCTGTTCTTCAGCGAACTGGTGACGGCCGGATCCTGAAGCATGGAGAGCCGCGGTCCCGTGGCGGCACGGATGCAAAATAGGGGCAGAAAGATGGCGAGAGAGTGGTGAACAAGCAGCACGAGAACTAGAGCAGAGAACAATGGCGGTGGCGCTAGGAAAAAGAAGAAGATGCGGGCGCAGAGGAAAGTGGCAAGGGACCTCCCCCTCTCCCCTATTTAACCACGAACAAATTGTGGTAGTGAGATCAGTTGCGCCGTGCGGGCTACCACATGCGCGTGTATTTTGCTAAGTGGCTGTGGGATAGTGCCACATGCACGGTTACACGACGTGAAGTGGAAACGACAGATCATGGCCAAGAGGAGTTATCGAGGAGCCCTGCGTTGAAGGGACGTGCGGCAGGGATAACTGACGTAATGTGGCAGTAATGGGCGTCAGGGCCCTTAAAATAAGAAAAAGCGCAATGATTACCCGCCATGTAGGATACACTGAAGTGTACACGAGAAGGAAAGCATCTAAGTGGGATAACCTGGATGTGAGATTAAGACCCGGCCAACGAGAAATAACTCCGAAAGAGCCAAGGAAGGTCCAAGTAAATATAAGTCGACGAAATAAGCAACCAAGTTAAATTCGGAACATGCCAACATAGAAATACCTCGGTGTGAAGAGCAAAGATACAGGTGGGTTGAACCTGCTGTGGCCTTACCAACCAAAGTTGATAAGACTACACTTGCTTCGGGGACTAATGTTGGGGGGATGACCCCAGGGAGGGTCGAGCCGGGTATAAAGATGGTGCCAGCCAAGGTATAACAAGGTCAAAGCAAGTGCTGACCGAGGTACCCGAAGGCCGGCCGAGTTACGGCTGACTTAGCCATGGGTGTGTCCACCTAACATTACCTTAGCCAACATATAGCGTATGTCGGCACCACCATGTTGTGTGTTTGAAGATATCGACTAGGCCGAGTTAACCAGGCAGGAGCCAGGTTACCAGTTGGCTTATAGAGGAAGGAAGGAATCTCCCCTTGGTCAGTGCTTTTCTCTCTCTACTGGAGCCACTGTGGGAAGCGCAGAAGACAGAGAGGCAAAGACCAGAGGTATGGGTTGACAAAGGTGACGTTGCCTGACCGTTGGAGGTCGGGTCACATGGCGCCACAGAGGCTTACGACAGGGCCACAGAGAGGCTTACGCCACTGTCTCATAGAGGCTCATGCCAGGGAAAAGGAGCACACCATTTCGTGGAATATGCTCTCCACGTATGCCCTAAGTGTAACCTATCCACCCCTTTATAAGGTGAGCCAGGACCTCCAAGGAGGATGTCGACCATTTTACTAGAGGAAAGAAACCTACAGAGAGAGGTGAGTAGAGAAGAACTTCATCTTCCTCTCCTCAATACAGCTCAAGGAGCATCTATAACCTTGGTAGATCTTGAGAATACAAACCTTCGTGTATGGAATCACCACACTATCCCTCCCTGGGTACCACTAGCACACATTGGCCCCATCTTTAGCCTATCCATGGCATCTGTCGTGAGACCACCATGACACTATGGTAGCGGCCACGGGTAGCGCGGGGGCCATGGCGGAGGACGGTGTGGTGGCCCAAGGACGGTGTCTCCCACTCTTTTGACCCCTCTGGCCATCATGGTGAAGATCGAGGACGAGCCACCAAGGGTCATTGACTTCATCCTCATTCTTCACGACCTGGATTGGTTCATGAGGGTGAGGCTCCCTAAGCTCTTTGTGCTCAGGATTGCAGACTCCATCCCGGGGAGCATCCTGCTGAGTCACTCCGATGGTGGCGACCGCTAGAGTGTGAACGTGGAGGTTTTGGCGCCTGGGAACATGTTCCTAACTGTCGGGTGGGAGCGCTTCATCCGTGACCATGGCATTGGTCGCGGCTTTGTGTTGCTTCTCCATGTCGGTGTTTGACATGGTCTGGTGCCGCATTGACTACCCTCACCACCTCTGAAGTGTGTTGGTGCCACGCCCGGGTAGGCAGTGTGTGTATTTTGTGTTTTCCTATGAATAGCTGTGTTCGGAACATTGTCGAGTAGGTGTGTTTGTAATGGAGTTGTTGATGAGTCCTTGTCTTCTATTGCTCGTGATGTTTTTTATTGCGATAGAGAGGAGAAGGTTATCCCGCTCTCGCGGTAGGGGTTCCCTCTAAAGGAAATCCCTCAATCACTGCTTTGTAGGTCCCTCGCGGGGGCCGAAGGTCTATGTATAACCTAAAGGCTCCTCAGGAAGTAGTTGTAGGCTCCACAAGGAGTTAGGCTACCTAGAGGGTGAGTTTAATCGTGAGCTTCCCCATAGGTCCCTTGTGGAGGACACCGTAGGGTAATACTTTCCCTATAGGCTCCTCGAGGAGGAAACCATAGATTTCGCATGGACAGAGGCTACTTAGAGGGTGAGTGTCCTCATGAGCCACCCCGTAGGTCCCTCGTGAAGGAGACCGTAGGGCAATGATTTCCCTGTAGGCTCCTCAAGGAGGATACTATAGGTTCTGCATTGACTGAGGCTACTTCTCGTGCACCAATTAGTTTCCGAGTGTGTGTTGTGCGAGTATTTCAAGCACCCAGAACCATGGGTGAGGTGACCGCAGGAGCCATCCCGTCAGTCAGAGCTCAACACTTTAGGTCTTGGTGTTGACGGGGGGTGGCTTATTGAGAGACTACCTAGCCCCCGCTCACACAGTGCATATGAGGAAACTTACGTAGGTGGAGGAAGGGAGCAAAAGTAGGAGCACAAAAACAGAGATTAGATCTCGCGCATGGGGAAAGATTCAAAAATTCCAGGGAGGTTCACTTATTACAATGCCACCGTGAGTCAGCATAGGGCTTTACGAAAGATAAGTCTAAGGGTGGTGAGGGTCGGGAGTTGCTTGCTCAATATGTAGAGCTCGCTGGGGAACCCAAGAGGAAGGTATGATGAGCACAACAACAAGTTTTCCCTGAGTTATGAAACCAAGGCTATCGGACTAGTAGGAGCAAGAAAACACCTCCAAGGTGTTGTTTCCAACTTGGAATCCTGCACAACACAACCACGGAACTTTGCCCCCAACTTACAGTGAGGTTGTCAATCTCACCGGTTTTGCTGAAAACAAAGGTTAAACATATTGTGTGGAATATAGTAATTGCTTGCAGAAAGTAAATAGAAAACAGTAAATAGCTTTGTAGATTGATCGTAAAAGAATGGACCGGGGTCCATAGTTCACTAGTGGTGATTCTCCTTAAGATAGATGACATGTTGGGTGAACAAATTACAGCGGGGAAATTGACAAACATCGAGAGAGCATACATGCAGACACTAATCATCTTGACTCCTATGAGATTTGATTGGGCATTACAACATTATACATAGACCGTAATCCAAGTGCATCTATGACTAATAATCCACCTTTAGGTTATCATCCGAACCCCCTCCAGTATTAAGTTGCAAGCAACAGATAATTGCATTAAGCAAAGTGTGTAAAGTAAACAATACAATTGTTCTATGAACAAAGGATTGTTGTTTTCTCCCTAGTAGCAACAACACATCTAGTACCTTAGAGATTTCTGTCACTTCCCCAGATTCCTAGAGGCATGAACCCACTATCGAGCATAAATACTCCCTCTTGGAGTTTCTAGCATCTACTCGGCCAAGATAGCTACTAAAAACGGAAAGCATGCAAGATCAAAAATAACAAAGACATGATAGAATCAATAATCAATCTGAAATAGCATCTCAATATCCATCGGATCCCTGCAAACACAACATGCAAAATTACAAATAGATGATCTTGATCATGAACGGTGCTCACAAGATCTAAACATGGTAGCACAAAGGAGAAGAATCAACCATCTAGCTACTACATGGACCCGTAGTCCAAGGATGAACTACTCACGCATCACACCGGAGGTAGGCATGGTGATGAAGAAGGCCTCCAGGGTGATCTCTTACCTTCGGCAGGGTGCCGGGAAGAGCTTCAGATCCCTCCCGATCTTGGGATGGAGATGTGGCGGCTACAGACTCTTTCGTGGAAATTTGATCGGGTCTTGGATCCGGTACTTAGGATTTCTGCATCGGAGGCTTCTTATAGGTGAAAGGGGAGGCCGAGGGGGTGCCCGAGGTGGCTGCACCCCCCTAGGCGCGGGCCAGGCTAGGCCGTCCGGCCAGGAGGTGTGGCCCCCTCGAGGCCCTTCTCCATCTCATCTTCTGGCTCTGTGTTCCCCTCGGTGAAATATTGACTTTGGCATTTGTCCCATCCAATTCTGAGAATATTTATTTTCTAGCTTTTCTGGAACCAAAAACAGCAGAAAACAGGCAACTGGCACTGTGGCATCTTGTTAATAGGTTAGTCCCAGAAAGTGTATAAAAATACTCCAAAGTATGGACAAAACATAAGAAAGTAGATATAAAACAAGCATGGAACATCAAAAATTATAGATACGTTTGCAACGTATCAACATCCCCAAGCTTAACTCATGCTCGTCCTCAAGTAGGTAAGTGATAAAAAAGAAAAGAATAATTTTTTAGGTGACATGCACCATCATAATCTTGATCAAAGTATTTGTAGAACATTGATAGCTGGGATCATAGTACTTTAACATAGCATGGAAGATATAGTTCTAACAATAAGACATAGCACCTATGTTGTAACATGAAAAGGCACAAACAAAAGATTTATGAATAACAATGCTTTGAAAGACATTTGTTTGTTTCACATATAGAAAACACAATAAGAATGCTATTCAGCTTATCCCTCATAGTGTAGCAAAACATAAATGCATAGGACACCTTCAAAGTTCATAAGGGTGACTAGTGATACGTTGTAAACGTATCTATAATTTTGTATGTTCTATGCTTGTTTGGTATCTACTTTGCTTTGCTTTGTTAACACTTTGAGGTATTTTTATATGTTTTCTAGGACTAACCTACTAACAAGATTCCACAGTGCCAGTTGCCTTTTTTTCTTTTGTTTTTGGTTCCAGAAAAGGCAGAAAATCAATATTCTCGGAATTGGACGGGACAAAAGCCAATATGCCTATTTTTCCCGGAGCAACACAGAAACACGAAACAGAGACGGAGTAGGGCACCAGGGTGTAGCATCCCAATTGTCTAACAATTGCAATGCTACTAGCCTAGTCTAGATATGCTACTTCAAATATATAATTGTTGCATCATCATTATATCATGCTCATGTCATCATGCCTCCTTGCTTTTGAGCATCCTATAAAACCCTTTTCCATTTGGTTCTTACCTCATATGCATTGTTAATTGTATTTGCCTCTTGATATTGTATTTGGTTCTTGATATATTGTTTAATGCCCAAGTTGAGTTGGGGGCATATCTCTTATTAACTCCACCACCTTTCTTTCACCACCTTGTAATTCCACCATCCAACTAAATATGAGCTTGGCACTTATTGGTTTTACCTCTAGCTCATGTGGGTTGGGATGGATCCAATTCTATTCCACATGCTCTCATCTTAGCATCATGTTGTTTTCACAATATTGAAACATGAGAGCCACATGGCCACCTTTGCATGCCTTGTGAGTGGGACCTTTTCCTAGCTTCCATATGTGTGGTTTTGGGGTTATCATCATGTTGGGATATTTTTGTGGGCTTATTAAAAACCTAGTGGCATATACACACTAGCAAGTCCCAAATATAATCCAATGTGATCATCTCCATATACTCCACTTGGAATTCTTTCTAAATCCCTTTGCTTGGGCCTTACTCCAAATTTTGGGGATGCATAATAATAATGCCATGTATTAATCTTGTTCTCACAAAATAAGAATGGCATTAATTGATTGCATGGGCCATGCAAGGACCATCTTTTGCTAGCTTTGGTTTGTATTTGCATTTTAAGTGGATCTTTTCTAAAACCCCAACATCATCTCCATCCACCCATCACCACCTTCCTTTTCTTCTCTCTTTTGGCCATTTCTTGCTTGAGCTTGTTTTGGGTCTTGCTTGATCTTGTCAAAGGATTGCCACCACCTCATCTTTCCTCTCCCTCTAAACCTCCTACCTCATCTAAACCATCTACCCCTCTCTCTAAACCACCCCCATCTAGCCTAACCCACATCTACCCTAGTTACCACCTAACCCTCCCCTTGGTCCCTCTATGCCGAGCCACCCCACCATGACCTGACCTAGCTGGCCCCACCTGGACCCACCTAGCTACCCCTCCACCCCAAGCAAAACCCTAACCCGACCCTAGAGCAATCTAACCCGAGCCTCTCCCTCTCTTGCTCTCTCTCTGCCCTAGGGGCCCCCTAGCCCGAGCCTGCCCTTGGCCTCGCCCTCAGACCCCACCTGGAAGCCGCCTGCTAGCCCCCTGCCCTGGTCCTGCCTACCGAGCACGTGAGCGAGGGGGAGGAGAGGTGGCACCGAGCCACCTTTAACCATCTACCCCGCGGCCACGGCATCTCCCCCTCTCTGCTACCTACCACCACCCCACACGGCTCTGCCTCGCCCTGCTACACCCCCAGATCCAGCCCAGCGCCCCGCCCTCTCCCCTCTTTTCCACCGTCTCCGGCTACCCCTTAGACGCCCACCGTCGGCCTCCTCCACGACCCGTTGATCCTGGCGAGCCGCACGTCCGTGGAGTGATCGGGAAGAACGAGAAGGGTCCTCTGCTTCACCCTGAGCCCAGCGACGAGGAGGAGACAGACCAGAGCCACCGATCTGCGCCGCGCCGACCCCGAAACCCTAAACCGCCGGGCGTCTGCTACGCCAGCGATCACCGGCGCTTCTGCCCGAACCTACTCCACCAGCAACCTCTCGGTGAGCCCCTAAACCCCCTAGACATGGTCACCTCCGCCGTGCCGCCCTAGATTCGCCGGACCGATCGTCGAGCACCCTCGGTGCACCGACGAGCACGCGCGTCTGCGTGCTTTCGGCGTCGCGTACGCTCTAGCTAGCCGCCTAGCCCCCTCCTATCAACAGCCCCCGAGCCACCGCAGCGGCTCCGCCCACCGCGCGCGTGTCCCGCGTCGCGGGTTCGAACCCTGCGCCGCGCCCCGCGCCCTATCGCCCACCGATCGGTCTGCTGCACGCGAGAAGAAGCACAGTACGGGCAAGCTCTTTTGCGTATAACCCCCTGTTTTCTTTTCGGCTTAACCCGCAGTCCGCGTAGCCCCACCGTCAGCCTCTCTGGACTTTTTCCAGAGCAACCCCTAGCCTTTCTAAACCTCAACCCGCGCTCCCGTTTGACCACCTGTCAGCCTCTGCGCTGTCCCGCCGCTGGCAGCTGGGCCCGTGAGTGCTCTGACCCCACCCGTCGGCCTCTGAGGCTAGCAGCAGCCGCGGTGGCAGAAGCGTTTCTGTGCGCGTGTTGCCCAGTCAGCACTGTGGCCCACTTGTCTGTGACAGTGGCTAGCTCCCTCTGAGTATAAAAAGTATTTCCGAAATCTGTTTAAATTCAAATCCTTTTCTAATTATTTCAAATTCAAATATAATTCTGTTTTAAATAACTTTTAAAATACAAATCCAAATAATACAAATAATATATGTTTTCAAATCAGAAAAATGCGAGGAATTCAAATATGTCATCCAAAATATTTTTTGAACACTTTAAATTTCAAGTTGATTGAAATTACATCAAAATGCCCCTGGACCTTAATTAATTAATAACTTTTGTTTTATAACTCCAAATTTAACAAATGATATGTCTAAAATGATCAGCTCGACGAGACCTTTCTGTTTATGCTATCCATGGCTTAAATTGCAGCATGCATCATATAAATATATAGTATACAGCAACTATTATGACAATAAAATGTGACCAAATCTCAATAAAATGACTTATTCTTGTATTCCACACCTCACCCATGCCATGCTACTTTATTGCCATGTAAATTGTGCATCATTCATCATGGCATGATTGTTTGCTTGACGCATTTTTATTCCTATGCTTGTGCACTTTATTTATGTTGGCCCTTGTTTGTTTGGTTCTTCTTCGAATAGACACTGAGCAGGGGATATATCAAGAGAACCAGGAGCACTACCCAGATTCATTCCTTGCTTCAACTGAGCTGCCAGGCAAGCACTACCACATGCTTGCATACATATAGTACCTATTGCCTCTTTCTTATTCTTGCATCATTGAGTCGCGATTGCATTAAATTGAATCCCAAGTATTGCATAGCCTTTATTTTTAAACCCCACCGAAGCTTGTTCCTCCATCCCATGAGCCATTACTACAGGAGTTGTTTGAGCCATGCGAGTTGTAGAACAGCATGTGTAGGGTATGTGAGTGTCTGATGGATAACGAGGTACCTAAACAACTTAACCTGAGCAGTAATGGGATAACTAATGAAAGTGGCATCGGTGAGCCATATTTGCTATTTGGTTTTTCAGGCTCACTTGTGTCCCGTAAGACCCCGAGTACGAGATTCCTGTTCCTTGAATATTCGCGCTATCCACATCCGGGAGGCTTTATGGACCCCCCTGAGCCAGAGCTTGGTTCATTCTTATTTCCTGGGGCCACAAACTAGTTTGAGGTTTTATTTACTATCCTGTACTTATGCCATGCTTTACTGCTTTATTTAAGATTGTGCGAGGAGCACACTGTACTGTTTAGGTCCGTGACCCGTTTACGCTGTATCGACAAGCCCAGTCACATTTTCGGGTTCCCAGTCGTTTACAGCCGGCTCCACAAACCTTGAGACCGTCTCGGAGTCAGCTAGCTTCGTTGCGGGTAGCTCAATGGGGTGGCCCCCTGAAATATTTCTGAATCCTGTGATCGCTTTGTCGTGACTGCCTCGTTGGGTTTTGATTTGGTTTTTCCGAGGCATATCGAGTGTGTGTTGCTATTTGTGCACCCCTGCAGGGTAAAACTTTCTAAAAGCCGTGTCCGCGGTTATGGACGACTTGGAGCACAGTTTCTCGATCATAGACAAGAATAACTAAAGTACCGCTTTTAATCTGACTAGACTAGGTACCTGACTAGTAAATAGTGCAACACTCATGGAATGGTTAATAAAACTGCCAACGGATGGGGGTTGTTCGTCCGCTTCCTCGTCGGTAAGCGAGGAGGAGGATGGATCTGTTAAGATTACCTTTATAACTGTTATAACTGTTGTTATTAATTCACGGACATCCGTCTATCTCTGGTTAGGCGGATGGTTAGCGAGTATCTATAGAATTGTTAGGGTTTATCTTTTGCTGCAATTGCGTCACCCCAGGTTGTGTCCCCTTTAGAGGCATAAAGACTTGCTGAGTACCCCTAGGGTCTCACACGATAAATTATTGGTTCAGATGAACAGGTACACTCGCAAGATGGATACTGGGTGGAAGAGACGGACGATGTGGGCAACGATCATTCGGTGTAGAGATTCCGGGAACGGGGATCCGTGAGATCTGTGGGCGGGATCTGCTTATTTATGGGGCATCTTATGCCGATTTGCTTCTTATCCGTACTCGGATTTTGTCTTCCGCTTCCGCTTGATACTCCGTTGATTGATGTATGAGCAAATATCCTAAACTATTATATCTATCTAGGATATTTGGATCTTGCCATACGGCGTTGCTATATTTCCTTTCTTTTTAGATGGAATGGCTCTGATGTACTCTTGTATGGTGGCTTGCATACATACTCATTTGTGTATGTAGTTGATCCCTTCGCCTGCCGATTACGCCGCCCGTTCTTGTCCCGATGTGTGGAAATGGTTGGGACGGCCGAGAGGTCTACCTGTGAGTGGCATTTGGGCCCCACCGTACTATTTCAACCATTTCTGCTCATCCAGGCTTGTAACTAGGAGCGTAATTCACCGAGGTAGTTACACAGGGTGGGTACACCATATGGTGGCGCGAGCTAGCCCTGGCCATGCCACTAGGTGGTGTGAGCCCCCTGGCCTCCCACCGACCTTGCCTCTTCGCTTATAAGATGCCTCCCGATGCAGAAACCCTAAATCATCCAGCCTCGAGCCACGAAAAGTTCCGCAGTGCCACCGCCAACGAAGGGGATATTCGAGGGATAGAAACTCTCTATTCCAGCACCCTGCCGGGACGGGGAAGTGCCCCCGGAGCCATCTCCATCGATCTCCACCACCATCTCCATCGCAGTTGCTGATTCCCATGATGAGGAGGGAGTAGTTCTCTCTCGAGGCTAAGGGTTCTACCGGTAGCTATGTGTTCATCTCTCTCTATGCATGAACATATTGTGATCATGAGCTTTGTAATCAAGTAGATCTACCTTGCTACTCAAGTGCTTTAATAGATCTCTGCTCTCCCCATGTGTGTGAAAGTGACAGCGTGCACACCATGGTGGCACTTAGGCTAGAGATTACAAATACTTGTTATGAGTTATATTTGGAGTTGGATGTCTTTATGAAATTGTGGTGTTTGTTGGAACCATCTAGTGCTCAAGGTGACAGTGTGGGGTTATCTAGATGTGGAAAACGAACTTTGAGGTTTGTTGTTATAGCCTTACCATGGATTAGAGTGTCCAACCGGAGAGTAGTTCAGAGTAGTATCATAACGAGAAGATATTTATATGAGAGTGTTCACTAGTGAAAGTATGATCCCTAGGCCTTGTTTCTAAAGCATTGAAACACTGTTTGCAACTAGATCTGTTACATGTTTGCTTGCTTCCATCTTTATTTCAGTTTGCCTTTAGTCTCTTCCATGCCATCAAGCTATTTTCTGGCACCGTTGTCTTTTATCCATACCACTTGTATTTCACTATCTCTTCGCCGAACTAGTGCACCTATACACCTGACAACTGTATTGGGTGTGTTGGGGACACAAGAGACTTCTTGTATCTTGATTGCAGGGTTGCTTGAGAGGGGATACCTTTGACCACTTCCTCCCTGAGTTCGATAAACCTTGGGTGATCCACTTAAGGGAAAACTTGCTGCTGTTCTACAAACCTCTGCACTTGGAGGCCCAACAACTGTCTACAAGAATAGAAGTGCGTAGACATCAAGCTATTTTCTGGCGCCGTTGCCGGGGAGGTAAGATAAAAGGTACTCACATCCTCCGGTGTGAGTGCTCGAAGTTATTTCCTTTAGATTATGCAATTTTATCTTTTTGTTTCTTGTTTTCACTAGTTAGGCTTAATGGAAAACAACAACAAAAATAGAGAGCTTTATAGTATTTATCTTGAGTTAGGACATGAAGTGTTTGAAGAGAAAATTAAAAGACCAATGGAATTTTATTTGCATGCTAATAGCAATGTTATTAGTATGAATTCTTTAGACACCATTATTGCTAATGCTATGGAAAAGTCTAAGCTTGGGGAAGCTGGTTTTGATGAAAATGATCTTTTTAGTTCCCCGGCTTTGGAAGATAGCTATTCTATTGCTTATGATGATACCAAACCTCCAATATATGATGATTACAATGATGAATATGATATTTTCAGTCCACCTACTATTGAGGAGAAAATTAATGATTACAATATGCCTCCTATATTTGATGATTATGGTGATGAGAATAATAATGATAGCTATTTTGTTGAATTTGCTCCCACCATAATTAATAAGAATGACTATGCTTATGTGGAGAGTAATAATCATTTTATGCATGTGGCTCATGATAAGAATATTTTATGTGATAGTTATATTGTTAATTTTATTCATGATGCTACTAAAAGTTATTATGAGAGAGGGAAACATGGTTTTATGCATCTCAACAATATTAAGTTTCCCCTCTTTATGTTGAAAATTTTAAAGTTGCACTTGTTTTGCTTTCCTATGCTTGTTGCTTTGTTCTTTCATGACTTGTTTCTTTACAAGATTCCTATGCATAGGAAGTGGGTTAGACTTAAATGTGTTTTGAATTTGCTTCTTGATGCTCTCTTTTACTTCAATTCATATTTCTTATGTGAGCATCTTCTCAAACTATCAAGCCTAACTTAAAGGCGTTAAAGAAAAGTACTTATTGGGAGATAACCCAAAAGTTTTAGTTGAGTCTCGGAAGTTATTGCTTCAGTAATAACCTCTCCTTATACTTTTATTTGCTTTCTGTGCCAAGAGTAACCTCTAATGAGAGAGAAGTAATGCTTGGAAAAGTTGTTGTCCTGAAACAGATTTTTATGCTTCACTGTAAAAATTCGTGTAAAATCTATATATGTCGTTTTGAGGCATGAATTTTTGTGCTTCGGACCCAGGTTTTTGTCTAACTTTCGTTAGTTCAACATGTTTTGATTTGAGCAACAGAAGGTCTACGAAAAAATTGGTTTTTACCTGCTGCTCTGTTTTGACAAATTTCTGCCATTATTTGCATTTGCTTCTTGTTGGTTCCTTTTTGAGTTCTTTTGGGGAATTGAGCTTTTTGAGGGAAGTGCTACAGTAGCTTGTGTTTTAATGGAAGTTTTATTGGTGTTGAAACTGAACCCAAAGACTTATTATCTTGAGTGCACTAATGTTGCTAATAAAGATTGTGTGAAGTTTTGTATGAAGGAAAAATTTCAGGTGTATGGAAGGAATGATGTAATGAGATGAAGAATGGACTAAAGCTCAAGCTTGGGGGTGCCACGCGTGTCACCCTAAGATATATCCAAGAAGTACAAGCGTCAAAGCTTGGGGATGCCCAAGGCATCCCCTTCTTCATCAATAAAAATCCCAGGTTTCTTCCAAACACTTCATTTTTATTGTTTCATGCACAGTTGTGTTCTTCTTGGAGCGTCTTATTTTTTGTTTTCATTTTGGTTTTTCATTTGCTTGGTTTTCTTAGTTTGCTGAATAAATTGGTTGGACCCCCTCTTTCATGCATTGGTTTTCAAATAGTTTGGTTTGGATTGGAAAAGAGTAGGAAAGTTCATGCTTAAGTGGTAAAGAGAGCTGGTTTTTTACTGTGGCCTATGCGTTGTCATGCCATGCTTGATATTGTTTTGGCCTTATGCTTAGTAATCTTTGCTGTAGCATGACATGTTATAAACAATTGAGATTGCTTAATGTGCCTTTGAAGAATCATGCGTTGTTTTAGCATATTAAAGCATAGTATTGTGTTATTCTCCTTTGATGCTTTATTTGGGTTGACTTGGCACATGCTCACCATGTTATGACTATCCCAAGTCACCATAGCCTTTATGATCCTTTAGTTTTCGACATGTAGTATCACTTTATACTTTGATTAATGATGTTTTGTCGCTCTGCATGATTATGGCCATTATTGCTCTCTTAGTTGGTCGCTCCCAGTCTTTTGCTAGACTCCATAACCAAGTATGAGTTCCACTCATGCATCCAACTCCTAAAACCAAGTTATTCTAAAGAGTCCACCATACCTACCTATTAGCATTTCCTATTCCAAGTATATTCATGTTTTTATCTACCTTCCAAATTACACTTGTTATGAGAAAACTAGTGATTAAAGCTCTCACGAACTTGATGGCACACTTTACTTTTCTTGCCCTTAATAAACTTGAACCATTGTGTCGTGTATGTTGTATATGCTTGCACTTATATGTTGGGGATTAGCAGAACCATGCTATCATGGGGAACGCTTTCAACATTGCACTTGTACGTTGTACCTAGTTGATATCATGCTCTTTTGTCTATGGATGTCGTCGGTGTGAAATGAAAGGGGAGCTTGTAAGTCCATGGAGTTATGTATGTGTGTTAGAGAAATGCCTGGGCCGCTGGTCTAATCCATGTTGTCATGGTGGAAACCTGCAGCGTAACCATAATGAGCTGTCTATGAAGCATTCTTCTCATAAAAAAGAGTCAGATATTGAGAAAAAAGAGAAAAAAGCACCATTTTCCCATGGTAAATAAGAAGATTCCTGAGATGCTCGTTGTCTGCTTGCCTTGTCATTTTGATATGGGGATTCTTCCATATCATCGGGCAAGGGGTACCCCGTTGGCGGTTCTCTATGATACACATGTACTTACTATGACAAGAACTTACCGGTAACTAAACTTGAGTAGCATGAGGAGCGGCCCTCGTATTCAAGGGACATGAGATTTCCAACTTATACTTCGTCAAGCATATACACCATAGTTTGTTCACTTTAACCTTAATCACTTCAGGATGCTTATGATAGGGGCAATGAGAGCTGAAAGCTAATAAGTACCATAATTTTTGGAAGCTCTTTATGAAACTTGAATCCCTACTTCCTTCTATGAAGGCCTTTCTTTTACTTTTATGTTGAGTCTCCACCTTCTATCTTTATGCACCTATTTTGAGAGCATAGTGGCCATTCTTAGTTCTATGTGCACTGTCCCAAGACTTGTTGATTGATGCATACCTTGATATTGCTTGTTCTAAACTATTTGTATCTAGTCACTCTTATGAACTTTGAAGGTGTCCTATGCATTTATGTTTGCTACTCTATGAGGGACAAGCTGAATGCCACTATGCTATGTTTTCTTTATGTGAAACAAACAAACATCTTGCAAAGCATTGTTATTCATGAATCTTTTGTTTGTGCCTTTTCATGTTGCAACATAGTTGCTATGTCTTATTGTTAGAACTTTATCTTTCATGCTATGTTGAAGTACTATGATCCCAGCTATCAATGTTTTACAAATACTTTGATCAAGTTTATGATGGTGCATGTCACCTCAAAAATTATTCTTTATTTTTATCACTTACCTACTCGAGGACGAGCAGGAGTTAAGCATGGGGATGTTGATACGTTAAAAACGTATCTATAATTTTTGATGTTCTATGCTTGTTTAGTATCTACTTTTCTTTGCTTTGTCAACACTTTGAGGTATTTTTATATGTTTTTTGGGACTAACCTATTAACAAGATGCCATAGTGCCAGTTGCCTGTTTTCTTCTGTTTTTGGTTCCAGAAAAGGCAGAAAATCAATATTCTCGGAATTGGACGGGACAAAAGCCAATATGCCTATTTTTCCACAGCAACACAGAAACAAGAAGCAGAGACGGAGTAGGGCACCAGGGTGGGCACACCATATGGTGGCGCGGGCTAGCCCTGGCCGTGCCACCAGGTGGTGTGGGCCCCCTGGCCGCCCACCGACCTTGCCTCTTCGCCTATAAGATGCCTCCCAATGCAAAAACCCTAAATCATCTAGCCTCCAGCCACGAAAAGTTCCACAGCGCTGCAGCCATAGAAGGGGAGATTCGGGGACAAAAAGTCTATGTTCCGGCACCCTGACGGGATGGGGAAGTGCCACCAGAGCCATCTCCATCGATCTCCACCACCATCTCCATCGCCGTTGCTGATTCCCATGATGAGGAGGGAGTAGTTCTCTCTCGAGGCTAAGGGTTCTACCGGTAGCTATGTGTTCATCTCTCTCTCTATGCATGATCATATTGTGATCATGAGCTTTGTAATCGAGTAGATCTACCTTGCTACTCAAGTGCTTTAATAGATCTCTGCTATCCCCATGTGTGTGAAAGTAACAGCGTGCACACCATGATGGCACTTAGGCTAGAGATTACAAATACTTGTTATGAGTTATATTTGGAGTTGGATGTCTTTATGAAATTGTGGTGTTTGTTGGAACCATCTAGTGCTCAAGGTGACCGTGTGGGGTTATCTAGATGTGGAAAGCGAACTTTGAGGTGTGCTGTTATAGCCCAACCATGGATTAGAGTGTCCAACCGGAGAGTAGTTCAGAGTAGTATCATAAAGAGAAGATATTTATATGAGAGTGTTCACTAGTGAAAGTATGATCACTAGGCCTTGTTTCTAAAGCATTGAAACACCGTTTGCAACTAGATCTGTTACATGTTTTCTTGCTTCCATCTTTATTTCAGTTTGCCTCTAGTCTCTTCCATGCCATCAAGCTATTTTCTGGCATCGTTGTCTTTTATCCATACCACTTGTATTTCACCATCTCTTCGCTGAACTAGTGCACCTATACACCTGACAAGTGTATTGGGTGTGTTGGGGACACAAGAGACTTCTTTTATCTTGATTGCAAGGTTGCTTGAGAGGGGATACCTTTGACCACTTCCTCCCTGAGTTCGATAAACCTTGGGTGATCTACTTAAGGGAAAACTTGCTGCTGTTCTACAAACCTCTGCACTTGGAGGCCCAACAACTGTCTACAAGAATAGAAGTGCGTAGACATTAACTAGATACAAATAGTTTAAGAACAAGCAATATCAAAGTTATGAATCAATCAACAAGTCTTGGGACAATGCACATTAAACTAAGAATGGCCACTATGCTCTCTCAATAGGTGCATAAATATAGAAGATGGAGACTCAACATAAAAGTAAAAGAAAGGCCTTCATAGAAGGAAGTAGGGATTCAAGTCTCATAAATAGCTTCCAAAAATTATGGTACTTATTAGCTTTCAGCTCTCATTGCCCCTATCATAAGCATCTTGAAGTGATTAAGGTTAACGTGAACAAACTATGGAGTATATGCTTGACAAAGTATAAGTTGGCAATCTCATGTCCCTTGAATACGAGGGCCGCTCCTCATGCTACTCAAGTTTAGTTACCGGTAAGTTCTTGTCATAGTAAGTATATGTGTATCATAGAGAACCGCCAATGGGGTACCCCTTGTACATGATACAGGAGCTATCCCATAATCAAAATGACAAGGCAAGCAAACAATGAGCATGTCAACAATCTTCTTATTTACCATGGGAAAATGGTTCTTTTTTCTCTCTTTCCTCTTTTCTCATCTTTTTTTCTTTTTCTCAATCTCTATCTCTTTTTTTATAAGAAGACTACTTCATAGATTGCTCACTATGGTGATGCTGCAAGTTTCCACCATGATTAGGCATGGATTAGGCTAGCGGCCCAGGTGTTTCTCTAACACACATACATAACTCCATGGACTTACAAGCTCCCCTTTCATTTCACACCGACGACATCCATAAACAAAAGAGAATGATATCAACTAGGTACAATGTATAAGTGCAATGTTGAAAGCGTTCCCCATGACAACATGGTTCTGCTAATCCCCAACGTATAAGTGCAAGCATATACAACATAGATGACACAATGGTTCAAGTTTATAAGGGGCAAGAAAAGTAAAGTGTGCCATCAAGTTCGTGAGAGCTTTAATCACTAATTTTCACATAATAAGTTTAATTTGTAAGGTAGATAAAAACATGAATATACTTGGAATAGCAAATGCTAATAGGTATGTGTGGTGGACTCTTTAGAATAACTTGGTTTTATTTGGAGTTGGATGCATGAGTGGAACTCATACTTGGTATGGAGGCTAGCAAAAGACTAGGAGCGACCAACTAAGAGAGCAATAATGGCCATAATCATGCAAAGCGACAAAACATTATTAATTAAAGCAAAAAGTGATATTATAGTCAAAACTAAATGATCATAGAGGCTATGGTGACTTGGTATAGTCTTAAGATGGTGTGATCATGCGCCAAGTCAACCCAAATAAAGCATCAAAGGAGAATACCACAATACTATGCTTTAAATGCTAAAACAATGCATAATTCATTCAAGGCACATTAAGCAATCTCAATTGTTTATAACATGTCATGCTATAGCAAAAATCACTAAGCATAAAGACAAAACAATATCAAGCAAGACATGATAAAGTCTAAGTCACAGTCAAAAACAAACTCCTTTTATACCACTTAAGCATGAACTTTTCCTACTCTTTTCCAATCCAAACCAATCTTATTTGAAAACTAATGTATGAATGAGGGGGTCCAAACAATTTATTCAAGCAAAATAAGCAAACTAAAACTAAGAACAAAACGAAGACGCTCCAAGAACAACACAACTGTGCATGAAACAATAAAAATGAAGTGTTTGGAAGAAACCTGAAAAACAATTGATGAAGAAGGGGATGCCTTGGGCATCCCTAAGCTTTTATGCTTGTACTTATTGAGTATTTCTTGGGGTGACACGAGTGGCATCCCCAAGCTTGAGCTTTTGTGCATACTTCATCTTATCACATTACTCTTCCCTACGCCTTAAAATTTCCTTCATACAAAACTTCACACAATCTTCATTAGCAACATTAGTGTACTCAAGATAATAAGTATTTTGGTTCAGTTTCAACACAAGTAAAACTTCCATTAAAACACAAGCTACTGTATCACTTCCTTTAAAAAGTTCAAATGATCAAAGAGAACTCAAAGGGAAAGAGATTAAGAGGCAAATGCAAATAATGGCAGAAATTTGTCAAAACAGACCAGGTAAAAACATTTTTTTCGAAGACCTTCTGTTACTCAAATCGAAAAGTGTTGAACTAACTAAAGTTGGATAACAACCTGGGGCAGAAGCACAAAAAATTACAGCTCAATTCGACGTACAGAGATTTTTCACGAATTTTTACAGCGAAATACAAAAATCTGTTTCGGGACAGCAACTTTCCCAAGCATTACTTATCTCTCATTAGAGGTTACTCTTGGCACAAAAACCACACAAAAATGATAAGGAGAGGTTATTACTGAAGCAATAACTTCGAAGACTCAACAAAAGACTCCTAACGAAATTTGGTTTATCTCCCAATAAGTGCTTTTCTTTAACGCCTTTGAGCTAGGCATACGAAGCAAGAAAAGAATCAAGTATTCTCAAATGAAGGAGCATTAAGAAATAATTTTGTTTTAATAGGAGAGGCAAAAGGAATCTTCTCTCTCTTCTTAGGGAATTGTTCTATACCTTTCTTCAGTGGGAGTTTATATTTAATGGTGCCTTCTTTCATATCAATAATGGCACCAACAGTTCTAAGAAAAGGTCTTCCCAAAATAATAGGACAAGAAGCATTGCATTCAACATCCAAAACATAGAAATCAACGGGGACATAGGCATTGTTAACCATAATAAGAACATCATTAATACTCCCCATGAGTTTATTTTTAGCATTATCATCAAGTTGGACATTTAAATAACAATCCTCCAACGGTGGTAAATCAAGCATTTCATAAATCTTTCTAGGTATAATAGAAACACTACTATCAAGATCACATAAAGCTTTGAGATCAAAATCATTCACTTTCATATTAATGATGGGTTCCCAACCATCTTCTAATTTCATAGGAATAGAAGCTTTATGTTTCATCTTTTCTTCTTTTATTTTTATGAGAGCATTAGTAATGTGTTTTGTAAAGGCCATATTCATAGCACTAGCATTAGGACTTTTAGAAAGCTTTTGTAGGAACATAATTACTTTAGAGATATTGCAACCATCAAGATCAAAATCATAATTATCATCTAAAGTAGTAGAGCTATTGTTTCCCATATTTCGAAGAATTTCAGCATTTTTATTACAAAAGGTTCCATTGGGTTTACTAGCTTCAACATTAGTGGTAGTGATAGTAGAAATACTAATATTTCTAGCAATTTCATCTTCTCTTTCCCACTTAGCATGCAGTTCAGCTAACAGTCTAACATTTTCATCAATTCTAACTTGTATGGCATTAGTGGCAGCAAAGGAATTTTCAATAGTTTCACGTTTAGCAGCCATTTTATTCAAAGAAGATTGTGCTTCAGACAATGATGCTATATTTCTTTCAGCATTAGAGAATTTTTCTTCAATGGTTTTATTGGAAGCAGTTTGTTTACTAATAAAATCTTTAAGCATAACTTCAAGTTCTGAGGGTGCATTTCTATTATTGTTGTAGGAATTTCCATAAGCATTACCATTATTGGGAGGATATGGCCTATAGTTATTATTACCAAAATTATTCCTATAGGCATTGTTGCTAAAATTATTATTTCTAATAAAGTTCACATTAACTTGCTCTTCTTGATCAACCAAAGAGGCTAAGGGAACATGATTTGGATCAATATGAGCTTTCCCATTAACAAGCATAGTCATAATAACATCAATTTTATCACTCAAGGAGGAGGTTTCCTCAACAGAATTTACCTTCTTACTTTGAAGAGCTCTCTCAGTGTGCCATTTAGAATAGTTAACCATCATATTATCTAGAAGCTTTGTTGCAGCACCCAGAGTAATGGTCATAAAGGTACCTCCAGCAGCAGAATCCAGTAGATTTCTTGAAGAATAATTCGGTCCTGCATAAAAGGTATGGATAATCATCCAAGCAGTCAGTCCATGAGTGGGACAATTCTTTACCAAAGATTTCATTGTTTCCCAAGCTTGAGCAACATGTTCATTATCAGATTGTTTAAATTTCATTATTTCACTTCTCATAGATATAATCTTAGCAGGAGGATAGTATTTTCCAATAAAAGCATCTTTGCATTTAGTACAAGAATCAATACTATTTCTAGTTAGGGGTTGCAACCATTCTTTAGCTTTTCCTCTCAAAGAGAAAGGAAACAATTTAAGCTTAATAATATCCCTATGTTTTTGCATCTCACAAAGTTCAACAAAGTTATTAAGATGAGCAGCAGCATCTTCAGTACCAATACTAGAAAATTGTTCTCTCATAACAAGATTGAGTAAAGCAGGTTTAATTTCAAAGAAAGTAGCTTCAAGAACAGGTGGAGCAATAGGTGTGCACATGACATCATTGTTGTTGGTTCTAGTGAAGTCACACAACTTAGTGTTTTCAAGAGTAGTCATTTTTTTATTTTTTTAATAAACAAAGCAAACTAGTACAACTAATTTTTTGTGTTTTTGATAAAGAAACAAGCAAACAAAGCATAAATAAACTAAGCAAAACGAAAACAACAAAGTAAAGAGATTGGTTATGAGGGTCTCCCCTTGTGAAGATGTCCTTGACTCCTCGGCAACGGCGCCAGAAAAAGTCTTGCTTGCTCAATATGTAGAGCTCGTTGGGGAACCCCAAGAGGAAGGTATGATGAGCACAGCAACAAGTTTTCCCTCAGTTATGAAACCAAGGTTATCGAACCATTAGGAGCAAGGAAACACCTCCAAGGTGTTGTTTCCAACTTGGAATCATGCACAACACAACCACAGAACTTTGCCCCCAACTTACAGTGAGGTTGTCAATCTCACTGGTTTTGCTGAAAACAAATAATTAAACGTATTGTGTGAAAGATAGTAATTGCTTGCAGAAAGTAAATAGAAAACAGTAAATAGCTTTGTAGATTGATGGTAAAAGAATGGACCGGGGTCCATAGTTCACTAGTGGTGATTCTCCTTAAGATAGATGACATGTTGGGTGAACAAATTACAGCGGGGCAATTGACAAACATCGAGAGAGCATACATGCATATACTAATCATCTTGACTCCTATGAGATTTGATTGGGCATTACAACATTATACATAGACCGTAATCCAAGTGCATCTATGACTAATAATCCACCTTCAGGTTATCATCCGAATCCCCTCCAGTATTAAGTTGCAAGCAACAGATAATTGCATTAAGCAAAGTGTGTAAAGTAAACAATACGATTATTCTATGAACAAAGGATTGTTGTTTTCTCCCTAGTAGCAACAACACATCTAGTACCTTAGAGATTTCTGTCACTTCCCCGGATTCCTAGAGGCATGAACCCACTATCGAGCATAAATACTCCCTCTTGGAGTTTCTAGCATCTACTCGGCCAAGATAGCTACTAACAACGGAAAGCATGCAAGATCACAAATAACAAAGACATGATAGAATCAATAATCAATCTGAAATAGCATCTCAATATCCATCGGATCCCTGCAAACACAACATGCAGAATTACAAATAGATGATCTTGATCATGAACGGAGCTCACAAGATCTAAACATGGTAGAACAAAGGAGAAGAATCAACCATCTAGCTACTACATTGACCCATAGTCCAAGGATGAACTACTCACGCATCACACCGAATGCAGGCATGGTGATGAAGAAGGCCTCCAGGGTGATCTCTTACCTCCGACAGGGTGCCGGGAAGAGCTTCAGATCCCTCCCGATCTAGGGATGGAGATGGCAGCAGCTACAGACTCTTTCGTGGAAATTTGATCGGTTCTTTGATCCGGTACTTAGGGTTTCTGCATTGGAGGCTTCTTATAGGCGAAAGGGGAGGCCGAGGGGGTGCACGATGCGGCTGCGCGCCCCCAGGTGCGGGCCAGGGGTGTGGCCCCCTCGAGGCCCTTCTCCATCTCGTCTTCTGGCTCCGTGTTCCCCTTGGTGAAATATTGACTTTGGCTTTTGTCCCATCCAATTCCGAGAATATTCATTTTCTGGCTTTTTTGGAACCAAAAACAGCAGAAAACAGGCAACTGGCACTATGGCATCTTGTTAATAGGTTAGTCCCAGAAAGTGTATAAACATACTCCAAAGTGTGGACAAAACAGAAAAAAGTAGATATAAAACTAGCATGGAACATCAAAAATTATAGATACGTTTGCAACGTATCAGGAGTCACCTTCAAAAAAGGGGGTAGGGTTGGAGCAGGGAGGCCATGCCGCTTGAAGAGGTTTATCCACCTCAAAAGCACTTGGGGCGACCTCTTGATCCAGTTCGCGCTCAGATGGAGCCGGAAGGGTGCTCTGTGTCAATCGATTCGATTGGGCACTAGGAGAAGCTTACAGGGTCGTCAAGATCCCCCAAGTATGTGTCCTCCCCGTGGGCCTTTCTAGTCGGTGGGCGGCATTAGGCGGGCTTCTTTACCACCTCCCCGCACCTCGACCATCGTCCGCGGCCCGATCCTTAGTAAGGGGTTACGATGCTATTGCTTCCCTTTTTGCCTTGGCGTTCTCATGCGCCACCATCTTCTTCTTTCTTGTCATTCCTCCAACATAGTCGAGGGCGTCGATGTCATTTGCGTATGTAGAGGCAGCAGCCTTGTAGGAGAATCCGAGGGAGCATAGGGCCTCCTTCTCGTCGCAATAAATGGTGATGATATCGGCATTACCACCTAGCATCTTGACCACATTGTAGGCGTTATGGGTGGCGGCCATGAACTTGGCGAGCGCGGGATAGCCCAAGATGATGCTGTAGGGGAGGCCGATATGTGCAACATAAAAATCGATGAGCTCCATCCTATAATTATCATGTGTCCCAAACATCACGGTCAGGCGTACCTACCCGATGGGTGTGGTAGTCCCATAGGTGACTCCATAGAATGGCATGTAGGCATCATCCAGTCGTATGGCACTTGGCGCTTGGCGAATGTTTCAGTGGAGATAACGTTCAGGCCAGCACTGTCGTTGATGAGTGTCTTGGAGATAGCAATGTTGTTGATGGTGGGAGTGTAGGTCATGGGGAGGGTTCCTTCTGCTCTGGTGGAGGTAGGGTGGTCACTGGCATCAAAGGTGATGGCGTACTGATATCACTTGAGCTTTAGGGAGGGAGCCCCCGAGCGAGCAGCGACGATTTCGCGAGTAAGCAACTTGAAATGTTGGTTGGATGCGGGGTCCTAGGGGCCATCGAGGATGCATGGGATGGTGCACCTTGTCTCCTGGTATCCCCCATTGTTATCCTTAGTTGCGCCTCCTCCCGTGGCATGGAGATGTTGTTGGACAGCTTTGGCTTGAGGTCCTTGTTGGTTGAGGTTTCTCCCGGTGGGGTTATTTTTCCAGCGCTCGACTCCCTACTGGCTGCCCCGGTTATTGTTCTGCCCACCATTCTTCATCCCCTTCCTCTAACGGTTGCATTTTTCCTAAAGCTTTTTGAGCTTGTAGCAGTCGTCCGTGTCGTGATCGTGCTTCTTGTGGAAGATGAAGTATGGGTGATCGTCGTGTTCCCCTTCAGCATCGCCCCCTCAAGAGATCTTCTGCTCGGGATCTTCTATGAGGAAAGTTGGCGACTTGCACTTTGGATCCTTGCTCTTGCTCTTGGTAGCGCTTGAGGACTTGGGCGTGAGCTCACCCTTGGCAAGGCCAAACATGCGCCATGCTTTGGCCTTGGCGCACTTTTTAGCCATGGTGAAGAGTTCCGACGCTGTGGTGAGGTTCTTGCCACGGATGCTGATATTTTCATGCATCCTGGCGTCTTTAACACCCTCCGAAAAGGCCTGATGACGTTGGAGTTGGATATTGTAACTACCTCGGTGAATTACGCTCTTAGTTACAAGCCTGGATGATCGGAAATGGTTAAAATAGTACGGTGGGGCCAAATGCCACTCACAGGTAGACCTTTCGGCCGTCCTAACCATTTCCAAACAACGGGACAAGAACGAGCGGCGTAATCGGCAGGCGAAGGGATCAACTACATACACAAATGAGTATGTATGCAAGCCACCATACAACAGTCCTCAGAGCCATTCCATCTAAAAGAAATAGAAATATTGCAACGCCATACGGCAAGATCCAAATATCCTAGATAGATATAATAGTTTAGGATATCTCCTCATACATCAAACATCAGAGTAACAGGCGGAAGCGGAAAACAAGATCCGAGTACGGATAAGAAGCAAATCGGCATAAGATGCCCCATAAATAAACACATCCCGCCCACAGATCTCACAGATCCCCGTTCCCGGAATCTCTACACCGAGTGATCGTTGCCAACATCGTCCGTCTCCTCCACCCAGTATCCATCTTGCGAGTTTACCTGTTCATCTGAATCAAACAATTTATCGTGTGAGACCCTAGGGGTACTCAGCAAGTCTTTATGCCTCTAAAGGGGACACAACCTGAGGTGACGCAATTGCAGCAAAAGATAATACCTAACAATTCTAGGGATACTCGCTAACCATCCGCCTAACCAAAGATAGACGGATGTCCGTGAATTAATAACAACAGTTATAACCGTAATATTAACAGATCCATCCTCCTCCTCGCTTACCAACGAGGAAGCGGACGAACAACCCCCCATCCGTTGGCAGTTTTATTATCCATTCCATGAATATTGCACTATTTACTAGTCTGGTACTTAGTCAAATTAAAAGCGGTACTTTAGTTATACTTGTCTATGATCGAGAAACTGTGCTCCAAGTCGTCCATAACCGCGGACACGGCTTTCAGAAAGATTTACCCTGCAGGGGTGCACAAATAGCAACACACACTCGATCAACCTCGGAAAAACCAAATCAAAACCCAACGAGGCATTCACGACAAAGCGATCATAGGATTCAGAAATATTTCAGGGGGCCACCCCATTAAGCTACCCGCAACGAAGTTGGCCGGCTCCGAGACGGACTCAAGGTTTGTGTGGAAGGCTGTAAACGACTGGGAACCCGAAAGTGTGACTGGGCTTGTCGATACAACGAAAACATGTCACGATCCTAAACAGTACAGGTGCTCCTCGCACAATCGTAAATAAAGCAGTAAAACATGGCATAAGTACAGGATAGTAATAAAGCCCCAAACTACTTTGTGGCCCCAAGAAATAAGAATGAATCAAGCTCTGGCTCAGGGGGGTTCATAAGCCTCCCGGATGTGGATAGCGCGAACATTCAAGGAACATGAATCAAGTACTCGGGGTCCTACGGGACACAAGTGAGCATGAAAAACCAAATAGCAGATATTGCTCACCAGTGCCACTTTCATTAGTTATCCCATTACTACTCAGATTAAGTTGTTTAGGTACCTCGTTATTCATCAGACACTCACATACCCTACACATGCTGTTCTACGACCCGCATGGCTCAAACAACTCCTGTAGTAATGGCTCATGGGATGGAGGAACAAGCTTCGGTGGGGTCTAAAAGTAAGGGCTATGCAGTACTTAGGATTCAGATTAATGCAATCGCGACTCAATGATGCAAGAATAAGATAGAGGCAATAGGTACTATATGTATGCAAGCATGTGGTAATGCTTGCCTGGCAGCTCAGTTGAAGCGAGAGAAGGATCTGGGTAGTGCTCCTGGGTTTCTTGATATATCCCCTGCTCAGCGTCTATTCGAAGAAGAACCAAACAAACAAGGGCCAACATAAATAGAGTGCACAAGCATATGAATTAAAATGCGACAAGCAAACAATCATGCCATGATGAATGATGCACAATTTGCATGGCAATAAAGTAGCATGGCATGGGTGAGGTGTGGGGTACAAGAATAAGGCATTTTATGGAGTTTTAGTCACATTTTATACTCAATTAAGTTGCTGTATACTTTATATTTATATGATGCATGCTGAAATTCAGAACATGGAATGCACAAACAGAAAGGTCTCGTCGAGCTGATCATTTTAGACATATCATTTGTCAAATTTGGAGTTATAAAACAAAAGTTATTAATTAATTAAGGCAAAGGGCATTTTATTGTAATTTTAATCAACTCGAAAATTTTAAAGTGTTCAAAATATATTTTGAAGGGCATATTTGAATTCCTCACATTTTTCTGATTCAAAAACATATATTACATGTTTAATTTGGAATTATATTTTAAAAGTTATTAAAAACAGAAATTAAAACATATTTAAACATTTCTGAAATACATTTTATTTAAACAGAAAAACATCCCCAAACTTTTTATACCTAGAGCCAGTTAGCCCCAGACGCTGATGGTGGGACCAGTGCTGACTGGGCGGAACGGCGCGCGGCACACCCTTTTCTACCGCGAGCACAGCCAGCCACAGAGACAGACCAGTGGGTCCGGCGGCAGAAAGGCCCGCACGACAGTGGGCGATAAGGGGGCTGCCACGTGTAGGAGCTGGGGAGCGCGGGTTGGGGAACCGATACTTGCGGTCCCTTTTTGTAAAGTGGCAACAGCCGATGACAGGTGGGTCCGGAGGGGTCGTGGGTTTAGCCGGCAAAAAGGGTGGGGGTTTTACTGCAAGACGCGCAACGGGTACTGTTCCTCTTCTCTCACGAAACTGACAGAAACGACAGAGAACGGCGCGGCGAGGCGGGGTTCGAACGCGCGACCAATCGCTCGCGCAGAGGGGCGGAACCACTGCGGTGGATGGGGATTGGTGTTAGGAACCGCAGGCGTGGCCAGATAAGGCGTATACGGCGAGAGGATGGTCCTCGACGACGGCGAGCGCGATGCACCGAAGGCGCTCGTCCGGTGGCATGGCGCGTACAGGAAATGGTGAACGGAGGGAGGTTGTTTGGGAGGTTCGGACGCTCACCGTGGGGGCGTCGGTGGTGGTGGTTCGGGCTGGGGAGCAGCCGATCGACGGCGATGCAGACGGCCGGTGGCTAGGGTTTCGCGTCGGGCTCGGCGGGGTGCAGCGTTTCTGGGGCTCCTCCTCCTCATCGGCACGTACGAGGTGAAGCAGGGGAGCGTCCTCGAGCGCCTCGACCACTCCCATGTCAACCACGACAGCAGGAGCTAGGGGTAGGCGACGGTGCAGACGGTGGCCGGCGATAGAGGGGTAGGCGTCAGGGAGAGGAAGGAGAGGAGAGGCAGGGGCTCTGGGGTGGATCTGGAGAGGCAGAGGAGCCGTGTGGGAGGGGGAAAAAGGAGGGAGAGGGAGAAGGTTGCTGTGGGGGGCTCGGGAAGGGAAAGGTGGCTTCGGCCACCTTTTTTCTCCGCCCTCACGTGCTCGTCGTGGGGAGGCCAGGCAGAGGCTGCGAGGGGGGCCAGCAGAGGGGTGAGGCCAGGCTCGGCTCATGGGGGCCGCATGGCAGGGAGAGAGAGAGCATGGTCTGGAGCTAGGGTAGGAGGAAGTAGTGGCTCGGGTTAGGGCTGGTGCTAGGGTTGGGGTAGGAGGGTAGCTCGGCCAGGGGGAGTAGGGTTAGGGCTGGAGAGAGTAGCCTAAGGCTGGGTGGCGCCTCGGCATGGAGTGGCTAGGGTGGGGGTGTGGTTAAGAGGAGGGATTAGAGAGAGGGTGTGGTGTGGTAGCTAGGTTTGAATCATGACCAAAGCATGAGGTGACAAGTGTGAGGAGAGAGGGGTAGGGAGATGGTTTAGGGTTTAGGGATAAAGGTTGAAAATGCCCACACATGGCTTGCATGGATGGGGGATGGGTGTAGGGTTTTAACAAGAACCAAACAAGATCAAGCATGAAGAGGGTAGAGGATGATTCACTCAAAAACCAAATAAAAACAAAGGAGGACAAAAGATGGAGATGGTTGCATGGCCCATGCAAGTATTTAATGCCATGTGTTAATCTTGTGAAAACAAAATAAAATCTCATGGCATTTATTTATGTGCATCCTCAAAAGATAGAGTAAGGGCCAAGCTAAGGATTGAAGGAATGTTCCATGTGGAGTGAATGGAGATGACCATATTTGAATATATTTTGGACATGCTAGTGTGTAAATTCCACTATGTGCATATTATCCTCAAATATTCCAACATGAACAACCTTCCCATATCATTCCATATGGAAGCAGGTAGAATGTAAAAGAGTCCATTCCAAGCAACATGAGCTAGAGATAGACCCAAATAAAAGGCAATGCTCACATATGGTGGAATGGTGGAATGATGGGGTGGTGGCAAGAAAGGTGGTGGAGTGGAATAAAAGATATGCCCCCAACTCAACTTGGGCATTAAACAATATCAATAACCAAATACAATATCAGGAGGCAAGTACAATTTACAATGCATATGAGAGAAGAACCAAAACAAAAGGGTTTTATATGATGCTCAAATGCAAGGTGGCATGATGACATGAGCATGATATAATTATGATGCAACAATTATATATAGGAAGTAGCATATATATAGACTAGGCTAGTAGCATTGCAATTGTTAGACAATTGGGATGCTACAGATATCTTTAGAATCTTGTTGCGGACCTGGCTGAAACGCTAGAGGAACTTGACATCGGACTGCTGGCGCACTTGATGGAGATTGTAGTAGGTGAGAGGACACTTGTAAGTCCCTTTGAAGTTGGCGATCAAGATATTGCAGTGGGCAAGCCATGAAACGATGGATTCCTCAGGGAGGTTCCTCAACCAGGTTCGCACTGCATCTGTTAGACCCATGAGGAACCGGTTATCCATGACGCGGTTGTCACCACCTGCCACCTGGATGCCCAAAGTTTAGAGTTGTAGGAACTCAACAGGGTTGGTGGACCCATCATAGCACGGTGGAATCTCCGGTCTGAACTTGTGGGGCCACACCACGCGACGAAGGTCTTTGGTGAATGTGAGGCAGCTATTGCTCTATACTCCCTTACCGTAGGTGAGAGCGGCTCTGTTTTGCTGGCCGACAGTAGCGACTTCCTCAATGGCACTACATACCCTTAGATAGGCTGGGCAGACGTATGAGCTGTTTCTGACCCCACGATGATCTGGCAGCTGTTGCCGGGGGGAGGAGTGGCGCCTTGGAGCTGGAGGGTAACATCGACACCCCTTGTCTTGCTTGGAGGCGTCGCATCCCTCGGGTCTTTTGTTTTGACATGAGCCCCCAACGACACCTTTTTGGGGGTGCCAACGGTAATGTCGACGAGCTCGAGGAGGCGTGCATGCTAGGCGTCCTTCCCTGACTCGATGGGCGAGTACCAAAGCAGCTCCTACGCCATGCATTTGGTGGCCTATGGAATGGGCGGATCTCCTCTATCGCATTACGATGAGGTGTGGGAGAGGGGGGTGTTGCTACAGGAGGAGATATGTCGCTCCTATGACGGGCGAAAAGAGGATCACTGCTTGTCCTCCGTCCATGGTATTTGCTTGGTGGTGGTGCGTCACGACACGGGCTCGGTTTGGACCTTGCTCGCTGCATGCCAGAGGGCACGCTCAGCCCGGGTTTCGGCGCGCGTTGCCATGGCACTGAGGCTGACGAAGACCATGAGAACACACCTCAACCCCCTATCTGGCGCGCCAAATGTCAGAACTTTGTGTCTCGTGTAGGAACTAGGGTCCAACGAGCCTAGAGTTCGATAAGGGGCTGAACACGTGTTTCGGACTTCTCGGTGATGATGGCTACGGCAAATCTCTCACACGATAGAGAGTGGGCACAAGGGTTTCTTACCTAGGTTTAGGACCCACTTGAGGAGGTAAAGTCCCTACTCCTGCCTTAATTATATTGCATGTGATGCTTCGCGAGGCTACAAAGGTGGTATCACTTAGGGTTTTCAGATCTAAGGATCAATCCCTTTCTAAGGTGGGAGGAGCTCTCGTTTTATAGGGAAGCTTGGCCTCTTCCCGAATTGATGGGTGGGAAGGGTCACCATATTGCCGCCCAGGGATAATTGTCTCATGATACTACTTTACATGGACTCAGTCTAGTCTTCTTTCTACTCATTGGTCCACAGATAAATTCAAAACTATTGCTAACGTCCTCTCTCTCTGCCGAGTCGGGCCCGCTCCTTACTACAAAGTGGTAAGGGAAGTCAGGGACGACGTAGGCGCTTTCGGATCTTCCATAGCGTCGAAGGGGTCCGATAGTGCTTTATCCTTTCCCAAGGCAGATCATGTAGTACCTAACCCAGTGTGCCGCTCATTACCTTGTCGTCTTCTTTCTTTCCTGATGCAAGTGCAGGATCCCCATCATGGCTCATAGGAAGGGAATATGATGCCCTTTGGATCGGTGTCATCTCCCAGGGGGCCTTCTCCTATCATGATCCCTCCTAGGGGACTATCTAGCCCTACTCGGGAGCCCGAGGGATCTAGAGGAGAGATTCCCTCATGAGGCCGCCGTTTTCCCAGGCATGGGACCTACCTACCGGTGGCTCGGGGTACTCCGGTTGTCAATGACCCGATATGTCCCCCACGTGTTATACCCATGTCTATCTCCCCGAGAAGCTAACAGGATAAGCATGGGCCCTACAGTTCCTCCACGAGGGACCTATGGGGCCGCTCACGAGGGCATCATGTCCATCAAGAAGCCTCGAACATATATAGCCTGCGACCGTCTCCTCGAGGGGTCAATAGGAAAATCACAAGTCCCATGTTTCCCTCTACGAGGAAAACATAGGACATCCCACGAGAGAGGCTACCTCCTCAAGTGGTGCCCTTTTCGAGTTGTACCTACGGCTATCTCGTCGAGAGGTCAACAAGAGAGCGCATGCACACAACAGAATCTACAAGAGAGATCATAAGCCATCCTACCAAAATACTAAACAGTGGCTATAGAGAGATTATAAGCGATCCGACCAAAATACTAAATGATGGCTCTCGTGAGTTACAAGTCTCCCCCACGGAGTCCACTGGAGCATGCCACGCGCGAACACCCAAAAACTAGCCTCGCCAACAGAAGTCATGGTCTTCACCGCTTAGGGCTATGAAACTGAAGCACTGCCATCGGTCGATTCCTCATTGTCCTCCGTATTGCTTGATCGGTTGCTCGTGAAGTCGTCATCCATGTCAGCGCCCTCATGGTCACTTGCCGTACTAGCTGAAGCTCTGGAGGCCTGACTGGTCTCTCCTTCTTTGCTTCGACTATACGAGTGAATGAAGGACTCCACACGCTCTTCCAATATCTGCTGAAACTAGAGGATGTCCTCTGGGAAAGTCGTCTTGGAGTGCCTCATCCTCCTCAGGAGCTTCCTCCAACAAGTGAGCATTGATTCGGTAAAGATTGGACAAGAGCTGGGTCACGGCAACACGCAGTAGCTTGCGGCATTCCCCATCGTGGAAGCCCCATTAGAGCGCCGCTTTCCCCCTAGCTCAGTGGTGATCCGGGTAAAAAGCTCGAGATAGGCATTGCTCCTGCCGGCATCCGCGAGAACTCCGATGTAGAAGTTGGTCGCCTCGTAGTCACACAGGGTAGCGGCAGCACACATGGCAAGCTCCCGGTACATCTTGCTCCACTCCCTCTCGAGCAGCCAGTCACTCTTCCGTCCGCCTCTACGATGTCGCCATCTCGGTTTTCATCGCCTGGAAACACCGCTCCTGGGTGTTAGTATTCTTCACATACTCCTCTTTGAGGGCTTTAAGACCCAAGGCAAGAGCCTTAGCATTGTCCGCCAGCATCTGCTTCCGGTTGCTAGTGAGCTTTTCATTGCATCGGCGGATCCGGTCCTTGGTCTTGGTACTTATACTCTTGAGGTCACGCTCACGCTCATTGATCTTATCATGAAATACCTCCAGGCAGATGCGCTCCAAGCAGACCTCCTCTTCTCGGAGCTGAACGACCTCTTCGCGCCGCGCCACGTCCAGCTCCCTCTGCTAGACCCTCCGACGATCTTCCTTGGTCTCCTTGCCTCCTGACGCCGCTCCCATAGCTCAACTACTGTGTTGAGAGCCCCTGCCCCTTGTGGAGGTCACACAATGCCCCCGCCATACGATGCTCCTCTGCGGCCACCTCCACGAGGAATTGGTCAAGACCGGTGCACGTGGCCTCCACAATAGCATGAAGTCGGCATGTCCTCCCAGGAAGATCAAGACCGAGCTACTCCACAATGGGCATGCTTGGTCCCGCAATCATAGGGCCTCGGGCGTTGTTCATGTCGGGGCCCTTGGCAGTGCTGGGTTCTAGAGACAGAGTCACCCGCTGAGCATCCACGGGATCCTCCTGCGCATGAGCGTCCCCTCTGCATGTGCCTCCAGTGATAGTAGGTGGTCACCCCGGCAAGGCCTTGCTACCTTGCCCACCTCTTCTGCTGGAGCAGGTGGGCTCAGGGGTCTGGAGACACCCAGGGAGCAGGGCCGATCCCCTGCCGTTGGCTAAAGCATCTCCTCGGTCTTGAAACTGACCATGTCGTGCATTGGTAGGACCACGATCGAACCTTCGTCCTGAGGGTTTCCCCCACTCGCGGTCCTCGGTGAGGGACATGCTCCGCGGGCCGAACTAGACCCCCCAGCAATCTTCCTGGACAAGGAGCCCCTCACTCTCTTCCTCCTCTTACTAGATCTAAGACGCGACAGAGATGGGGGTGAGAGTTGAAGAGGGTATGAAAGTAAGTAACTCTGGAGAGGATAGCTCATCCTACACTCGTGTAGCCAGCACAATACCAACTTCCCCTCTTCAGACCAGGGGAAGGAAGGAACCCTCACCATCTCGTACGGGCCCCTTCCCTGCAGAAAGGTCTCCAGCAGTTGTTCCTCCGACCCTAGGTTCGGTATGGAGAGCACTGCTCTCGCCACCGCAAGCATCATGAGGCAAGATGTCGGTGAAGTATTCAACATCCTCTCCATAGGAAGACACATTGTGGAGCATACTTCCCTGATGAGTAGTCCAGGAAGCCTTGACGTCTCCACTCCAGGTCATGCCCTCATCATACAGCTCTCCCATGGAGCTCCGGACCGGACAAGGGGCACGGGGATCCTCCCGCACCTCTTGAACTGGAGAACACTCGCCCCACTGATCAAGGAGGGGGAACCCATAGAACACGATGTCGACATCGCCAATCAGGTACAAGGGAAGGGCCTCCCAAGGGATCTTGGTCGCGGTGCCCTCCCCAAGGAGCAATTGCATAAGGATAGCCACGGTGTCTTCATGGAGTGGTCCGCTGGATATCTTGATCCTATCTCTGCCATTAAACATGGCCCAAATTCCCTTGACGCGCTCTTGAAGAGGGGCATCTTTCCGCTGGAGGAACTCCTGGACCACCATTTCGCTGGTCAGACCGCAGTCGCGCAGAGCCTCCACGCATCTCTCGAGGGGACCAGGGTTCATACAAGAGGCAGCCTCCTGAGCCAATCCGGGGTTTTCCACCGCTGGCCCTGAAGGGACGAGGAGTTGCAGGAGCGCTCTAAGGGCCTCCACAAAAACCCAGTCTCGGAGGAACTCGGTCGTCTTCCCATGGATGGATATGGTAAGGAATCCCTCACCATCACCGGTGAAGAACCAAACACCATCGAGGTGCTCCCTCGGCATGAAAACACGGAGGTCGTAGAAGTGTCAGAATAGTGCCACTGAAGACATCACCCCCGCGAATGCTTAGCACCAGTAGCCAAAAGCAACTAGGAGGGTCACGCTCCGTGGATGGAGATGGAGCAGCCGGATGCAGTAGTGCTCCAGAATGGCGAGGTAGAAGGAGGAGAACAGTGGAACCAATCCGGCGATGGAATGTGTGAAGACAGGTTACGCGGTGGCAAGACGCCCCCTTCGCCCGCTGTTCTACACCACACTCGGGTGGCTCCCCTCTCACTCCGGCCAAAACCGTCATCCACCTGACTTTCTCTAGGCCCTCCTTGTTGAGGATCTTCGGTATCGGCAGCATGCAATAGCTCGACGGTGGAGGACCTGCCACAGCCAGGATGTCGCGTGCTCTCTTATGCGCCATCGTGAGGCCCCAGGGAAGCGAAGGTGCGGCGGTGGATGAGAGCTAGAAGGACGTGGAGGAGGAAGAAGGTGAAGTGAACAGTCCTGGTGCGGGCTCGACTTTTTATGGAAGGAGCAGGCTTCAAGGCAAAAAAGTGGAGGCGATGGTTCCCGTATCTAATGGACATATCCCCTTTCCAGCCACATGTGGAGGGTGTTGATGAACCCTTTTGGCGATTGTGTGCTGACACGATCAGTCGTGGGCCTAGCACCAGTTGGTCCCTTGACTTTCTCGCCCCCATCGGCGGATGTGTGCAAGCCAAGCGCCCGGGGATACTGTCGGACCATCGGTTCAAGGGGTACTGCATCTTGCCAAGTTGCTAGGCCCACATTGCAATCTCCTTGGAGATCTCAAGAGGTACGCCTCCCTCTAGAGGCTATGGGGGACTCGGCATAGGCACAAGTACCAGAGTCGGCACCTGACAAGGTGATGGCTTCTTTGCGACACCCCACTAGGGGCACGGCCCTAAATCTACCACAGTAGCAAGATGACAATTCAACGGGCAGTCCTGTTACACCCTTCCCTCCTTGGTAAAGTAAGATGTTGTCTGGCCGCTTTGGTGTTAAAGCCGGGATGACGGCACCGGAGCCCCACAGAGACCGACATTACTGCTTTGGTGCAAGGAGGACAGAGATGACGCGACGCTGCAGGAGAGGCATCATTGGTGACTACGATGTTGGACCGGAGCACCCCGTTGGATCTAGACCTAGTCCATATAGGATGAGTATGTGCACCGGGACTCCTTAGGCGGCAATGTGGTTACCCTTCTCGCCCAAATTTTGGGGGGAAGAGGCCCAACGCCACTATAAAAGGAGAGGCACCCCAACCTTATAGGGGATCGATCCTTGGGATCTAAAACCCTAGACATTTGTCCATCCTTGAACCCTCATGAGACACCACAAGCAACAACCAAGCAGGAGTAGGGACTTTACCTCCTCATGAGGGTCCTGAATCTAGGTAATAAACCCATGTGTCCACTCTCTATCATTTGCAAACTCCATCGTTCTCGTCATTGTCGAGAAGGTCTGAACACGTGGTCAGCCCCTCTCAAACTCAGGGCTCGTTGGACCCCTTGTTCCTACATGAGACGCAAAAAATTCCTCGAGCTGCTATGAGTTTTACATGAAGGAGTAGCTAGAGACGTCTTTCTGACGCGCTCCACACCCTCCAGGATAAGGGTAACCCTAGGGTAACCGGGTGATACTCGCTTGCCCACACAACTAGGCGTAGCAGGCGGGACCCCTAGTCCCATTGCGCTGACAGAAGCCCCCGGGCAAGGCCTGGCAACATTCCTCCATGGTATTTCATCACCACACAGTCCTACTGTAGGCCCAGACTTTGTTGCCGGGCTTTGCCCCATAATGTTGCATGGGCCCCTGACTTGTTGAGATTCTTGACATGACCCCTTAGCCTTTTGAGGGAAGAGTGAGGGTCCATGGTGTGTTAGTGTGCGCATACATACGCCCGTGTATCTGTGGTTGGTAATGCCCTGAGTCGATAGCGGTTGCCTTGGTTCATGCGAAAAGTAATAACTTCTGGAGGAGCGGGGCTCCTATCTTTTGTCATTCTGATTGGGGGATGCAAGACTTTAACCGACGTTAACTTCCCTTCCTTCTGCTCTAGTATATTAGTGAGGGTGCACTAATGGGATATGACTTCCCCTTTCCTTCTTACTCAACCCCTTCCTCTTGCGAGAACCAGATCTGTGCTTGAATCCATGGCCCCTAAGAAGAGAGGCGGTGCTCCAATCTCCTTGGGAAAGAAGGGAAGCACCCCCTCCTAGACCAGAGGAAGGGCAACCCATCCCACCTTACCTGGAGGGAGCAGCAGGAGGCAGAATGATGAGTATCGATCCCATTCTTCCCTGAGGGTTTGAGTGAGGATGATGTTGGCAAACTAGCCGATGCGGTGGACTCCCACAGGAATGAGCATGGGGGAACTTTCCTTCTCCCCGCCCGAGTTCCAACCGGAGGTCGACTCCCGCGTGATGTGTGCATGTTCTCGTGCTTCCTGATGGCGGGTCTCAATCCGCTGCTGTCTGCCTTCACCCCATGTTCTCGTGCTTCCTGATGGCATGTTCTCGTGCTTCCTGAAGGAAGTTTTGGCATCATACCACTTGCTACTAGTGCAACTTCACCCCATGTTGTTTTGGTGTTTGCCATCTTCCAATTCGTTTGTGAGGACTTCGTGGGCATTTTACTCTCCATGCGGATCTTCTGGCACTACTTTGTTCCCTGTTTTGAGCTGGGGAACGCCATTTTGGGTGGCGTCACCTTCTTTCTCAGGGATAGGCTTACTGAGGCCTACATCCTGGTGGAGAAAAATAATTGGGAAGAGTGATTTGTTCGCTTCCCAAAATGGGAGGACGTCCTTGTTGAACTGTCCATTCCCCTAGCCCGCCACAAGGACTGGGGTGAGCAGGATGAAAATGGCGAGGACTTCGAGCCGATGTATGTGAGGATCCAGGATCTACGTGACCTCGGCATGCGAGTTCATTTCCTGCTACATCTCACCACTAGAGATGCGCTCACACCCCTCCTGGGAGTATACTGGCTTCTTTGATAGTACAAGGCTCTTCGTAGTCCCCCAGTCAGAGATAGAGGCTTCCACAGCAAGGTTGGTGGCGAACTGGATCCTTAGGGAAAGACCGATCTAATTCCCTTGCCTTCGTCAGTTGTTTCCCTCTGGAGGGATGGCGGCAATCGAGACGCCTGATACATTGCCAATGTATCTATAATTTTTTATGTTCCATTCTTGGTTTTATCCACTTTCTTGTGTTTTGTCCACACTTTGTTGTACTTTTCTTATGATTTCTTGGACTAACCTATTAACAAGAGCCACAGTGCCAGCTGCCTGTTTTCTGCTGTTTTTGGTTCCAGAAAAGTCAGAAAATGAATATTCTCATAATTAGAGGGGACAAAAGCCAAAGTGCCTATTTTTCCGGAAGTCATCAGATGCCAGAATACGAGACAGAGAAGGGCTGGGGACCGGCCACACCACCTAGCCGCGCGGCCAAGCCTGGCCTGCGCCAGGGGGTGGTCTGGCCGACCCCAGCACCCCCTCGGCCTCTCCTTCCGCCTATAAGATGCCCTCGGGACGAAAACCCTAAGTACCCGATCAAAAATCCATGAAAGAGTCTCTAGCCGCCATCATCTCCATCCCTAGATCGGGAGGGATCTAAAGCTCTTCCTGGCACCCTGCCAGAGAGGGGAATTCACCCTGGAGGCCTTCTTCATCACCATGCAAGCCTCCGGTGTGATGCGTGAGTAGTTCATCCCTGGACTACAGATCCATGTAGTAGCTAGATGGCTGGTTCTCCTCCTTTTTGCTTTCATGTTTAGATATTGTGAGCTCCGTTCATGATCAAGATCATCTATTTGTAATTCTGCATGTTGTGTTTGCAGGGATCCGATGGATATTGAGATGCTATTTCAGATTGATTATTGATTCTATCATGTCTTTGTTATTTGTGATCTTGCATGCTTTCCGTTGTTAGTAGCTATCTTGGCCAAGTAGATGCTAGCAACTCCAAGAGTTAGTATTTATGCTCGATAGTGGGTTCATGCCTCTGGTAATCTGGGAAGTGACAGAAATCTCTAAGGTACTAGATGTGCTGTTGCTACTAGGGAGAAAACAACAATCCTTTGTTCATAGAACAATCGTATTGTTTACTTTACACGCAATTCGTAAAGCAATAATCTGTTGCTTGCAACTTAATACTGGAGGGGGTTCAGATGATAACCTGAAGGTGGATTATTAGTTATAGATGCAGTTGGATGGCAGTCTATGTATAATGTTGTAATGCCCAATCAAGTTCCAAAGGAGTCAAGATGATTAGTATTTGCATGTATTGTTTTCTCGATGTTTGTCAATTGCCCCGCTGTAATTTGTTCACCCAGCATGTTATCTATCTTAAGGAGAGCCACCTCTAGTGAACTATGGATCCCGGTCCATTTATTTTACATACAATCTATAAACTGTTTACTTCTTTGTGTTTACTTTCTGCAAACTATTATTTCCTTCCATTCGAAACGTTTAATCCTTTGTTTTTAGCAAAACCGGTGAGATTGGCAACCTCATCGCAAGTTGGGGACAAAGTTCTATGGTTGTGTTGTACAGGTCTCCATGTTGCAACTAGCATCAGTAGTGTGCCCTACCAAGGCTCAGCTAGCAACACCTTTCGGGTGTTTCCTTGCTCCTACTGGTTCGATTAAACCTTGGTTTCATAACTGAGGGAAACTTGCTATTGTGCTCATCATACCTTCCTCTTGGGGTTCCCCAACGAGCTTGTTAATACACGAGCCATCAACGCCATCATAGCGTCCATGCCACTTTGCAGTGAATCAGGGGTTCAACGCATGTGGGGCTCCCCTTTAGAGTATGCGGCCCATAAGGGATGGAGGAGGCGTCGGCCATGGGCACACCCCTAGATGTGGGCTCACTTGAGGCGACCGATGACGCTGATTCCCCTCGTTGATGGTGCTTGTTGTTTATCTCAATGGATGACTGACATGGTGGGCCCTTGCCTCTTTTGGACCAATCCTTTGGAGAAGGAGAGGAGGCTGAGCCCCCGGCCTCAGGGACGGTGGCTTCTGGCACTTGATCATTGAAGGAAACCATTCACCGAGGGTTGCCGGGGAAGGGGCGCCTCGATAGCCCCGAAGCAGCCCTCGGATCGGCATCTAGGGCCTCGAGAAGGGGACCCATCGGTGGTGATATTGGTGGTTTTGCCCCACCTCCGACCCTCACCCCCCATCTTTGGGCTTCTAGGGGATCGTTGCTGGGGCAAGGGTGGTACTTCCACTATGAACATGGTGGGTAAGTCACATGTTCCACTAGCTTTTTCTAGGTATGCAGGTTTTTGTCCCGCACCTTCTAAATTTTAACCTGGCCACCTCCTTGTAGGGCCCATTGGCCCCGTCATCCGGTAAACGGGGTTGTGAGGAGTTGGGGACAGACTATGTCCCCCCTCTAGTCATCAAGAATAAGAACACTCTTCTCGCCTAGTCCCAGGAGGACCGAACGGAGGTTCCTTACGAGAGAGTGGAGTTCCCGAGGAAGGCTTGCCAATCCTAGAATCTTCTGCCTCGCAACCGGCCCCTACCATTACCCAGGAGAGACTCTAGACTATCCCGTCACTCGTGGCCATGACATCGTGTGGCTCTAACCCAGGTATGGCCTGAACAAACCTAGGGTTGGCGATAAATGTCCTAAAAGCCCCTCCATTCAGCTTTGTCACTTTTGTCTTGCTTGCGGGTCCTGGAGGTCCCATACTAGCGTGTTTAGAAGAGGACGCGGTCATGGTCGCCTCAGACTCAGAGGCCGACGAGAGCAATGGTGGCTCAGAGCCGCGATGCTGGCCCAGTTGGGCCTCTGTGTCACTCCATCCTCGGGATGGCCTTCCTCAGATCACAGTCATGGATGGGATGGCCCCACGCCTGGACCTGATTTCTCACTGGTTCGCTCGTGCCCCGGTCAGGCTCCTGCTTGACCCTGCTATCTTTGAGGATGCTCGTCAAGCTCTTGCCAATCTAGAGACCCAGGAATGCCAGTTTGCCTCAAGCGCCCTTCATACCAAAGAGAGACAAAAGAGAACCGCCGAGATCTAGGCATTGCAGCATCGAGAACTCAAAGACATGTGTCAGAACGTCTCGTGCGACTTGGCTCGCTATCAAGCAGAGGGCAGCTCCGCAGCCATAGCAAAGAAACTGCTCAAGTGCGTCCTCGTTGCGGTTTTGTAAGGTAACATGGATCTTAAGGCAAGGGTTGCTCCCTTAGTCATTGTGCTTCAGAAATGTCTGGCCAAGCAGTAGCGGATGTTCGAGCACGATCTCATACGCTCTGTCGAAGAGAAGATCATGTGTGAGGAGGCTCGCTCTTCCATGGTTAAGTCCCTTCGTGGCTAGATTCAGTAAAGAGAGGAGGCCATCCGCGCCCTGGAAGACTAGGCAGTAGCCTAGCTTCAAGAGGTATAGCACCATGAAAGGAGTGCAGTGATTGCTGCCTCTGAGCGAGAAGACACTCTGCGGCAGCAATTGGCAGCGTCTTATCAGTAGCTTTCCCAGCACAAGGCGGCCCTCCAGCGGCTCCTAGATGAAGCACTCTACCTGGCCAAGATGTCCAACGAGTGTGTCGCGAGGCGAGGTCGCCGGCTTGAGCGACTGCAGAAGGCTCGCGATGACTCTGAGTCAGTGCAGGTTACCTCCCCCCAACTGGACAAGGTCGTAGCTCTTTGCCACGCCAAGACCACCTCCCTAGCCTCTGTCACGAAAGCAGCCCTTTCCGTGATGCAAATGTTGGATATGATGTCGGTGCCCGTGGATCAAACTGATGTCTCCTCCCTCTTTCCCTTCTTTCACCACCTAGTGCAGGAGCTTGGCATCCTTCGTGTCAAACTAGTCGATGCCCTAAAGGAGGAAGGCGAGCGCGTGGTCGTAACCACGAAAAGGCTTCTTTTGTACCACGTATAGTTATTGCTCCGTAGTTCCCATTTTCAGAGCTTCTGAAGCCTTTCACCAGCGATCTGACCTAGCTAGCCGTGGAGAGGGCGGTAGCCCACTTGGTGGGTTCTCTCTTGAGGGGACTGGGGCGTGACGAGTGACACCTTCATCCTCTCTCCTTTTTTTATTCTCGCTGCATTTCCTTCTTGCTACATTTTCTACATGCGACCTGACATTTGCACCACTATGTAATAATTAGATGTTTCATTTACCCAACATACCTTCATCATATATTGCGGGGTGGTTACGCCGAGCCGCATTGCGTAGGCGTCTTGATCCCTATAATAAACTTGCTTGTTAATACCATGTAACCATGTACGGGCATCTCGGGCATGAATTCTAGTGGCATCCCACTGCTTCGGCCCCCTTCATGTACGTGGTTTTTAACAAAAGATTTGTCAATAACTGATTTTTATTGGATTTTTTGCTGAGGCAATGCCTCCTATTTTATAGAGGATTACACGGAGTGGGCCAAACCCTGAAACAGCATAACTTCTCTTTATAGCACTTTATACGATGGTCATGACACCTTTTCTAGGGCCAGACTAATCGAACGCATGTACTTACTCGGTTTGTCGGGACATATGATCCATCTTCCCGGGCTTCTTACAGCGTATTATACGATGGACACCATTACTAGGGCCTGACTGATCAAACACGCGTACTTACTTGCTATGCCGGAGATATGATTAGTCTTCATGTGATTCTTACGGCAGATTATACAATGGACTAGAGACCTTTACTAGGGCCTAACCGATCGAATGCACGTACTTACTTACTTTGGTAGGACATATGATTCTCAAGCTTTCTTTTTAACACGGGGAACATGATTTCCCTTGCTCCCTCCCTCCCTTTTTTTAACATGGGGACATATGAGCTGCAGGATTTCACGGGTAAAACTTATAGAGGTGGTACTTCCGCAGGTGCTCGATGTTCCAAGAATTCGGCACCAGTTCCCCCTCCCCCGTCTCTAGGAGGATAGCGCCGAGCCTGGAGACATGGGTGACTCGAAAGGATCCCTCCCATCTGGGGGACAATTTGTTCATTCCCTTGGTGTACAGCTTCCTCCAGAGAACCAGGTCTCCTTTCTTGATTTCCCTAGGATGGACTCTTCGGTTGTGATACTGCCATAGCCCTTGCTGATAACGGGCAGACCGTATAGCAGCTCGGCAGCGAATTTCCTCCAGGAAGTTGACATTGTCGATCCGCTCCACATGCTGGACGACATCGTCTTACGCGCGCACGTGGGGAGATCCATAATGTAGCTACATCAGTCAGACAACTTATGCCCCATACACGAGGGAGAAGGATGGCTCTCATGTTTCCCGATTGGGTGTTGTCCATAGTTCCCATGACACCGTGGGGAGCTCTTTGAATCAGTTCCTCTTGGTTCGCTTAAAGCGTCCAAAGGTTCTAGTTTTTAGTCCATGGAGCACCTCTGCATTAGAGTGCTCTACATGTCCATTCCCTCTAGGGTGGGCAACGGAGTCGTAGCATATCCTAGTGCCCAGCTCCGAGTAATAGGCCTTGAACGCCTTGCGAACTCGATGCCATTATCAGTTATGATGTTGTTTGGCACCCCAAAACAGCACACAATTCCCCGTATAAAATTGATGGCGGTGATGGCCCGAAGGGGATCCACCTCCAACCATTTCGTGAACTTGTCTACTACCACCATTAGGTACTCATAACATCCGACTGACCTTGGGAACTTTCCCACGATGACCAGCCCCCAAGTCTTGAATGGCCACAACATAGGTATCATTTGCAATACCTACGTGGGTTGCTTTATACTCTTGGCATGGAATTGGCATGTGTCTCAGGTCCACACCAATCTCTCAATGTCAGCAAGCACGGTTGGTCAGTAGAACCCATGACAGAAGGCCTTTCTAGCCAAGGTTCTTGAGGCAACATGGTTGGCGCACATCCCCTCATGGATGCCTGCCAGTAGGGCTTGGCCTTGTTCTTGTGGTATGTAGCGAAGCTTTACTTTGCACTCCCTTTTGCAGCACAGCTCACCATCGATGAGGATGTATATGGAAGCTTGTAAGACCATACGATCGACTTTTTTATCGTCCTCTGGCAGGCTTCAATCCTGGAGATATCGGATTAGGTCAGTTTCCCAAGGTGGAGAGGTGTCCTCAGCTACCATTACTACATGCTTCTCATTGAGCGATTCTCTTCCCGAGATGACGGGCCTTCTCTTCCAGGGTTTAGCGGTTGCTGGGGACCCTAGTGCTGAAGTAGAGGAGGCTCTGGCTCCTGAGCCCTCGTACACTGATGGTTTAGTCCACTATTTCATAGGTCGTCTGCCAGGATGTTCTCTCCCTGCGGGATGTGCCCCATTTGGATGCCTCGAAAATGCGGTTCAAGGCGTTGCACCTTGTCTACTTATGCTCACATTTGCGGGTAGTTGTACTCTTTGTTGACTTGACTCACCATCAGTTGGGAATCTCCTCGGACTACTAGTTGCTTTATCATGAGGCCTGCCACCCTAAGGCCACGAGCAACGCCTGGTATTCAGTGACATTGTTGGAGGTCCTCTCATCATCTGCGAAGTTGAGCTGAACCGCGTGCTTAAGGTGTTACCCGGTGGGAGACGCGATACACACTCTAGCCCCATCCACCTCGTAGGTGAAGGATTCGTCAAAGTACACTATCCATCTCCCTTGATCTTTGTTGTCGGGGAGACAGGACTATTCTTCCTGCTCCTTGACCGGCGTGGGAATCCACTCATTAATAGAGTCAGTGAGCACTTTGCTTTTTATGGCATGGGCTCGGGCAAAGTTTAGCTTGAACTTGGATAGCTCCACGACCCACTCCGTGACGTGCATCGTGGCTTCACGGTTGCATGGAATGCTCTGAAGGACGAATTGGGTCACCACGGTGATGTTGTGCGCTTGGAAGTAGTGTCGCATCTTCTGGAAAGCAACTAGGACCCCAAGTAGCAGTTTCCGCACCAAGGGCTACCGTTCATGGGTGTCGCGCAGTACTGCACTCACGAAGTACACTGGGCATTTCTCCCACTCCTCATTCCTGGCTGTCTTGGCAACATCGCCCCTCCATTCTTCTCCATCCCGCGGGGGTTCTGCCTCATCACCCTTTTCGCTTCCCGGGGTTAATCGTCGTTACACCACAAGTGTTGCGCTCACCACCTAGTTGGTGGTGGAAACGTACAACAAGAGAGGTTCCTGGGGTTGAGGGGAAATGAGGATAGGCGAGGCCATCATTTACTTCTTTAGGTCCTGAAAGGCCTTTTACACCTTCGGAGTCCACTCGAAAGGGCCTTTCTTATTCGGGAGCTGGAAGAACGGAAAAGCTCACTCTCCCAACCACGATATGAACCGCCCAAGATCGCTAACACACCCGTTCAGATGTTGCACATCCTTTACCTTCCGGGGGGCTGCATCTCCTCGAGGGCCCTGATTTTGTCGAGGTTGGCCTCAATCCCTTAGTGCGAGACCAGGAATCCACAGATTTTCCTAGACGGAACCCCGAAGACGCATTTTTCGTGGTGAGGCGTAGTCTCACCTTTTGTTGGTTGTCAAAAGTCTCTCGTAGGTCACTAGCAAGTGTGTACTGATGGCATGTTTTGACCACAATGTTGTCGATGTAAGCATCAACATTGCGCCTCATCTAGGGGCCCAAGAATAGGCGCATGGCCCTCTGAAAGTTAGCACCTACGTTCTTGATCCCGAACGGCATGCATGTGTATCAGTAGCACCCCACCGTGGTGATGAATGTCATCTTTTCTTCATCCAAGATTGCCATCCTGATTTGGTGGTAGCCTAAGAATGTGTCTAAGAAAAAAGAAAGTCACAACCCGTGGTGGAGTCCACCAATTGTTCTATCTGCAGAAGCGGAAAAGGATCTTTAGGGCATCCTTATTCGGGTTGGTAAAGTCAATGCACGGCCTCATCTTAAGATTCGGCTTGGGAACCACAATCAGGTTGGCCATCCAGGTGGGATAGAGCACCTCAGCACTGTTCTAGCATTTTCCATCTTGCGAATTTCCTCTACAATGAAGTCATGTCGGTCATGAGCTTGACGCCGCACCTTGTGCCGCACGGGTTGCACGTCCGGGCACACGGCTAGGTGGTGCTTAATGACATGCCTCGGCAGTCCTGGGAGATCTGACGGATCCCAGGTGAAGACGTATGTGTTTGCTTGTAGGAAAGAGAGGAGCTCCACATGGGCTGGCGACAGCTGGATTTCGATGGTGACGAAATGTCCACCAGCATCACCGAGCAGTACTTTCTTGGATATATTTGGCTCGCTCTGGAGCCTCCATCTCCTGGGGCGGTGTCCACCTTCGTGATTGTTGAGGCGGCGCCTTCTCTCCCGCCCCAATGCGGGATCTCCTCACCGGCACCCCACTCGCCGCCAGCAGGCTCACCTTCTCTTGTGGCGTTTGGGGCGAAGCCGGAGACGGGACCACTAGCGGCAGGGCTATCCATATCGCCTCGTGGCCCTCCTCGGCCTGTATCTCCCGTTTGCGCGAGCGACGTTGATACGTCCATTTTGCATCACTATTCTATATCATAATTTACTGTTATTCATTTTATATTTCATATTAAGAGAGGATACTTATGTTATTTCATCTGTTTTTGCATGGTTGATGACTTTTGGAGGATGGACCGCTGAAGTCAGGATTCTGATGGAAAAGGCACTGTTTGGAGGCGAAATTCGCGAAGATCAGAAAATCCCAGAAAATATATGGAAAATCCTATTTTTTTCAGAAGACGAAGGAAGCCAGAAGGGGGAGCGGAGATGGGCCAAAGGGGGCCCACATCACCCCCTAGCGTGGGCCACCCTAGGCCGCGCCATGTAACATCCCAAAACTTTAATCCAAGTGATCAAGATCAGAACTACCCAATTTGGGGTTAACAAAAACTTTTTCTATTTAAAAATCCTTAAGCATTCATATGTGTGTGCATTTAAAATAGGAGTTGTTTGAAATGCCATGATTGAGTGATCTATTGGTTGTAAAATGACTCTAAGGTGAATTACACATCATCTAGATCATCCCCAAGCAAAACCCAAAGAAAAAGAAATCAAAAAGAATTAAATAAGCAAATGGTCACTTTTGCCATTTTAATCACCTAGCCTACTTTGGCTATTCCTAGCACTCAAATCCTAAAAGAGACAATTGTGGATCTTTGTACCCCTTGATAGTACAAGTAGTGATGTACCAAGGCCCACTTTGTGATCTCCCAAAAACATTCATACTTTAATGTTAAATGACATTTGAAAATTGAATCTAGTTCATATGTCTAGATACCACTTTTTAAAAAAACACTCAAATGAACTCCATTTCAAAATCCCAAGAAAACCTAGATGCTTAAGCATAAGATAAATCACTCCACCAAAAATCTTTCAAAAATTCAAAAGTTTCTCTCATGCGGCCATTTGATCGAACACCTTGTTAGCAGAATCATTATGGCCTAACTAATATTGTTTTGAAGCAAATCTTGTCGAGCCATTTGATGCACATTGATCACCTTGGTCTCCCCCAGGCCCAACCAGACCAAAACACCCCCATGCCCTAGCCCCTGGCGCCAGTGCACCGCCACCCCGATGCCATGCTCGCAGGCCAAACGTGCACAAGCCACAGGCGACCACCAGCCCCTCTCCGCCGCTCCAGGGAGTGAGGCGTGACCTCACCGCCACCCACGGTCCACCCCATGGCCCCTGCTAGCCACTGGACAACCTCAGAGCCACGCCGCCCTTTCTCTCTGCGTGCAGCCAGAGCGCGATCGCCGCCAGCACTCCATAGACCACGCCTCGACACAAAATCACACACGCTGCTCCGCCTCGACACCCACACCCCGCCAGACACGGCCGTGCACCGCCGCGCAACCCACAATCGCCATGATCACCGTCGAGCACCGCCTCTATCTCCTAGAGCGCGGGAATCCCCTGACCGATTGCCACCACCACTAGCCGCGTCATTACACCGTAGAGGACCACTAGCAGACCGCCTACCATCTGCCTACCTCGCCTACACTGGTAGCCCTCTGTATTGCCATCACCGATGAGCCGTGCCCATACCTCACTGCCTCACCGTCGAGCCTATATAAGCAAGCCTCCCCAGCACCATTTCTTCACACAATCTCACTCCCCTCTCTCCACTGACCATTTCCCCTCTCTCGCCGGAGCCGCTCGAGCAGCACATCGCTGGAATTCCGTCGGAGGTAGCCGCTGCAGAGGAGACGTGGTCGTCGATTTCATCCACCTCAGCCCCTGCCGCGACCTCGCCTAAGCCCGCCGTCACCGTCCAGTTCATTTGCTCGCCTTGCCGCACTAGCTAGAGCCCCGGTACGTCCCTAGTAGACCCCCAATGACTGCTCTAGGGTTCAGTCTCGCCGGCGACAAGTCTGTCATCGACGATGACCATGGACCGTTGATCCTTGTTCTAATCGTAGGGCCAAGATTGCCCCGTAGCGCTTCGGGTTTTAAGTGTCGCTGACATGCGGGACCAGCCTGTCAGTCGCCCTCTATGCCGCGGAGCGCCACCGGGCTGGCCCATTTAGTTTCCCGTGCTGACCCAGTAATTCAAATTAGGATTTTTCTATTTTAGACTTAAATCAATTCTGTCCCTTAGTTTAAAAATCATTTCAGAAAGATTTACTGAACCAAATTGAGTAATTCCAATTTTGTTGGAAAGGTAATGAAAATCTCTATCCAAGCCCGTTGGATTTAAATCATTTAGAGTTAGAGATCTCTCCTAGTAAAAATAACAAAACAGAAGCTTTTGCACATTCAAACATTTTTATAAAATCAACCATAATAGCTTTTGAGTTGATTCCAACTCTAAAAAATCACATTTAACCATAACCATCTGAATATGTAATAATATTAAGGTTTGCATGCAGTGACTTTGGACTAGTACCAAAATAATGCTATATAGGCATTTCTAGTCACTTTAAATCATTAATTATTAAACTTAAACTTATTAAAATGTGATCCAACCCTTTCAATCACATTCCCATGTGTTAAAATATGTGGTGATGACATGTGTCCACATGATCCCATATTTTAATTGGAGAATATTAAATCTTAGTTAATTTCCATGAGTAGAAATTACTTTTCTCAAATAAAAAGAATGAAACTAGTTCATTAAACCTTGTGATGCTTGTGATGATAATAGATCATCAAATATGTTCCTTAGTGTGCTAAGTAGACTAGTTAAGTATTGTTTGGTGATTGTGTATTCCGTATGTATTTATAGACGATAGTACCAACCAAGTCTACGAGGAGGAGGAGTTCTACCAAGAGGAGGAGGAAGAAAACTTCAACCACTGCACTACCCAAGGCAAGCCTAGCACTTCAAGTAAACTGAGCAAGCTATTATTAGCAAGCTAGAATTAAGCTAGATAACCTAAGAAAAGGCATTAGGCATGCTTCGGTTATACCATTTTGACTTATACCTACTCCAAGTTTTATTTACAAGCTTTACCTTCTTTACTTTACCAAAGTCCTTTACTTGTTTAAAGGTAGCATAAAGACTATAAAACTTGACCTATCTAGTTAGACTCAGATGTCATTCTATGGCATGAGATTGAGATTAGCATCCCACCTTAGTGAACACTCTTAACTTAGTAGTTTGGAGCTAAACCAAAACTTGATTAACTTTAGATGGGAATACTTGGTGAAAATGAGTTGTGAAAACCTTGGAATGATGAGTCATTCTATTGAGATGTTTTGACATGTGTTGAGAAATATAAATGGTTTATGATGATGAAAATGTTGAGGCATGAGCCTTAGCCCTTTTATAAAACTGATGCTTGGGTTCGGATGCGATACCATTCCAATTTTACCGTACAACCACAATACCTGAATTGGGTAAGGCTTAGCCGGTAGTTTATATGCATTAGTATTAGTTCCCTCACGAGAGAGGTCTGAGATGAGGCTACCTCTCAATGTTGTCCACCTATGCAGTGCCCAGGATGACAGATGGTCATGGCTAGGAGGCCATACTCATAGGAGAGGTGCTTATACTAGAGTGTGTAAAGGAAAGGTTATGTTTGATTATCTGCATACTGAGTATGATGATTCAGGGTTATCCCTGACAGATGTATCGAACCTTGTGGTGAAAGTGTACCACCTCTGCAGAGTGTCAAACTATTCAAATAGCCGCGTCCATGGTTATGGATAGTTGGAGTGGCCATACTATTCCGTTGTCAGATGTTTTCAAAACAACTTATGAAATGAATTGTGACAGGCCTTGACCACAACAGAGTTGTGACTATGATAACTAAGTTCCCACTTAAGTGTTTTCAAACTTCTTTTATCTTTCTTTGTTTCTGAACTCAGCTTAGATTTCAAACTGAACTTTACAAATAAACTTAGAGTTAGCATTCCTACTAGAACTATCTTACTTGTTAGTGATAGTTTGTGAGTACTTAAAGAGTACTCATGGATTTTGTCCCTGGCTATTCCTATGGCCAGACTATGAAGGAGATTACCAAGATGAAGGACAGCAGGATGGCTATGATAACTAGGACTATCTCCCATCATCAGCATTGCCTGTGACTCTGAAGATGGACCCCACCGCTACGCTTATCTTTTATTTCCACTGCTTGTTGTACTAAGACTAGATCATGAGATCCTTATTTGTGTAAGACCTTATTATGGTTTGTAATGGATGATGTACTGTGATATCCAATCTGTTATGTCTCGCAAAAATGGTAATCCTGGGATTGCGAGGTATGGCATAACAGGCATCTGGGATTAAAAATCCGGGTGTTCAGAAGTTGGTATCAGAGCCATCATGACCATAGGAGACACTAGTTAGAATGGACGTTCGAACAAAAACTTAGTTCAAAAACCAAAGTGAGTATTTATGAAAACTATTTCCTCTCTCATCCTTGGGATTTCTTTCTCACAAAAAAATCCATGTTCCTCGAAATTCTTACATTACTACATAAAACTTTGACACACTTGATCACTTCACTAACTCTCTCATCCTAAATTCTTATAGATGGAAGCTCAATACAGCAAGTTCTACCAGTTGGGAAACAGAGGCCAACTGATCTTCGAGAGGGATCTTGATTCACTGTCTGAGTTCTTGGAGCGTCCTCATTTGGAATTCCTTGGAGCTCAACTCCCGGGTCCACTAGGAGGAGATTTACAATGGCTAGTGACTGCTGATCTTCGAGGCAAGATAGAAGCACCAGTATCTCGGAGGATTCAGTTCTCGGTGAGAGAGAACAACTGGCTAGATGGATTAGCCAGGGCAATGCATGAAGCTCTCGCACGTCTGTGTGCCCTGAGTGTCAACCTAATCCAAGGAACCCGTTTTGTTCACTATGCAAGGCGTGATTCCATGGGAATGCCGCTAGAGATGCCAAGTCACCCAATACTGAAGCGTCAGGTGGAGAACCTCGACTTCCTACTGTACGACAGGCAGAAGGAGTTGGACAATGCTAGAGAGCTCGCCAACAACAACCTTGCCATTACAGCCCAGAAGGCCCAGACTTTCTCACTCCTCATCCAGGATCGTCAGTCTCTTTGTCGTCAGTGTGCAAAGAAGGATCGCACCATCGACTGTCTTCGCAAGAAGGTGGCCGACCTCGAGAAGACCATCAAGGAGCAAGAAGCTCAGCTTTCCGTAAAGGAAGAAGAAGAGGAAGGTGAAGATATCAAAGGGGATATTGACTCCTACCTCAGCAATGATATGACTTTCTGGAGGAGGATGCCGTTGACTTCTACACCGACGATGACGACTCTGACTTCATCGATGATTAGTAGATGCACTAGAGCACTGTCGTAGCATGAGGAGTATCGATCCCATTGTATCGTAGCTTATAGAATGGTTCTTAAAACCATCTTTTTTCCTTTGATGTTGTGGTGTGTGTGTGTTTGTATTGTGTGCTTTGCATGAATGAATGAAAACAAGTTAGTTGCAAACACCTGAGTCAAACTTAAAGTTTTATCTTTGAAATCAAAACCATAAACCTTAGAACTTTCCCTCTTACCCCTTTATCTACCTCAATCTTCAGATGACTCGTGGAAACCAAGGAGGGAGTAGCTCATTGCAAGAGCCAATGCTACAGATTCTGCAGACTCTCATTGCAGACCGGGAAGCAAGCAGGGCAGAGTGCCAAGCTAATCTAGCAACACTACAGCAGATTGCCCAGATGGCTCACAACAACCAGAACCATGGAATTCAGGATCATCATGGATCCAAACTCAAAAACTTCCAGAATACAAATCTCCCAATCTTTAGTACTTCAGAGAACCCACTGGATGCTGATGACTGGTTGCAGACAATGCAGAACAACTTAGAAGTAGCAGGAGTGGATGCAAACGAGAAGGTTCTTTTTGCCACCCACTATTTGGCAGGAGATGCAAGAGCATGGTGGAACAACATCCGCACAATGAACCATGGTCAAGTGATGACATGGGAAGCCTTCAAAATCAAGTTCAGCCGCGCCCACGTGCCGCAGGGTTTAGTCACCAGAATGAGGGATGAATTCCGAGAGTTGAAGCAAGGCAGAATGACTGTAGTGGAGTATCATGACAGATTCTTGTCCTTAGCTAGGTATGCACCTAATGAGATCAACACGGAGGCCAAGAAGAAAGAGATATTCCTGAACGGACTGCATGATGAGATGCGGACTGTCCTCGTCAACATCCATTTCTAGGATCTCGAAGAGCTAGTCGACTCTGCCATTCAGATGGAAGGGAAGATTAATCAAGCAAACGACAACCGCAAATGTCGTATGATGCACCAAGCTGGATCCAACAGTCACCAGAAGTACCATCCCAACCCTTTTGCGGGATATGCACCAAGGAACAACCGACCCCCAATGTCTCGCCCAAGCTACCCCAACCGTAGCGGAGGAAATGTGAAATCCGGAGGAAACAACAATCACCCCGGCAACACCAGCAATTTCAACTGTGCACCTCCCAAGAGAAACAACAACAACAACAACATTGCACCTAGAACTGCAAGCAATGTTGTGCCCGTGGCAGCGAAAGACAAGTCTCAGATCACTTGTTTCGAGTGTGGAGTGAAGGGTCACTATTCCAATGAGTGCCCGAAGAAGATTGTTGCCACTGCCAATGTGAATGCCCCATCTCAACAGCAGCGTCGTGTTCAACTAGGAAGAAGATTTGCCCCAGGGAACCCTCACAACCGCAACGGCCGTCTCTTCCACATGAACACCGAAGAAGCCCAAGAAGCGCCAGATGTAGTGCTAGGTATGTTTTCTGTCAACTCAGTTTTAGCAAGAGTGTTGTTTGATTCTGGAGCATCGCACTCATTTATCACCGAAGAATTTGCATGCACTAGTAAGATTCACCCAACCAACTTGAAGCATGTCATGATAGTTCAAATCCCTGGTTCAACTACAAAAGCTAGAAAATTTGCAAAGCTGTGCCTATCAGAATACATGGGATAGATTTTTATGCCAATCTAATAGTACTTGGAACCAAAGGTTTGGAAGTAGTACTAGGAATGGATTGGATGTCAAAGCATAAAGGATTGATTGACTGTGCCAAGAAAGCCATCACCATGACCAGTAGCTCTGGAGTATCAGTAGAGCATATATCCAAAACCTTGCCCCGTTAATTCAAGTGTAATAAGAGTCTAGCCCTGCCCACCATTGACCAAGTCAGAGTAGTCTGTGAAAACCCCGACGTATTCCCAGATGAATTGCCCAGTATGCCCCCGGATAGGGATATTGAGTTCATTATTGAACTAATACCTAGAACCGGACCCATAGCCCAGAGACCCTATAGTATGAACTCCTCAGAGTTAGTGGAATTGAAGAAGCAATTGGATGCTATGTTGGAAATAGGCTTGATTCAACCAAGCGCATCGCCATGGAGATCACTAGTGTTATTCGTCGACAAGAAAGATGGAGGCAACCGTTTGTGTACAGATTACAGGAAGCTGAATGACGTCACAATCAAGAACAAGTAACCTTTGCCAAAGATAGAGGATCTATTTGATCAGTTGACTGGAGCAAATGTGTTCTCTAAGATCGGTCTTAGGACTGGTTATCACCAACTTAAGATTCGTGCAACGGATATTCTGAAGATCGCCTTTACTACTCGTTATGGTTTATATGAGTATACGGTTATGTCTTTTGGATTAACCAATGCCCTTGCTTATTTCATGAATCTCATGAATAAGATATTTATAAATTTTCTAGACAAGTTTGTCGTTGTGTTTATCGACGATATCCTTTTCTACTCCAAGTCAGAAGAAGAGCATGAGCAACATCTGAGAATCATCCTTGAAACCCTTAGAGAGCATCGGTTGTATGCCAAGTTCAGCAAATGTGAGTTTTGGCTAAAAGAAGTAGGATTCCTAGGACATATTGTGTCTTCCAGAGGAGTCGCTGTTGATCCTGACAAGATCAAAGATGTTAAAGAATGGGAAGCCCCAACCACTCAAACCCAAGTCCGTGCATTTCTCGGATTAGCGGGATATTACCGCAAGTTCATCGAAGGATTTTCTAGCATAGCCAGACCCATGACCCAATTGTTGAAGAAGGACAAGAAGTTTGAATGGACCGACAAATGTGAAGCAAGTTTCCAAGAGCTGAAGAAGAGATTGATTTCAGCCCCAATATTGATCATGCCAGATATCAAGAAGCTGTTTGATGTGTATTGTGATGCATCCAAGATTGGTCCCGGATGTGTATTGATGCAAGAAGGCAAATTCATTGCATATCTGTCTCGACAACTGAAGCACCATGAGAAGAACTACCCTACTCATGATCTTGAGTTAGTAGCCATAGTTTTGGCACTGAAGACATGGCGTCATTATCTTATGGGTAATCGTTGTGAGATTTACTCAGATCACAAAAGCTTGAAGTATATTTTCACTCAGAAGGAGCTGAATATGAGGCAAAGGAGACATAATCAAGGATTATGACCTTGACATTCACTATCACCCCGGCAAAGCCAATGTGGTAGCGGATGCTCTTAGCAGATTGTCGTGTAGGTTAAACACCGTGATCAAGGAGAAGCAACCAAGTTTGTATGAGGAGTTGGAGCAGTTTAGGACTAAGCTAGTTAGCAAAGGATTCTTAGATAGCATTGAACTTCAACCCACCTTGATTAGCCAAATCAAGGAAGCCCAGAAAGGAAATGAAAGTATCGACGGAATCAAACGTCGTATTGGTACAGGAAAGGTACCTGGATTCACAAAAGACGAAGAAGGAGTTCTGTGGTACAAAGGCCGTATCTGTGTGCCAGCAGATTCGGAGCTGAAGCAAGTTATCATGCAAGAACCTCATGATACTCTTTATTCTATCCACCCCGGAGGAACGAAGATGTATCAAGATTTGAAAGAGCAATTTTGGTGGCACAAGATGAAGAGAGAAATCGGAAGCTACATCGCCAAGTGTGATATCTATCAAAGAGTTATAGCAGAACATCAGAGACCCGCAGGACTATTGCAACCATTGCAGGTTCTAGAATGGAAATGGGATTCCGTCGGAATGGACTTTATCACCGGTTTTCCTACTTCTAGTAGGGGAAATGACTCAATCTGGGTCATTGTTGATAGACTGTCCAAAGTAGCTCACTTTATACCTATCAAGACAACCTACCAGAGTTCAAAGCTAGCAGAGTTGTATATCGCTAGAATTGTTAGTCTGCATGGAACCACCAAGACCATCGTATCAGATCGAGGAACCCAATTTACCTCGAGATTTTGGCAAAAAGTCCAAGAAGGATTAGGCACCAGGTTGAATTTCAGCACAACTTATCACCCGCAAACTGATGGACGGACTGAAAGAGTCAACCAAATCTTAGAAGATATGTTGAGAGCTTGTTTGTTAGAGTATGGATCAAAATGGGAAGACTGTCTGCCTTTTGCAGAATTCTCATACAACAACAGTTATCAAGCCAGTTTGCAAATGGCACCATTTGAGTTCCTATACGGAATAAAGTGTCGTACCCCTTTGAATTGGTTGCAAGTAGGAGAGAGTCGGATTTTTGGACCCGACATTCTCCGAGAAGCCGAAGAGAACGTTCACAAAGTCCGTGAGCACCTCAAGACCGGCCAATCTAGACAAAAGAGTTATGCTGACAAAAGAAGGAGAGACCTGACTTTCAATGTCGGAGATTTTGTGTATCTCAAGGTTTCGCCATTAAAGGGGACCCAGCATTTTAGCCTGAAAGGAAAGTTAGCCCCCAGATATATCGGACCCTTCAAGATTCTGAACCGTCGAGGAGAAGTATCGTATCAACTGGAACTGCCAAGAGAGATGTCAGCCATCCACAATGTGCTCCATATCTCGTTACTTCGCAAATGCTTAGAAGTGCCGGAGAAGACCAAAGTTTTCAAGAACATCGATCACCGAGCTGTTGATATCAACAAGGACCTGACGTATCGTGAAGTGCCCATCCGTATCTTGGAGGAAGCCTATAGAACCACCAGGACTAGGAGTATCAAATTTCTCAAGATTCAATGGAGCAACCATACCGAAGAGGAAGCCACTTGGGAGCGAGAAGATTACATTAGGACTGAGTTCCCAGATCTCTTTAGTTCCTAGTTTTCTTTCTTAAATCTCGGGACGAGATTTTGTTTAGGGGGGAAGGTTTGTAACATCCCAAAACTTTAATCCAAGTGATCAAGATCAGAACTACCCAATTTGGGGTTAACAAAAACTTTTTCTATTTAAAAATCCTTAAGCATTCATATGTGTGTGCATTTAAAATAGGATTTGTTTGAAATGCCATGATTGAGTGATCTATTGGTTGTAAAATGACTCTAAGGTGAATTACACATCATCTAGATCATCCCCAAGCAAAACCCAAAGAAAAAGAAATCAAAAAGAATTAAATAAGCAAATGGTCACTTTTGCCATTTTAATCACCTAGCCTACTTTGGCTATTCCTAGCACTCAAATCCTAACAGAGACAATTGTGGATCTTTGTACCCCTTGATAGTACAAGTAGTGATGTACCAAGGCCCACTTTGTGATCTCCCAAAAACATTCATACTTTAATGTTAAATGACATTTGAAAATTGAATCTAGTTCATATGTCTAGATACCACTTTTTAAAAAAACACTCAAATGAACTCCATTTCAAAATCCCAAGAAAACCTAGATGCTTAAGCATAAGATGAATCACTCCACCAAAAATCTTTCAAAAATTCAAAAGTTTCTCTCATGCGGCCATTTGATCGAACACCTTGTTAGCAGAATCATTATGGCCTAACTAATACTGTTTTGGAGCAAATCTTGTCGAGCCATTTGATGCACATTGATCACCTTGGTCTCTCCCAGGCCCAACCAGACCAAAACCACCGCATGCCCTAGCCCCTGGCGCCAGTGCACCGCCACCCCGACACCATGCTCGCCGACCAAACGTGCACAAGCCACAGGCGACCACCATCCCCTCTCCGTCGCTCCAGGGAGTGAGGCGTGACCTCACCGCCGCCCACGGTCCACCCCACGGCCACTGCTAGCCACTAGACCACCTCAGAGCCGCGCCGCCCTTTCTCTCTGCGTGCAGCCAGAGCGCGCCAGAGCGCGATCGCCGTCAGCACTCCACATACCACGCCTCGACACCAAATCGCGCATGCCGCTCCGCCTCGACACCCACACCCCTCCAGACACGGTCGTGCACCGCCGCGCGACCCACAATCGCCATGATCACCGTCGAGCATCGCCTCTGTCTCCCAGAGCGCGGAAGCCCCCGACCGATTGCCACTGCCCGTAGCCGCACCATTACGCTATAGAGGACCGCCAGCAGACCGCCCATCGTCCGCCTAACTCGCCCACACTGGTAGCCCTCTGTATCGCCGTCATCGACGAGCCGCGCCCATACCTCAATGCCTCACTGTCGAGCCTATATAAGCAAGCCTCCCCAGCACCATTTCTTCACGCCATGTCACTCCCCTCTCTACACTGACCATTTCCCCTCTCTCACCGGAGCCGCTCGAGTAGCACATTGCCGGAATTCCGCCGGAGGTAGCCGCTGCAGCGGTGGAGACGTGGTCATCAATTTCGTCCACCTCAGCCACTATCTGACCTCGCCTGAGCCTGCCATCGCTGTCCAGTTTGTTTGCCCGCCTCGCCGCAGTAGCTAGAGCCCTGGTACGTCCCTAGTAGACCCCCACTGACCGCTCTAGGGTTCAGTCTCGCCGGCGACGAGTCTGTCATCGATGACTACCATGGATCGTTGATCCTTGTTCTAATCGTAGCACCCAGATTGCCCCGTACCGCTTCGGGTTTTAAGTGCCGCTGACATGTGGGACCAGCCCGTCAGTCGCCCTCTATGCCACGGAGAGCCACCGGGCCGGCCCATTTAGTGTCCCGTGCTGACCCAGTAACTCAAATTAGGATTTTTCTATTTTAGACTTAAATCAATTATGTCCCTTAGTTTAAAAATCATTTCAGGAAGATTTACTGAACCAAATTGAGTAATTCCAATTTTGTTGGAAACGTAATGAAAATCTCTATCCAAGCCTGTTGGATTTAAATCATTTAGAGTTAGAGATATCTCCTAGTAAAAATAAAAAAACAGAAGCTTTTTCACATTCAAACATTTTTATAGGATCAACAATAATAGCTTTTGAGTTGATTCCAACTCTCAAAAATCACATTTAACCATACCCATCTAAATATGTAATAATATTAAGGTTTGCATGCAGTGACTTTGGACTAGTACCAAAATAATGCTATATAGGCATGTCTAGTCACTTTAAATCATTAATTATTAAACTTAAACTTATTAAAATGTCATCGAACCCTTAAATCACATTCCCATGTGTTAAAATATGTGGTGATGACATGTGTACACATGATCCCATATTTTAATTGGAGAATATTAAATCTTAGTTAATTTCAATGAGTAGAAATTACTTTTCTCAAATAAAAAGAATGAAACTAGTTCATTAAACCTTGTGATGCTTGTGATGATAATAGATCATCAAATATGTTCCTTAGTGTGCTAAGTAGACTACTTAAGTATTGTTTGGTGATTGTGTATTCCGTATGTATTTATAGACGATAGTACCGACCAAGTCTACGAGGAGGAGGAGTTCTACCAAGAGGAGGAGGAAGAAAACTTCAACCACTGCACTACCCAAGGCAAGCCTAGCACTTCAAGTAAACTGAGCAAGCTAGAATTAAAGCTAGATAATCTAAGAAAAGGCATTAGGCATGCTTGGGTTATACCATTTTGACTTATACCTACTCCAAGTTTTATTTACAAGCTTTACCTTTTTTACTTTACCAAAGTCAATTACTTGTTTAAAGGTAGAATAAAGAGTATAAAACTTGACCTATCTAGTTAGACTTAGATGTCATTCTATGGCATGAGATTGAGATTAGCATCCCACCTTAGTGAACACTCTTAACTTAGTAGTTTGGAGCTAAACCAAAACTTGATTCACTTTAGATGGGAATACTTGGTGAAAATGATTTGTGAAAACCTTGGAATGATGAGTCATTCTATTGAGATGTTTTGACATGTGTTGAGGAACACAAATGGTTTATGATGATGAAAATGTTGAGGCATGAGCCTTAGCCCTTTTATAAAACGGATGGCTTGGTTCGGATGCGATACCATTCCAATTTTACCGTACAACCACAATACCTGAATTGGGTAAGGCTTAGCCGGAAGTTTATATGCATTAGTATTAGTTCCCTCATGGGAGAGGTCTGATCTGAGGCTACCTCTCAATGTTGTCCACCTATGCAGTGCCCAGGATGACAGATGGTCATGGCTGGGAGGCCATACTCATAGGAGAGGTGCTTATACTAGAGTGTGTAACGGAAAGATTATATTTGATTATGTGCATACTAAGTATGATGATTCAGGGTTATCCCTGATAGATGTATCGAATCTTGTGGTGAAAGTGTACCACCTCTGCAGAGTGTCAAACTATTCGAATAGCCGCGTCCGCGGTTATGGACAGTTGGAGTGGCCATACTGTTCCGTTGTCAGATGTTTTCAAAACACCTTATGAAATGAATTATGACATGACTTGACCACAACAAAGTTGTGACTATGATAACTAAAGTCCCACTTAAGTGTTTTCAAACTTCTTTTATCTTTCTTTGTTTCTGAACTCAGCTTAGGTTTCAAACTGAACTTTACAAATAAACTTAGAGTTAGCATTCCTACTAGAACTATCTTACTTGTTAGTGATAGTTTGCGAGTACTTAAAGAGTACTCATGGCTTTTGTCCCTGGCTATTCCTATGGCCAGACTATGAAGGAGATTACCAAGATGAAGGACAGCAGGACGGTTATGATAACTAGGACTATCTCCCATCGTCAGCATTGCCTGTGACTCGGAAGATGGACCCCACCGCTACGCCATTTATTCCGCTACTTGATTGTACTAAGACTGGATCATGAGATCCTTATTTGTGTAAGACCTTATTATGGTTTGTAATGGATGATGTACTGTGATATCCAATCTGTTATGTCTTGCAAAAATGGTAATCTTGGGATTGCGATGTATGGCATAACAGGCATCTGGGATTAAAAATCCGGGTGTTGACACGCCACCAGGTGGTGTGGCCACCCTGGCCCACCTCTAGCTCTACTCTTTGGTGTATATAATCCTCTCGAAACCCTAAGACTCAGGGAGAGACCACAGAAAGGTTACGCCGCCTCTGTAGGGCGAAAACTACAGAGAGATAAAGAGCTCTCTAGCAGGCAGAAATCTGCCATGGAAATTCCTTCCCGGAGAGGGGAGATCGTCGCCATCAACACCACCATCAAGCTGGACTTCATCGGGGTCATCATCATCATCACCACCATCATCTCCACCAGCACCATCATCACCACTCCATACCGATGTAATACTTGGGTTGAATCTTGCATAGATCTTAGGGGAAACTTTCCCGGTGTTGATGACTTGTTGTACTTGATGCTATTGAGTGGAACCATCAAATTATCATTCATCTTCAGATTGCTACTTATCATTATTTCATCTCTGATCTTGATCCATATGATGTCTTGTGAGTAGTTCATTTAGTTCTTGAGGACATGGGAGAAGTCATGTTGTTAGTAGTGGAATTGCGTTGAGAAAGATTCAATGGTTTGACATTTAAGTTGTGGTGTTATTCTTCTAGTGGTGTCATTTGAATGTCGACTACATGATACTTCACCTTTATGGACCTAGGGGAATGCATTGTGTATTTGGCTACTAATCGTAGGGGTTGTCAGAGTGACAGAAACCTGAACCCCTGTTAGGAAACCTTTGCACAAGGGAGTGTAGGATCTCAAAGTTTAAGGCTGTGGTTAGGTTTTTATCTTAATTACTTTCTTGTAGTTGCGGATGCTTGCAAGGGGTATAATTACAAGTATGTATTAGTCCTAGGAAGGTCAGTACATTAGCACAGGTTCACCCACACCACTTATCAAACTAAAGAAGATTAATCAACTATATGAAGCGAAAGCACTTGACGATATTCCCATGTGTCCTCAAGAACGTTTGGTCATCTTAAGTAATACAACCGGCTTGTCCTTTGCTAAAGAAAGGATTGGGACACTTGTTGCAATTATTATTATTGTCTTTTATTTACTCGTACTTTATTTATCTGCATTATCAAAAACCCCTAAAAATCCATTTGCTAAGTATTTACAGAGAATTCCTGCTCCAAGCCACTCGTCAACACCTTCTGCTCCTCGTTGGGTTCGACCCTCTTACTTATCAAAAATACTGCGATACACCCCCTACATTTGTGGGTCATCAAGACTATTTTCTGGCGCCGTTGCTGGGGAGTGAAGCGCTATTGAAGAGTGGAACTGGTAAAGCAAACTTCTACTATGAGTATTGTTTATTTCTGTTAGTTACTTTATTTCAGTATGGATAATTCACTTAGTTTCTTATTTCATAATGCTACTACCACTGCTAAGGTAGTAGATGAACCTCCACCTGCTGAAAATGATACTTTTAAGATACCTACGAGAATTATTGATCGTGTTATGGATAACTACTATTTTGGAGATGGAATTGTCCATCCTGGTGATCATTTGCTCTTTATACACGAATTATGCGGGTTGTTCAAATGTGCAGGTATTACCACAGATCAAGTCAAAAACAAGTTATTCTCATTATCGCTGAAAGGAAGAGTTGAGGAATGGTACAAGCTGCTGAAGAATGGTCAAGCTCTTGAATGGGAGGAAGTAGTACCTCTCTTTTATTCAAAATTTTATCCTCCTAGTGAGATTCACAAAGATCGGAATCAAATATACAACTTTTGGCCTCGTGCTGGAGAGAGTACAGCTCAAGCTTGGGGGAGATTGAAGTTACTAATGCTCAAATGTCCTATTCATGAGCTCCCTAACAATATTATTATCAATAACTTTTATGCAAGACTTTCTCTTCATGATAAGGATCTATTGGATGCTTCTTGTGCTGGATCATTTACACGCATGGAAGAAGAAGCTAAATGGGATATTCTAGACCGTATTCAAGACAATGCTGAAGCATGGGAGAATGATAAAAGGAAGAAAGTCAGGTATAAATTATGATTATGAATGCATTAAATCTTTTATATGAACTGATGACTTTCATAATATTAGTAATGCTTATGGTCTTGACTCTCAAGTTATTGCAAAAAAAATTAAGGCTTTTGCCTCGTATATTGAAATTCCAAAAAAAGAATGGAACAAGTATCATGCACCATATAAAGATATTGTTGATTGTGTTCCTGCTAGAAGTACTGAAGTTTGTACTATTGATCGTATCTTACCTGAACCTTATATCGAGAAAATACCTTTCCCGGATAAGGTAAAGGAGCACTCTATGATAACTAGTGTAATTAATAAAAGTACAAAGAGAGCTGTAAAGCCTGATGAACAATTAAACATTGAACCTGTAGTAGCAATTGTGAAAGACCTTGTCACTAAAAGTGTAGAAGATGGACACATTATCTTCTGTGAGGATGCTTCTAATGTTGTATCACATCCTAATAGAGCTAGAAAAGCTAGTGTCCCTATGCTTTCTGTTAGAATTGGTGATCATTACTATTATGGTTTATGTGATATTGGTGCAAGTTCAAGTGCTATTCCTTACGAGCCTTACAAAGAAATTATGCATGAAATTATTCCATGCGAACTAGAAGAAATTGATGTGGTTATTCACCTTGCAAATAGAGAGACCATCTCTCCAATTAGTATTATAAGAGATGTGGAAGTTCTTTGTGGTAAGATTAAATATCCTGCTGATTTTCGAGTACTTGGTTCAGCTGCTAGTAAAACCTATCCTATCATTTGTGATAGACCTTTCTTGAACACATGTGGAGGCATTATATACTGTAAAAGGGAGAAAAATTTAACTAAATTTGATGGGGAATCCTATGAGTTTAATTTTTCGAAATTTGCTAAAGTTCCTTATGAAAATGAAACTCCTAATGAGGATTTTAGAGTTGAACAACTTGCTTCTATTTCTCTTGCTCCTAACAATGCTTTGCAGCAATTTATGGAAGACCATGAAAGTGAGATCTTCATGGAAGAAAGAAATGAGATTGATGAGATTCTCCGTCGTCAACCTAAGATGCTTAAGCATAACTTGCCTGTGGAAGATTTGGGTACCACATTGCCACCTAAAAAGGATCCGATTTTTGATCTGAAACCTTTACCTAACGATCATAAATAGGCTTACATTGATGATAATAAAATATATCCTATTATTATTAGTTCTAAACTTTTAGGGAAGGAACAGGAAAGATTATTGGAAGTATTGAAGAAACACTGAGGTGCTATGGGCTATACCCTTGATGATTTAAAGGGGATTTCTCCTACTATATGTCAGCACGCTATCAATATAGAACCAGTGGTAGAACATCAATGTCGTTTAAATCCTAAGATGAAGGAAGTGGTAAGAAACAAGGTATTAAAACTCCTTGATGCTGGTATTATTTATCCTATTGCTGATAGTGAATGGGTTAGTCATGTTCATTGTGTCCCTAAGAAGGGGGAATTATTGTTGTACCTAATGAGAATAATGAGCTTATACCCCAAAGAATAGTAGTAGGTTATTGGATGTGCATTGACTTCAGAAAGGTTAACAAAGTTACTAAGAAAGATCATTACCCACTGCCTTTTATTGATCAAATGTTAGAAAGGTTGTCTAAAACGACCCATTTTTGCTTTCTTGATGGATACTCTGGATTCTCTCAAATTGCTGTTAAACAACAAGATCAAGAAGAATCTACTTTTACGTGCCCTTATGGAACCTATGCTTATAGGCGTATGCCTTTTGGTTTGTGTAATGCTCCTACTACTTTTCAAAGATGCATGTCTGCTATCTTTCATGGTTTTTGTGAGGAAATTGTGGAAGTATTCATGGATGATTTTTCTGTCTATGGAACTTCTTTTGATAATTGTCTGCACAACCTTGATAAAGTTTTGCAGGGATGTGAAGAAACTAATCTTGTTCTTAATTTGGAGAAATGCCACTTCATGGTTAACGAAGGAACTGTCCTTGGACATAGAATTTCTGAAAGAAGCATTGAAGTTGACAGAGCCAAAGTTGAAGCAATTGAGAAAATGCCCTGTCCTAGAAACGTCAAAGGTATTCATAGTATCCTTGGTCATGCCGGTTTCTATAGAAGGTTTATTAAATATTTCTCCAAGATATCAAAACCCCTTACTAATCTTATCCAAAAAGATGTACCTTTTATTTTTGATGATGATTGTAAGGAAGATTTTGAAACTCTAAAGAAAGCTTTAACCACTGCTCCTATTGTCCAACCACCTGATTGGAATTTACCCTTTGAAATCATGTGTGATGCTAGTGATTTTTCTGCAGGTGCTGTTCTTGGGCAACGAATAGATAAAAAGCTAAATGTTATCCATTATGCTAGTAAGACACTTGACGCTGCTCAAAAGAATTATGCTACTACAGAAAAAGAGTTCTTAGCTGTTATCTTTGCCTGTGATAAGTTTAGACCTTATATTGTTGATTCAAAAGTTACCATTCATACTGATCCTGTTGCATTAAATACCTTATGACAAAGAAAGATGATAAGCCTAGGCTTATTAGATGGGTGTTGCTTTTGCAAGAGTTTGATCCACATATTGTAGATAGGAAAGGTGCTGAAAATCCCGTTGCTGATAATTTATCTCGATTGGAAAACATTTCTTTTAATTCTATGCCTATTAATGATAGTTTTCCAAATGAATAGTTGGCTGCAATAGGGGTAAGCTCGAGTCCTTGGTACGCTGATTATGCTAACTTTATTGTTTCCAAGTATTTGCGTCCAACTTTTACAGCCCAGCAAAGAAGGAAATTCTTTTATGATTTGAGGCATTATTTTTGGGATGATCCACATCTATAATATCTATAAAGTTCATCCCCACTAACCTTCATTTAATGTTTGCAAGCTGAAAGCTCATGCAGCCACGTCACCCTAATTTCTCCTATCCGTTGGATTACAAAGATGAGGTCCCTGATGTATCGGTCGACCGTATTCCCTCTGCCCAGTTCGCTCACGCGTCTTCTCAAACTGCAGCGCTAAGGAAAAAAACTATGTTTTGTCTATCGGCAAGACAGGCTCGATGCCGCCGCAACCATCGCCGGCCTTGCCTCCTGAGCTCCCACTGCAAACTGTTGGATGCCGCCTACCAGAAACTGCCGGATGCCCTCCCGATCTCCATGTACCTACAGTTTTCGCTCCTCCCCACATTTTCCACAGTTCATTCTATCGATTTTAATGACTTCCGTTCGCTGACTCCTCTGCTTGATCGTGTATTTTAACCCCTCAATTTCTTCTTCTTGACTCCCGTCAGTTGCCCCTCTAAATCAACCTGCTCTCTGTGTTTGTTCATTGTGTCTACTGGTGTTGCTGGATGTCACCGCTCCCGATCCCCACATCGGTCCAGCTCCCCTACAGGTCCTGGTCTCATCTAGCTGGTCGTGCCTCCCGAGCTCCCAATGGAATTGATGGATGCCTCACACAGGAAACTGACCGATGCCTCCCGATCTCCCATTTACCTATCCTTCTCGCTCCTCCTACAATTTGTTGGTAACGCCCGCTGCACGATCTGTTCTGTCTGACTTTAATGGATTCCGTCCGCTATCTCTTCAGCTCGATTGTGTATTTTAACCCCTTGATTCCCTCTTCTTCAAACCCCCTCAGTTGCCACTCTTGCGCAAACTTCTCGCTATATTCGTTGCGTTCGTCTGTTGTTCTTGCTGGATGTGACTGTTCTTTATCCCCACATCCGTCAGACTCACAGCAGGTCTTCATCTCATCACCTTATCCATTTAACTTTTATTTCATTATTCTCATCTGTACAATCTATTTTCTTTTGATTTCATTATCTACTCCACGAATTTTGTACAACTCTATTTGTACTGCCTTAACTGAAATTCACGTGTATTCTGTGCAGATGTGTTCGTACTGTCTTATCTGAACTCCCTTTACACCAATTTACGAGAAGAGGGCTTGCTGGACTTGGTTTCATATTGATTGCTTCGAGCCTATTCCATTCCAAGGGAACGGTGTGTCTCTACCATACAATATGCTAACCATTTTTTCCTGCTTTATATGTTGTTATTTGCCACGGTTTGTTGTTTCCTATAATTAAATAATTGTCAGGCTTACCTAGAATTATGATGCCCTCTAGAACTTTTTGCAATTATTATGTTCACAATTTCTGTCAGCATGGATACGAGGGAAAGTTCTTCATGTTTTACACCCCAGCGTGGAATCCCACGTGGCCGAAGTGGTCGTCGGCGCCGCCAAACGTCACCTGTTACAGTACCTCACACAGACACATCTATTACATCCGAGTCTCGACGTAGACGTAGACTAGCAAATACACGTGGAGGTTAGTTCATAAATTTGATTGTATATATCTGATGCACAAAAAATATATAGATGTTGCTCCATATTCCCTATACTGTATCCTAGCCTGTTCTCTTTTTTCGTGGATGTAGATGAAGTGCTACCTTCCACACAACAACATTCAGGGCATGTCTCGATAGGACGGTCAAACTCAGCTTCGTCTTCGTCTACTTCACATAATATAATAACATCAAATCCATCCGCTGAACAAAATATTGCTGGACAACTCTCTGGATCTTATAATTGTACACCAAGTCGAACCCAACACCACCAGCGTAAGATTTATTTATTTCCCTTATATACTACTATCAGGTAAGATATCTCCATATGACCCGAGTGCAATATTATGCTCCTTACAGGAACAATTTTTACACCACTAAATCTTGGAGGCCCCCAACATAATTGCTCACATTGTGGTGCTTTCTTTTGGTACGACGAGCGTGTGCGTAGAGAGAGGCATACATCAAAGCTGACATACAATTTATGCTGCAAAGGAGGCAGCATCATACTTCCACATTATGACCCACCACCACAACCACTACTGGATCTGTTAACTTCACAAGATAAAACCACTTCCAACCACTTCTTTCATCATATACGACAATACAATGCCATGTTTGCTATGACTTCTATGGGAGCTAAGGTTATTGAATCTGTAAATGATGGTCAGGGTCCATATGTTTTTAAGGTTAGTGGTCAGAGTTGCCACCGTATTGGTTCTATGCGGCCATCTCAAGGCCAGCGGCCAGAGTATGCTCAACTTTACATATATGATACGGCTAATGAATTGTCACATAGGATCAATATTGTTTCTTCTCACAAGGGCTCTTTTCAAGCTAATGAAGAATTGTTAAATACCTCATACAAATGCTTAACACTCATAACCCCATCGTCAAGCTCTTTAGAACTGCAAGTGAAAGATTAAATGGAGATACATCGGACCACTACCGTATTAGGCTATTTGGTAAAGTTGATGCTCATGGTGACATTTTTAGTGCTCCAGTTGCATCTGAGGTAGTGGGATTGGTAATTGGTGATATTGGAGCAACTGATATTGGCAGAGACCTTATAATAGATGACCGTGAAGATGGCCTTCAACAGATAAATGAAAAACATCGCAAGTTCATGGCAATGCAATATCCTATCTTATTTCAATACGGAGAGGATGGCTACCATGATTCCATATTTTATCGTCAAACCCCCCGGTCTCAAGGTATGCAACGTAAGAAAGCAACAATGCTTGAGTACTATGCTTATAGGTTGCATGATAGGCCTGGGGACTTCAACACTCCTTTGAAATGTAAAAGAGGGACCCAAGCTTATCAAGTTGATGCCTATTGTTGTGTCGAGGGAGAGCGCCTAGGGCACTATAGAAAACCAAGCTTCCAGCGGAAATATAGATCAGCATCCTACAACTCCTTGACTAATTTTGTTGCAAGAGGCATCACTTCTGGATCTTCTGCCGGGCAACGTATTATCTTACCGTCTTCATTTACCGAAGGCCCTCGCTATTTATATCAAAACTATCAAGACTGTATTGCTATTTGTAGAAAATATGGATGCCCAGATTTGTTCATCACCTTTACGTCAAATCCAGCATGGCCTGAAATTACGGAGGCTTTATCATCCTTTCCTGGACAACATCCTGAGGACAGGCCCGATATTGTAGATAGAGTCTTCAAAATGAAGCTGAATCATTTAATGGATGATATTAAGAAAAGAGACTTTTTTGGCCCTATAAATGCAGGTAATATTTCAATGAATCTCTTTGGACGTTATTTAATTTCCCACAAACTATCTTAAATCAAACTAAAATTTTGACTTCCTTTTGTAGTTGTGTACACAGTCGAATTTCAAAAACGTGGCCTCCCACATGTTCATATCATTGTATGGTTGGCAAAAGAAGAACCCCTAGATGCGGAAAAGATAGATTATTTTATCTCTGCTCAATTGCCAGATCCGACAACTGATCCAGTGGGATATGAAGCCGTCTCTTCATTTATGATTCATGGACCTTGTGGCCCTCTAGGTCAAAAATCGCCCTGTATGTCTGAAGGAAAATGTTCCAAATTCTACCCTAAGGAATTCTGTGAAAAAACCATTGTGGCAGAAAATGGGTTTGCTCAGTATGCCCGACCGAATAGTGGAATAGTTGTTAACAGAAATGGAACTAACATTCACAATGGATTTGTAGTTCCTCACAACGTAGACTTGGTGGTTAAATATCAGGCACACATAAATGTCGAAAGGGTCAACCATGATGGTATGCATAAATATCTTTTCAAATATGTCACAAAAGGATTTGATTGTGCAAGGGTTGGATTTTATAAAAGTTCCTCATCCTCAGAATCATCCAGTGAAACTATCAATGAAATAAATAATTTTCTTGAGTGTCGTTGTGTCACCCCACATGATGCATCTTGGCGTTTGCTTCAGTTCGACATTCACCATACTCTCCCATCAGTTGAACGCCTTCCTGTGCATCTACCATTGGAGAATAATGTTGTGTATGCAGAGGATGACAACCTTGAAAAAGTAATTTCAAACCCAAATAATTTGAAGACTAAGCTAACTGCATGGCTAGAAGCCAATGGTCGTTCCCCTGCGGCTCGAGACCATACTTATATCCAGTTTCCAGAATATTTTACATGGCATTCAGACAAAAATGGTAAGTACTGGGATACACGTAAAGGCTCTCAAAAGAAAATTGGTCGTATTGCTAATGTTAGTCCTACACAAGGAGAACTTTATTATCTCCGCCTATTGCTCCACATTGTGAAAGGTGCAAGATCCTTCACAGAAATCCGCACAATAGGAAATCAGGAATATCCGACCTTTCGTGCAGCCTGTGAAGCTTTGGGACTTCTTGGTGATGACCAAGAATGGTCCTGTGCTCTCACAGATGCAAATCAATGGGCAACACCTTCCCAATTACGATATCTTTTTGTCACAATGTTGCTATTCTGTGAGGTCACAAATCCAAAAAAAACTTTTCGATGAACATGCTTCCTCCATGAGTCAGGATATTACCTATAGATTAAATCATAACAGTTTCCAAAGAAGCAACTCATCTGCAGATATTGCCGTCTCATTTGTTCTATTTGAGGTGGATAAATTGTTGAGGGATGCTGGCTATTCTCTATCACATTTTAATTTACCACTACCAGATGATATAGCAAGTGCTTCCCTTGAAAATAGGCTACTACTAGATGAGCTGAGTTATGATATTCCTCAGATGACCACAAGTTTATCTGAAGATATTCCAAAACTGAATAAGTGCCAGGAAAAAGTTTTTCATGCTATTTGTAATTCTGTCAAAAATAAAAAAGGCCAAACATTCTTTGTATATGGATATGGAGGCACTGGAAAGACCTTCCTGTGGATAACTATACTTAACTTTGTAAGAAGCAAAGGAAAGGTAGCTTTGGCTGTTGCGTCATCAGGAATTGCATCCTTATTGCTTCCAGGTGGTAGAACAACACACTCCCGTTTTAAAATCCCATTGGATATACGTGAGAATTCTATGTGCAATGTAAAAAAACACTAACTTGGCTGAACTTATTCAAAAGACATCTCTGATTATTTGGGATGAAGCACCAGTCAATCATAGGTATTGTTTTGAAGCACTTGATCGTACACTAAGAGATATGATGTCAGAGACCAGACCCAATTCAGAGGAAAAACAGTTTGGTGGTATAACCGTTGTTCTTAGTGGAGACTTCCGCCAAACTCTTCCGGTCATACCAAATGCAAGAAAGCAACAAATCTTAAAAGCTTGCATTGTAAATTCTTATTTATGGCGTGATTGTGAGGTTTTGGACTTGACAGAGAATATGCGGCTCCGCTCAAAATTTCTTTCGCCCTCTAATAAAGAAGAGCTACGTATGTTTGCTGAATGGCTTTTGAGGGTGGGAGATGGTACTGAACCTTTCATTCCAATTGAAAATGAGCCTGGAAATATATTCATAAAAATTCCTCCATCTCTCCTACTCCCATCAGATTGTAGAAATCTTAAAGGTTTGATTTCTTTTGTGTATAATTCAGACAGCTCCCAATAGACAGATATTGCATCATACTTCTGTGATCGTGCTATCTTAGCTCCTACAAATGAGGTTGTTTCTGAAATAAATAGAAAAATGATTGCTGAGTTACCAACGAATGAGATGTTATATTACAGTGCAGATTCAATTGATGACACTTCATCTAACCTTTCCACGCTAGAGGCATTATATCCCACTGAGTTTTTGAATACCATTCCCATGAATGGGCTTCCAGATCATGTGTTGCATCTAAAAATAGGAGTCCCCATAATGTTACTGCGTAACCTAGATCCCTCTCGTGGTGTTTGTAATGGAACTAGACTCATTGTTACACAACTTACAAATAGGGTAATTGAAGGAGAAATAATTACTGGGAAAGCTAAAGGTTCAAAAGTTTATATTCCACGCATTGTAACCACTTCAGCCCAGTCCAGGTGGCCATTCAAATTGAAACGTCGGCAATTCCCGGTACGGCTTTCATATGCTATGACAATTAACAAAAGCCAAGGACAGACTCTTGACAGAGTTGGTGTCTATTTGCCAACTCCAGTTTTCTCTCATGGCCAATTATATGTCGCTTTCTCACGAGTAACATCTCCAAAAGGCTTACGGGTTCTTATTGAGAATAGTCCTCCATCACATGACAATTGCACCCACAATGTAGTCTACCATGAAGTTTTTCCTCATATCAAAAAACATCTTCATTAAATCAGAAAGGTATGCTACAAGAAAACAGCAATACAAGTTTTTCAATCTTCTTATCATGATTGATTGTGTGTTATCTTGACAATATACAGATTGCAAATTCTTATCATTCTACATAATATTTCTTTTCTTATTTTAGAGACACATCAATCATGAACTCTTCTACAAAGTTTGCAAGCATTACTCCAGGACAACAAAACTGCAAGGTCTTTGGACGACTCATACGACTTTGGGATTCGAAAAATATGAACTCCAAAGCTGCAGACCCTTTCATCAGCATTGATGGAATAATTCTCGCTGAAGATGTAAGTATTCTATGAATATCTTTCATCAAATTCATTAGCACTTTCTTAAAATATCTTACCACATTAAGTTAATCATATTATTGCAGGGTACTATGGCACAAATAACTATTCCAAGAAAAGTTGAAAAACAGTTCCGACCGTCGCTACAAGTGGGATCTGTCTACATATTTGCAGATATTAACGCTGTTGATATTGCACACAAGAAGTATATTTACCACCACCAGAAGTACATACTTCTATTTAAATCAAGCTCCAAGGTTTATCCCATGCAGTCACGAGGAACCAGCATTCCCCAATTTGCCTTTGATTTCTGCCCGTTCGATAAACTATCAACCAAAGACATTCAGACCAAGCCACTTCTAGGTATTACTTACAAAAAATTGTTGTTCCAATTATATTTCCTAAAATCATACATTTCTTAAATACTTCTTTCCATAGATTTAATAGGAGTAATCAGCTACGTTGGCCCATATGACTATGCCAGCCCAACATCTCAGTACAAACTCAGGAAAGTCCAAATCCGTAACCAAGAGTAAAGATCTTTTCCACAATTTATATTAATTATTTTGGTGCACAGTTATGTACCTTTCTTTTCATCGGTCTTTCATCATGTTTCAGCGAACAGACTCAAAAATAAATCTCTGGGGTCAACATGGAGAAGCATTTGATGAAAGCACTATCCTTGCAAAATCAAAAGGAAAAATTGTGGTATGTGTATTTGCTGGCCTCACTACAGGAAAGTTTTCAGGTAAGTTCGCAATAATTAATACTTCCTGTAACAAATTTAGTAGCATGACAACCAACAATAACTATTGATATATTACAAAAAATAGAGGCTTCCTCAAGTTCATCAACCCAAATATACATTGACTTGGATATACCAGAGGTTGCCCAATATATAACCAGGTTCGTCAAGACTTCCATCTACAATAGTTTACCTTCTTTGTATATATACATACACAACCCAGACTACCTACTAAACCTGTGTATATCAACTTTGAAGCTATCAATAGGAAATTCCTACACTACAGCAACAACAACCTCAGGTTGTCCGCCTATCTCCCATTGAAGCAGCAGGCAAACTATACAAATTGGCGGAAATATCTGCAATGCCAATTTCATCTTTTCAGGTACCTATTCATTTGCACGGATCTATATATCACTTCAAAAATGTTATTTTAATTAACACTCTGCACTTTCATAACAAAAGGGAGGAGCTACCTACAGTTGCATTGCGAAGATAGAGGCAATAATACAATCATCGAATTGGTATTACAAAACTTGCAAAACATGTGGTCAAGGATACAACAACAACCTGGACACGCAAAGATGCGCATGCACTCTTTCGGCACCCAAACCCATGTAACCTTGGAGTTGCTCAACTGATCGCATCACCACTTTATTTATAAACAATCTGCTTAACTAACACCTACTATATTTTACTCATTTAGGTACAAGCTTTCCCTAAAAATTACTGATGGCACAACAATCATGGACACAATTGCTTTACTTCTATAGCAGAAGATTTGGTTGAGAAAACCGCTTCAGAAGCCTCTCAAAATATGAATTTAGATGCATCAGACCATGCAGTTGCTCTTGACCAAGCCATTGGAAAGACAAGGCTCTTCACCATAGAAATGAATCCTGAGTATTTTTCAAAATTCTCTATAAACTATGTGCTGAAAAAGAGTTACCCAGTTGATGAACAAAACCTAAATACAACATTGTCAGCCCCACAGGTCAAGCGACTATACTTATTCTATATTGACACATCATATTGTCGCTTCTTCTAACAAACTATTATTTTTAGGACCCCACGAACAAAAATGCATTAGTCCTCCCATCTCCCATGAACACACATCCTTTTCAGAGGTTTGACGTCTACTATTGTTATTCTATGGTTCTATGCTCTTTTCTTAGCTCACTGAAAATCCTTTTGCATACAATTCCAGGTCAGATATTACTACACCATATGCACAATCTTCAAGTACTGTCACAGATAAATTTGTACACGCATGATCTGAATGCTCTGACATTGAAAACCCAATTAGGTACGAACTTCCCACACCAAAATTACTCTGTTCTGCATTTTTAAAATTATACTATCTTGCCTTATGTCAACAGCTCAAATACAAAGAGGAAACTACTTTTTGATAAGGATACTGATGACAATAATCAAAGGTATTGCCATCTGACCTCTATTTCTTATTGCTCCACCATTTTCTATTTTTTAAAAGTTTTTAATTGTTACATCGTCATCATTCGCAGCAACATCACATCGGATAAACGACAAAAAAGGTAGTTACAACTTCTACATGAATATTAACTTCCATTCTTGCAAAAATATCCTGACTTGCGCACCTCATACAGCCTTGAAGATTCAGACTCTTAAACAAAATTCTCAACAACTTTCGACAAATTTAGAGGTAAATCTTCACATGAAAAGTTATCTGCGACCTATTTTACTAAAGAATATATATCATATGACTTCAAACTAATTTTTTTTGACACTGCAGATACCCTGTCGTCTTCTGATGAATAAAGGTTGCCTCGATGGCAGGCGAGTGGTATTTGCTGACACTACAGTTACCCTGCCGTCTGTTGATGAATAAAGGTTGCCTCGATGAGCGAGTGGTAGTGGTCATTACAGAAGACGGGAGATGTCTTGATTAATAAAGGGCTGACAACGATAAATTTCTCCTAAATTCTTCTTTTGTCAAATATTTTACATTCTCCTTCTACATGTGAGGAGTACTATGATTTTTAATTCACGTACATGTCTTTGTTCCTAATATGAAGGATACATGCAACAAGCTTTCGTATAATTATATTCTTCTATTATTAATGATGCACAGGCCTTATATTAAATTTCATGTGGTTACGTCCTACCATGTGTCTTCATACGATTACCAACCAAAGACGGCTTGATAGACTGTCAGTGTAATTTTTTTCCATACAGAAGCACATCTCTGCTATCCGCGATATATAAGCACATCTCTACTGCCCGCAGCAACGCGCGGGGTGTCAACTAGTTTATATAAAGAGGGAGCAGATGATATTATGCGAAGATGTGTTCCATAATATGAACAAAAGGAGATATTGCGGAAATTTCATGGTAGTGCCTATGGAGGACATCATGTTGGAGATAGAACCGCACAAAAGGTTCTACAATTAGGTTTTTACTAGCCTACCCTTTTTAAAGATGCAAGAAAATTTGTATTATCATGTGATGAATATCAACGAGTTGGTAATATTTCTAGACGCAATGAAATGCCTATGAATTACTCTCTTGTTATTGAACCATTTGATTGTTGGGGATTTGACTTTATGGGTCATTTTCCCCTTCAAAAGGTTATACTCGTATTCTTGTTGTTGTTGACTATGTTACTAAGTGGGTACAAGCCATACCTATGAAAAGTGCTAATGGTGAGACCTCTTTAAAAATGCTTAAGGATATTATCTTTCCTAGGTTTGGAGTGCCTAGGTATCTTATGACTGATGGGGTTCTCATTTCATTCACGGTGGCTTTAGAAAGATCCTTGCTAAATATGATGTTAATCATATAATTGCTTCAGCTTATCATCCCCAAACCAATGGGCAAGTAGAACTATCAAATAGAAAAATTAAATCCATCTTGCAAAAGACTGTTAATAGATCTAGAAAAAATTGGGCTAAAAAGTTGAATGATGCTTTATGGGCTTATAGAACTGCTTGTAAAAATCCTATGGGAATGTCTCCTTACAAAATGGTTTAAGGGAAAGCTTGCCACCTGCCTTTAGAATTAGAACACAAAGCTTATTGGGCAGTGAAAGAACTTAATAGAGACTTCAAACTTGCTGGTGAGAAAAGATTATTTGACTTAAGTTCGTTAGACGAGTGGAGGAGTGAAGCATATGAAAATGCTAGACTCTTTAAAGAAAAAGTTAAAAGATGGCATGACAGGAGAATTCTTAAAAGAGAGTTCCATGTTGGTGAGAAGGTTCTATTGTATAGGTCTCGTCTCAGATTTTTTGCAGGAAAACTACTCTCAAAATGTGAAGGACCTTTTTTTATTGAAGAGGTGTATCGTTCAGGTGCAATAAAAATGTCTTCCTTAAAACATAACACTACACAAGTGGTGAATGGTCAGAGACTCAAGCACTATATTTCTGGAGATTCTTACAATGAAGATATTGATGTTATTCAAATGGTGACTCCAGAAATTTTTATCGAAGACCAAATTCAGAAACCTGCAGAGTCCGCTTTTGAATAGGTAACAGTTCTGGTAAGAAAAGCTCCACGAAAAATCTGTCAATTTATATTTTTGCAGTTTTTATCTAACATGGAAAGCAATGAGTAGAAAGAGGGACGGAAACGGAGCTTGGGTGGCTCACACCACCCCGTGGCGTGGGCCCACCTGGCCGCTTCACCAGGGGGGTGGCCACCCCGGAGCCCGTCTCCGACCCGTTTTCTCTCAGTACTTTCCTTTTGTTGTTAAACTTCGTAATATATAATCCCCCAGACACCCCGAGGTTCGTATATCGAGTTCTCATCGTGTTTTTGTTTTGATCTGTTTCTATCAGGAACTATTCTTAAAGTTTAGAGGCACAATGGTCTCCGCCAATGATAAGGGCAAGGAGCCTGCGAAAGATGATCTCCAAGACTCTGAGCAGGAGGAGGAGATCGAGAGTGAAGTTGAAGAGGAGGCAAAGGAAGACCACCATCCGCACACCAGCACCACCATTGCAAGTATTGGAGTGGTGGCAAATCCTACCAAGTTCAAAAGGACCGCATGGATGTCCACCGGAGGGAAGGTTCCGCGTCATTTCTTGGCTTCATGGTCACCTCCTCCACGCACCAAGAATCCCTTCCATACCCTTATTCATGAGCAGCAATTCCAGAATATGCCCAAGGAAAAACTACCCTCCAATTGGGATATGCCTCGTTCTAACCATGCAGGAAAAGAATACTTCGAAGAGGAAGAGTGGGGAAAGAATCGCAAGAGCTGGGATTCATAGCCTAACATGATCATGAACCGCATTAAGCACAATTCGGAGTTGATTCGTACTCTCACCTTCGCGATTGAGGACTTGAGGGAATTGATTGAAAAGCTCATCGAGAGAACACCACCACCACCGAAGGAGTAATTCGTCATCAGGTTTTGGCATCCCCTTGGTTTGTTCCAAGCTTGGGGGAGTGTCGCGGTATCATATCATTATCTTTTCTCTTTTTACCTTTTTATGTAGAGTCATATCATGAATAGAGAATTTATCATATAGGATGGTTTGCATTATGGAAGTATCTCTCCTCTCATTAGTTATCTATGTATCCCTTGGTGTGAGTTGCCGTTATGGAATATTAATGAGAAGTTCTATCATTTATTTATTTTGCACATCTTATTTTAGTTTGCAATTTCTGTTATATGATTGATCTTGTTGTTAGTATTGGTATCACTTTGGGATCATTAAGTAAATTTAGTTGGTTTTGGCAAACCTGGCTCGGTCAGTAGCAACACTATTATGAGAATTGAATGAAAAGGATAAAAGTACTCTTAAGAAATATAATTTCGTCATCTTTCTTTCTTGATTGGCTCATAATCTTAGTATTCTCTAGTTAAGATCTTTTGTGCTTCCAAGGAAGATTGCATGTTTGTTTTTATCACTTGTATATTTTCTTGTTTCCTTGAACTCTTATGCTTGCTACCCAGACTTGCTAGCCAAAAACCTATACTGAGCGGGAATGCTTCTCGTGTATCCAATCCTTAAACCAAAAAACTATGCCATTTGTGTCCACCATACCTACCTATTAGCATTATTGCTATTCCAAGTAAATTCATGTTTTTATCTACCTTCTGAATTAAACTTATTATGTGAAAATTAGTGATTAAAGCTCTCACGAACTTGATGGCACACTTTACTTTCTTGCACTTAATAAACTTGAACCATTGTGCCCATCTATGTTGCATATATGCTTGCGTTTTGTAAGTTGTGAATTAGCAGAGCCATGTTACCATGGGGAACGCTTTCAACATTGCACTTTATTTAGTTGATATCATGTTCTTTTTCTTATGGATCCCGACGGTGTGAAATGAAAGAGGAGCTTGTAAGGCTCATGGAGTTTGTATATGTGTTAGAGAAACGCCTAGGCAGCTAGTCTAAGCCATGCCTAATCATGGTGGAAACGTGTAGCATAACCATAGTGAGTAATAAGTGAAGCATCCTCAATAAAAAAACCTATGCAGATAGGAAATAAAAAACCTATGCAATTAGGAAATAAAAGGACCGCTGAGATGCTCATTGTCTGCTTGCCTTGTCATTTTTATATGTGAAAGCTTCCATATCATCGGGCAAGGGGTACCCCGTTGGCGGTTCTCTATGATACACATGTACTTACAATGACAAGAACTTACCTGTGACTAAAGTTGAGTAGCATGAGGAACGGTACTCGTAAGCAAGGGGCATGAGATTTTCAGCTTATAACTTGTCAAGCATATCCTCATATTTGTTCACTTTAACCTTAAACACCTAAAGATGCTTATGATAGGGGTAATGAGAGCTAAAAGCTAATAAGTACCATAATTTTTGGAAGCTCTTTATGAAACTTGAAATCCCTGCTTCCCTCTGCGAAGGGCCTATCTTTTACTTTTTAGTTGAGTTAGTAAACCTATTACTTTCTATCTCAAGCAAGTATTTGAATTGTTGTGTTTCATTCATTCATATGATGATTTATTCAATCATGTTTCTTATGTTCCTTGTTTTGCACGCTGCTCTTATCTTAGTGAATATTACTTTGAAAGATATCATTGAAAACCCCATTATGTTTGAACTCCTGCAAATTGTTAACCGTTCTTTGACCAAGAACAAAGTTTGCCATTACCAATTATGATTTACTTTGTGTATCTTTATTGTGTTTCCTTTACTTATTGCAAGTTAAGTTATATAATAGTGAGTTGTCTTCTATTATGATTTGTGTATTGATGAATGTGATGCTTCTTGTCCCTATTATTTTATTGACACTTCACTCCATAAACCTGAGGTCATGTTTATTGAGCTCAGTTTTCACTTGGGGACAAGCGAAGTCTAAGCTTGAGTTGATACGTCCATTTTGCATCACTATTCTATATCATAATTTACTGTTATTCATTGATATATTTCATATTAAGAGATGATACTTATGTTATTTCATCTGTTTTTGCATGGTTGATGACTTTTGGAGGATGGACCGCTGAAGTCAGGATTCTGATGGAAAAGGCACTGTTTGGAGGCAAAATTCGCGAAGATCAGAAAATCCCGGAAAATATATGGAAAATCCTATTTTTCCAGAAGACGAAGGAAGCTTGAAGGGGGAGCAGAGATGAGCTATAGGGGCCCACACCACCCCCTGGCGCGGGCCACCCTAGGTCGCGCCACTAGGTGGTGTGGCCACCCTGGCCCACCTCTACCTCTGCTCTTTAGCGTATATAATCCTCCCAAAATACTAAGACTCAGGGAGCAACCACAGAAAGGTTCCGCCGCCTCTGCGGGGCGGAAACTACAGAGAGAGAAAGAGCTCTTCGGCAGGCAGAAATTTGCCGGGGAAATTCCTTCCCGGAGAGGGGAGATCGTCGCCATCAACAACACCATCAAGCTGGACTTCATCGGAATCATCATCATCATCACCACCATAATCTCCACCAGCACCATCATCACCAGTCCATACCGCTGTAACAGTTGGGTTGAATCTTGCATAGTTCTTAGGGGAAACTTTCCCGGTGTTGATTACTTGTTGTAGTTGATGCTATTGAGTGGAACCATCGAATTATCATTCATCTTCAGATTGTTACTTTTCATTATTTCATCTCTGATCTTGATCCATATGATGTCTTGTGAGTAGTTCATTTAGTTCTTGAGGACATGGGAGAAGTCATGTTGTTAGTAGTGGAATTGTGTAGAGAAAGATTCAATGGTTTGATATTTAAGTTGTGGTGTTATTCTTCTAGTGGTGTCATGTGAACGTCGACTACATGATACTTCACCTTTATGGGCCTAGGGGAATGCATTATGTATTTGGCTACTAATCGTAGGGGTTGCCGAAGTGACAGAAACATGAACCCCCGTTAGGAAACCTTTGCACAAGGGAGTGTAGGAGATCAAAGTTTAAGGCTGTGGTTAGGTTTTATCTTAATTACTTTCTTGTAGTTGCGGATGCTTGCAAGGGGTATAATCACAAGTATGTATTAGTCCTAGGAAGGTCACTACATTAGCACAGGTTCACCCACACAACACTTATCGAACTAAAGAAGATTAATCAACTATATGAAGCGAAAGCACTTGACGATATTCCCATGTGTCCTCGAAAACGTTTGGTCATCTTAAGTAATATAACTGGCTTGTCCTTTGCTAAAGAAAGAATTGGGCCACTTGTTGCAATTATTATTATTGTCTTTTATTTACTCGTACTTTATTTATCTGCATTATCAAAAACCCCTAAAAATCCGTTTGCTAAGTATTTACAGAGAATTCCTGCTCTAGGCCACTCGTCAACACCTTCTGATCCTCGTTGGGTTCGACACTCTTACTTATCGAAAATACTGCGATACACCCCCTATACTTGTGGGTCATCAGATGCCAGCGATGATGACATTAGTATCGAAGGAGAGGAATGCAGAGGTCGAATCACTAGTGCCCTCTACTTGGCACGCCAGATGTCGTGTGTCAGAACACAGACACCGAGGATGTCTCACACCCCCATTTTGGTTCGGCGATGGGCACTAAGGTAATATGCCCTCATCTCACACATATATCACACATAGGACACATGATGTTTTTACTCAGGTTCAGGCCACCCTTCGGCTAACAACTTTATGTCCTACTTTGCTAGATTATCTTGTGGATATCTTACAATGAGATCAATAATCTAGTGTCATGGAGCTGCTTTTAACTAGCTTCTACGATTCTCGGGCTTCCACTTTCTTTCTATCTCACCATCTCTCCCTAAGAATATCTCAGTTCTAGCTCTTCTCTCGTTCTCATCTTGCTCTCTCAAAATCATCTTCTAAAACCTTCCTCCTAAAAAATTCCTCCCCTCTGCTATGGCTAAGGCCCTCCATTTATATTAAATGGGGGTACCGCAGTGGTCGGCGCGCATGCGGCTTCCTATCATTCCTGGGATCCACTACCTCCATGCCACGTGGTGTGGCAGAAGATGGGTGGTGCTGCTAGCCACTCCTGGTTGAGGGAAGTGCCTTTGACTATTCCTTGGTTGCAGGCGGCGCTCCGCAACAATTGATGGCGATAGGACAACACAGGGCGCGTGTTGTCATGTTGGGACTACAGTGCCCACGCTCCCTTTAATGTCGTATGCAGGTGCAGGGATAGGGTCGACACATGTTTCCCATGCCGCCCCATGCGTTGCTATTGGCGCAGTCCTTGTTGATGCGTGTTCCCGGGTTGCGCCTGGCTTGGGAGTGCTTGTCGGTTTTGCTTTCCTACAACAAACCAAGTTAAGTCCTCAAGCTGCTATGATTTTTACCTGAAGGACCAGCTGGAGACATCTTTGTGTCATGCTCCGCACTCTCCCGGCTAACGGTAACCCCGAGGTAATCAGGTGATCCTCCCTTGCCCACGTGTCAAGGCGCAGTATGCGGGACCCCTAGTCCCATTGCACCGACAATGTGTCAAACCATGCTCAAGAAGCCCAACAAAACCCATAGGAGTGCAACTAACACATGGAATGGTGCACCAGTGTGACATAAGTTGCTTCACCACATCTATTGGAGTTTGTATGGTCATGTGTATCACCGTATTTTGGAAAATTGCACATGCAATGGCTGTCCAGAGACTCCATGTGTCAAACCATGGTCAAGAAGCCCAACAAAACCCATAGGAGTGCAACTAACACATGCAACGGTGCACCAGTGTGACATAAATTGCATCACCACATCTACTGGAGTGTATATGGTCATATGGATCAAGGTGGTTTGGAAAAGTACACATGTAATAGCTCTAGAGACTCCATGTATCAAACCATGGTAAAGAAGCCCAACAAAACCCATAGGAGTGCAACTGACACATGGAATGGTGCACTAGTGTGACAGAAGTTGCATCACCACATATATTGGAGTGTGTGTGGTCATGTGGAGCAAGGTGGTTTGGAAAAGTGCACATGCAATGGTTATCTAGAGACTCTATGTGTTAAACCATGGTAAAGAATCGCGACAAAACCCATGGGAGTGCAGCTGAAACATGGAATGGTGCATCGGTATGACAGAAGTTGCATTTATACATCTATTGGAGTGTGTGTGGTCATGTGTATCAAGGTGGTTTCGAAAATTACACATGCAATGGTTGTCCAGAGACTCCATGTGTCAAACCATGGTCAAGAAGCCCAACAAAACCCATATGAGTGCAACTGACACATGGAAATGTGCACGAGTGTGACAGAAGTTGAATCACCACATCTATTGGAGTGTGTTTGGTCATGTGGATCAAGGTGGTTTGAAAAAGTGCACATGAAATGGCTCTAGAGAATCCATGTGTCGAACCATGGTCAAGAAGCCCAATAAAATCCATAGGAGTGGAACAGAGACATGGAATGGTGCACCAGTGTGATAGAACTTGTGTCACCACATCTATTAGAGTGTGTGTGGTCATGTGGATCATGGTGGTTTGGAAAATTACACCTGCAATGTCTCTAGAGACTCCATGTATCAAACCATGGTCAAGAATCCCAACAAAACCCACAAGAGTACAGCTGACACATGGAATGGTGCACCAGTATGATAGAAGTTGCATCACCATATCTATTGGAGTGTGTGGTCTCACGTGGATCAAGCTAGATTGGAAAAGTACACATGAAATGGTTTTCTAGAGACTCCATGTGTCAAACCATGATCAAGAAGCCCAAAAAAACCATAGGAGTGCAAATGACACATGGAATGATGCACCAGTGTGACATAAGTTGGATCATGAGATAAATACTATGGCTTGACATGGTAGTTACAACAATCACCCAACTCAAGAAAAAATACAGTATATCCTTACACCACGAGATAAATACTAACAGTACTCACAACCCAATATTATGTTGGGTTCGCGGCATAGAAAACAAAAAAATCCTATGATGAGAACTATACGCCAAGATCTATCTACTAGATACAGAGCAACGGGTGGATATACATCCATAGAGAACTTACACTCGAAGACAAGAAAGCTTTGTTAATGAGATGGAACTCGTGGATGATGTAGTCGTACACTTGCCGATCTCAAGATCGTGATGAAGTCCAGCAGGTCCGGCTCCAGCACTTCCTTCAGATCCAGCTCTAGCAAGTCCAGCACCACCAAGTCCAGCACCGCAAAGCAGCGGTGCATCCGTGATCGCACACACGTCCGGTACCCCGACAACCTCCGTCCCTCGCTCCAGCAAAGCAGCGGAAGCAGCAACTCCTTTCCAGATAAAGCCACCGGGAACATGTATCTCGCTAATCCGAGACCATGGGGGAATAATACTAGAGGGGGAGAGAGATCCTTCACGAGGAGGTGTCAGGAAGAAGGAGTGAGAGGGGGCCTTTTATAGGAGGAGGGGAGGGTGTCCCTTCACCTCCCCTATTCATGTGGTGGTAACCCCCTCCACATTAAAATGCCCCTTCACATTCTCTTTTAAAGTCTCCACTTTAAATGCATTAAATTTCTCCAAATTTAATGCTCTCTCATTTAATAAAACTCTTTTATTAATTTTATTCACAATTTTGTTAATTACTTTAATGAACAAACATTCACATAAAACCCCCTGCAACATTTCAATATTACATGCAGAACCAATTTCAGCAATTTCACCTGAAACAGTTTCGGTGTCTATTGAAATAATTCCAGCACTATCTTAAATCTTTATCTAAAACATATTTGCTCCAAATGGTGTCGGTGTCCCTTAAGTGTGTCACCCTACGGTTCACTAATAATGCAGACATGATCGAGACCCCTCTCCGATCAATAATCAGCAGCGGGACCTGGAGATCCGTACTGATTCCTACATATTCAACGATGACTCTTTTGATCGTGTGAACCTTTAACGTTGTAACTAAATCCCTTTGTCTCGCGATATATTACATGTCCGAGATTCGATCATTGGTATCCAAATACCTAGTTTGATCTCGTTACCGACATGCACTCTTTTCTCATTCCCGTGATATAACATTCTAGTGATCACATCACTTGCTTGCAAGCTATTTCAATGTGATATCACCGAGAGGGCCCAGAGTATATCTATCCGTCATCGGGATGGACAAATCCCACTCTTGATCCATGAGCCTCAACATAACACCTTCGTAGCACTGAACCCACCTTTATAGTCACCTTGTTACAGTGTGATGTTTGATGTTATCAAGATACTCTTCCGGTGTTAGCAATTAACATGATCTCATGGTCTAAGGACTAAGATTACTTCGTATGATGTTATAGAAATATAAACATAATGACTCTGATCGTAATGCTATACTTTGGATGAATGTTCATCACATCATTCAACCAATGTTGTGACCTCGTTATTAACAACATCCAATGTCCATGATCGGGAAACCTTGATCATCTTGTTAATCAACAAGCTAGTTTATATGAGAGGTAGTACTAGGAAATTTGTATTTTGTTTATTAAACACACATGTATTAACATTTCCAATTAATACAATTATAGCATGCAAAATAAACATTTATCATAAACATGGAATAAGATAATAACCACTTTATTATTGCCTCTCGGGCATATTCCCTTGAGTCTCCCACTTGCACTAGAGTCAATAATCTAGTTTGTAAACTTGTATATACAACACCTAGGTGTTGAATATACGCGTTTGCTAGTGGTTAACATAACTTCTGGATCTGGCACATTCAGGTCCGTGTGTATTTGCATGTCTTTGCGTCTCTACGCATCACCCATTCTCAAATGAGGTAGCATTGTATAAATTTGGTCCTTTGGTGAGACCATTAGTTCGTTCAGGTTAAAATATGTTGATATTATTGTCATACAATATATCTTCATAGTATTAGCCCACTTTGAACCACACCTAGTTTGATAGCAAACTTCTTAACACAGATGCCCTCCTTTGCTGCTACTATAGTGTCAACACCCGGATTTTTAATCCCAGATGCCCATTATGCCATACCTCGCAATCCTAGGATTACCATTTTTGCGAGACATAACGGATTGGATATCACAGTACATCATCCATTACAAACCATACATAAGGTCTTACACAAATAAGTATCTCATGATCCAGTCTTAATACAACAAGCAGCGGAAATAAAAGATAAGCGTAGCGGTGGGGTCCATCTTCAGGGGCACAGGCAATGCTGACGAAGGCAGATATTCCTAGTTATCATAGCCATCCTGCGGGCCATCATCTTGATAGTCTCCTTCATAGTCTGGCCATGAGAATAGCCAGGGACAAAAGCCAGGAGTACTCTTTAAGTACTCGCAAACTACCACAAACAAGTAGTATAGTGCTAAGTTAAAGTGCTAAATCTAAGTTTAACTATAAAGTTAAGTTTGAAACCTAAGCTGAGTTCTGAAGCAAAGAAAGATAAAATAAAGTTCAAGAATCACTTAAGTTGGGAAGCTATTATCATAAACACAACCCTGTTGTGGTCAAGTCAAGATTCATCATTCATTTCATAAGTTGTTTCTAAAACATCTGACAATGAAACAGTATGGCCATTCCAAATGTCCATAACCGTGGATGCGGCTATTCGAATAGTTTGACACTCTGCAGAGGTGGTACACTTTCACCACAAGATTCGATACATCTGTCAGGGATAACCCTGAATCATCATACTTAGTATGCAGATAATCAAACATAACCTTTCCTTTACACACCCTAGTATAAGAACCTCTCCTATGAGCATGGCCTCCCAACCATGACCATCTGTCATCTTGGGCACTACATAGGTGGACATCATTGAGAGATAGCCTCAGCTCAAACCTCTCCTGCGAGGGAACTAATACTAATGCATATAAGCTTCCGGCTAAGCCTTACCCAATTCAGGTAGTGTGGTTGTACGGTAAATTTGGAATGGTATCGCATTCGAATCCAACCATCAGTTTTATCAAAGGGTTAAGGCCCATGTCTCAACATTTTCACCATAATAAACCATTTGTGTTTCTCAACACATGTCAAAACATCTCAATAGAATGACTCATCATTCCAAGGTTTTCACAATTCATTTTCACCAAGTGTTCCCATCTAAAGTGACTCAAGTTTTGATCTACTCTAAACTACTAAGTTAAGAGTGTTCACTAAGGTGGAACAATGATGGGATCAATCTCATGCCATAGAATGACATCAAAAGGGTTCTAAATAGGTCAAGTTTTATACTCTTTATGCTACCTTCAAAACAAGTAAAGAACTTTGAGTGAAATAAAGGAAGTAAGGCTTGAACATAAACTTGGGGTACTAATAGTCAAAGTGATATGACTGACACATGCCTATAGCATCTTTGATCAAGTTATCTAGCTTAATCCTAACTTGCTAACAATAGCTTGCAAGTGTTAGATTGCATTGTTAATGGTGGCTTACAAGTACAACTTGCAAGGGTTAACTTGGATAGTGCTAGCTTGCCAATAATAGCTTGCCTTGGTTGGTGCAGTGGTTGAAGTTTTCTTCTTCTTCTTGGTAGAACTCCTCCTCCTCATAAGCTTGGTCGGTACTATCTTCTATAACTACATACGGAGTACACAATCACCAAACAATACTTAACTAGTCTAATTAGTACTCTAAGGCACACAATTGATGTTATCATCACAAGCATCACAAGTTTTATTCACTAGCTTCCTCCTTTTTATTTTAGAAAAGTAATTTCTACTCATTGAAAAATTAACTAAGATTTAATATTCACCACTTAAAATATGGGATCATGTAGACACATGTCATCACCACATATTCTAACCTGTGGGAATGGGATTTAAGGGTTGGATCCTAATTACTTTGGTTTAAGTTCATTATTTAATGATTTAAAGTGACTAGAAATGCCTATATAGCATTTTTTTGGTACTAGTCCAAAGTCACTGCATGTAAACCTTAATATTATTACATATTCAGATAGGTATGGTTAAATGTAATTTTTGAGAGTTGGAATCAACTCAAAATCTATCTTGGTTGATTTTATAAAAATGTTGCAAGGTGCAAATGCTTCTGTCTTATTATTTTTACTAGGAGAGATCTCTAACTCTAATTGAATTATATCCAACGGGCTTGGGTAGATCTTTTCAGTAGCTTTCTAACAAAATTGGAATCACTCCATTTGGATTTGTAAATCTCTCTAAATTGGATTTTAAACTAAGGGACAGAACTAGGTTTAACTAAAATAGAAAAATCCTAATTCAAACTAACTAGGTTGCGCGGGAACGCTAACGGGCCGGCCCAGTGACACTACGCGGCGCAGGGCTCAGCTGATAGGGGGTCCACCGGTCAGCGGCTCATAACGCGTGAAGCGGTACGGGTTGATGTGGGTCATTGGATTAGAACGGGGATCAACGGCTGGGGATCGTCGTCGACGACGGACCTGTCACCGGCAAACTCTAACCCTAACGGCTCAGTGGGGGTGCTTAGGGGGCGTACCAGGGCTCCAGCAACGACGGCGAGGCGGGCAAACGGACTAGTGGTCGACGGCGAGCTCAGGGACGGTCGAGGCAACTCCAGGGGTGGTCGCAATCAGCGGCGCCCTTCTCCTCCAGAGGTGGCCTGCTCCGGTGCAATTCCGGCGAACGGCTGCTCGCGCTGCTCCGGCTAGAGGTGGGGAAGGGTCAGTGGCAAGAGGGAAGGTGAGTGGTGTGCTGAAACTGGCTGGGGAAGGCCTCTATTTATAGGGCAACGACGCGACCGAGAAGGATGGGCAGGCGACTCCGGCGAGGGTTGCACAGCGAGCTAGCGGCATGGCTCGAGGTAGGGGACGGTCGCTGGTCTCCTAGCGGTGCTCTACGTGATCAATGCGGGACTAGGAGCGGTGGCGTTTGGTCGGGCGGAGCTGACGCTCTGAGCGGCAGAGACGGTGGCTTGACGGCGAGCGGTGGCTGTGAGGCGTTGGACGGCAAATGGGGGTGTCTGGCATGCTCCCTGGGTCATGGCGACGCCTTGGGTGCGGGCTGCGGTCGAGCGGCGGCTTGTGCACTTGTGTCGGGCACGGCGCTCTAGCGTGTGCTCGGCATGGCGTAGCTGCTCTGGGCGTGGGGGTTTTGTGGTGGTCCACTGCTTGGCCTGGCTCGGGGAGGGGACAGTGGGCGGTGGTGAGGTGCTGGCTATCTCCTAGACATGGAGAGATAGGGGGAGGTGGTCTGCTGCGGTGGTGACCAAGTTGGCCGGCGAGGTGGGCTCGGCATGGCATGGCTTTGCCAATAGGGGGTAGGGGAGTGGGGTGTAATTGCATGGTTAGATCATCAGGAGACAATGGGAGCAAATGGGGGTCAAATGGGAGACAAGTTTGGCCAGAACACTATTCAAAATAGTGAATTTGGTTTTGTTTGAAATCTGTCCACAAGGTGTTTGATGAAATGGCCGCATGAACTTTACTTTTGAATTTTTTGGTGCGTGTGCTAGTACTAAGCTTGAGACTCTGTGTGTGCTTGGGTTTTGAAAAATGAGTTGGTTTGAGTGGTTTTTGAAATAGTGGGATCTTCCCATATGCAATGGATTCAATTTTCAACTGTCATTTAAATTTAGGGTTTGAATGTTTTCGGCAGATCACAAAGTGGGCATTGGTACAACATTATGTGTACTAGAAAGGGGTGCAAAGATCCACATTTGTTTCTGTTAAGTTTTGAGTACTAGGAATAGCCAAAGTAGGCATGATAGTTAATTTGGCCAAAATGACCATTCACTTCATTTATTCATTTTGAGTTGTTTTTCTTTGGGAAAAGTTTGGGAATGATGTAGATGATGTTTATTTCACCTAATAATCATTTTACAAGCAATGAATCACAGAACCATGGCAATTCAAATCAACTCCTAATTTAAATGCACACACATATGAATGCTTTCATATTTTGAAATGGAAAGGTTTTTGTTAACCCTAATTTTGATGATTTCGATCTTGATAAGCTTGGATCAAAGTTTTGGGATGTTACAAACCTTCCCCCCTTAAACAAAATCTCGTCCTGAGATTTACAAAGAAAACTAGGAACTAAAGAGATCTAGGAACTCTGTCCTAATGTAATCTTCTCGCTCCCAAGTGGCTTCCTCCTCGGTATGGTTGCTCCACTGAATCTTGAGAAACTTGATACTCTTGGTCCTGGTGGTTCTGTAGGCTTCCTCTAAGATACGGATGGGCACTTCACGATATGTCAGGTCATTGTTGATCTCTACCGCTCTGTGATCGATGTTCTTGAAAACTTCAGTCTTCTCCAGCACTTCCAAGCATTTGCGAAGTAACGAGATATGGAACACATTGTGGATGGCTGACATATCTTCAGGCAGTTCCAGTTGATATGATACTTCTCCTCGACGGTTTAGAATCTTGAATGGCCCAATATATCTGGGGGCTAACTTTCCTTTCAGACTAAAGCGTTGGGTTCCTATCAACGGCGAAACCTTGAGATATACATAATCTCCGACATTGAAAGTCAGGTCTCTTCTTCTCTTGTCAGCATAACTCTTCTCTCTGGACTGGGCGGTCTTGAGGTGCTCACGGACTTTGTGAACCTTCTCTTCAGCTTCTCGGAGAATGTCGGGTCCAAAGATCTGACTCTCTCCTACTTGTGACCAATTCAAACGGGTGCGACACTTTCTTCCATATAGGAACTCAAATGGTGCCATCTGCAAACTAGCTTGATAACTGTTGTTATATGAGAATTCTATGAAAGGCAGGCAGTCTTCCCATTTTGATCCATATTCCAACACACAAGCTCTAAGCATATCCTCTGGGATCTGGTTGACTCTCTCAGTCCGTCCATCAGTTTGCGGGTGATAAGCGGTGCTAAAGTTCAACTTGGTTCCTAATCCTTCCTGAACTTTTGCCAAAATCTCGAGGTGAACTAGGTTCCTCGATCTGATACTATGGTCTTGGGGGTTCCATGCAGACTAACAATCCTAGCAATGTACAGCTCTGCTAGCTTCGCACTCTGGTAGGTAGTCTTGACAGGTATAAAGTGGGCTACCTTGGACAGTCTATCAACTATGACCCAGATTGAGTCATTCCCCTACTAGAAGTAGGCAAACCGGTGATAAAGTCCATTCCGACGGAATCCCATTTCCATTCCGGAATCTGCAATGGTTGCAACAGTCCTGCAGGTCTCTGATGCTCTTCTTTGACTCTTTGACACATGTCACACTTGGTGATGTAGCTTCCGATTTCCCTCTTCATCTTGTGCCACCAAAATGTTTCTTTCAAATCTTGATACATCTTCGTTCCTCCGGGGTGGATAGAATAAAGAGTATCATGAGCTTCCTTCATGATAACTTGCTTCAGCTCCGAATCTATTGGCACACAGATACGTCCTTTGTACCACAACACTCCTTCTTCGTCTTCAGTGAATCTAGGTACCTTTCCTGTACCAATACGATGTTTGATACCGTCGATACTTTCATTCCCCTTCTGGGCTTCCTTGATTTGGCTAATCAAAGTGGGTTGAAGTTCAATGCTAGCTAAGAATCCTTTGCTAACCAATTCAGTCCTGAACTGCTCTAACTGCTCATACAAACTTGGCTGCTTCTCCTTGATCATGGTGTTTAGCCTACACGGCAATCTGCTAAGAGCATCCGCTACCACATTGGATTTTCCGGGGTGATAGTGAATGTCAAGGTCATAATCCTTGATTAACTCTATCCATCTCCTTTGCCTCATATTCAGCTCCTTCTGAGTGAAGATATACTTCAAGCTCTTATGATCCGAGTAAATCTCACAGCGATTACCCATCAGATAATGACGCCATGTCTTCAATGCCAGCACTACGGCTGCTAACTCAAGATCATGGGTCGGATAGTTCTTCTCATGGTGCTTCAGGTTTCGAGACAGATAAGCGATGACTTCGCCTTCTTGCATCAATACACATCTAAGACCAATCTTGGATGCATCACAATATACATCAAACGGCTTCTTGATGTCCGGCATGATCAAAATTGGGGCTGATATCAATCTCTTCTTCAGCTCCAGGAAACTGGCTTCACACTTGTCTGTCCATTCAAACTTCTTGTCCTTCTTCAACAATTGGGTCATGGGTCTGGCGATGCTCGAGAACCCTTCTACGAACTCGCGGTAGTATCCTGCTAATCCGAGAAATGCACGGACTTGGGTTTGAGTGGTTGGGGCTTCCCATTCTTTGACATCTTTGATCTTGGCAGGATCAACAGAGACTCCTCCGGCAGACACAATATGTCCAAGGAATCCAACTTCTTTCAGCCAAAACTCACACTTGCTGAACTTGGCATATAGCTGATGCTCTCTCAGGGTTTCTAGGATGATTCTCATATGTTGCTCATGCTCTTCTTCTGACTTGGAGTAGATAAGGATGTCGTCGATAAACACAACTACAAACTTATCTAGGAAATTCATAAAGATCTTATTCATGAGATTCATGAAATAAGCAGGGGCATTGGTTAATCCAAAAGACATAACCGTGTACTCATATAAACCATAGCGAGTAGTAAAGGCGGTCTTCGGAATATCCGTTGCACGATTCTTAAGTTGGTGATAACTAGTCCTAAGATCAATCTTTGAGAATACCTGGGCTCCAGTCAACTGATCAAATAGATCCTCTATCTTAGGCAAGGGGTACTTGTTCTTGATGGTGACGTCATTCAACTTTCTATAATCTCTACACAGACGGTTGCCTCCATCTTTCTTGTCGACGAATAACACTGGTGATTTCCATGGCGAGGCGCTTGGCTAAATCAAGCCGGTTGCTAACATGGCATCTAACTGCTTCTTCAACTCAACTAACTCTGAGGGGTTCATGCTATAGGGTCTCTGGGATATGGGTCCGGTTCCGGGGATTAGTTCGTAATGAACTCAATATCCCTATCCGGGGGCATACCCGGCAATTCATCTAGGAATACGTCGGGGTATTCACAGACTACTCTTACTTGGTCTATGGTGGGTAGGGCTAGACTCTTGTTGCACTTGAATTGGCCAGGTAAGGTTTCAGATATATGCTCTACTGTTACTCCAGAACTACTGGTCATGGTGATGGCTTTCTTAGCACAGTCTATCAGTCCTTTATGCCTTGACATCCAGTCCATACCTAGTACTACTTCCAATCCTTTGGTTCCAAGTACTATTAGGTTGGCGTAAAAATCTATCCCATGTATTCTGATAGGTACAGCTTTGCAAATTTTTCTAGCTTTTGTAGTTGAACCGGGGATTTGAACTATCATGACATGCTTCAGCTTGGTTGGGTGAATCTTACTAGTGCATGCAAATTCTTCGATGACAAATGAATGTGATGCTCTCGAATCAAACAATACTCTTGCTAAACCGAGTTGACAGAAAACATACCCAGCACTACATCTGGCGCTTCTTGGGCTTCTTCTACGTTCATGTGGACGAGACGACCGTTGCGGTTATGAGGGTTCCCTGGGGCAAATCTTCTCCCTGGTTGGACACGATGCTGTTGTTGAGCTGGGGCATTTACATTGGCAGTGGCGGCAGTCTTCTTGGGACACTCATTGGAATAGTGACCCTTCACTCCACACTCGAAACAGGTGATCTGGGACTTGTCCTTGATTGTGACAGGCACAACATTGCTGCCAGTTCTAGGTGCAGTGTTGTTGTTGTTGTTGTTCTTGGGAGGGGCACGGTTGAAATTGTTGGCATTGCCGGAGTTGTGATTGTTTCCTCCGGACTTCAGATTGCCTCCGCTACGGTTGGGGTAGCTTGGGCGAGACATTGGGGGTCGGTTGTTCCTTGGTGCATATCCTGGTGAGGGGTTGGGACGGTACTTTTGGTGACTGTTGGATCCTGATTGTTGCATCATATGATGTTTGTGGTTATCGTTTGCCTGGTTAATCTTCCCTTCCATCTGAATGGCAGAGTCGACTAGCTCTTCGAGATCCTCGAAGCGGATGTTGACGAGTACAGTCTACATCTCATCATGCAGTCCATTCAAGAATCTCTCCTTCTTCTTGACCTCTGTGTTGATCTCATCAGGGGCGTACCTTGCAAGCGACATGAATCTGTCACGGTATTCCACCATAGTCATTCTGCCTTGCTTTAAGTCACGAAACTCATCTCTTAGTCTGGTGACTAAACCTTGCGGCACGTGAGTGCGGCTGAACTTGACTTTGAAGGCTTCCCATGTCATCACTTGACCATGGTTCATATTGCAGATACTAGTCCACCAAGCTCTTGCATCTCCCACCAGATAGTGGGTGGCGAAGAGAACTTTCTTGTTGTCATCAACTCCTGCAACTTCTAAGTTGTTTTCCATTGTCTACAACTAGTCATCTGCATCTAGTGGGTTTTCACCCTAGTTGAAGATTGGGGGATTGGTATTCTAAAAGTTTTTAAGTTTGGATCCATGGTGATCCTGGTTTCCATGGTTCTAGTTGTTGAGAGCCATCTGGGCAATCTGCTGCAATGTTGCTAAGTTGGCTTGGCGTTCTGCCCTGCTTGCTTCCCTGTCTGTGATAAGATTCTGTAAGATCTGCCGCATTGGGTCTTGCGACGAGCTGCTCCCTCCTTGGTTTCCACGAGTCATCTGAAGATTGAGGTAGATAAAGGGGTAAGAGGGGAAAGTTCTATGGTTCATGGTTTTGATTTCAAGCTAAAAACTTTGAGTTTGACTTAGGTTTTGCAACTAATTTCATTTCATTCATGCAAACCAGCACACGATACAACACACACCACAACAATCAAAGGGAAAACAGATGGTTTGAAGAACCATTCTGCAAGCTACGATACAGTGGGACCGATACATCTCATGCTACGACAGTGCTCTAGTGCATCTACTCATCGTCGATGAAGTCGGAGTCCTCATCGTCAGTGTAGAAGTCCACAGCATCCTCCTCAGGAAAGTCATCATCATTACTGAGGTAAGAATCCATGTCTCCCTAGATGTCTTCACCCTCATATTCTTCTTCCTTGGCTGCAAGCTGGGCTTCTTTCTCCTTAACGGTCTTCTCGAGGTCGTCCACCTTCTTGCGAAGACGGGCGATGGTGCAATCCTTCTTGGCACGCTGGCGGCGAAGAGACTAGCGATCTTGGACGAGCAGTGCGAAAGTCTGGGCCTTCTGGTCGGCAATGGCACGGTTCTGGTTGGCTAACTTGTTGGGGATATACTTTCCGGGTATCCTCACAGTTCCTCACTGACCAGGGTGGCCCACTTCGGGTTAGAGCTTTGCTTCATGGGCGGCCCAGTCAGGGAGAGAATACGGAGTCCAGTCCAACTACGGGAAGGCCCAGAAGACTTACCGACTTAGGCCCATAGTGTTACTTGAAGTTCAAGATGTACTCTGTAACCGACTCTTAGTCGTAGCCGGATAGATCTCTCCTGTAAACCCTAGGCCGGATATCTATATAAGCCGTCCTAGGGAGAGCCTTTAGGGCATAGCACCAATACTTTAGACCGTCAACTCGCACAGGCGCAACCCGTGTAACCCATATTCCGGCTCTGCCGTATTACTGGATTGCTAGCAGGAGTAGGATCCGTCCAAAGCCGGCGGATTTGAACCTGGGTAAACTTGTGTGCTCACCGTCCCGGAATACCATGCGTCTCACACCCCTCTCTTCGGCACGCCTCGAGGACCCCCTCATGGTGTACTTGTCATCAATCTGACGACAGTTGGTGCCCACTGTGGGGCTCGTGAGCTTTGGATCTGCGTTCCGAGCGGAATCTGCAAGAATCGGAATCAGCGAGACTATCACCGTCGGTCGCATCCTCTACGCCAGCGACGTCCCTCTTGTCATTCTCGACGAGACTTGGATTCCGGCTAGGGAGGCTGTGACTGCCTACACAATCATGTCTTTTGGCGAGATCGATGTTTACATCGGTTTCGCTGAACCTGCCCCACCCACCCCAGCGGTGATGATAGAGGCAGAAGAATCTTCTGGGTCCCCTCTGTCCGCGGAGGCGGCAGAGTTCCGGATCTCAGAAAATCCTAATCCCACCCAGCCCGCACCAGCTGCAGAGATAGTGGAGAAATCCGAGCCTGAGAAAGACCTAGCTGTTAAAGCCGAGTCTGGAGTGGATCTCCTCGGAGAGACCGTATCCCAGATCGACCCACCCGCGGAAGTCGAAATCCAGGAGGAGCATATCAACGACACTGATTCTAGCTCTGATGATGCCGGGACAGACAGACCTTTCCTAAGGTACACACTACGACGTATGATAATGCAAGATGCAAGCACAGATGCAATTCTCGAAACCATCAAAAGTTTTGACATGGCTGATCGCAAAAGCCGCAGGTACCTCAGGAAGCACGCGTCGCACTTTGTCGGGTACGTGGGATCCAGATCCGGCTCTGTCGATGCTGGAGAAAACACCGACTCGGTGCTGGAGGCAATTGGAACAAACGCCGACGCACTCGCATCCTCGGATGAATCGATGACGTCAGCAGATTTCCAAAAGTTCTCCGTGGAATATGAAGAGGAGTACAACTCCAAGGCTGCAGAAGAAGGAGAGGCCATGGATGAAGGATCCGGGGAACACTCTCCTAAAGCGCAGGGTGACATGGACGTCGGAGATAATCCTGAGGTCCAGATGTCCGAAAGTACCGATCAGAGCTTGACTCCGGGAAACGGACCCAAAGCCGTCTTTGCTAACGGCGCTGCCAAGAAGGCAAAGAAGAAGAACAAGAAAAACAAGACCCTGGCAAAAGACCCTCTGGCAGAGGAGGTGATTGCCAGGGAATACGAGGAATACTCGGATGGAGCACTTATCCCAGAAGAGCCGAAAAAAGAAGAATCGATGGATGGACACGTGATCACTGAAGGTGCGCGTAAACTCATCGATGCTGCATTAACCACACCCATCCCTATAGCTGCAGAACTTACTGCTGAAGAGCTGGACGAAAGGGCCCAAGCCCTAGAAGCGCATCGTCAACAACTCCTGGATGAAGCCAAAAACATCGAGGAGGAGAACAAACGCATGGCAACTAAGGATTACATGTATCGGTTGCATCAGAAGACATGGAAGCGTCACACCAATGACGACCAATTCCCACATATCCGTGCCGTCCTTTTCGGAGATGAGACGGGGAAGCCACGGAAAGATAGCAAAGGAGATTGGGTATATCCAACCCCAGTACAGAATACCGGGGCGGCCCGAGAAATTCTATCGGCTAATCCAAGACCAGAGGAGATCCGTTTGGGTATTAAACTACTCAACAAGGGACTGGAGCAGCAAAAGGTTGCCCTGTCCGGAAGTCAAAAACTGGTCTCGGATTCCGACCAATGTCGAACAGATCCGGCATGGGTTGACGTGAGACCCCACCGCGTTCCGGAGCAGCATTATCGCCCCGAACGACGGGAGGACAATTATTCGAGAACCGGATCGTCAGGACAGCATCGCAGGACTACACGCGATTGGAGTAACGTCGCACCAGCGGCCGAGAAAGAGGCCATTGCTGCTCTAAATCCGAGGAATCCTCCCCGACGAGAATCTAACGATCGAAAGGGAGAAGATAAAGAGAATCGTCGGGAGGAGGATCATCAAAAAATGCCACCTCCTAGACATGCAAGCCGTCCGGCTGAGCCCCACCATGCTGGGAACGATGGACGAAGAAACGACAGAAACCATGCTGGGACAAGCTGACAGGGGGCTCGCCGTAGTCAAGACCCTCCCCGGAATCAGAATAATGACGTTCCGTACGGAGGCCGGCAATCAGCCGGAAACTATCCAGCTGCCCCACCCTCTCCACCACACAGTCATCACAACGGATCCCAAGGAGGGCAAGGAGGACGACGTGGCGGAGGAGGTGGTGGCAGAAGCCGAAGTCCGTCTCCAAGGCACTGCAGCCACAACCGACATTCGAGACGATCTCTATCCCCAAACGACGCAAGGCACAGGATCAACTCCAACATAGAGGCACGGCGCTATGAAAACGATGATATCTATGTGGGCCCAAAGTGCTTCGGACCATGCATCAGAGCTACAAGATTCCTGGAAGGATTCGCTATTTCAAGACATATCCAAGCCTACGACAGCATTGCTCAGCCAGATACCTAGCTACAGGATTTCTTCCAAGCTTGCTACATCGCCAAAGGCGGAAACAGCCTGGTCGCGACCCGATATCTCCCATTATGTTGCGGAAGACAGCACGATCATGGCTCAATGAACTTTCGGAAAACACCATCCATAATTGGTATGACATGCAAAGTGCATTCTTTCGGAATTTCGAAGGCACATATCGGAGGCCCTGTACGGTCAGAGACCTACAGCGTTGCACCCAAAAGCCGGAGAAACTTGCTGGCATTACCTCGGACAATGGATCGACACCAAGAACTCCTGCGAAGGAGTAAATGATCAAACTGTGATTGAAGCTTTCATTGCAGGTCTCCCAATTGGTGTACCGCGCCATCGCTTGAAGTGTGACAAGGTCACTGATTTGGGAGAGATGATAGAAACAGCGAGCAAGTATGCAGATGCTGACGACGATGCAGAGGGATTGCTCAATGCCCTAGCTGTGCCTCAGTCGACAAAACAACCAAAGCAACAAGCTCAGAAGCGCAAAAATACCTTGGAGGAAAAACCCAACGTGGAAACGGCAGTGGTCACTGCTACTTTCGGGTCTGGAGGACGAGGAGGATGCGGCGGAGGCCGCGAGCGTGGGCGTGGAACTTCAAGAGTCCAGGGTAGAGGAGACCAGCAACCAGGCAAAACCTACTCTTGGGCCGACATTGCCAATAACCCATGTGTGCATCACCTAGACGCCAATGGGGGCTCATCTCACACCAATGCTGAATGTTGTTTCAATGACGACATCAAAAGAGATGACACCGCGGGCTACAAAGCTAAGCAGAAGAAGGGGAAAAAGAATCCCGAAAAAGACAAAGAGACCAAGGAAGATTCCGACATGGAGGAAGCTGATGCTTCAAATCCCAACCGGAAGGGAAGAAAACTTTTGGCACCAAGAAGGACACTTATGTCACTTTCCTCGGATCTCAACCTCCAAAGTCAAAAAAGCAGTTCTACACGAGCTCAATGCAATAGTTCCGGTTGTCCCCTAGTATCTGGACTGGTCGGAAGTGGCAATCACATTTGACCGCGATGATCATCCGCCTAAGTTACACAGGCGAGGAAAATACGCTTTAATCGTCAATCCACTGATTGACGGTTATGGTTTTTCTAAGACCCTCATGGACGGTGGTAGCAGCATCAATATTCTCTACGTCGAAACGCTACGCCGGATGAAGATCTCGGAAACACAGCTGAACCATAGCTCTGTGATCTTCCACGGAGTTGTCCTAGGAACACAAGCTAATTCCCTCGGAGAAATCACTTTGGATGTTACTTTTGGAACTCCAAAGAACTATCGGACGGAGGCACTTTCCTTCGAAGTAGTCCCATTCAAGAGCGCATACCACGCCATATTCGGACGTCCGACTTACTGGGCCTTTATGGCTCGTCCGTGTTACATTTACAATATGATGAAAATTCCAGGTCCCAATGGCGTGATCACCATCAGGGGAGACCCGAAGAAAGCGCAAGAGTGCAAGGATGGAAATGCCACCTTTGCTGAAGTCGTGTTGCACGCCCAGGAGTACTAGGATATCAAGAAGAGCATAGATCCGTCTGAGATGCCCGCAACGAAGAAGGAGGTGACAAAGCCAAATCCGGAGTTCAAGGCATCAGAAGAGACGAAGAAGACGCCGTTGAAGGATGATGACCCCTCCAAGGTGACCCAGATAGGCGTAGGCCTAGGTAGCGCATAGGAAAGCATGCTCATCAAGTTCCTCCAAGCAAATCAAGATATCTTCGCATGGTAGCCATCTGACATGACCGGAGTACCTAGGGAACTTGCTGAGCACTCTCTAAATGTAAACCCGAACGCTAAACTCGTCAAATAGTCCCTACGATGATTTGGCGATAAAAAGCGTAAGGCAATAGCTAAGGAACTAGCACGGCTCGAGTTAGCCGGATTCATAGAAGAGGTCATCCACACTGAGTGGTCGTCCAATCCTGTAATGGTCCCTAAAAACGACACCACTGATTTAAGGATGTGTGTTGATTATACTGCCTTGAACAAGGCTTGTCCAAAAGATCCGTTCACTCTGCCTAGAACTGATCAAGTTATCGATTCTACGGCAGGCTCGGAACTCCTCTGTTTTCTCGACTCATATTCTGGTTATCACCAAATCCGGATGAAGGAATCTGACAAAGTCAAAACTTCATTCATAACCCCCTTCGGAACCTTCTATTTTGTTACGATGCCCTTTGGGCTGAAGACGCCGGACTACGTACCAGCGCATGATGCAGCGTTGCCTCCATGACCAACTCGGACGTAATGTACATGCATACGTGGATGATATTGCAGTAATGTCCAAAAAGAAGGAAATGTTGATTTCCGACTTGGAGGAAACATTTGCCAAACTACGAAAATACAACATCATGCTTAACCCGAAGAAGTGCTTCTTTGGAATACCAGCCAGAAAATTGTTAGGTTTCATCGTGTCCCAGAGAGGCATAGAGGTGAACCGGGACAAAATCAAGGCTATACTCAATATTTCCAGGCCAACTCGCCTGAAGGACGTACAAAGACTAACTAGTTGCATTGCTGCAGTCAGTCGGTTTGTAAGCTGGCTTGGTGAAAGAGCCGCACCATTATACAAACTCCTGAAAAAGACCAAAGATTTTGTTTGGACTGATGAACCTGAAGCTGCACTACAAGACCTGAAGTAAGTACTCTCATATGCTCCTATCCTTGCAGCGCCGGAACCTCAAGAACCGATGTTGCTTTATCTTGCTGCGACAAATAAGGTCATTAGTATCGTCATGGTGGTGGAGAGACCGGGGAAAAATCAGGAGCACCTGGTGCAGCGTCCGACTTACTTTGTCAGTGAAGTCCTAACAAAGTCAAAATAGCGGTATCCGCATTATCAAAAGTTGGCTTACGGTGTTTTTCTAGCATCTCATAAGTTGCGACATTACTTTCAGGAGCATCCAATTACCGTGGTGAGCACAGCTCCCATGAGAGATATAATCAACAATAGTGACGTCACAGGACGCGTCGCCAAATGGGGCATAGAGCTTTCAGCTTTTGACGTGAGTATAAACCTCGGACAGCAATCAAATCCCAGATCCTTGCTGACTTTGTCGCTGATTGGACAGAGACAAAGGAGAACATGATCATCCCTGAGTCGGAATATTGGACTCTCTTCTTCGATGGGTCTAAGGCTCGCGGGGGCTCGGGGGCTGGCGTGGTGCTCAAATCACCCCAAGGAGATAAACTTTTATACGTGTTGCAGATCCACTTCACAGCGACAAACAATATTGCCGAGTATGAAGCACCACTGCATGGAATCCAGATTGCTAAGGATATTGGCATCCGATGTCTGATGTGTTACGGAGATTTGGATCTTGTTGCTCAACAAGTGTCAGATATTTGTAATGCAAATAAGCACATGGCAGCATATAAAGCTGTCGTGGATGATCTATCTAAATCATTCAAAGGATTTGAAGTTCAACACATTCCTCGAGCAGAAAATGAGGAAGCGGACGCACTATCTCGGATAGGTTCTGCACGGAAAGAGGTCCTGGATGGCGCTTTTTAGAGCACCTCAAGGTTCCCTCAATAAAGGGAGTAGATGAGGAATATCCGACCAAATCCGACTCACCTTTGATAACAGTTCTGGCTGTGATTCCCAGCTGGACTCAACCCTACCTCGATTATTTGGTAGATGGCAAATTACCCGAAGACGAGGTGCTGAGCCGGCAAATTATCCGACGAGCAAAAGCCTATACTATTGTTAAAAGTGAGCTCTATAAGCGGAGTGTTTCTAGGTTTTTTCAGCGTTGTGTATCTCCGAAAGAAGGAGTAGAAATCTTAAGGGAAATCCATGAAGGCGAGTGTGGTCACCATGCTGTAGCCAAATCTTTAGTGGCAAAAGCTTTTAGACACGGATTTTTCTGGCTTACAGCTCAGGCAGATGCCGAACGATTAGTCATTATATGCAAAGGCTGCCAAAAGTACGCCAAACAAGCTCATGTTCCGACTGATCAGTTGCGAACAATACCTATAACATGGCCCTTTGCGGTCTGGGGGCTTCATATGGTACAACCATTTAAACGAGCTCCAAGTGGATTTACTCACCTCTTAGTGATGGTGGATAAATTCACCAAATGGATTGAGGCTAAACCTGTCACTAGTTGTGATGGAGCAACAGCAAAAGATTTGTTGAGGATGTTATAATCCGGTATGGTTATCCACATAGCATTATCACGGACAACAGGAGTAACTTCTCTATGGGAGAATTGGCCGAATTCTGCAACGAGCAAAATATCCGGCTTGACATTGCGTCAGTCGCACATCCACAAGCTAACGGACAAGTCAAAAGAGCAAATGGTTTAATCCTACAAGGCCTGAAACCGAGACTCGAAGCTCCACTACGACGTGCTACGGGGGCTTGGGCAGAGGAATTACCCTCTGTAATATGGAGTTTACGAACGACTCCAAATAGGTCAACCGGATACACACCTTTCTTCTTGGTCTATGGTGCATAAGCAGTTCTTCCTAGTGATTTGATTCACACCTCTCCTAGAGTGGCCGCGTATATTGAAGAGGATGCCGAGATTTCTTGACAAAATGATCTCGACTTAGTCGAAGAAGTTCGCGTCGTTGCTGAAATGAGATCTACAGCCTATCAGCAGAAGTTACGCAAGTATCATAGCCAGAGAGTCCGAAATAGATCTTTCAATAAAGGTGATTTGGTTCTCTGTCTTGTGCAACAAAGAAAGCACAAACTTTTCCTAGTATGGGAAGGGCCCTTTGTAGTTAGTCGAGTATTGCACAATGGATCATACTACTTAACTGACATGAGGCCAGTCAAAGAAAGACCTGCTACTAAGAAGAGAAAGAGAGCTGGAGGCAGTACAAATCCAGATGAGTTAGACAGACCGTGGAATATTGCTCAGCTACGTCCCTTTTATGCTTAGTTTATCCTTCTTTGTAAACATATATATGTACATGTTCTGTGAGAAATAAAAGTTTTGGTTGCCTCAATTTTTTCTGAGAAGTTTTTACCATCTTATTTCCGAAAGATCATGTCATAGTCGAAAATCCCAGAATGCTTGAAAGTACTTTATGCTCATGTTCGTTCTGGTTTAGATTTCCGATTCTAAAACTGCTACCCTCGGGTATAACTTTAAAGTTTCTAGTCTTTACTTTGGTTATTTGTCTGATTGCTAGATGCGAGCATTTTCCGAGTAGTGAATTGTTGGTACTGGAAGCCGGCTTTGTTTCCGAGTTTAAACTGGTTTAGCAATTGAGCTCCGTTGCTCGGCAAAGTTTCCGGCAGAAGGTTTAGCCGACTCACGAAAGGGACGAGGCGGAAAGCCAGATAAACGATAAAGTAGGGACGAAAAAAATACAAGTGCTTGTGTAAATATTTCAGGCACACAAAAATTAAAACCAAAAGTGCTAAATAGATCAAAAGCTTAGCACTAGCAAAATCATAGTACTTTACATTTACAGACGCATCATGTTTTTTCAGGATAATACAAATATTTTTGGCAATTTATGATGCAGGAGGAGATGAAGGAGCTGCCGGCTCGCTGGATATGCCGCCTTGATATTGTTCCGAGATGTAGGCATCCGAGGTGGTGCGTTCGTTGTCGGAAACTTCTGCTGATTCTTCTGGAGGAGGAGGCAGAGTGTCCACGCGGGTGAAGAAGAGGATCTCGTAGCTGGTCAGGTCAGCCACGTGACACCCATATCTGGCGCAGGAGTGCATGATGGCTTGAAGGTCCTGCTCCTGGCCATCTTCATCTACTTTGTAGTACCCTCTGGTCACTTGCCATATTTCCATGTTTCCATGGTGGCTCATGACCATGGTGAGAGCGTTCTGCGCAGCAGTCCGCGCGTAGGACATGTTCCAATCCTGAAAAAGTTGCGGCATCTCCTTTGCCTTGTCCCGCACCTAAAAATCCGACATTCTAGGCATGTCCGGAATCTTGAGAGCTTCGTCGATGTCCTCAAGGGATTGGCGGAAGTCATGGAGCAGGTCACCGACTTGGGTAAGCCGGTGGGTGCGGGGCTCGGTGGAGGAAGAGTCTGTCAAGTTCAGAGGACCTATACACAAAACGAGTTAAGAAAAATCTGACATTGGTAGAAGTCGAAGAAAAAGACAAGTCACACAGATGGAACGTAACAAAAATGACGTCGTCAATTTTCGTCTTCTCTTCCCGAAGACTCTGGACTTTAGCCCGGAGTGCCTGGGACATGTCCCTCTCTCTACTAAGTTCATTCTTGAGGTCCGAGATTGTTTTATCTTGAGCAGCAATCTTGTGATCACGCTCTTCAGTAGCCATGGAGGAGGACTCAAGGACTTGAGCAATGCTCTTTTCATGATTTGCCTTGAGTTGGTCCAGCTCTTGGCGAAGCTCCTTGTTCTCCACCACCAAGGTCTTGAGGTTCTCGGCCTCTTCAATCATGGCGCAGGATTGTTTCACTAGTGCTGTAAGTCAAAAAGAACAACAGTTCAAGAAAAAATTCGACATTGAAAATACAAAGACAATGTTTGAGTCTCGGAATGTTTACCTTCGGCCTCATCCTTGGCAACTTTAAGTTCAGCATTTTTAAGTCGGAGAGCCTTGATCTCTCTTCGCTTATCACAGACATTCTTCAATAAATCCTGATTATAGGAACATACTTTCTGTAAGTCAGAATACCCAAGGTCAGAAAGCTACTTAAGACTCGGGCTAATATTTTTGCTAAATATCAGCACGAGCCTTGGGGGCTACACTAGTTCATTCTTTGGCATCCTAATGAAGCATAAACCCGGATTGTTTATCCTACTTCATGCTTGGGGGCTAGAGGATATGATATAAAATACAATAAAGGAAAACAGGAGTTGGAATTCCGACTTACATATTGTTCGCGATTGAGTTTATCCAAACTCGCGTTCACTTCAACGGCCACCTTCTCGGCGAGAGTCAGAGGAATCACTGGGGCTGTTGGAAGCTCACCAGTCCTAATCCTCTCGTCGCAAAGGCGCACTTGGGTGAGAAGGTCGGAGAACTTGACGTCCTCTGCTTCTTGCGATTCTTCTTGGCAGATATGGTTCTTTTCTCCAGGCATTGCCTAGCGAGCCGCTGGATCTCTTCAGCAGATTTCCAGGACAGGCCAAACTTGGCAAGTCCCGGATTGCTGATAAGGTTTTCGGCAAAGGTTTCTGCCAAGGAATCATTACCCAAAGAGGGTTCACCCTTATCTAAATCTGACTCACCCATGGTGACGTCAGTTTGCGACTCAAGGTTCGCAGGCTCCATTGAAGGAGCCGGATCTTTTGCAGCATCCGGGGAGATCACCGGCATTGTGGAAGGTTGAGGGGCAGGAGTCGGAGGAGCCACGGCAGGAGAAGCTATGGTAAGCTTCGTCTGCCGCAGCGGCTTCGAAGGAATCCCTTTCCCTTTGCCCTTGAGGATCGGTTTTGCTCTGAGAATGTAATAAAGTCGGAAACATTACGTCTCGGAAGGAAATTCGAGTAAAATACAAAGGCAAAAAGTTGTGATTGAAAAGTTACCTCTTGACAATAGGCACCTCCTTTGTGCCAACAGCCACCGTCGGAGCTTTGCGCTTCTTGAGCTCAAGGTCCGGCAATGGTGAAAGGGAAATGGACGTTGCCTAGAGGGGGGTGAATAGGCGTTTTAAAATTATTATGGTCTAGGCTCAAATAAATGCGGAATAAAACTTAATGTTTAATTTATCAAGCCAAAACCTATATCCACTAGTTTGACTAAGTGCACCAACAGCCTATGCTAAGCAAGACAAGCAACAAGATGATAGCAAGATATAGTACTTCAAGCACGAAGGCTATCACAATGTAAATTGGATAGGTAAAGGGATCGGTTGAGAGATAACCGATGGACGCGGAGACGATGATTTGTTTCCCGAAGTTCACTTCCAAAGAAGCTACATCTCCGTTGGAGAGGTGTAGGGGAGCAATGTACTTCGAACGCCACAAATGGCTCACCTCGAGGTGTGGTGGCTCGAAGCTCACCCAACGCCACACAAGGCCTCACCAAGGATGCGTAGCCACGCAACTCACCGACGCCACAAAAGGCTCACCCTATTATCCCATGAGCTCGCCACAAAGGCCTACTCACGTTCCACTATGGGACACTTGAGGGCGGTCACCGAACCCGTACAAGGCTTGGGGCAATCTCCACAACTCAATTGGAGGGCTCCCAAGAAACGCCACAAAGGCACCACAATGCCACAAAAGGCCAACAAGCTTGGGGAACCTCCACAACTCAATTGGAGCCCCAAGAACAATACCACAAAGGCTACAAAGCCACAAAAGGCAACAAGGCCACAAAAGGCTACAAGACCACAAAAGGTCAACTATCCAACCACACAACCGTCTAGGGTTCCAAGAACCCAAGAGAAACAATCCCAAGGGATTGAACTCACCGAATCTCTGAGGAGAACTCAAACCTATGCACCAAATGCAAGAGGCAAGTCCTTCACTCTCAAATTCCACCAAAGCTACAAAAGCTATTGGGGGAATAAGGAAGGAAGAACACAAGAGGAGAACACAAAACTCTCCAAGATCTAGATCCCAATGATTCCTTCACAAAGAAGGGATTTTTCTTGGTGGGGCTTGTAGATCTAGATCTCCTCTCTCAAATCCCTCAAAAAGATGCAAGAATCATAGGAGGGAGAAGGGGAGAGGGCAAGCTCTTCAAGGTCAACAATGGAGGAGAGAGAAAGCCAAAAACCAAGAAGAACTAGTTGGGGCCGAGGGGGATAGGGGAGCTCCTTTTAAAGGGCTCCCCGATCTGCCCGTTACCCTCAGAATCGCGCACGGCCGGTAGTACCGGTGGGTGGCCGGTACTACCGGTGGCACCTAGCCAACGGTCAGAAAACTGAGAGAGAAAGAACAAAAACGCGAGCCTGGCCGGTACTACCGCCGCTTCGCCGGAACTACCGGCGGCAAGAAAGTCCTAGCGGTACTACCGCCTGAAATACCGACTGAAGTACCGTCAAATAGCACAAACCAGGCAGAGAGAGTACTGAACTGAAATCGGGTTTACCGGAAGTTGGGCCAGAATTAACACTGGTACTACCGGCGGCAAACTGCCCTGGCGGTACTACCGGTGGCCCGCCGGAACTACCGGACAGGCAAAAACATCAGAACCAGAACTGCCACAACTTTTGCACCCGAACTCCAAACGAGATGAAACCAATTTTGTTGGAAAGATAACGACGTGTAGAATCCAACAAAAAGGTGTGGAGCCGGAAAACCCGCAAGATCAAACACGCAATAAGATATGCAAGGGAAATCCGTTTTTGATGAACTAGAGCTTGTTATGAAGATATCCACAAGCTCTAGATCCTCACATGGACAAGAACCAAACAATAACCAAGAAATATGATGCTATGTATGCAAAGGTTTGAGCTCTCTTCGAAAGATACGAACGAGTCACCCAATCGAGAGCCCCTCTTGATAGTATGGCTATCTAACCTAAACCCGGTCTCCCAACACTACAAGAGACCGGTAAAGTAGAAACCCTATCAAGATCATACCTTTGCCTTGAGCATCCCACTTGAGCTTGATGTAGACGATCTTGTCACCTTCAAGATGGAACACCTTTCTTGATTGCACTTGCTTGCACTTGCTTGACAAAGTCTTGAGACATGCTCCCCCAAACCCCATGGGGAAGCCTCTTCTTCGAACTTGTCTTCATCATTCCATGATTGCCATGGATGGCAAGCTTCAAGCATGAGATCTTCTAGAGATGACGCATCTTGAGCTTGCACTTCAATTCTTGATGATGTCTTGAAGATAGCCATGAGGAACTCCATCTTCTTCTTCTTCTTCAAGACAAACTTGATCTTCTTCTTCTTCTACTTGATTCCAATAGGCACAAAGCCCTTGGACGATGCTTCTTCTTTTTCATCCTTGAAACCAACACATGGTCCAAGCGATGCCAATGGACAAACCTACAAGTGAAACACAATTTGCACATTAGTCCATAGGGATTGTCATTAATTACCAAAACCACACATGGGCATACATGCCCTTTCAAATGGGACCACCTCTATCTCCTGAGAAAACTCAGGAGGATATCCTTCGAGCGGAGCAAGTTCCGACTTGGGGAGGTCAGCAAGCTGAAAAGAAGAAAACATATCAGTATTACAATGTAACTCGAAGATTGAAACACATAAAAAGGTGTACTGATAGAAGCTTACCGGCACTACGGGGTTATCCGCTGTATGCATATCCAGAGAAACCTCCGGGATTCTCCTCTCGATCCGCTCCCTCATCAGACACTTGGCCTGGCTTATGTAGCCCTATGTGGTATAGGCTTTAGGGCTGATGTGGAGGGAGTCTTTCTTGGACGACATGATGGAATGCATCAGTCAGGTTCCGTGGTACTGAAGGGGCTGGATCCGACGTGAGACCCAACACTGGACCAAGTCGGATCCCTTCAGACCCTTGTGTTTGATCAAGTATTCGATCCACCTCTTTGCGAGGATCAGATCGTCGGTGAGAGCCGGAGCAGCCTCGTCCCAGGATGGTTGGGCCGTGGCAGCTCCGTCGATGAAAGCCGGCAAAGCAGTGGCTTTGCCGGGAGCCGGAATATCCCTATGATAGAAAAACGTGGCTGGCCATTGTTTGACTGAGTCACTAGCTAAAATTTTGGGATACACATGCTCGCGTGTAAGCGAAAAATTAATAGTGTCGGTGATGTAAGGAACACCGGTGGTAATGGAGTTTCTCCGGACATGAAAATAGTACCGGAATAGAGTCAAACTCGGCCTAATGCCGAGAAAGCCCTCACACAACGAAGCGTACGCGCTCATCTCTAAAAGAGAGTTACGAGGAAGATGATGGAGTTGCACTCCGTAATGATCAATCACCTCGAAGAAGAACTCCGAGGGAGGAAACGACAAACCTCTGTCGAGGTGGGTGCCGAAGTGGACCCGCTCGCCGTCACACGGGTTGGGGACGGTTTCCCCGAAGCCGCTTCGCCAGTCGTCGTCATGGAGGAGCCCTTCTTTCTCCACGTTCTTAAGACCCTTGTCGTTGAGCATGCAGGGAATCCAGAGCCCGCGAAAGCTCCCTTTCTCCGCCATCGCTTCTGTCGCCGCTGCCGCCAAGCCGGAAGAGGAAGATGAGGCCATTTCTCCGGCGAGCAGTTAACCTAGAATGGGCGACGCTGGGAGTTCTTTGGGGAGGAACGGGGAGCTCTGTGCACGCAGGGAGATTGGAAGGAGAGGAAAAGGCAAAGGACTGGTGTAAGGAGAAGGAGAAAATCCTAACCGCTTATATTCACCTAACTGCGCCAAGATTTGTGCAAATGCTACGGTATAACCGCCACGCGTCGTGGAAGGAACTAGGAAGGTCCCACGTGATGATTACATCGCCTCGATCTCCGTGCACGCATTGAAACGGCGCCTCGGTTCCGTGAACCACGGACCCACCAACGGTCGTGCTGACGAAATGCCTGTCAGATGATGTGACTCGACCATGACTTGTGTCAGGTGGCGTTAGAGACCAAGTTCCGGCTTAGTTTGAAATCAAGGTTGACAATCCGAGTAACCTGTTGATAGGTCCGACTTATTTTTAAGACCCGGATCGTATTTCTTGTTTTGAAGTTTCAGGAACCCTTCAAGATTCTGCAAGCCGAAGATTAAGCTAGACGATGATAAATCCGACTTTGGATCTTGGAGGCCTCTGGCGGATGCTGTTGGGGATATACTTTCCGGGTATCCTCACAGTTCCTCACTGACCAGGGTGGCCCACTTCAGGTTAGAGCTTTGCTTCACGGGCGGCCCAGTCAGGGAGAGAAGACGGAGTCCAGTCCGGCTACGGGAAGGCCCAGAAGATTTACCGACTTAGGCCCATAGTGTTACTTGTAGTTCAAGATGTTATGTAACCGACTCTTAGTCGTAGCCGGATAGATCTCTCCTATAAACCCTAGGCCGGATAACTATATAAGCTGTCCTAGGGAGAGCCTTTAGGGCACAGCACCAATACTTTAGACCCTCAACTCGCACAAGCAAAACCCTTGTAACCCATATTCTGGCTCTACCGTATTACTGGATTGCTAGCAGGAGTAGGATCCGTCCAAAGCCGGTGGATTCGAACCTAGGTAAACTTGTGTGCTCACCATACCGGAATACCGTACGTCTCACACCCCTCTCTTTCGCACGCCTCGAGGACCCCATCATGGCGTACTTGTCATCAATCCGACGACATAACTCCCTGGCATTGTCCAGTTCCTACTGTCTATTGTGCAGCAAGAAGTCAAGATTCTCCACTTGACGCATCAACTCTGGGTGACTTGGCATCTCCATCGGCATTCCCATGAAGTCACGTCTTGCATAGTGAGCAAAACGGGTTCCCTGGAGTTGGTTGACACTGAGGGCACATAGACATGCGAGAGCTTCATGCATTGCCCTAGCTAATCCATCTAGCTAGTTGTTCTCTCTCACGGAGAACTGAATTCTCCTAAAAGTTGGTACTTTGATGCTTCCTCTAAGATCCGCGGTAACTAGCCATTGTAAGTCTCCTCCTAGGGGTCCTAGAAGTTGAGCTCCAAGAAACTCCGGATGCGGGCATCCCAATAACTCCGACAGTGAATCCAGATCCCTCTCGAAGATCAGCTGACCTCTGTTTCCCAACTGGTAAAACTTGCTGAACTAAGTCTCCATCTACAAGAATTAAGGATGAGGAATTAGTGAAGTGATCAAGTGTGTCAAATTTTAAGTAGTAATGTAAGAATTTTGAGGAACATGAATTTTTGAGAAAGAATGAATTCACAAGGATAAGAGAGGAGATAAATTTTTTCGTAAATACTCACTTTGGTTTGGAAACTAAGTTTTTGTTCGGACGTCCATTCTAACTAGGGTCTCTTATGGTCAGGATGGCTCTGATACCAACTTGTCAACACCCGGATTTTTAATCCCAGATGCCCGTTATGCCATACCTCGCAATCCCAGAATTACCATTTTTGCGAGACATAACGGATTGGATATCATAGTACATCATCCATTACAAACCATACATAAGGTCTTACACAAATAAGGATCTCATGATCCAGTCTTAATACAACAAGCAGCGGAAATAAAAGATAAGCGTAGCGGTGGGGTCCATCTTCAGGGGCACAGGCAATGCTGACGAAGGCAGATAGTCCTAGTTATCATGGACATCCTGCGAGCCATCATCTTGATAGTCTCCTTCAGAGTCTGGCCATGAGAATAGCCAGGGACAAAAGCCATGAGTACTCTTTAAGTACTCGCAAACTACCACTAACAAGTAGTATAGTGCTAAGTTAAAGTGCTAAATCTAAGTTTAACTATAAAATTAAGTTTGAAACCCCTTAATTGAGTTCTAAAGCAAAGAAAGATAAAAAAAAGTTCTAGAATCACTTAAGTTGGGAAGCTATTATCATAAACACAACCCTGTTGTGGTCAAGTCAAGATTCATCATTCATTTCATAAGTTGCTTTTAAAACATCTGACAATGAAATAGTATGGCCATTCCAAATGTCCATAACCGTGGACGCGACTATTCGAATAGTTTGACACTCTGCAGAGGTGGTACACTTTCGCCACAAGATTCGATACATCTGTCAGGGATAACCCTGAATCATCATACTTAGTGCAGATAATCAAACATAACCTTTCCTTTACACACCCTAGTATAAGCACCTCTCCTATGAGCATGGCCTCCCAACCATGACCATCTGTCATCTTGGGCACTGCATAGGTGGACATCATTGAGAGGTAGCCTTAGCTCAAACCTCTCCCGCAAGGGAACTAATACTAATGCATATAAGCTTCCGGCTAAGCCTTACCCAATTCAGGTAGTGTGGTTGTACGGTAAATTTGGAATGGTATCGCATCCGAATCCAACCATCAGTTTTATCAAAGGGTTAAGGCTCATGCCTCAACATTTTCACCATAATAAACCATTTGTGTTTCTCAACACATGTCAAAACTTCTCAATAGAATGACTCATCATTCCAAGGTTTTCACAATTCATTTTCACCAAGTGTTCCCATCTAAAGTGACTCAAGTTTTGATCTACTCTAAACTACTAAGTTAAGAGTGTTCACTAAGGTGGAACAATGATGGGATCAATCTCATGCCATAGAATGACATCAAAAGGGTTCTAAATAGGTCAAGTTTTATACTCTTTATGCTACCTTCAAAACAAGTAAAGAACTTTGAGTGAAATAAAGGAAGTAAGGCTTGAACATAAACTTGGGGTACTAATAGTCAAAGTGATATGACTGACACATGCCTATAGCATCTTTGATCAAGTTATCTAGCTTAATCCTAACTTGCTAACAATAGCTTGCAAGTGTTAGATTGCATTGTTAATGGTGGCTTACAAGTACAACTTGCAAGGGTTAACTAGGATAGTGCTAGCTTGCCAATAATAGCTTGCCTTGGTTGGTGCAGTGGTTGAAGTTTTCTTCTTCTTCTTCTTGGTAGAACTCCTCCTCCTCGTAAGCTTGGTCGGTACTATCTTCTATAAATACATACGGAGTACACAATCACCAAACAATACTTAACTAGTCTAATTAGTACTCTAAGGCACACAATTGATGATCTATTATCATCACAAGCATCACAAGTTTTATTCACTAGTTTCCTCCTTTTTATTTTAGAAAAGTAATTTCTACTCATTGAAATTTTAACTAAGATTTAATATTCACCACTTAAAATATGGGATCATGTAGACACATGTCATCACCACATATTCTAACCTGTGGGAATGGGATTGAAGGGTTGGATCCTAATAACTTTTGTTTAAGTTCATTATTTAATGATTTAAAGTGACTAGAAATTCCTATATAGCATTTTTTTGGTAGTAGTCCAAAGTCACTGCATGTAAACCTTAATATTATTACATATTCAGATAGGTATGGATAAATGTGATTTTTGAGAGTTGGAATCAACTCAAAATCTATCTTGGTTGATTTTATAAAAATGTTGCAAGGTGCAAATGCTTTTGTCTTATTATTTTTTACTAGGATAGATCTCTAACACTAATTGAATTAAATCCAACGGGCTTGGGTAGATCTTTTCAGTAGCTTTCTAACAAAATTGGAATCACTCCATTTGGATTTGTAAATCTCTCTGAATCGAATTTTAAACTAAGGGACGGAACTAGGTTTCACTAAAATAGAAAAATCCTAATTCAAACTAACTGGGTTGCGCGGGAACGCTAACAGGCCGGCCCAGTGACACTATGCGGAGCGGGGCTCAGCTGACAGGGGGTCCACCGGTCAGCGGCTCATAACGCGCAAAGCGGTACGGGGCGATGTGGGTCATTGCATTAGAACGGGGATCAACGGCTGGGGATCGTCATTGACGACGGACCTGTCGCCAGTGAACTCTAACCCTAACGGCTCAGTGGGGGTGCTCAGGGGGCGTACCAGGGCTCCAGCAACAACGGCGAGGCGGGAAAACGGACTGGTGGTCGACGGTGAGCTCAGGGATGGTCGAGGCAACTCCGGGGGTGGTCGCAATCAGCGGCGCCCTTCTCCTCTAGAGGCGGCCTGCTCTGGTGCAATTCTGGTGAATGGCTGCTCGCGCTGCTCCGGCTAGAGGTGGGGAAGGGTCGGTGGCAAGAGGGAAGGTGAGTGGTGTGCTGAAACTGGCGGGGGAAGGCCTCTATTTATAGGGCGACGACGCGATCGAGAAGGATGGGCAGGCGACTCCGGCGAGGGCTGCACAGCGAGCTAGCAGCGTGGCTCGAGGTAGGGGACGGTCGCTAGTCTCCTAGCGGTGCTCTACGTGATCAATGCGGGACTAGGGAGGTGGCGTTTGGTCGGGCGGAGCTGGCGCTCTGAGTGATAGAGACGGAGGCTTCGACGAAGAGCGGTGGCTGTGAGGCGTTGGACGGCGAATGGGGGTGTCTGGCGTGCTCCCTGGGTCGTGGCGACACGGTGGGTGCGGGCTGCGGTCGAGCGGCGGCTTGTGCACGCGTGCCGGGCATGGCGCTCTGGCACGTGCTCGGCATGGCGCAGCTGCTCTGGGCGCGGGGGTTTGGCGGTGGTCCACTGCTTGGCCTGGCTCGGGCGGGGACAGTGGGCGGTGGTGAGGTGCTGGCTATCTCCTAGACATGGAGAGAGAGTGGGAGGTGGTCTGCTGCGGTGGTGACCAAGTTGGCCGGCGAGGTGGGCTCGGCATGGCATGGCTTTGCCAATAGGGGGTAGGGGAGTCGGGTGTAATTGCATGGTTAGATCATCAGGAGACAATGGGAGCAAATGGGGGTCAAATGGGAGACAAGTTTGGCTAGAACACTATTTAAAATAGTGAATTTGGTTTTGTTTGAAATCTATCCACAAGGTGTTTGATGAAATGGCCACATGAAATTTACTTTTGAATTTTGAAAATATTTTTGGTGGGTGTGCTGGTACTAAGCTTGAGACTCTGTGGGTGCTTGGGTTTTGAAAAATGAGTTGGTTTGAGTGGTTTTCGAAATAGTGGGATCTTCACATATGCAATGGATTCAATTTTCAACTGTCATTTAAATTTAGGGTTTGAATTTTTTGGCAGATCACAAAGTGGGCCTTGGTACAACATTATGTGTACTAGCAAGGGGTGCAAAGATCCACATTTGTTTCTGCTAAGTTTTGAGTACTAGGAATAGCCAAAGTAGGCATGATAGTTAATTTGGCCAAAATGACCATTCACTTCATTTATTCATTTTGAGTTGTTTTTCTTTGGGAAAAGTTTGGGAATGATTTAGATGATGTTTATTTCACCTAATAATCATTTTACAAGCAATGAATCACAAAACCATGGCAATTCAAATCAACTCCTAGTTTAAATGCACATACATATGAATGCTTTCATATTTTGAAATGGAAAAGTTTTTGTTAACCCTAATTTTGATGATTTGTATCTTGATAAGCTTGGATTAAAGTTTTGGGATGTTACATATAGCAGTCATATACCTAGCCTTTTGTTGTAGTATCCGTCACAATGTTTCAATTTTGGAACTTATCCAAATCCATCATGGAACATCCTTTCCATTACATTGTGCCACCCATAGTCTAAATTGAGATAAATTTAATTTGTATCTTGTGACAAAACTAGTATCAATGTAACACTTTACAATGAACTACCTTTAACTATTTGTCACTTATACATGATATATTCTTAGTTCTTCCAAAGCTCATAAGAATATCTTTACTATTGTCCAATGATCATCTTATGAGTCATTCTGGTATGTGCTCATAACATTTAGAGCATAGGACATTTTGGATATATACATATTACGGTATAATCGATCAAAATCTTCATGTGATTTTATTCACCAAGTGTTGAAACACTTGAATCTTGATACAATCCTTTCCATGCAGCAAGAACCTTTCTTGTTGTTTCCATATTGAACCCTTTCAATATCTCATATATGTATGTCTGGCACAACCATATTAGCGCCTCAATCTATCCATATAGATATTGATGCCAAATATTCCGGTTTTGCCCAAGTCTTTCATCGAAATCCTATTTTAATGAAATTCTTAACTTGTGTCAATATAAGATACATCATTTCCAATCAACAATATGTCCTCTACATAATGTATTAGAAATATCTCTCAGCTCTCCCACTTAATTTCTTGCAAATGCAAGCATCTTCATCATCTCCAATGAATTTAAACTCTTTTAACAGTTTCATCATGGTGAAGATTCCAACTCCGCTATGCTCACTTCAACTATTGAAGTTTGCATTCCCTTTTAGCATCCTTTGAATTAACAAAACCCTTCGGACCGTGTCATGTACACGTCCTAGGTAACCATTCTATTAGAAGAATATTGTTTTGTTTGTTCAACTACCATACATCAAATTATATGTAGTGGTTGCTACATTAATCCGTCAAGACTAAATATAGCTATGAAAGATCAAATCTTGTCATAGTCAACTCCTTGAACATTGTCGTAAACTTATTTCCGACATGTCGATTATTTCATAGATGTTAAACATCCAAGTCTATTTCTTTATAGATCCAAACACGACCGATAGGCTTCACGCCTTTCCGGAGGGTCTTCCAAGTTCAGAAACTTGATTTCTCGTGTATGGATACTATCACGGATTCTATGACTTCTAGTCATTTTCTGGAGTCAGGGCCCATCATCGCTTCTTTGCATGTAGTCGGTTCATCATTGTCAAAACAATAACGACTTGCTTATCAAATCACACTATTTGATTCTTACCGACCCACACGATTCAATAGGAACTCTAATCTCCGAGATCACAACCTTTGTAATCACGGGAGCCATGAGCATTATGGCCGCCACCGGGACACTCTCCGGCGCTGTGCTACTTAGCACATATAGCTAAAGTTCAACAACCTTATCAAAGTTCTATTGTCCTCCCACTTAACTTTTCACGAAAAATTCCTTCTCAAGAAACTTGACGTTCCAAGTAACAAACTCTTTTGTCCTCGGTGTTATGGAGAAATTCCCAACAAATTCTTTGGGATAACCTACAAAGATGTGCTTATCCGACTTTGGTTGTAAACATTTTACTTATGCATAGCATACCAAAATTTAAGAAAAGACATTCGGGTTTTATCCCAAACCATAACTTATATGATGTCATTCCAACGGATCACGATGGTGCTCTTTTCAGTGTAAAAGCGGTAGTCTCTAAAGCTTGAATCCTTCAAACATAATGGCAGTTTTATAAATGACACCTTTGATCTTACCATGGCAAACAAGGTTTGATTTCATCTCTCGAATATGCCATACTCCTATGGTTTACCGGGAAACACAAATCATGGAACAATTCCTCAAATCTTAAGTGTTTTGCTAAACATGTAACTCAAAGATCTTCCTTTATGATCAAATCATAAACTCTTTTATTTTCTTCTTACAATGATTTTCCACTTCATCTTGAAAATCTTTGAACAATTTTCAAATGTTTCATACTTATTCCTTATTAAGTAAATATATAAATTTATTCACTCAAATTTCTGGAGAAAGCATATGAAGCAAAAAGATCCATCGCATATGGCTACAATAATGGACTATGCACATCAGCATGCACAATTTCCAATAAGCTAGTCATTCGTTCCTCTTTAGCCTGTGAACGGAGTTTCAATTATCTCAAGGGAAGTTTCACAAGCGTCAATTGATCAAAATCAAAGGACTCCAAAAAACCATCAACATGGAGTTTCTTCATGTTTACTTTCCAATATAATTCAAACAGCGATGTCACTTCTTAAGTGATCTCCCAATCATTTGTCTTACGACATTTTAGCAATAATGTTTATGAGTGTGATTTCTCCAACTAGACTTGTAAAAGTTCATCCATCCTTTATGGAATACAGTAATTATTTGAACAACCATTGTTCTCATAATACCAGAACAAAATAACAATTATTTAAACAAATCTTGAAGACAAGCTTTGATCTCAACGAGAAACATAATAACACTTTATTTGTTTTCGATGAACATCATCACATATTCTCTTGCTAGTTGCTTAGGCCATTGCAGTTCATGAATTGCGTTGTCCTGTATGACACTTCATACCAACCAATTCGGTATCCAATACCGGTATCCAATGCCTCAGAACCACATTGTTTAACAAGCAAGGAATACAGCCATAACATGTATATCTTCTATATACCTAAGTTGGACATCTCCAACCTTTTCTTTTCTGCCAAATATTTTATAGATTCTCTTTCAACAATTCATTTTCTTTTAAAAGAATCTATCAACATCAATAGTGGTGTGATTCACATGACACATAGTACAAAGTGTATATGGTCAAATACTAATACCTTTGAACTTGCACTTTGAAGTGGATCACCATCATCAAATGTTTGGTGTTCTTTCAAAAATCCATTCTTTAGTAATCTATTAGTGTAGTAAACATTTTACTTACATCTTCTATTCATCCTTATCATGACAACTTTCATGATCAAGCTACTATAGCCTGTAAGGAAGAATCGCGAGTATAATGTTAGTTCCCAAAACCTTTTTGGGAGATCCGGATGCTTAGCATCTCCATCCTTCATAGATTCTCATACAATATGAGAACATGTATTTTGATAAATTATACTGTATCATAATGCAACCAAAAACATTGTTTTAGATATTACAATATCTTTCACACATGATGGTTTATGAAACAATTTTCAGCTCCTATATAATCTTGATATTAAAACAACTTTTGAATATCAATAATCATGGAGGCAAACATGATACTTTAGATACTAACATTGGAATTCTTACTCTTGATTTAATACTACTTATTAAACTTCATGGAGTAAATAGAGTTTGCTGAAAGTTTGCAATAGGACTTATAAACTTTAAATTGACATTCAAAACAATACGATACCAGTTTGTAAAGTAAATATCCAGAATTCTATAGTTCCATTATCTCAATTAAAACTAAGCATAAGGTAGTGAACAGATGCCAATGACTACAAAAAATTATGCAAATTCACTTCGATTTAGTTTATGACAAATTGAGTTCGACTAATCCAAATTAGAAATGAACTCCCACTTAAAAACGACATCCCTCGTGCCTTTTTGGTGATTACATGAACTAAATCCACTACACCAAGTCCGATCATCACGTGTCTTTCGCCCCTTTGGTGGTTGCTTCGGTGGTGCCGAAGGAGGAGGATAGGCGCTGGTATTTTAAATAGGTTTATCCTATCATTTCAGTTATGTAAGGTCATTTTGTTCGTACCTTGTAACTTGTCTTTATATTATTAATAAAGAGTGGATTACAGTGTCAAAAATAAGTCCGATCATCACGTGAGTCGGTGTAGCTTCAAAGGCGAGCATCAATATGGGCATCATATCAACTATATGAATCATGCTTAACCTTTCGGTCCGTGTTCCGAGGCCATGTCTATACATGCTAGGCTCGCCAAGTAAGAACCTTAGTACTTGCGTGTGTAAAACTATCTTACACCCGTTTGTATGAAAGCGCAGAGTCGAGTACACCCGATCATCACGTGATGTCTCGAAACACGATCCATATAACGGTGCATACTTAAGGAAGAACACATTTTTATCTTGATATCTAAATGAGGGATCATCTTAAAATGCTACTAAAACGCCAAACTAGCAATATAAGATGCAGACATCATATGTGTAAAGTGAGATGATATGGTCCATGCATTTGATCTCTATCATTTGCATCGTGGTATGATCTCTATCATTCCTTTGTGTGTAAGGCCAAGGTCTATGGAACTTACACGTTGAGTGTGTTGTAAGAGTATATATCATATATATACTTACAACAATACCATATCAAGACACTAGCCTAGCAACAATCTAAACTAGACGCCTCTAATTTATCAATTGCAAGTTTTACGTGGCTTAGGGCTTTCGGAGATAGAACCGTTCTTACCTACGAACATGGAACCACAACGAGGATAACCAAGTTATTAGCAAAACTAGTTGCATGTCAGTCGTGGAACCGGTTTCATGTGCGATGACATGTAAGGTTGATCTGGGCCGCTTCATCCCACTATGCCACCAATATCCAAAATACATAGAAGATGAAATAACATAATCATCATCGCCCACATATAAACATATGTGTACTACCCGTGCAAAGCAGCTACGCATAGATCAGGCTCTGATACCACTGTTGGGTTCGCAGCATAGAAAACAAAAAAATTCCTATGATGAGAACTATACGTCAAGATCTATCTACTAGATACAGAGCAACGGGTGGATATACATCCATAGAGAACTTACCCTCGAAGACAACAAAGCTTTGTTAACGAGATGGAACTCGTGGATGATGTAGTCATATACTTGTCGATCTAAAGATCGTGATGAAGTCTAGCAGGTCTGGCTCCAGCACGTCCTTCAGATCTAGCTCCAACAAGTCCAGCACCACCAAGTCCAGCACCGCAAAGCAGCGGTCCATCCGTGATCGCACACACGTCCGGTACCCCGACAACCTCCATCCCTCGCTCCAGCAAAGCAGCGGAAGCAGCAACTCCTTTCCAGATAAAGCCACCGGGAACATGTATCTCGCTAATCCGAGACCATGGGGGAATAATACTAGAGGAGGAGAGAGATCTTTCACGAGGAGGTGTCAGGAAGAAGGAGTGAGAGGGGGGCCTTTTATAGGAGGAGGGGAGGGTGTCCCTTTACCTCCCCCATTCATGTGGTGGTAACCCCCTCCACATTAAAATGCCCCTTCACATTCTCTTTTAAAGTCTCCACTTTAAATACATTAAATTTCTCCAAATTTAATGCTCTCTCATTTAATAAAACTCTTTTATTAATTTTATTCAGAATTTTGTTAATTACTTTAATTAACAAACATTCACATAAAACCACCTGCAATATTTCAATATTACATGTAGAACCAATTTCAGCAATTTCACCCGAAACAGTTTCGGTGTCTATTGAAATAATTCCAGCGCTTTCTTAAATCTTTATCTGAAACATATTTGCTCCAAATGGTGTCAGTATCCCTTAAGTGTGTCACCCTACGGTTCGCTAATAATGCAGACATGATCAAGAACCCTCTCTGATCAATAATCAGCAGCGGGACCTGGAGATCCGTACTGATTCCCACATATTCAACAATGACTCTTGCGATCGTGTGAACCTTTAACGTCGTAACTAAATCCCTTTGTCTCGCGATATATTATATGTCCGAGATTCAATCATTGGCATCCAAATACCTAGTTTGATCTCGTTACCGACATGCACTCTTTTCTCGTTCCTATGATATAACATTCTAGTGATCACATCACTTGCTTGCAAGCTATTTCAATGTGATATCACCGAGAGGGCCCAAAGTATATATATCCGTCATCGGGATGGACAAATCCCACTCTTGATCCATGAGCCTCAACATAACACCTTCATAGCACTAAACCCACATTTATAGTCACCTTGTTACGGTGTGACGTTTGATGTTATCAAGATACTCTTCCGATGTTAGCAATTAACATGATCTCATGGTCTAAGGACTAAGATTACTTCGTATGATGTTATAGCAATATAAACATAATGACTCTAATCGTAATTCTATATTTTGGATGATTGTTCATCACATCATTCCACCAATATTGTGACCTCGTTATTAACAACATCTAGTGTCCATGATCAAGAAACCTTGATCATCTTGTTAATCAACAAGCTAGTTTATATGAGAGGCAGGACTAAGAACTTTGTATTTTGTTTATTAAACACACATGTATTAACATTTCCAATTAATACAATTATAGCATGCAAAATAAATATTTATCATAAACATGAAATAAGATAATAACCACTTTATTATTGCCTCTTGGGCATATTCCCTTCATATTATAGCAAGACCTGGTAGTTATAATAATGACACTATATGGCGTGCCAGTTAGAACAATACGTACAATAGAATATTATACTCTATTCATCGTCCTCATTGAATAAGTCCTCATCATCGCCTTCTAGATCATTGTCGTCTTCTTCCTTGTCATGGTCCTTACCATCACCGTCATTGGTGTCCTCCTTCGATGACTCGTCACTAAATCCCTCCTCATAGATGTGCTCGCTCTCCTTGTTGGAGTAGTCCTCCTCCTTGTAGTAGTACCATCGGTCCATGTCACTCTCCTCTGCTACTGCCTCCAACTGATCTATGATCACCTCCTCATTGGCCGAGTCGGAGTCATCCTCATAGTTGTATCCTCTCTTCTTCATGGCCTTCTTCATGGTGGTCTTGTAGGTCTTCCTCTCAGTATTCTTGTTGTTGGTACTTATCGGTGCAACACGCGCCTCCATCTTGGATGCTGCTTGGTGCTCCTCCGTCGCTGCTGGTGCGCCATGCTCCTTCGTCACTGCTAGTGCATCGCGCTCCTCCACCACAGCGGGTACGAAAAGCTTCAACGTCGTGGTGTCCCCCATCGCTGATGTTGATGGATCCTAGTGCGGTTGGACATGGCATCATGCCTTTGATGGAGAATCATGGGTGCAAACGATACCGGGATGAGTAGGTGACGTAGGTTGGTTAGCCGCCGGCAAGGATCTTCCATTGCCACCGCGCGGTTCCATCGTGCACGAGGAAGTTGTTCGGAATGAGCAATGGCGGGTGCATAGAGTTGGGTAATGATATGATAAAGGGGGTAAGGAGTGGTTTTACGCGACAGTTCCAGTTGTATGTGTGCGCATGCATTTGTCGTTTTAAAAAATGTACTTTCTCCATATTGAACATAGTTCGATCACAAAAATTAGCACAGCATATTCTAGACTTGTAAATATCAATGTACGAGAAGTTTAGTCATGTAAAAATTACAAAATGCACGCTCTAGAAGAGTCGGTAAGTGTCTCGTACGTGCATGTCAACGTGGAGTTCAACGTATCAACGTGTTCGTGTAGCAGTTGCGCGCATCATGCCTACCTCGTCAACACGTGTGCATGCTCTCAAGCACGTACACACGCGGGACGTGCACGCCGTTGCCCGTGAATACCACCCAGTCCCACTCCTTTTATTATTTTCTAGATTTTAGGCAGCGCACCGAAACTCATTGAACTGTCTATAGCATTAAAGACCAGTCCAATTGAGTCCCATCGATTCTCAGGTTCTGCCAATGACCCTTTTGAGAAGGTAGCAACATAGGCCATTGATTAGTGAACAAATGATGGATGTAGCCTGAGATAGCATCGGAGCAGACGGTGGTCTTGTATAAGACTGGACCATGGCCTGGACTTTTTGGCTATTGTAATACCTCGGACCCTATGCTCTAAGTACAAGACATGAATCCAAAGTGGATAAGGGATTCTACCGCGGATACCCAAGTCCACCCATGTTTAGGCACGTAGAAGTGGAGCAGGGCACGGTACCGCCAACCACCCTACCCACTTTCAAGAAAATCGGGACAAGAGCAAGCGGCGTAGTCGATAGGTAAAGTGATCAAAAACATACACAAATGAGTATGTATGTTAGCGACATATAATAGACATCAGAGACACACCATGTAAAAACAATAGAAATAGAAGTATTCAACGCCATACGGCAAGATCCAAATATCCTAAATAGATATAATTTTTTAGGATACATCCTCATACATCACATATCAAAGTATCAAGCGGAAGCGGAAAACAAGATCTGAGTATAGACAAGAAGAAAATTGGCATAAGGTGCCCTGAAAATAAGCACATCCCGCCTCATGGTCATCGGAATCATCATCGGACTCTTCGACCCAGTTCCCTTCTTGTGGGTAAACATGTGTGTCTGAACAAATACATATATCGTGTGAGACCCTATGGGTACATAGCAAGTCATAATGCATCTAAAGGGAACAACCTAGGGGTGATGCAATTATAGCACAAGATAATATCTAAACAGTTCTATAGAGACATGCTACACATCTGCCCAACTAGAGATGGACGGACGCTTGTTAATTAGGTACAACAGTTATATGAGCAACATAAATAAACATCGTTCGACCTCCTTCTCGCTTACCGACAAGAAGGCAGAAGAACATCCCATCTGTTTATTGACCACTCCATGAGTATTGCACTATTTACTAGTCATATCTTAGTCAGATTAAAGGCAGTACTTTAGTTATGCTTGTCTATGATCGAGAAACTGTGCTCCAAGTCATCCATAACCGTGGACATGGCTTTCAAAAAGATTTACCCTACAGGGGTGCACAAATAGCAGCACACACGATCAACCTCGGGAAGAACCAAATAAAAAGAAACAAGGCCTCACGACAATGCATTCACAGTATTCATAAATTATTTCCAGGGGTCATCCCACTAAGCTACTCGCAACGAAGTTGGCTGGCTCCGAAACAGACCCAGGGTTTAAGTCAATGGATGTAAACAACTGAGAACCCGAAAGTGTGACTGGGCTTATCGATACCTCTAAAACTCTCCGCAATCCTAAACAGTACAGGCGGTCCACGCGAAATCGTAAATAAAGCATTAAAATATGGCATAAGTATAAGATAGTAATAAAGCCCCAAACTACGTTGTGGCCCCAGAGATAAAGTGTGAATCAAGCTTAGGCGAAGGGGGATCCATAGAGTCTCTCGAATATGGATAGTGTGAATAGTCAAGGAACAGGAATCAAGTACTCGAGCTCCTACGGGACACAAGTGAGCATGGAAGAATTAAATAATAGCTATTGCTATTGGTGCCTCTTTCTTTAGTTATCTCATTACTACACTTAAGTTGTTTAGGTACCTTATTATCCAAAGACTTGCACAAGCCCTACACATGCAATTCTACTACTCGCATGGATCAAACAACTCCTGTAGTAATGGCTCATAGGATTGAGGGTACAAGTTTCGGTGGGTTTAAAAGTAAAGGCTATGCAATACTTGGGATTCAATTTAATGCAATCGTAACTCAATGGTGCAAGAATAAGATAGAATACAAGGTGTTATATGTTTGAAAGTATGGGGAATTGCTTGCCTGTCGAATCGGCAGTTGTGTACTCGGGATCCGGATAATACTCTTGGTTCTCCTGATAGTTCCCTTACTCGGCGTCTGTCCGGAATAAAAGCCAAAGAACCAAAGGCCATAATAAATAAAGTGCGCAATCATATAAATATGTGCAACAAGCAATCAAAGTATGCCACGATGGAATGATGCACAATTGCATGGTATAACAAAGCATGGCATGGGTCGAGTGTGGAATAAGAAATAAGCATTTTTATTAAATATTTGGCCAAGTTTTACTTGCATAGTTCTTGCTACATTCTTAATATTTATATGATGTATTATTAAATTCATATCATAGAATGCATATTTAGAACGGGCTCGTCGTGCTGATCGATTTAGACATATCATTTGTCGAATTCGGAATTACGGAATTAAAGTTGTGAATGTATTAAGATAAAGGCATTTATTGGTATCTAAATAATTTTGAAATTTTAAATTGCTCGAAAATTACTTTGGATGGCATATTTGAATTCTTGGCATTTTTCTAAACAGAAAACATATATTATATGTATTATTTGAAATTATAAATTTAGAACATTTTTTAAATGCAAATAATTCAAAATGGATCAAAAGTCAAAGGTTTGACTAGTTAGGGTTGACTCTGGTAAAATTTAAATTTAGATTTGAATTCATATTTAGATTTGATTCATATTTCATTTTGAATATTTTGTGAAATTCGAATTAATTTAAAAGATATGAATTTATTTAGATTCATTCAATTTCTGGAATTTTTATTATTTAGAAAATGTTCTAAAACTTTTTATACCGAATAATTGCTAGCCACAGCGAATGACAAGCGGGCCCCTGCTGACTCAGAGGCTGCGCTAGCGAAAAACTTGACGCACCGGGCTTTTGTTACAAAGGGTAATCCTACCATGTGATGCTGACGTGTGGGCCTGAAGTGTCTGCAGGTCCACGTGCGTGCGAGCCAGCTGGTGGCCGGCATGTGGTGGATCCGGGGACCGGTCATGGGCTATAAAGGAAGGGGTTTTTAGGAAATGTTCTGGGAGGTGCTAACTAACGATATTGAATCCGGTTTTTCAGAAAAATGATCCGATTTATGTTAATGATGGCGACGAACTGGAGCAGAATTTGGAGAAGACGTAAAAACGAAAGTTTTAGACCTCGTCAAAGTCTCCAACTTTGCAGAAGAAAGTTTCTTCAAAGGAGCACCGTATGCACTGGAAAACAGTGATGAACAGGCGAGATTCAGATTTTGGACAGGAAACACACAAAAATTTCCTGACTTCGCTTAATGATTTCTCCATGCTCAGATCTCCAAAACAGTCACCGTTTGAAGTTCTGGAGAGATGGTTCTAAAGAGAACAAGTTTGGTGTTTGGAGTTTTCGAAAAGGAGCAACACACGCGCCGGTAAAAATTCGAGAACAGGAGCCTGAGGGATGTACGTGTTGTCGAGCTAATCGTGTTGAGCGCGTTCCAGGCGCGGCGGTGAGTGAATCGCGGTGCAGCGACGGCGATGCTTCGCACGGGTAGAGCAAGCAAGGTTGAGGGAGGGAATCGGGGTGGCGACAGCGGTGACCACGGCGAGGGCGTCCGAGACGGCGAGTAGCGGCATGTGCGGCGAGCACTAGGGCGCGCGCGACCTTGGCGTCCATGGCGGCTCCGACTTCCTGTCCTACACCGGAGAAGAAGGGGAACTCTGTCAACGACCAGCCTACACATGTGACTAGCAAGAGCTCGACAAGCCAGGAGAGAAACCAAGAGCGGCCCAGGAGAATCTCCAAGAAGCCTAGTTGCCTTACAGGCCCTGAATGGGCCGTCTAAGGCCTTGTAATAGGAATAGTGTTCTATCTTCCTATATGAGACTAGAGAATATGGGAGGTTGACTCGGCTTGGAATTGAATACTGGACGGCGGGTGTCGTAGGAAGGACGGCGGTGCCATGGATCCTGAACTAGCCCGGAGGGTGGAAGGGTGGATCGGGCTAGAACCCTAATTACACTCCTCGATTCCTTGTTAATTCCACTATTGAGTAGCTGGGATCTGTGCTGCAATGCAATGAACAAATTCCTAATTGTACTTGGTCTTCTAATGGTCATGAATTCACTGATTCATTTCGTATCCTGCCATTGAAAAGTTATGATGGTATAATTGAATTGGACTGGCTAACAAAGAACAGTCCAATGATCACACATTGGGCTATGAATTGGATAGCAGTTCACAGAGATGGATAATTTCTGGTGTTGCATGGTGAAGAGGAGATGGAAGTAACTCATGCTATAATTGAACTGCATATTACTGAAGAAGAAACCAAGTTGGACAAGCCTGAACATCCTCCAGGTATTCAGAATCTATTGGATCAGTTTGCTGCGGTTTTTGAAGAACCTACTGGCCTTCCACCTAGCAGACAATACGACCACCGTATTCCTCTGATTCCAGGAGCTCGGCCTATATCACTCCACCCTTACAGAGTTGCTCCAGAACTCAAAAATGAAATTGAGCGTCAGATTAAAGAGCTACTGAAGCAAGGAGTCATCACACCTAGCAACAGTTCTTTTTCATCCCCTGTGATCTTGGTGCGGAAAGGGGACATAACAGAGAAAGCATGGCGTCTCGTTGTCGACTATCGCCACCTAAATGCTCTCACCATTAAAGGCAAGTACCCACTTCCGGTGATTGACGAGCTGTTGGATGAGCTCGCTGGAGCACAATTGTTTTCCAAGCTCGACTTGCGAGCAGGCTACCATCAAATCAAGATGGAACCAGGGGAGGAGTATAAGACCGTGTTCCAAACGCACAACGGCCACTACGAGTTCAGAGTCATGGCCTTCGGTCTTACTGGCGCTCCAGCCACATTCCAACACGCGATGAATGCTGTTCTTGCGCCATTTCTCCGCAAATTTTCCCTTGTATTCTTTGACGACATCCTCATCTATTGCCCCACTTATGAAGCTCATCTTTCTCATGTCAACGCAGTGCTTGAAGTTTTATCAAAAGAAAAATGGCATGTTAAGCTTTCTAAATGTACATTTGCGCAAAACAAAATTGCTTACCTGGGGCACGTGATTTCGGCCGATGGTGTGGCAAAAGATGAATCCAAAATCTCCACAATTAAGAATTGGCCGAAGCCTAAAATACTAAAAGAACTCCGTGGATTTCTTGGCATTACAGGATATTGTCGGAAGTTCATTCGTCAGTATGCTGTTATCAGCCAGCCACTTACGGCTCTGCTCAAGAAAGGGGCCCTGTTCATCTGGACTGACAGTACTGAAATAGCTTTTCAAACTCTGAAAACAGCTCTAATTACAGCTCCTGTCCTAGCCTTGCCCAATTTCCAACTACCTTTCACCGTGGAGACGGGTGCTTGTGATGTTGTAATTGGGGCAGTACTCTCACAGCAAGGGCATCCTGTTGCATATGTTAGCCGTGCTTTGGTCCCGTGCAACGGAGGGTTATTAGTATACGAAAAAGAATACTTGGCGATCTTGTTGGCCGTGCAGCAATGGAGGCCGTACTTGCAGATTGGGGAATTCGTGATCCGCACTGATCACAAGAGCTTGGTTCACTTGACGGATCAACGCCTTCACACCGAGTGGAAGAGAAAAGCACTAACAAAATTGATGGGTCTACAATACAAATTGGTGTATAAGAAGGGGATCCACAATGGGGCAGCAGACGCCTTGTCGCGCAAGCCACCACACAGCTCTCAGATCATGGCCATCAAGGCAGCTACTCTAGCTTGGCTCGACCGTGTTGAAGCTAGCTATGCACATGATAGCTATGTTGCTAGTCTCCTGCAGAAATTGTCCATTGACTCTGGTGCTGATGCTAAATTCTCCCTCCGCGATGGCATTATTCGCTATCAAGGACGCATATATGTTGGTCGTGATCTGGAATTGCAACATCAACTTATTGCTGCTTTTCATGATAGTCCTATGGGAGGGCATTCTGGATTCCCTGTTACATACCGGCGGCTTGTTTCTCTGTTCAAGTGGATGGGAATGAAGTCACAAATCCGTGAGTATGTGCGCTCTTGTCTGACTTGCCAACAGGTGAAGCCAGAGCGCACCTTGCCTACGGGACTATTGCAACCCTGCCGGTGCCATCTAAGCCTTGGGAGATGGCTACAATGGACTTCATCGAGGGGCTTCCGCCATCGCGATAGTTCAATTGTATCTTGGTCGTCGTCAACAAGCTAACCAAATACGCGCACTTTATTCCCTTGAGGCATCCCTACACTACATCCAAGGTAGCCGAGGTATTTGTGGATAATGTTTACTGCTTGCACAGCCTACCTGAATCTCTTGTGTCTAATCGCGACCCAATCTTCACGAGCAAGTTTTGGCAGTCAGTATTCCGAGCTACTGGAACTCAGTTGAGGATGAGCACAACTAACCACCCAGAAACTGATGGCCAAACCGAACGGGTTAACCAGTCAATTGAGTGCTTCTTATGCTGTTTCATTAGTGGACACCCTCATCACTGGTCCAAATGGTTGTCTTTGTGTGAATTTTGGTACAACACCAACTGGCACTCGTCCACCGGAAAATCTCCGTTTGAATTGCTCTATGGAAGGCAACCAAGGTATTTTGGTATCACTGCTACTGATCATATAGCTGCACCTGATGTGGAGGCTTGGCTTCATGAGTGTACCCTAATTCTGGCTTCGGTCTGTCAGCACTTGCTACGCATGCAACAGCGCATGAAGAGCCAGGCGGATAAGCATAGACAGGAGCGTGTATTTGCAGTGGGTGACGAGGTGTTTCTGAAATTACATCCATATTTGCAATCTTCAGTGGCTAGGCGCTCTAACAACAAACTCAGCTTCAAGTTCTTTGGTCCTTTTGTCATCTTGGAGAGAGTTGGGGAAGTTGCATACAAATTGGACTTGCCATCTACCAGCAGAGTTCATCCGGTGTTCCATGTGTCGCAATTGAAACCTTGCCTTTGTCCTAGGCAACAGGTATTGCCTCACTTGCCTTCCTCTGATGATGTCATGCAGGTTCCTGTTCGTGTGTTACAGAGGAAAGTGCGCCAGCAAGGCCTATGTACCATTGTCCAAGTGCTCGTGCAATGGAGTGGCACCCCAGAAGAAATGGCCACTTGGGAGGATTTTGAAGCCCTTCGTCAGCAATTTCCCTACTCACCTGCTTGGGGGCAAGCAGGTTTCCAAGAAGGGGGGCATTGTCAACGACCAGCCTACACATGTGACTAGCAAGAGCTCGACAAGCCAGGAGAGAAACCAAGAGCGGCCCAGGAGAATCTCCAAGAAGCCTAGTTGGCTTGCAGGCCCTGAATGGGCCGTCTAAGGCCTTGTAATAGGAATAGCGTTCTATCTTCCTATATGAGACTAGAGAATATGGGAGGTTGACTCGGCTTGGAACTGAATACTGGACGGCGGGTGCCGTAGGAAGGACGGCGGGTGCCGTAGGAAGGACGGCGGTGCCATGGATCCTGAACTAGCCCGGAGGATGGAAGGGTGGATCGGGCTAGAACCCTAATTACACTCCTCGATTCCTTGTTAATTCCACTATTGAGTAGATGGGATCTTACAAACTCCTTGGCGCAGCTTCTGGCTCGCGGACAACGGCCGAGGTGGCTTGAACCATGGGGCGAGGTGGGGATGCACAGGAAAAACTGGCGGCGTCATGGCGGCGGCGAGGTGCGCGGGGACGGAGAGGATGCAGGAGCTCTCCGTCTCGCTGCTGCGTATAGGGCAAAGGACGGGGACTCCTGGGCGTCTTGGCAACGTTCCAGACATGGTGGCAGGCTCTAGTGGGAGAGGTCTAACGGGGTGGCGAGGTGGCATTGGAGAGCGGCGTTGCCTCGATGAGGGTTTTATGTCGTGGGGAAGAAGTAGGCGCCAAGGGGAAAGGTGGAGATCGATTTGGCTAGTTCGAGAGCATCTGCTCTCTTTATTACCACGAGAAAAAAAGATGCAGGGGGAGAGAAGGATCACGAGGGAGGGGAGGGTGCACGCGGTCAGCATGTCGATGGGGAGGTTCACGTGGGCAGCTGGCTGGTTTTGGTAGATGGCAATCTGTTGCTTAGGATCAGATCAGGGTGAGGATGGAGGGTCGTGGGGATTATGGTTTTTAGGGTGTAGATAGAATAGACATAGGAATATAAGTTTTAGCAATAGATTAAGAGAAGAAATGGATCAATGCTCCATATTTCATGTGATAAACGCAATATCACATGTTAAGACAATTTAGAAGAATTAGGAGAGTGATTGCCACTTGAAGTTGTAGATAGGAGTTTAGGCAAAACAAAGAAGACAAGGATTTATAGAGGGAAAGTGAAAAGATGGGGTATAAGGATTTTAGTCAAAGAGATCAAAAGAACACAAGAAAGTCAGATGTTTTAGATTATGTTGGTTTAATTCATTTATCATGTTTGAGCGAAATCAAATAAACCAAAAGAACTAGAGATGTCATGTCACATATAGAGGCTTCTTATTGCATGTCACTAGATATGGGGTTTTTGTATTGCATGTGCCACAGAAGAATAAAAGAAGGACACATGCATAGATGGGTAAGAAGGTTGCAAAAGCACTAGAATAGAGCCAAAGTGGGTGGAAAAGCGAGGTAGAATGGATACCACACCAAAAGAAAAGAATGAGGTAAAAAGAAGGTGGAGGGTTGCTTTTGCATGGGGTGTAGCATGTGTATGTGCCCTAGCCGAAAGGGAAAGAGAGGTATCAACACCCGGATTTTTAATCCCAGATGCTCGTTATGCCATACCTCGCAATCCCAGGATTACCATTTTTGCGAGACAAAACGGATTGGATATCATAGTACATCATCCATTACAAATCATACATAAGGTTTTACACAAATACGGATCTCATGATCCAGTCTTTAATACAACAAGCAGCGGAAATAAATGATAGCGTAGCGGTGGGGTCCATCTTCAGGGGCACAGGCAATGCTGACGAAGGCAGATAGTCCTAGTTATCATAGCCGTCCTGCTGACCATCATCTTGATAATCTCCTTCATAGTATGGCCATGATAATAGCTAGGGACAAAAGCCATGAGTACGCTTTAAGTACTCGCAAACTACTACTAGCAAGGGTTATAATACTAAGTTAAAGTACTGAAAATAAAGAGCCACTATCAAGTTAAGTTTGAAACCTAAGCTGAGTTCTGAAGCAAGAAAAGATAAATTAAAGTTCTAGAATCACTTAAGTTGGGAAGCTAATTTCATTAACACAACCCTGTTGTGGTCAAGTCAAAGTTCATCATTCATTTCAAGTTATTTAGAAAATATCTGACAACGAAACAGTATGGCCATTCCAACTGTCCATAACCGCGGACATGGCTATTCGAATAGTTTGACACTCTGTAGAGGTGGTACACTTTCACCACAAGATTCGATACATCTGTCAGGGATAACCCTGAATCATCATACTTAGTATGCAGATAATCAAACATAACCTTCCCTTTACACACCCTAGTACAAGCACCTCTCCTATGAGCATGGCCTCCCAACCATGACCATCAGTCATCTTGGGCACTGCATAGGTGGACATCATTGAGAGCTAGCCTCAGCTCAAACCTCTCCTGTGAGGGAACTAATACTAATGCATATAAATTTCCAGCTAAGCCTTACCCAATTCAGGTAATGTGGTTGTACGGTAAATTTGGAATGGTATCGCATCCGAATCCAACCATCAGTTTTATAAAAGGGTTAAGGCCGATGCCTCATCATTTTCATCATCATAAACCAATTGTGTTTCTCAACACATGTCAAAACATCTCAATAGAATGACTCATCATTCCAAGGTTTTCACAATTCATTTTCACCAAGTGTTCCCATCTAAAGTGACTCAAGTTTTGATCTATTCTAAAACACTATGTTAAGAGTGTTCACTAAGGTGGAAAGGTGGGATCAATCTCATGCCATAGAATGACATCTAAAGGTTTCTAAGTAGGTCAAGTTTTATACTCTTTATGCTACCTTCAAAATTAATTAAAGAACTTTGTGTAACCTAAGGGGGCTAAAACTTGTTAATAAGACTTAGAGTACTAATAGAAAAAGGGGGTGTGATCAAAGTATGCTTAAGGCATCTTTACTAAACTACCTAGTTTTATTCTAGCTTGCTACTATAGCTTACTAAAGCATGTTTGCAAGGGTTAGCTTGCCACTAATAGCTTGCCTTGGTTGGTGCAGTGGTTGAAGTTTTCTTCTTCTTCTTGGTAGAACTCCTCCTCCTCGAAGGCTTGGTCGGTACTATCGTCTAGAAATACATAGGGAGTGCACAATCACCAAACAATCCTTAACTAGACTAAGTATTATTCTAAACCACACAATTGATGATCTATTATCATCACAAGCATCACAAGTTTAATTCAATAGTTTCAACTTTTTTATTTTGGAAAAGTAATTTCTACTCATTGAAATATTAACTAAAATTTAATATTCACCCCCAAAATATGGGATCATGTGGACACATGTCCTCACAACATATTCTAACATGTGGGAATGAGATTTAAAGGTTGGATCAATATTACTTTGGTTTAAGTTCATTATTTAATGATTTAAAGTGACTAGAAATGCCTATATAGCATTATTTTTGTACTAGTCCAAAGTCACTGCCTGTAAACCTTAATATTATTACATATTTCGATAGATATTATGAGATCTGATTTTTGAGAGTTGGAATCAACTCAAAAGCTAACTTGGTTGATTTTATAAAAATATTTCAAGTTGCAAAAGCTTCTGTCTTCTTATTTTTATTATGAGAGATCTATAACTCTAAATGAATTAAATCCAACGGGCTTGGATAGAGCATTTCAATACCTTTCAGACAAAATTAGTTTCATGTAATTTGGATTTGTCAAACTCATAGAATTGAATTTTGAAACACTAGACAGAAACTATATTCTAACTAAAAAGAAAAACCTAGATTTGAATCTACGGGCTTGCACAAGAAAGGAAATGGGCCGGCCCAGTGGCGCTACACGGCGCGGGGCTCAGCTGACAGGGGGGTCCCACTTGTCAGCGGCTCTTAAAACGCGAAACGGTACGCGTGCTGTGGGCCGTGCGATTAGAGGCTAGATCTACGGCTGAGGGTCATCGTCGACGACGGACGGGTCGCCGGCGAGCTCGAACCCTAGCGGCTCGGTGGGGGTCTACTGGGGGCGTACCAGGGCTCCAGTGGGGTCGGCGATGCGGGCGAACAAAGTGGAAGACGACGGCGAGGCGAGGCGTGGTCGCGGCAGAGCTTGGGGTGGCCAGAATCAACGGCACCCTTCTTCTCCAGAGGCGGCGGCTCCGGCTCCAATTCCGGCGAGCTGCTACTCCACTTTCTCCGGCGAGGGGTGGTTTAGGTTCAGAGAGGTGAGGGGAGTGGAATGGTGTGAGTCTTTGGTGCTGGGAAGGGCTCCTTTTATAGGCTCGACGGTGAGACCGAGCGGGATGGGCGGTCGACGGTGGCGACATGGCTACGGCGAGCTAGCGGCATGGCTGGGGATGGCGATCAATGGGCGGTCCCCTGGCGGTGCTCTAGTGCTTCAACGCGGCCGTAGGGGCGGTGGCATGCGGTCGGGGTGAGGTGGCGCTCTGCGCGGCCGAATCGGCTATGTCCACGGCGAGCGGTGGCTGTGGGGCTTTGGGCGGCGAACGGAGGTGTCTGGGGTGTTCTCTAGGTCGAGGCGGAGCGGTGGGCGCGGGCTGGTGTCGAGCGGCGGCTTGTGCACGCGGGGACAGTGCGCGCTCTGCGGGCGGCGTCGGAATGCTCGACAAGCTCCGGGCGCGGCGGTTCCTGGCCGCTCTTCCCTCTGTCTCTGGCCTGGGGCTGGTTGGACGGTGGAGCTGGACCACTGGCTATCTCCAGGACACGGTGGATGGCGCTGGCGGCGGCTGTGGCTTGCTGTCGCCGGTGGGGTGCCCAAGTGGGGGTTCGGCCTTAAAGGCCATGACCATTTGGTCGTGGCATGGTGTGGGGCTAGGCTAGAGAGGGTTAGGGGGAGTAGTGGAGAGGTTTTTGGTGGCAATTTGGGGAACAAGTTTGGCCAGAACACTATTTAAAATAGTGAAATTTGTTTAGTTTGTAATCTGCCTGCCAAGTGTTTGATGAAATGGCCGCAAGAGAAAAAGTTTTGAAATTTGAGTTCAAAAATTTTGGGTGATCTCCACTAGTGCTAGGTAGTCCCTGGTTGCAAGGGTTTTGAAAATGGTGCTCAATTAGATGGTTTTTGAAATAGGGGTGATCTATGCATATGCATTAGATTCAATTTTAAACTGTCATTTAAAATAGTTAACAGAAGGTTTTTAGTAGATCAAAAGGTGGGCCTTGGTACCTCATTATGTGTACTAGCAAGGGGTGTAAAGATCAAGAATTGTTTCTGTTAAGAATTGAGTACTGGGAATAGCCAAAGTAGGTATGAGAGTTAAATTTGTCCAAATGACCATTCCTTCATTTTAATTCTTCTTGATTTGATTTCTTTTAGGAAAAGTTTGGGAATGATGTAGATGATGTTTAAATCACCTAAGAAACATTTTAGAAGCAAAGGATCACACAATCATGGTAATTCAAAACAACTCCTATTTTAAATGCACACATATATGAATGCTTTCATTTTAAATATGGAAAAGTTTTTGTTAATCCTAATTTTGGATGATTTGATCTTTGATAAACTTGGATTGAAGTTTTGGGATGTTACAAACCTTCCCTCCTTAAATAAAATCTCGTCCCGAGATTTACAAGAAAACTAGGAACTAAAAAGATCTGGGAATTCTGTCCTAATGTAATCCTCGCGTTCCCAAGTGGCTTCCTCCTCGGTATGGTTGCTCCACTGAATCTTGAGAAATTTGATACTCCTGGTCCTGGTGGTTCTGTAGGCTTCTTCTAAGATACGAATGGGCACTTCCCGATAGGTCAGGTCATTGTTGATTTCCACTGCTCTGTGATCGATATTCTTGAAAACTTCAGTCTTCTCAGGCACTTCCAAGCATTTGCGAAGTAACGAGATATGGAACACAATGTGGATGGCTGACATCTCTTCAGGCAATTCCAGCTGATACGATACTTCTCCTCGGCGGTTCAGAATCTTGAAAGGTCCGATATATCTGGGAGCTAACTTTCCCTTCAGACTAAAGCGTTGGGTTCCCTTCAATGGTGAAACCTTGAGATATACGAAATCTCCAACATTGAAAGTCAGGTCTCTCCTTCTCTTGTCAGCATAGCTTTTCTATCTGGATTGGGCGGTCTTGAGGTGCTCACGAACTTTGTGAACTTTCCCTTCTGCTTCTCGGAGAATGTCGGGTCCAAAGATCTGACTCTCTACTACTTGCGACCAATTCAAAGGGGTACGACACTTTCTTCCATATAGGAATTCAAATGGCGCCATCTGCAAACTAGCTTGATAACTGTTGTTATATGAGAATTCTGCGAAGGGCAGGCAGTCTTCCCATTTTGATCCATATTCCAACACACAAGCTCTAAGCATATCCTCCAAGATCTGGTTGACTCTCTCAGTATGTCCATCTGTTTGCGGGTGATACGCGGTACTGAAGTTCAACTTGGTTCCTAATCCTTCCTGAACTTTCTGCCAAAATCTTGAAGTAAACTGAGTTCCTCAATCTGATACGATGGTCTTGGGGGTTCCATGCAGACTAACAATCCTAGCAATGTACAGCTCTGCTAGTTTTGCACTCTGGTAGGTTGTCTTGACTGGTATGAAGTGGGCTACCTTGGATAGTCTATCAACTATGACCCAGATTGAGTCATTTCCCCTACTAGAAGTAGGTAAACCGGTGATAAAGTCCATTCCGACGGAATCCCATTTCCATTCTGGAATCTGCAATGGTTGCAACAATCCTGCAGGTCTCTGATGCTCCGCTTTGACTCTTTGACAGATTTCACATTTGGCTATGTAGCTTCCGATCTCTCTCTTCATCTTGTGCCACCAAAATTGCTCTTTCAAATCCTGATACATCTTTGTTCCTCCAGGGTGGATAGAATAAAGAGTATCATGAGCTTCCTTCATGATAATTTCCTTCAGCTCCGAATCTGCTGGTACACAGATACGTCCCTTGTACCACAGTACACCTTCTTCGTCTTTGGTGAATCCAGGTACTTTGCCTGTACCAATACGACGTTTGATTCCGTCGATACTTTCATTCCCCTTCTGGGCTTCCTTGATTTGGCTAATCAAAGTGGGTTGAAGTTCAATGCTAGCTAGGAATCCTTTGCTAAATAACTCAGTCCTGAACTGCTCCAACTCCTCATACAAACTTGGTTGCTTCTCTTTGATCATGGTGTTAAGCCTACACGGCAATCTGCTAAGAGCATCCGCTACCACATTGGCTTTGCCGGGGTGATAGTGAATGTCAAGGTCATAATCCTTGATTAACTCTATCCATCTTGTTTGCCTCATATTCAACTCCTTCTGGGTGAAGATATACTTCAAGCTCTTATGATCTGAGTAAATCTCACAGCGATTACCCATCAAATAATGACGCCATGTCTTCAACGCTAGAACCACCGCTGCTAGCTCAAGATCATGGGTCGGATAATTCTGCTCATGCTGCTTCAGTTGTCGAGACAGATACGCGATGACTTTGCCTTCTTTCATCAATACACATCCTATACCAATCTTGGATGCATCACAATACACATCAAACGGCTTCTTGATGTCTGGCATGATCAAAATTGGGGCTGATATCAATCTCTTCTTCAGCTCCTGGAAACTGGCTTCACACTTGTCTGTCCATTCAAACTTCTTTTCCTTCTTCAACAATTGGGTCATTGGTCGGGCTATGCTCGAGAATCCTTCTACGAATTTGCGGTAATATCCCGCTAATCCGAGAAATGAACGAACTTGGGTTTGATTGGTTGGGGCTTCCCATTCTTCGACATCTTTGATCTTGCTGGGATCAACAGAGACTCCTCCGGTAGACACAATATGTCCTAGGAATCCTACTTCTTTCAGCCAAAACTCACACTTGCTGAACTTGGCATATAACTGATGCTCTCTCAGGGTTTCTAGGATGATTCTCAGATGTTGCTCATGCTCTTCTTCTGACTTGGAGTAGATAAGGATGTCGTCGATAAACACAACTACAAACTTATCTAGGAAATTCATAAAGATCTTATTCATGAGATTCATGCAATAAGTAGGGGCATTGGTTAATCCAAAATACATAACCGTATACTCGTATAAACCATAGCGAGTAGTAAAGGCGGTCTTCGGAATATCCGTTGCACGAATCTTAAGTTGGTGATAACCAGTCCTAAGATCAATCTTTGAGAATACCTGAGCTCCAGTCAACTGATCAAATAGATCCTCTATCTTTGGCAAGGGGTACTTGTTCTTGATGGTGACATCATTCAACTTTCTGTAGTCTGTACACAGACGGTTGCCTCCATCTTTCTTGTCGACGAATAACACTGGTGATCTCCATGGCGATGCACTTGGCTGAATCAAGCCTGTTGCTAACATGGCATCCAACTGCTTCTTCAGTTCTACTAACTCTGAGGGGTTCATGGTATAGGGTCTCTGGGCTATAGGTCCGGTTCCGGGGATTAGTTCGATAATGAACTCTATATCCCTATCTGGGGGCATACCTAGCAATTCATCTAGGAATACGTCGGGGTATTCACAGACTACTCTGACTTGGTCAATGGTAGGCAGGGCTACACTTTTGTTGCATTTGAATTGACGGGGTAAGGTTTCAGAGATATGTTCTACTGTTACTCCAGAACTACTGGTCATGGTGATGGATTTCTTAGCACAGTCTATCAGTCCTTTATGCCTTGACATCCAGTCCATACCTAGTACTACTTCCAAACCTTTGGTTCCAAGTACAATTAGGTTCGCATAAAAATCTATCCCATGTATTCTGATAGGTACAGCCTTGCAAATTTTTCTAGCTTTTGTTGTTGAACCGGGGATTTGAACTATCATGACATGCTTCAGGTTGGTTGGGCAAATCTTACTAGTGCATACAAATTCTTCGGTGACAAATGAATGCGATGCTCCAGAATCAAACAATACTCTTGCTAAAACTGAGTTGACAGAAAACATACCCAGCACGACATCTGGTGCTTCCTGGGCTTCTTCTGCGTTCATGTGGAAGAGACGACCGTTGCGGTTCTGCGGGTTCCCTGGGGCAAATCTCCTTCCTGGTTGAACACGACGCTGCTGCTGAGCTGGGGCATTCACAGGGGAATTGGCGGCAGTCTTCTTGGGACACTCATTGGAGTAGTGACCCTTCACTCCACACTCGAAACAAGTGATCTGGGACTTGTCCTTGACTGCAACAGGTACAGCATTGCTGCCAGTTCTGGGGGCAGTGTTGTTGTTGTTGCTCTTGGGAGGGGCACGGTTGAAGTTGTTGGCGTTGCCGGAGTGGTGATTGTTTCCTCCGGGCTTCACATTTCCTCCGCTACGGTTGGGGTAGCTTGGGCGAGAATGTGGGGGTCGGTTGTTCCTTGGTGCATATCCTGGTGAGGGGTTGGGACGGTACTTCTGGTGACTACTGGATCCAGACTGCTGCATCATATGACGCTTGCGGTTGTCGTTTGCCTGGTTAATCTTCCCTTCCATCTGAATGGCAGAGTCGACTAGCTCTTCGAGATCCTGGAAACGGATGTTGACGAGGACAGTCTGCATCTCATCATGCAGTCCATTTAAGAATCTCTCTTTCTTCTTGGCCTCTGTGTTGATTTCATCCGGTGCATATCTGGCAAGTGACAACAATTTGTCATGGTACTCTACTACGGTCAATCTTCCTTGCTTTAGTTCACGGAATTCATCTCTCATCCTGTTGACAAGACCTTGCGGCACGTGGGTGCGGCTGAACTTGACCTTGAATGCTTCCCAGGTCATCACCTGGCCATGGTTCATGTTGCGGACGCTATTCCACCAAGCTCTTGCATCTCCTGCCAGATAGTGGGTGGCGAAGAGAACTTTCTCATTCTCATCAACTCCTGCAACTTCGAGGTTGTTTTCCATGGTCTATAACCAGTCACCAGCATCTAATGGGTTTTCAGATTGGTTGAAGATTGGGGGATTGGTGTTCTGAAAATTTTTGAGTTTAGATCCATGGTGATCCTGATTTCCATGTCCTTGGTTGTTGAGAGCCATTTGGGCGATCTGCTGCAATGTCGCTAAGTTGGCTTGACGCTCCGCCCTGCTTGCTTCACGGTCTGCGATGAGATTCTGCAAGATCTGCAGCATTGGGTCCTGCGATGAGCTGCTCCCTCCTTGGTTTCCACGAGTCATCTGAAGATTGAGATAGATATAGGGGTAAGAGGGAAATTCTAAGGTTCATGGTTTTGGGTTTTCAAAGCTACACTTTGAGTTAGACTCAGGTTTTTCAAATAATTTTACTTTCATTCATGCAAGCAAGCACACAATACAACACACACCACAACAATCAAAGGGAAAAACAGATGGTTTTAAGAACCATTCTGCAAGCTACGATACAATGAGATGATACATCTCATGCTACGACAGTGCTCTAGTGCATCTACTCATTGTCGATGAAGTCGGAGTCTTCATCATCAGTGTAGAAGTCCACAGCATCCTCTTCCAGAAAATCATCATCGTTGCTGAGGTAAGAATCCATATCTCCCTAGATGTATTCTTCCTCATCGTCTTCTTCCTTGGCAGCAAGCTGAGCTTCCTGCTCCTTGACGGTCTTCTCGAGGTCGGCCACCTTCTTGCGAAGACGGGCGATGGTGCGATCCTTCTTTGCACGCTGGTGACGAAGAGACTGGCGATCTTGGATGAGCAGTGTGAAAGTCTGGGCCTTCTGGTCGGTGATGGCACGGTTCTGGTTGGCTAACTCTTCGGCATTGTCCAGTTCCTGCTGTCGGTCATGAAGCAAGAAGTCAAGGTTCTCCACTTGACGCCTCAACTCTGGGTGACTTGGCATCTCCATCGGCATTCCGATGAAGTCACGTCTTGCATAGTGGGCAAAACAGGTTCCTTGAATCTTGTTGATGCTGAGGGCACATAGACGTGCGAGAGCTTCATGCATTGCCCTGGCTAATCCATCTAGCCAGTTGTTCTCTCTCACAGAGAATTGAATTCTCCCGGAAGTTGGTGCTTCAATGCTTCCTCGAAGATCTGCGGTGACTAGCCATTGTAGGTCTCCTCCTGGGGGTCCTGGAAGTTGAGCTCCAAGAAACTCAGGATGTGGGCGTCCCAGTAATTCTGACAGTGAATCCAGATCCCTCTCGAAGATCAGCTGCCTCCGTTTCCTAACTGGTAAAACTTGCTGAACTGAGTCTCCATCTACAAGAATATAGGATGAGGAAATTAGTGAAGTGATCAAGTGTGTCAAATTTTAAGTAGTAATGTAAGAATTTTGAGGAACATGTATTTTTGAGAAAGAATGAGTTCACAAGGGTAAGAGGGGAAATAGTTTTTCATAAATACTCACTTTGGTTTTGAAGCTAAGTTTTTGGTTTGGACGTCCATTCTAACTAGGGTCTCCTATGGTCAGGATGGCTCTGATACCAACTTGTCAACACCCGGATTTTTAATCCCAGATGCCCGTTATGCCATACCTCGCAATCCCAGGATTACCATTTTTGCGAGACATAACGGATTGGATATCACAGTACATCATCCATTACAAACCATACATAAGGTTTTACACAAATACAGATCTCATGATCCAGTCTTTAATACAACAAGCAGCGGAAATAAACGATAGCGTAGCGGTGGGGTCCATCTTCAGGGGCACAGGCAATGCTGACGAAGGCAGATACTCCTAGTTATCATAGCCGTCCTGCTGACCATCATCTTGATAATCTCCTTCATAGTCTGGCCATGATAATAGCCAGGGACAAAAGCCATGAGTACTCTTTAAGTACTCGCAAACTACTACTAGCAAGGGTTATAATACTAAGTTAAAGTACTGAAATTAAAGAACCACTATCAAGTTAAGTTTGAAACCTAAGCTGAGTTCTGAAGCAAGAAAAGATAAATTAAAGTTCTAGAATCACTTAAGTTGGGAAGCTAATTTCATTAACACAACCCTGTTGTGGTCAAGTCAAAGTTCATCATTCATTTCAAGTTATTTAGAAAACATCTGACAACGAAACAGTATGGCCATTCCAACTGTCCATAACCGCGGATGCGGCTATTCGAACAGTTTGACACTCTGCAGACGTGGTACACTTTCACCACAAGATTCGATACATCTGTCAGGGATAACCCTGAATCATCATACTTAGTATGCAGATAATCAAACATAACCTTCCCTTTACACACCCTAGTACAAGCACCTCTCCTATGAGCATGGCCTCCCAACCATGACCATCAGTCATCTTGGGCACTGCATAGGTGGACATCATTGAGAGGTAGCCTCAGCTCAAACCTCTCCCGTGAGGGAACTAATACTAATGCATATAAATTTCCAGCTAAGCCTTACCCAATTCAGGTAATGTGGTTGTACGGTAAATTTGGAATGGTATCGCATCCGAATCCAACCATCAGTTTTATAAAAGGGTTAAGGCTCATGCCTCATCATTTTCATCATCATAAACCAATTGTGTTTCTCAACACATGTCAAAACATCTCAATAGAATAACTCATCATTCCAAGGTTTTCACAATTCATTTTCACCAAGTGTTCCCATCTAAAGTGACTCAAGTTTTGATCTATTCTAAAACACTAGGTTAAGAGTGTTCACTAAGGTGGAAAGGTGGGATCAATCTCATGCCATAGAATGACATCTAAAGGTTTCTAAGTAGGTCAAGTTTTATACTCTTTATGCTACCTTCAAAATTAATTAAAGAACTTTGTGTAAACTAAGGGGGGTAAAACTTGTTAATAAGACTTAAGAGTACTAATAGAAAAAGGGGGTGTGATCAAAGTATGCTTAAGGCATCTTTACTAAACTACCTAGTTTTATTCTAGCTTGCTACAATAGCTTACTAAAGCATGTTTGCAAGGGTTAGCTTGCCTTGGTTGGTGCAGTGGTTGAAGTTTTCTTCTTCTTCTTCTTGGTAGAACTCCTCCTCCTCAAAGGCTTGGTCGGTACTATCGTCTAGAAATACATAGAGAGTGCACAATCACCAAACAATCCTTAACTAGGCTAAGTATTATTCTAAACCACACAATTGATGATCTATTATCATCACAAGCATCACAAGTTTAATTCAATAGTTTCAACCTTTTTATTTTGGAAAAGTAATTTCTACTCATTGAAATATTAACTAAAATTTAATATTCACCCCCAAAATATGGGATCATGTGGACACATGTCCTCACAACTTATTCTAACATGTGGGAATGAGATTTAAAGGTTGGATCAATATTACTTTGGTTTAAGTTCATTATTTAATGATTTAAAGTGACTAGAAATGCCTATATAGCATTATTTTGGTACTAGTCCAAAGTCACTGCCTGTAAACCTTAATATTATTACATATTTGGATAGATATGATGAGATGTGATTTTTCAGAGTTGGAATCAACTCAAAAGCTAACTTGGTTGATTTTATAAAAATATTTCAAGTTGCAAAAGCTTCTGTCTTCTTATTTTTATTATGAGAGATCTATAACTCTAAATGAATTAAATCCAACGGGTTTGGATAGAGCATTTCAATACCTTTCAGACAAAATTAGTTTCCTATAATTTGGATTTGTCAAACTCATAGAATTGAATTTTGAAACACTGGACAGAAACTATATTCTAACTAAAAAGAAAAACCTAGATTTGAATCTACAGGCTTTCGCGGGAAAGGAAATGGGCCGGCCCAGTGGCGCTACACGGCACGGGGCTCAGCTGACAGGGGGTCCCACTTGTCAGCGGCTCTTAAAACGCAAAACGGTACGCGCGCTGTGGGCCGTGCGATTAGAGGCTAGATCTACGGCTGAGGGTCGTCGTCGACGACGGACGGGTCGCCGGCGAGCTCGAACCCTAGCGGCTCGGTGGGGGTCTACTGGGGGCGTACCAGGGCTCCAGCAGGGTCGGCGATGCGGGCAAACGAAGTGGAAGACGACGGCGAGGCGAGGCGTGGTCACGGCGGAGCTTGGGGTGGCCGGAATCAACGACACCCTTCTTCTCCAGAGGCGGCGGATCCGGCTCCAATTCCGGCAAGCTGCTGCTCCACTTTCTCCGGCGAGGGGTGGTTGAGGTTCAGAGAGGTGAGGGGAGTGGAATGGTGTGAGTCTTTGGTGCTAGGGAGGGATCCTTTTATAGGCTCGACGGTGAGACCGAGCGGGATGGGCGGTCGACGGTGGCGACATGGCTACGGCGAGCTAGCGGCATGGCTGGGGATGGCGATCGATGGGCGGTCCCCTGGCGGTGCTCTAGTGCTTCAATGCGGCCGTAGGGGCGGTGGCATGTGGTCGGGATGAGGTGGCGCTCTACGCGGCCGAAGCGGCTGTGTCCACGGCGAGCGGTGGCTGTGGGGCCTTGGGCGGCGAACGGAGGTGTCTGGGGTGTTCTCTAGGTCGAGGCGGAGCGGTGGGCGCAGGCGGGTGTCGAGCGGCGGCTTGTGCACGCGGGGACAGTGCGCGCTCTGCGGGCGGCATCGGCATGCTCGACAAGCTCCGAGCGCGGCGGTTCCTGGCGGCTCTGCCCTCTGTCTCTGGCCTGGGGCTGGTTGGATGGTGGAGGTGGACCACTGGCTATCTCCAGGACACGGTGGATGGCGCTGGCGGCGGCTGTGGCTTGCTGTCGCCGGTGGGGTGCCCAAGTGGGGGTTCGGCCTTAATGGCCATGACCATTTGGTCGTGGCACAGTGTGGGGCTGGGCTAGAGAGGGTTAGGGGGAGTAGTGGAGAGGTTTTTGGTGGCAATTTGGGGAACAAGTTTGGCTAGAACACTATTTAAAATAGTGAAATTTGTTTAGTTTGTAATCTGCCTGCCAAGTGTTTGATGAAATGGCCGCAAGAGAAAAAGTTTTGAATTTTGAGTTCAAAAATTTTGGGTGATCTCCACTAGTGCTAGGTAGTCCCTGGTTGCAAGGGTTTTGAAAATGGTGCTCAATTAGATGGTTTTTGAAATAGGGGTGATCTATGCATATGCATTAGATTCAATTTTAAACTGTCAATTAAAATAGTTAACAGAAGGTTTTTAGTAGATCAAAAGGTGGGCCTTGGTACCTCATTATGTGTACTAGCAAGGGGTGTAAAGATCAACAATTGTTTCTGTTAAGAATTGAGTACTAGGAATAGCCAAAGTAGGTATGAGAGTTAAATTTGTCCAAATGACCATTCCTTCATTTTAATTCTTCTTGATTTGATTTCTTTTAGGAAAAGTTTGGGAATGATGTAGATGATGTTTAAATCACCTAAGAAATATTTTAGAAGCAAAGGATCACACAATCATGGTAATTCAAAACAACTCCTATTTTAAATGCACACATATACGAATGCTTTCATTTTAAATATGGAAAAGTTTTTGTTAATCCTAATTTTGGATGATTTGATCTTTGATAAACTTGGATTGAAGTTTTGGGATGTTACAAGAGGCATCTACACTTGGATATCAAGGAATGGTGCAAGAGCACAAGGAAGGTAGTATGGCCAGATTTGACAAGAAGACCCCACATGTTGACATATGAATATGGTTTGGACCAAAACCAAGCAAGATAGACTCCATATGGACGGTGTGGAAGAATAGAGAGGGATCCCTACATATATTCGTGGCTTCAATTAAATACCAAGAACAAAATGAGATGCCCACATACCCATGCAAGGTAGGATGAAGATGAGATCAAAGTAAGGATGATAAATGGCAAGTTAGTAGGTGGAAGAATTAAAGAGAGATGCCATCAATTCCATTTGGGCATGTAACAATAATCAAGAAACAAATACAATACATCAAGAAGCAAATTATTAATAAGACAATGCAATATGTGGGGAAGAACCAAATGAAAAGGCTTTTAATATGATGCTCAAATACAATATGGCATGGTACATGAGCATGATATTATGATGATGCAATAAATGACATGTAGGAAGTAGCAATATATAGACTAGGCAAGTAGCATTATAATTATTAGACAATTGGGATGCTACAACTATTCTCCCACACTAATCAATTTATTCTTCCTCCTTCCCCCACCTCTCTCCCTCTACATTACCCATGGATCACTGGAGGAGAGGAGGGCTGACCATACGTGCAGAGAAAATGGAGACAGCTCGCCGCCTGGCAGTTTTTTCTCAACCAGCCCCTCAATCTTCCCCTCTCATAGAGGCTCAATCTCTCCTGGCAATGTTGTGGAACGTTCCAGCAGGTGAGGGCTCCTCTCGGTACGGTATTCTTATTCTTATTCTTCTCCATATTCACAATCATGTTTTTATTCTTCTTATTACTGTTATTTATCTTTTTCTTACTCTTCTATATATTCCAGGCCGACCATGGACCCCGAATCCAATATGACGATGGTGTTGCAGGACCCGTTCGTCCTCATTCCTAGGCTCAGCGAGGTAGCAAATCTCCACAGTTTTTTACTACTAATAATGTTGTTGAGATGTATTTGTTTTTATTTTTGTCATTTTGAATGTGGATTTCTTAGATCGTGTCCGCCCCACATTGGGTTTTTTGTGATTTGGATTAGATTTTGTGATTAATGAATGTGAATTTCTCTATTGTATTTTACTAATGATGTTCATAGACACATTGGGGTTTTTGTGATTTAGATTAATTTTTCCCTGGAACCAAGAGTAGAATTATAGGGTTTCTATTTTAAATAACATGGATGATGCAGCAAGCGAAGGCCAAGTGTCTTGACAAGGTGGTCATGATCAATGCTAAGATTTACAACTAACTAGAGGGTGCACGCTCCCTCACCCAGGCTAATGAGCGCCTATGTAGGCATTTGTCATTACGGAAGGAGATCTCGCTATATTTTGCACTTAACATCAAGAGGCTAGAAGCAGAGCGCGACAAGCTATAGAAGTTGATCGTTGACAATGTGACCAAGCAAGAACTATCCAACAATATAATCAGGGATCTCATGGAGGACAAGAACAATATGTAGATAAGATGCACCTTCTAGCAGAAGGAAATCGCCAAGGTACTCAGAGAACACATCGCTGAAACAATGGATGCCATCGAAGCCTACCATAACAAGGATTGTTGCTTGGATGCAGTGAGAGGAATGAAGGAGGGCATGAGCCCAGGGATCACCGTACTCAAGGGTGTTTGTAAGGAGAATGGGGAGCTAAAGGCAAAGTTAAAGGCGTATCGGGCAATGTCCAAGTCTGATTTCCAGTAGAGGGGGCAAAAATCTCAGTCCATGCTCCACTCTTTTATAATATATATAGGTAAAATAACAGGTGCACCATAGTGCCTAGACACCATACGTGATACGCATATTTTTGCTTTGAACCACACATATCTAAGGGTATACGTACCTAAGTTATACATACTTAAGTATCACATACCTAAAAAACATATACCTAACATATTACATATCTAAGGTATATGTATGCAGCATACGTGTATATATATGCAACTTAAGTATGTACACCTTAGATATATATAACTTTAATAGGTATATGTTATATGTAAAATTTTGGTATGTACCTGGGTTATACGAAAATATATATACATGTATGCTGTGTACATACACCTTAGATATGTAATATGTTAGGTACATATATCTTAGGTATATATAACTTTGATAGGTATCTGTTAGATATGTAAAATTTAGGTACGTACATCCTAGATATATACGAAATATTCACTCAGAATGTAGAATAGTTTTTTTGCACCCAACATGTTTTTATATTGTTAGATTAAAAAAATTATGTTTTGTATATAAATAATTATGTTTATATATTCACCACAAATAAAAAATCGAAAAAAATAAAATTTATAAGTCATTATAGTGTAAAAAATACAAAAATACGTATTTTACGTCATATTTTTATACGACATGTAATCAAAAAATTATGTAATTCTAAAAAAAATATGTTCTTCTTGACTTACGATATAAGACAAAATTTATGTGATATAAAAATAATATATGGTTCAAAAGATAGAGGATGAGTGTAGAATAGTTACTATTCTACATCCTGGGTGTCAAATAGCATCACTCAGAGTCGCGCTGTTTAACACCCAGGGTCTATTCTAAATCCACCCTCTATCTTTCAAACCGTATATAATTTTTAAGTCACGTAAATTTTCTCTTACCTCAGAAGTCAAGAAGAACATAAAAAAAATTAAACATGTCTAAAAAAATTGTTTATATGTTGTCTAAAAATACGACGTAAAATACGTATATTCTATGTTTTTTACACTAAAATGATAAATAAATTATATTTTTATGTCGGCTTTTTTGCAGATAAATATGAACATAATTATTAGTATACAAAACATAAATGTGAGAACATAAAAATATGTGGGGTGCAAAATAACTATTCTGCACCCTGGGTGCTGAATAGGGTTTCTGAACCCATGTTTCCTTTCACGCGAACAACAGCAACGTCTTGTTAACTTCCACACGGGCAGGAGTTAACTTCATTTTCTTTACAAGTTAACTTTCAGTCTGTAGTAGTAATAATGAATATTAATCTTCGTCTATGCAAGTTAACTTCCGCGAACAGCTTAACTGTCACGTGTGTGCAAGTTAACTTCATTTTTTCTATGCTAGTTAACTTCCTGAGGGAATACCTATTTCCTTTTTAATGTGAACACCGGGAACCTCTTGTTTACTTTCACGCGAACACGAGTTAACTTATTTTTTCTTTCCAAGTTAACTTCCAGTCTATAGCAGTAATAATGAATGTTAACTTTCGCATGTCTAAGTTAACTTCCACGAACTTCTTAACTAGCCTATGTGTATAAGTTAACTCCCTCTTTTCTATGCTAGTTAACTTCCTAACGGAGCATCAATTTTTTTTGTTTTTCACGGACTGTACAACTTAATTTCCACTTGTTCAACTTAACTTCCTCACTTTATTAACTTTTCCATGTGTGCAAGTTAACTTCCTCTCGGTAGTTAGTAATTTTTGCATGAGCAGGTTAACTTCCGCGACCATCTTAACTTTTTCCGTGTGTACAAGTTAACTCCGTCTTCTATGGTCGTTAACTTCCTAACGGAGCATTGTTTTTTTTGTGTTTTTGCTTATGCAACTTAACTTCCATAGCCCTCATTAACTTTCCTATTTGTGCAAGTTTACTTCCGCTCAATTCACTTTTTAACTTCCACGGCTCTCATATAACGTTCCTGTGTATGCAAGTTAACTTCCGCCTGATGTAGGAGCTATTCGCCTGGGAGGTGTTTGTGCCTAGGGTAGGGGAAGTCGGCGGCACACAGAGGCAGGGGCAGCGGTGGCGCGCGAGGGAGATGGTCGGTGGCACGTGGTGCCGGGGAGATGGCCGACGGCTATGGTGGGGTGGCGCGCGGTGCCGGGGAGATGGCCGGCGGGTGCGGCGTGCGGCGTGCGGGGGAGATGGCCGACGGCGCGCGAGGGTAGGGAGATTGTCGGTGGGTGCGAGGGTGACGAAGCGCGGGGGAGATGGCCAGCGACGCGCGGGGGCGGGGGCGGGGGCGGCGCGAGGGAGATGGCCGGCGGCGCGCGGAGGCGCGAAGATGGCCCGACGACGCGTGGGGATGATGAGGACGAAGGTAGTTAGGTCGGGTTTGCTGAATAAGCTTATATAGAAATCTCTTAAGGGGTTCTTCAATAGTCCTGTCATATATATATATATATATATATATACACGATAGGACTATTCAGAAACACCCCCTTAAGAGGTTCCTAGATAACTATCTAGCAACCCCCCACCTAAACTACCTTCCGTCCTCCTCCTCTCTCGCGTCGTCAGCCCCGTCCTCCTCCCCGCACTCCGCCGGCCTCCTCCGCCCTGGGCGCCCTCCGGCCCGCGTGTCACCGCGCCCTCCTCCCCACCTAACTACCTTTTTCCTCCTCCTCTCCCTAACGGCAGGCCCCCTCTTCAGTGCTCCTTCAGAAAGTTAACTAGTATAGAAAAAAAGGGAGTTAACTTGTACAAACGGGGAAGTTAAGAAGGGTCTGATACATTGCAAATGTATCTATAATTTTTGATGCTCCATGCTTGGTTTTATCTACTTTCTTATATTTTGTCCACACTTTGGAGTACTTTTCATATGATTTCTTGGACTAACCTGTTAACAAGAGCCACAGTGCCAGTTGTCTCTTTTCTACTGTTTTTGGTTCCAGGAAAGTCAGAAAATCAATATTCTCGGAATTGGACGGGACAAAAGCCAAAGTTCCTATTTTACCGGAAGACTCACGGAGCCAGAAGAAGAGACGGAGGAGGGCCAGGGCCTGGCCACACCATATGGTGGTGCGGGCTAGCCCTGGCCGCGCCACCAGGTGGTGTGGTCCCCCTGGCACTCCACCAACCTTGCCTCCTTCGCCTATAAGAGCCTCTCGATACCAAAACCCTAAATCGTTAAGCCTCCAGCCACGAAAAGTTCCACAGCGCCGCCACCATTGTAGGGGGGATTCGGGGGACAGAAAGTCTCTGTTCTGGCACCCTGCTGGGACGGGGAAGTGCCCCCGGAGCCATCTCCATCGATCTCCACCACCATCTCCATCACCATTGTTGATTCCCATGATGAGGAGGGAGTAGTTCTCTCTCGAGGCTAAGGGTTCTACCGGTAGATATGTGTTCATCTCTCTCTATGCATGATCATATTGTGATCATGAGCTTTGTAATCAAGTAGATCTACCTTGCTACTCAAGTGCTTTATTAGATCTCTACTCTCCCCATGTGTGTGAAGTTGACAGTGTGCACACCATGGTGGCACTTAGGCTAGAGATTACAAATACTTATTATGAGTTATATTTGGAGTTGGATGTATTTATGAAATTGTGGTGTTCGTTGGACTCATCTAGTACTCAAGGTGATAGTGTGGGGTCTTCTAGATGGGAAAGACTTACTTTGAGGTGTGCTATTATAGCCCTACCATCGATTAGAGTGTTCAATCGGAGAGTAGTTAAGAGTAGTATCATGAAGATAATATATTTATATGAGAGTGTTCACTAGTGAAAGTATGATCCCTAGGCCTTGTTTATAAGCACCGATACACCGTTTGCTACTAGATCTGTTACATGTTTGCTTGCTTCCATCTTTATTTCAGTTTGCTTTTAGTCTCTTCCACACCATCAAGCTATTTTCTATCACCGCTTCCACTTGTATTTCACTATCTCTTCGCCGAACTAGTGCACCTATACACCTGACAAGTGTATTAGGTGTGTTGGGGACACAAGAGACTTCTTGTATCTTGATTGCAGGGTTGCTTGAGAGGGAATACCTTTGACCACTTCCTCCCTGAGTTCGATAAACCTTGGGTGATCCACTTAAGGGAAAACTTGTTGCTGTTCTACAAACCTCTGCACTTGGAGGCCCAACAACTGTCTACAAGAATAGAAGTGCGTAGACATCAAGCTATTTTCTGGCGCCGTTGCCGAGGAGGTAAGGTAAAAGGTATTCACACCGGAGGATTAAAGAAGAAGAACCTCCCACGGCAAACGCCTATTTTCTGGCGCCGTTGCCGGGGAGGTAAGGTGAAAGGTACTCACATCCTCCGGTGTAAGTGCTCGAAATTATTTCCTTTAGATTCTGCAATTTTGTCTTTTTGTTTCTTGTTTTCACTAGTTAGGCTTAATGTAAAACAACAACAAAAATTAGAGAGCTTTATAGTATTTATCTTGAGTTAGGACATTAAGTGTTTGAAGAGAAAATTAAAAAACCTATGGAACTTTATTTGCATGCTAATAGCAATGTTATTAGTATGAATCTTTTGAACACCTTTGTTACTAATGCTATGGAAACATCTAAGCTTGGGGAAGTTGGTTCTTATGAAAATGATCTCTTTAGTTCCCCAGTTTTAAGGAAGAAAATTTTCTCTGATGATACTTTCTCTCCCATTTGTGGTAATTCTAATGATACTTGTGATATTTTAAATCCACATACTGAAAGCATCCCTTTTAAAATACCTATAAAAATTATTGATAGTGTTATGGATAACTACTATTTTGGAGATGGAACTGTCCATCCCGGTGATCATTTGCTCTTTATACACGAATTATGCGGGTTATTCAAGTGTGCAGGTATTACAACAGATCACGTCAAGAAGCTGTTATTCTCTTTATCACTTAAGGGCAAAGCAAGGGAGTGGTATGAGCTACTGGATGATCCTCATCATTTGGAGTGGAAGGAACTTGAATCTCTCTTTTACTCTAAATTTTATCCTCCTCATGAAATTCATAAAGATAGGAATTATATTTATAATTTTCATCCTCATGGTGGAGAAAGTATTGCCCAAGCATGGGGGAGATTGAAGTCACTAATGCTCAAATGTCCCATTCATGAGCTCCCTAGGAATATTGTTATTAATAATTTCTATGCAAGGCTTTCAGGACATTACAAGGACTATCTAGATACTTGTTTAGAGGGATCCTTCACGAGTAAGGAGGTCAAAGCTAAGTGGGATCTTCTTGAAACAATTCAAAGCAATACCGAAGATTGGGATAAGAACAAAGGTAAAGAACCAGGTATAAACTATGAGTATGATTGCATTAAGTCTTTCGCTGAAACTACTGATTTTCAAGAGCTTAGTGCTAAATATGGTCTTGATCCTCAAATTCTTATTGATTGTTTTAAAACCTTTGCTTCTCATATTAATGCTCCTAAAGAAAATTGGGACATGTATCATGAGCCTTTTAAAGACACTTGCATGGAAAATGAAATTGTTGTTAATGATAGCAATAAACATGCTCAAACCTCTGAAAGTACTATTTCTTATAAGCATGTTAATTTTTGTGGAATACATAGACCTTGTGAGAATAATCAAATTGAAGAAGAATATTGTATCACCCACAGGAATGAAAAAACTAGAATGTGGTATAGGGATTTAAATGATCTTGGTAAAAAAGTCTGTGCCCTTTATCCTTTTATTTGTGAACTTTGCTTTGAAGTGGGTCATTTCAATTTTCAATGCTCAGGCCATAATAATATCCCTTCTAATCCAATGAGTACTGCAAGTTTGTATTGTGATGACATGATCACTCCTAATCAGCATGATGAACTTACATTATTTTTGGGATGTGAAGAGTTATCATGAAAAACCTCTTTGATAGATATGGGTGCTTTTGATATGAATAGTGTCATGCATGGTTGTCATATTTATTGTGTTGATAATTGCCACACAAATACTTACATACAAAATATTATAAAAGATGAGATCTTACCAGAATATGACATGACTAATATGTGTTTTGGTCTTATTAATGAAAAGGAGGAATCCTCCAAAGTTTCTTCTATTGTCTCTAACAATGAACCAAGGTATATGGAGAAGCTTCCTTTCAAGCCTCTCCCTCCTAAAGAGAAGAAGAAAAAGAAGAAAAGGAGGAGTAAAAGGAGAGAGGAAACGGTATTTTCCCCTAAGCATGTAGCTCCTATTATAGTTTTTGATGAGTCTGAACTCGATGATGTTCCTATGCCTGTTACCTATAGTAGTGATCATGATTGGGAAAAGCACACTTCTTTTGATATTGAAAATATCTTTGGTACCAATTCTGAAAATGATGATATTAATAATTGATGTACTATTAGTGTTATCCATGATCCTTCCAATGATGATATGTTTACAAATGAACACACTTGGGAAGATAACTATTCTATTGCTTATGATGATTCTATACCTCCAATATATGATGATTACAATGATGAATATCATATTTTCAGTCCACCTACAATTGAGGAGAAAATTAATTATGATTACAATATGCCTCCTATATTTGATGATTATGGTGATGAAAATAATAATGATAGCTATTTGGTTGAATTTGCTCCCACTATAATCAATAAGAATGACTATGTTTATGTGGGGAGTATTAATTCTTTTATGCATGTGGCTCATGATAAGAATGTTTATGTGATAGTTATATTGTTAATTTTATTCATAATGCTACTTAAAGTTATTATGAGAGAGGGAAACATGGTTCTATGCATCTCAATAATATTAAGTTTCCCCTCTTTATGTTGAAAATTTTGAAGTTGCACTTGTTTTGCTTTCCTATGCTTGTTGCTTTGTGCTTTCATGACTTGTTCTTTTACAAGATTCCTATGCATAGGAAGTGGGTTAGACTTAAATGTGCTTTGAATTTGCTTCTTGATGCTCTCTTTTACTTCAATTCATATTTCTTATGTGAGCATCTTCTCAAACTATCATGCCTAACTTAAAGGCCCTAAAGAAAAGTACTTATTGAGAGATAACCCAAAAGTTTTAGATGAGGCTTGGAAGTTATTACCTCAGTAATAACCTCTCCTTATCCTTTTTATTTGCTTTTTGTGCCAAGAGTAACCTCTAATGAGAGAGAAGTAATGATTGGGAAAGTTGTTGTCCCGAAACAGATTTCTGTGCTTCACCGTAAAAATTCGAGTAAAATCTCTGAACGTCTTTTTGAGGCATGAATTTTTGTGCTTTTGACCCAGGTTGTTATCTAACTTTAGTTAGTTCAACACTTTTTTATTTGAGCAACAGAAGGTCTTCTAAAAAATCGGTTTTTACCTGCTGGTCTGTTTTGACAGATTTCTGTCATTATTTGCATTTGCTTCTTGTTGATTCCTTTTGGGGTTCTCTTTGGGGAATTGAGATTTTTGAGGGAAGTGCTACAGTATCTTGTGTTTTAATGGAAGTTTTACTTGTGTTGGAACTGAACTCAAAGACTTATTATCTTGAGTACACTAATGTTGCTAATGAAGATTGTGTGAAGTTTTGTATGAAGGAAAAAATTTAGGTGTAAGGAAAGAATGATGTAATGAGATGAAGAATGGACTAAAGCTCAAGCTTGGGGATGCCACCCGTGTCACCCCAAGAAATATCCAAGAATTACAAGCGTCAAAGCTTGGGGATGCCCAAGACATCCCATTCTTCATCAATAAAAATCTCAGGTTTCTTCCAAACGCTTCATTTTTATTGTTTCATGCACTGTTGTGTTGTTCTTGGAGCATCTTCTTTTTCATTTTCATTTTGGTTTTTTTTTGCTTTGGTTTTCTTAGTTTGCTGAATAAATTGGTTTGACCCCCTCTTTCATACATTGGTTTGCAAATAGTTTGGTTTGGTTTGGAAAAGAGTAGGAAAGTTCATACTTTTGTGTTAAAAAGAGCTCGTTTTTTACTGTGGCCTATGCTCTGTCATGCCATGCTTGATATTGTTTTGGCTTTATGCTTAGTATTCTTTGTTGTAGCATGACTTGTTATAAATAATTGAGATTGCTTAATGTGCCTTGGATGAATCATGTGTTGTTTTAGCATATTAAAGCATAGTATAGTGGTATTCTCTTTTGATGCTTTATTTGGATTGACTTGGCACATGCTCACACCATGTTATGACTATATCAAGTCACCTTATCCTTTATGATCCTTTAGTTTTCAACTTGTAGTATCACTTTATGCTTTGATCGATGATGTTTTGTCGCTCTGCATGATTATGGCCATTATTGCTCTCTTAGTTTGTCGCTCCCAGTCTTTTGCTAGCCTCCACAACCAAGTATGAGTTCCACTCATGCATCCAACTCCCTAAACCAAGTTATTCCAAAGAGTCCACCATACCTACCTACTAGCTTATGCTATTCCAAGTATATTCATGCTTTTGTCTACCTTCCAAATTAAACTTGTTATGAGAAAACTAGTGATTAAAGCTCTCACGAACTTGATGGCACACTTTACTTTTCTTGCCCTTAATAAACTTCAACCATTGTGTCGTATGTGTTGTATATGCTTGCACTTATTTGTCGGGAATTAGCAGAACCATGCTTTCATGGGGAACGCTCTCAACATTGCACTTGGTACTTGTACCTAGTTGATATCATGCTCTTTTGTATATGGATGTCGTCGGTGTGAAATGAAAGGGGAGCTTGTAAGTCCATGGAGTTATGTATATGTGTTAGAGAAACGCCTAGGCCGCTGGTCTAATCCATGCTGATATGGTGGAAACCTGCAGCGTAACCATAATGAGCTGTCTATGAAGCATTCTTCTTATAAAAAAAGAGTCCTATATTGAGAAAAAAGAGAAAAATAAAAAAGAGATATTATGAAAAGAGGAAAGAGAGAAAAAAGCACCATATTCCCATGGTAAATAAGAAGATTGCTGAGATGCTCGTTGTCTGCTTGCCTTGTCATTTTGATATGGGGATTCTTCCGTATCATCGGGCAAGGGGTACCCCGTTGGCGGTTCTCTATGATACACATATACTTACGATGACAAGAACTTACCGGTGACTAAACTTGAGTAGCATGAGGAGGGGCCCTCATATACAAGGGACATGAGATTTCTGACTTATACTTCGTCAAGCATGTACACCATAGTTTGTTCACTTTAACCTTAATCACTTCAAGATGCTTATGATAGGGGCAATGAGAGATGAAAGCTATTAAGTACCATAATTTTTGGAAGCTCTTTATGAGACTTGAATCCCTGCTTCCTTCTATGAAGGCTTTTCTTCCACCATTATATTGAGTCTCCACCTTCTATCTTTATGCATCTACTTTGAGAGCATAGTGGCCATTCTTAGTTCTATGTGCATTGTCCCAAGACTAGTTGATTGATGCATAACTTGATATTGTTTGTTTTAAACTATTTGTATCCAGTCACCCTTATGAACTTTGAAGGTGTCATATGCATTTATATTTGCTACTCTATGAGGGACAAGCTGATTACTATTATGCTATGTTTTCTTTATGTGAAACAAACAAACGTCTTGCAAAGCATTGTTATTCATGAATCTTTTGTTTGTGCCTTTTCATGTTGCATCATAGTTTCTTTGTCTTATTGCTAGAACCTTGTCTTTCATGCTATGATTGAAGTACTATGATCCCAGCTTTGAATGTTTTACAGATACTTTGATCAAGTCTTTGATGGTGCATGTCACCTCAAAAATTATTCTTTCTTTTTATCACTTACCTACTCGAGGACGAGCAGGAGTTAAGTTTGGGGATGTTGATACATTGCAAATGTATCTATAATTTTTGATGCTCCATGCTTGGTTTTATCTACTTTCTTATGTTTTGTCCACACTTTGGAGTACTTTTCATATGATTTCTTGGACTAACATATTAACAAGGGACACAGTGCCAGTTGCCTGTTTTCTGCTATTTTTGGTTCCAGGAAAGTCAGAAAATCAATATTCTCGGAATTGGACGGGACAAAAGCCAAAGTTCCTATTTTACCGGAAGACTCACGGAGCCAGAAGCAGAGACGGGGGAGGGCTAGGGCCTGGCCACACCATATGGTGGCGCGGGCTAGCCCTGGCCACGCCACCAGGTGGTGTGGGCCCCCTAGCACTCCATCGACCTTGCCTCCTTCGCCTATAAGAGCCTCCCGATACCAAAACCCTAAATCATCAAGCCTCCAGCCACGAAAAGTTCCGCAGCACCGCCACCATCGAAGGGGATATTCGGGGGACAGAAAGTCTCTGTTCCGGCACCCTGACGGGACGGGGAAGTGCCCTCGGAGCCATCTCCATCAATCTCCACCACCATCTCCATCACCGTTGCTGATTCTCATGATGAGGAGGGAGTAGTTCTCTCTCGAGGCTAAGGGTTCTACCGGTAGCTATGTGTTCATCTCTCTCTCTATGCGTGATCATATTGTGATCATGAGCTTTGTAATCAAGTAGATCTACCTTGCTACTCAAGTGCTTTATTAGATCTCTGCTCTCCCCATGTGTGTGAAGTTGACAGTGTGCACACCATGGTGGCACTTAGGCTAGAGATTACAAATACTTGTTATGAATTATATTTGGAGTTGGATGTATTTATGAAATTGTGGTGTTTGTTGGACTCATCTAGTACTCAAGGTGACAGTGTGGGATTTTCTAGATGGGAAAGACTTACTTTGAGGTGTGTTGTTATAGCCCTACCATCGATTAGAGTGTTCAACCGGAGAGTAGTTAAGAGTAGTATCATGAAGATAATATATTTATATGAGAGTGTTCACTAGTGAACGTATGATCCCTAGGCCTTGTTTCTAAGCACTGATACACCGTTTGCTACTAGATCTGTTACATGTTTGCTTACTTCCATCTTTATTCCAGTTTGCTTTTAGTCTCTTCTACAGCATCAAGCTATTTTATATCACCGTTTCTACTTGTATTTCACTATCTCTTCGCCGAACTAGTGCACCTATACACCTGACAAGTGTATTAGGTGTGTTGGGGACACAAGAGACTTCTTGTATCTTGATTGCAGGGTTGCTTGAGAGGGAATACCTTTGACCACTTCCTCCCTGAGTTCGATAAACCTTGGGTGATCCACTTAAGGGAAAACTTGCTGCTGTTCTACAAACCTCTGCACTTGGAGGCCCAACAACTGTCTACAAGAATAGAAGTGCGTAGACATCAGGGTCGCGGAAGTTAACTTCCACAAGCGGAAGTTAATATTCAGTCCACGAAAAAAACAAGGAAAAACGATGCTCCGTTAGGAAGTTAACTAGCATAAAAAGAGGGAGTTAACTTATACACAAGGGATAGTTAAGTTCGTGGAAGTTAACTTGCACAGGTGGAGGTTAACATTTATTATTACTTCTACAGACTGAAAGTTAACTTGAAAAGAAAAAGAAGTTAACTCGTTTTTGCGTGAAAGTTAACAAGGGGTTAAGAAGTTCGCGGAAGTTAACTTGCACAGATGTAAGCTAATATTTATTATTACTACTACAGACTGGAAGTTAACTTCGAAATAAAACAAAGTTAACTCGTGTTCACGTGGAAGTTAACAAGGTGTTCCTGCTGTTCGCGTGACAGGAAACAGTAGTTCCTGAATAGTTATTCATCAACCGGTTCTTGAATAGCAGAGCTATATATATAGGTAAAATAAATAAGGTACCATGGTGCCCAGACACCATACGTGGTATATGTATTTTTTGCTTTGAATCACACATACCTGAAGGTATACATACCTAAGTTATATATACCTAGGTATCACATACCATACCTGAAGGCACGTCCTATATAACCAATTGTAGAATAATATTTTGAGCATCGATTTGAACTTTTCCAGACGAATGTTGAACATTCTAAAAAAAAGGTTTGAACTTACCATTTCAACTATTTGAACTGTTCATTTTGTTATAATGTATGAATGATACATGGAGTTCGTTAACGGTTTGTCGGAATTAAGAAAATAATATACCATTGGAAAGGTAATGAAAACCGCAATTTTTTCATGTCCACACTTTACACGGTCTAAATTTAATTTCTAAAATATAAATTTTTCCTAAATAAGTATAGAATAAACTTTCAATCTAGTTTTCAAACTGCTTATCCAAATGATTCAAATGATATACCATTGGATAGATAATGAAATTTCGTATCTTTTTCATGTTTAAAGTTGTTTTCAATTCTGCACCTATTTTGAACAATTTTGAAAATACAGAAATTCGGACGTATTCAAACATGGTCGGACGGTATTTGCATAATATTTTTTCAACCGTTTATTGAAATGACGCAAATAATATACTGTTGGATAGGTAATAAAATTTCGCATCTTTTCCATGTTTAAAGTTTTTTCAAATTTTCTACTGATTTTGAACAATTTTGAAAATACAGAAATTTAGACGTATTCAAACACGGGAGACGGTATTTGCACGATATTTTTTTAACCTTTTTCTTCAAATGAGGCAAATGATATATCGTTAGGTAGATAATGAAATTTCGTATCTTTTTCATGTTTAAAGTTTTTCCAAATTCAACACTGATTTTGAATAATTTTTAATATACTAAAATACAGACATATTCATATAAGGGCGGGCGGTATTTGCATGATATTTTTTCAACCGTTTGTCCAAATTAGACAAATGATACAGCATTGAAACTATAATAAAATTTCGCAATTTTTAATTTTTTTGATTTTTTTAAATTATGCATGAATTTAAATACAAAATTAAATTATTAAATTAACCGGGACATAAGACTTTATTGCCTATCTGCAAAGTTGAACCCTCTGCCCTATCAAGATTGAACTGCCTGCCATGTGAAGGTTAAACTGCATGCGCTATTATAGTTGAACTGTCGTGTTGTGGAGGTTGAACTGCCTGTCATGTGAAGATTGAACTTCATGCACTATTATGATTGAACTGTGTGAACTGTAAAATTTGACCTGCCGTATTTGTCAAGATAGAACCGATGGTTAAACTTACTGTATGAAGTATTTGAAATGCGTGTTTATTCTAATATATCCATTATACATCAAGTTTTTCAACTATTTATCATAATTAAGCAAATAATATATCGTTCGAAAAATAATGAAAAATCACAACTTTTCACGTTCACACTTTTCGCAAATTTTACACGGTCTAAATTTAACTTTTTAAATACAAAATTTTCCTACATAGGTATACAACAAATTTTCACTCCAGTTTTCTAACCTCTTATCCAAATTATGCAAATGATATACCGTTAGATAGATACTGAAATTTCACATCTTTTTCATGTTTCAAGTTTTTCAAATTTTCCATTGATTTTGAATAATTTTGAAAATAACGAAATTCGGGCGTATTCAAAAAGGGCGGATGGTATTTGCGCAACATTGTTTCAACCGTTTATCCAAATGAGGCACAGCTGGTAAGATAATTAAATTTCGCATCTTTTTCATGATTAAGATTTTTTTCAAATTCTGCACTGATTTTGAATAATTTGTAATATACTGAAATTCATACGTATACATAAAAGTGCGGACGATATTTGCATGATATTTTTTCAACGGTTTGTCTAAATTAGACAAATGATACGGCGTTGAAAATATAATAAAATTTTGCAACTTTTTCATTTTTTCAAATTCTACACCAATTTTGAACAGTTTTGAATATACCGAAACTCTCCTATATAGGTCGGATGGTATTCAAAATATTATTTTAAGCACTGGTTTCAGAATAGTGCAACCATATATTTATATATATATCGTGCAATTAAGGAATCTAAGATAAACTCCTTATCTATCTATTTATCTGATGTACCAGACAACTAAACTATGGGTTGGTGTTCAAGTTCATGAATGGACATCATCCTTTCTTTCCATTGTGTATCCCAGTTTGCTTTTAGATCATGACTATGCCACTACTATTTGGTGATATTCGAAAAACCCATAGCACCCTTAATTGGAGAAAATCCTAGGTTTCTATGAAATTGAAATTAGGACTGTGCCACTAGTTGATCCAGTTCAAGTGAGAAAAATCCTAGCTTGCTTTGACATTGAAATAAGTACTGTGCCCCTAGTTGATTTAGTTAAATTCTGAACAATTCTAGATCACTTTGTTCTTAAAATTGTGACTATGCCAATAGTTGATTCAAAAATGTTGTTCAATCCTAGATTGCTTCGTCCTTGATATTATGATTGTGCCACTAGTTGATTCGAAAAATGTTGTTCAATCCTACATTGCTTCTTCCTTGAAATTATGACCATGTCACTAGCTGATTCTGTTAATTTTAATCAATCATAGATTGTTTTGTCCTTGAAATTAGGACTATTCCGCTAGTTGATTCAGTTAATTATGGAAATTAAATACCTTGGCCTGGTGAACTAAACAAACCATATATTTTTGTTGCAGGAAAAGAGGTGAAAGCTTAACCCAGACTTGGTGACCGGATAAATGACAAGATAGCCATCCAAAGGGAGAAGAAAAATTCTTAGAAGCTGGCATGTGACCATATGCACCAAGAAGTCACGCTCCTTTATAACAAGTGCCACAATCTGAAGGTGGAAAGCGTCAGCTGTGCGAAACTTCACAAGGAAGGTCTCGCCTCGATAGGTAAGCAGAAAGAGATCATGAAGGAGCTCACGGAGGATAATGTAAGCTTAAGGATAAACTTGTCGAGTCCCAGATGGAGCGTTTGAACCTACAGGAGGAGCACGTCCAAGTACTGAGGGAGTAGTTAAAGACCAAAGTGGACCTGATCGAATGTACCCTCAAACTGGAGGATTTTAGGAAGGAAAATGAGCAGCTCCGGGCTAGGCTCGTTTGAAGCCAACTCATGTCTATATAGTACTGAACTACGTGTTTTATCCTTGGAGTACTAATTTTGCAAATGTGAACTTAACTCTATACAAAATATGTGTTTATTTGAAATTAATTTGCTCAGGAATTGAGTTTGGCTTAGTTAAGATAGCACAACTGCAAGTCTTACAATTAACTAGTTTTAAATATTGACACGGCATAAATTACTCATCGAGAATTTCCTTCATCCTCTGTAGCTTGTCCTTGTTCACTTTGCACGCCTTCTTTAGATCCTTCAACGGATCTGCAATATAATATTGTAGCTTCTTATTCTCTTCCCTGAGTTGATCCGTCTCCTCCCGAAGCTTCTATGCAGTTCGTGCCACCAAGCCCCATTGATTGTGTCATTTAGTTCTGACTGCAAATTCTTGATTTCTTGTTCTAACTCCTTATTTCCTACTGAGAGATCCACCCACTCTACTTCTTTACAGACCGGGCCAACCTAAAAAAACACGCGTCCTGATTATGTACCTAACACGATAAAACAAATTATGTCACCATTGTACATAATGTAAACAAACCTGATTTGTACAGCCCAAAAACCTTCTCCTAGTGTTACTTCCTTCAATGCAACATATTTCCTCAATTTTATCCCATGGTCACATGGTAATTCCCCATCGAGATCTAGACCCTCCCAATCGGGGTGGCACATCGTGTGTGGTACCTATAAGGAAATAAAAAGCTATAAATAAGAACGATTGCATGTACAAATGGAGCTCGGATCAAGGAAATTACCAATGCCTAACCATTGCCAGGAAAACAGAGGAACTCACATTGGGGAAGGAAGACTCAATGTTGGAGAGAAGGTTGTTGCTGCTCAACTGGTCGTCCTCGTCATTCTAGGATAGCATGGCGAATGTGGCGGTGGAAATACACCGGCGACGGTGAGGAGAGAGAGAGGAGGCCAGTGAGTGAGAGAGATAGAAAGCAAGAGTGGGGGATAGTGAAGTGTGTCAACACTTCAAAATTGACTAAATTGGCATTTTAAAATATTTTAAGGATATTGATGGATCCAATATTTTCCATCTTCTACCATATTAAAACATTGTTTTTGGTTAAGCAATTGCCAAGAAACTCTCAATCCTTGCCACTAATGACTAATAATTGCAAAGATATGAAAAAACTCTCTTTGAATTATGTTGTGCAGGAAATCATGGTTTTTAATGCGAAATAAGGAGCCATAATGGAGGTTTTTAAGGAAGTCCACACGACCAAGCTATGCCAGAGCGTCAGCATGCTTAACGACCACTAGTACGGGCAGGGCCCGCCTGTACCGCTGTAACACCCCAAAATTATTAATCAAGTTTATCAAGTTCAAATCACCTAAGATTAGGGTTAACAAAAACTTTTATTATTAAATTTAATATGAGTGTATGTGTGAATTGCATTAGTGTGTGAATGAGTGCAATTGCCATGTTTGATTGCTACAAATGATAAGAAATGGTTTACAGATTAGTACTACATTATCTAGGCCAATTACAAACAAAATCCAAAGAAAGGAAATTCAAATATAAAGCATATGATCAAATGGTCATTTTGACCAAAATTAACCACTAGGCCACTTTGTGAGTCCCTAGTAAAGAATTTCTAACAAAAAACTTTCCACTTATTTTCACCCCTTGCTAGACCAAGTAAAAGTGAACCCAAACCCACTTTACAAACTCACAGAAACTATTTTCAAATATATTTAAAGGGCATTTCAAAATTGAATTAAGTGTATGTACTAAGATCACCATTTTGCAAAAACCACTCAAATCAATTCACCTTGGCAAACCAAGCAACCAGAGACTACCAAGCATAAGATTAGATCACTCGCCAAATTTCATTCAAAAATTTCAAATTTGAATTCTTGCGGCCATTTGGTCGAACACTTTGCAGACACAGATTAAACCCTGCCTAACTCCACTGTTTGGAGCAGTGATCACTCGACCATTTGCCCCCATTTCACTCACCTGTCCCCCCCAGCACCTAGCAACGCAGTGGATAGCCTCCCCTCTTTTTCGTTGCGCCAGTGCAGCACCGCCCGAAGCTTGCCACGTCGGCCGACCATGGGCAGCTCGCCACAGACCGCGCCGCCCTCGTCCATGATGTCCAGGAGGCAGGACACCGTCCACCGCCACCCCCTGTCCAACACTCGATCGCAGGTAAACCATGGACCACCAGAAAACCGCCGCGCCCACTTTCTCTGCGCCATGTCGAGAGCAGCCAGAGCGCCTCGCCCTCTCCGCGCGTGCACACAGTCGCCATGACCATAGCTAGCTCCCAGACATCCCCGTTAGCCGCCGCGCGACCCGTAGCCCCCGTGCGCCGTCTCGAACGCCACCAGTTCTACGCAGAGCACCGCCCATGCCCGACCATTCTAGACCGCCCCGTGCCGCGCTATTAAGCCCGTGACGACCGCTAGGAAATACCGCGTCGCCCTACCCTCAGCCACGCCAATAGCTCATTGTACGGCCATTGTTGGAGGAGCTAGCCCTTGCCGCAATGCCCCTCTCGCTGGTGTATAAATAGAGGCCCCCTCCGCATCAATTCACCACACCACCTCACTCCCCACTCCTCCCAGAACCTCCCACACCTCTCCCCAGAGCAAGGCAAGCACCGCATCGCTGGAATTTGGTCGGAGCCCGCCGCTGTAGAGGAGAAGAGGCACCAGAGCTAGGAGCTTCCCTAGGAGCTGCCACGACCATCGTTCAAACCGTTGTCGTCTACAATGTCGTTCGCCCCCATCATCGACCCTAGCTGGAGCCCTGGTGAGCCTCACATGACCCCCACCACCGTCTTAGGGTTCAGTCCTTGCTGGAGCTGTTCGACGTAGGAAATAAACCTCAGTCGTTAGATCGCATTCTAATTGTAGGGCTCAGATTGAAACATACCGTTTCGGGTGAGATGAGCCACTGACTAGTGGGACCCACCTGTCAACAGCCCGCTGCGCCAAAGCAGTGCAGTTGGGCCGGCCCGTTTACTTTCCCGTGCAGAGCTATGGCATCCCGCTAAAACCACTACTAGAAAATCGCCGTGTTTTTGTGCATTACATCATCATGACCGCATGCTCATGTCATCATGCCACATTGTATTTGAGCATCATCATATCATCATGCATATGTTTGCCTAAAACTATTTTCTAAAAGCCTATATTTGTTTTCTAAATATCCATGTCTTTATTTCAAATTAAAAACCCCGGTCTCTTCCAGATATTTTATTTGTCTAAAAATGGATTACAAAAGTCTTTTAAATAAATAAATAAAACTTTTATTATTTTTTAGGAGGCAGCCAGCCCGGCCCAAAAGCCTAGCCGGCCACCTCCAAATCCTAGTCTAACAAGACCCTAACCCTAACTAGACAAACCCTAGCTACTCCATCTCCCCAACCCGAGCCAGCCGACACCCCCCCCCCCCTCTCTCTCCCCTGGCGCCACCTGGCCCAGCCGCCACCTCACTCCCTCCACTCTCAGCCTGCCACCTCATCCCACCTGGGTCACTCCCTCGCCACCTACCCGCACACCCACACCACACCCCCACTGTTTCCCGCTTCTCGCCCCCACACCCACATGTTCCCCGCCTGGGCCCCACCCCGCCAGCCACCATCCTATCCACCTACCCCAATCCACTCCCTTCTTGCCCCTCCAACCCGCCTGGCCACCTACCCATCCCGCCCCGCACCTGGCCTGCATGTCGCGCGAGACGCGCCCCAGCCGCACAACCTCTTCCTCCTGACAACCTCCTGCACACATCCCCGTAACCCCGGCCCTACACCACCCCGCGGGAGACCACCCCACCCACGCCTCCACCTGCGCGCCCCTCCCCAGGTCCACCTGCCCCACACGCACCACACCCCGCTCCTCCCTAGATCCCGCAGAGCCCATCCCCGTCGCCTGCTCTGCGTCTTCTCGCCACCTTCTCCACAGCTTCCCCCGCCACCGAGCTCCGGCCCTGCCAGGCCACGTGTGTGCCGACCGCCGCCACCTCGCTGGCGCCATCCTTCCTTGCCGCCAGCGCCTGGCGCCCCCGCCGCGCACCTCTCCTCTCCCTCCCATCCAAGCACCGGGCCTCAAGCTTCCCGGCCGCCGTAGACTTCCCCAGCAGTCGCCGCCACCGGGTCCTCCCTGGGGCCGCCACCTCCCGCCGCCTTCTCTGGCGCGCCCTCTCCCGAGCCCGAGGCCGCTGTCCCCTCTCTTCCCCAGCGTAGGCTGCAGCCCCTCCACCCCGTCGCCTTCCTCCCCAGCGAGATCTTCCTCCTCTACCCAAGTTCACCACCTGCGCCCTCCCCTGCAGAACCACGTTCGGCCGCTCGTCCTCATCATTGGTGTTTCCTTCTGTCGTGCCGCCCTGGCCTCCTTCAGCCATGTCCTCCCCTGCCCTTCCTCGGTGGGTCCTTGCAGCGCAACCACCTCCGGGAGCCGCAGCCGCGTCCCTTTCGTCGCTATGCCGTCGAGCTCCCTCACCATCTGTGGCCACCAACCGCAACCGCGTCGCCAGTCGTCTTACCCCTGTCGTGCGTGTGTATGTTCCTTCCCGTGTGTGGGAGATGTTATGTTGCTTGTGAGTTGGGTGCAGAAGGAAGTGGCGATTTGGGGCTGCAACAAAGGAGATTCGTGCAGAAGGCTGAGATGGTGCTATGGATAAGTGAGAAGATGGAAATGCCGAAGCCCTGCGAGATCGTTGTCCTCTTGTCTTGCCAAGATCTCCGCCGCGAAATGACAAGGCCTTTGGGTGGAACTGACAAGATCTACTTCACGGACGCCATGACCTTCACGGATCCGATGCCCGAGGAACCCGGACGCCAAGGTCGTCGACATGGAACGACAAGATCTCCATCCCGGACTCCAAGGACTCCCTCACGGATCAACGAGATCCCCATCATGGATCCGATGATCCTCTGACGCCAAACCAAGTCCTTCTTCCTGGAACGCCAAGCTCTCCTTCTGTTGTCCGAGACCGATCCCGTCAAACCCTGAGTCCGACCCCGAACCCCCGGAACCCAAGATCTTTCGAACCCAGATGTGTGACCCTAAGCCTCTATTTTTTTATAATATGACATATACCTGTCGCATCATTAAATCATCATGTCGCATACGTATTGCGGGATGGGGGCATTTAGTCGATTCACCTCATAATTAAATATGGAGTCTATATGCGGGATACTTTTGTCTTATTCCGGACTCCATTTAAATTTGTGTAGCGAACCGACACCATGCTTTGCCTTGTTAAGACAACATTTAATTTGCGGGGTAGATAAATAACTTGAACCATATAATTATTTGTCGGGACCCCGGTTCCACTTAATATTGCCTAATTGCACCGCATCTACACCATATCATAATCATGCCGGATCTTCTGTCGTAGTATTAAATATTGCATCTGGTGTTTCTTCTAGTGTTTGCTTCTTCGCGGATTAGTCCGATGAGTTGATGCGAGTATCGACAAGTTCTCCGGATATGAACCTTCGGCAGTGTTTCCCAGGCGAGCATCTCTCCCCCTTCTATCTATTTTGCATTTATAGTCTTTATTTCCTCCTGTTGATATACTGCTATCCGTGTTGCGATGCTTTAGTTCCGTACCCGATATATCTCGTGCAGCCTATATATTGCCTTGGACACCTCCTATTACCTGTGTTTGGTAGATAGCTGGCCTTGCGAGTCGTAGTTGCTTGCTCAGGTGCGATCTCGTGTTGTCAAGTACCATAGTTATTGGAATGCTGGCAGCTTTTTATGGAGGAGTTGATCTTGTCTTTAATTACAACTATTAAATTGTTGGGATAACTAATGAAAGAGGCACCGGTGGACAATATATGCTATTTGGTTTTTCCTGTCCACTTGTGTCCCGTAGGCCCCGAGTACTTGATACCTGTTCCTTGACTATTCGCACTATTCACATCCGGGAGGCCTTATGGACCCCCTTGAGCCAGAGCTTGATTCATTTCTATTTCTTGGGGCCACAAAGTAGTTTGGGGATTTATTACTATCCTGTCCTTATGCCATGCTTTACTGCTTTATTTAAGATTGTGCGTGGAGCACCTGTATAGTTTTGGATCGCGCCACGTTTTCGCGGTATCGACAAGCCCAGTCACACGTTCGGGTTTCCAGTCGTTTACAGCCGTCGTTGCAAACCCTGGGTCCGTTCTGGAGCCGGCCAACTTCGTTGCGGGTAGCTTAGTGGGGTGGCCCCCTGAAATATTTTATGAATCATGTGATCGCTTTGTCGTGAAAGCCTCGTTGGGTTTTGAGTTGGTTTTTCCGAGGTTGATGGAGTGTGTGTTGCTATTTGTGCACCCCTGCAGGGTAAAACTTTCTGAAAGTCGTGTCCGTGGTTATGGATGACTTGGAGCGCAATATCTCGATCATAGACAAGCATAACTAAAGTAGTGCTATAAATTTGACTTAATATGTGACTAGTAATCAGCTCAATTATAACGGAATGGATATTAAAAATGCCAACAACTGGTGGATCTGGGGTGATCTGTGTCATACTATACCTGCCTAGTAAGTATTGCAACTCCAATGGAATGTGATAAAAGTGCCAACAACTGCTGGGTTTTGGGATTCCTCTGGACAATTATATCTGACTAGTAAACGTTCCAACTACCACGGAATGGTTAACTAAAATTGCCCACTACTTATGCTTCAGGATGAATCAAGCTATATATCTGACTAGTAAATGTTCCAACTACAACGGAATGGTGATTAAAACTGCCCACTACTTATGCTATCAGGATGACTCATGCTATATATCTGACTAGTAAATGCTGCAACTAAAATGGAATGAGTAAAACTGCCAACGGTGTGAGTTCCTTGGCCGACTTTCTCGTTTGGTCTCGAGGGGGAAATACCAGGATGGGTATGTTTGGTGTTAGCCTCAGGTAGGAACCGAATAGGTCTTTCTTACCCCCTCTCTAATAGCTGTCAGTGATACCGAGTCTCTATAGGTTGTTTAGTGCCGCTGCGCTGCCGCTTTAGCCCACCATACCTATGTAGGCGAGAGCCACCGAATTCTAGCCTCGTCGTGTACTGGCCTCAGTACTGACACTCCTCTTTTCCTTTACCCTTTGTCGGCACCCCTTTTGTTTAGCAGGTTTGAGATCGTCGTCGTTAGCAGGGTTACCCTTCTGGCTTGGCCTGGGCAGGGTTATGGACGCCATTGGTTATTCTCCAGGGCTCTTAGCCCCATTTGCATCTTGTCCATAGTCGGACGCTCTATCGTTTTCAAGGTGATTTGGATCTTTGTATTGTATATCTGTAATCTTGACTCGTTGAGTCGCTGTTGTATATATATATCTGTTCTGTGGGTCCCGTCGAGGAATATTGTGTAATGGTATTGCTTCGTTTTCCACCCGCACGAAAGTGCCTGGTGGGCGCCCTTGAATCGTTTCTATGCGGGTTTGGCGGAAAGGGCTAAAACTTGCATAGGGCCGATTTGAGGGTGTTACAAGAGCCCAGTGATTCAAATAAGAATTTTCCATTTTAGTTAAAACCAGATTCCGCCAGTAGATTCAAAAATCAATTCAAAGAGATTCACTAAACCAAATTGCATGATTCTAATTTTGTTAGAAAGATATTCAAATTATCTATCCAAGCCCGTTAGATTCAAACCATTTGGAGCTAGATATCACCTATAGTAAAAATAATAAGACAGAGACTTTTCCAACTTCAAACATTTTTCAAAAATAAACTATAAAAGCTTTTGAGTTGATTCCAACTCTCAAAAATCACATTTGATAAGATCTATCTGAATATGTAAAAATATTTAGGTTTACATGCAGTGACATTGGACTAGTACCAAAAGAATGCTATATAGGCATTTCTAGTCACTTTAATTCTATTAAATGATAATCTTAAACTTTATAAAATATGACCACCACTTTAAATCACATTCCCATGTATTAGAATATGTGGTGATGACATGTGTCAACATGATCCCATATTTTAATTGGAGAATATTAAATCTTAAGTATTTCAATGAGTAGAAATTACTTTTCTAAAATAAGATAAACAAGATTAAGTCTTTAGTTCATGTGATGATTGTGATGATGCTAGATCATCTAGTGTGAGCCTTAGTATGCTAAATAGAATTAGTTAAGTATTTTTTGGTGATTGTGTACCTCGTATTCATTTATAGATAATAGTACCAACCCAGGATACGAGGAGGAGGAGTACTGCCTAGAAGAAGAAGAAGAAAACTTCAACCACTACACTACTCAAGGCAAGCCAGAACTATGCAAGTTAACACTTGCAAACTTGATAAGCTATGCAAAATGCCTTAGGCATGCTTGGTTATGCAACTTTGATTATACCAATACCAAGTTTTACTTGCAAGCTTTATTCTTTTACTTTTACCAAAGTTCTTTACTTTTAGTTAGTGCTTTGTGAGTATTTGGAACCATAGTATAGATACCATAAAGAGTATAAAACTAGGCCTAACTAGTTATACTTAGATGTCATCAAAAGGCATAAAACTAGATTTGGGAAGTTACACTTGATTAGCACCCATCATTAGTGAATACCCTCAACTTTAGTGGCTAGTGCTAAGCATAAAAGTTGATCACTTTAGATGGGAATACTTGGTAAAAATGATTATGAAAACCTTGGAATGAGCATTCATTCTATTGAAATGTTTTGACATGCGTTATGGACACAAAAGGATTTGATGATGAAAATGTTGAGGCATGAGCCTTAGCCCTTTATAAAAACTGATGGTTGGGGGTTCGGATGCGATACCATTCCAATTTTACCGTACAACCACTATACCTGAATTGGGTAGGGCTTAACTGGAAGTTTATATGCCTTAGTATGGGTTCCCTCACGGAAAGAGGTTGAGCTGAGGCTACCTCGTGAGTGTGCATGTCCACCTATGCAGTGCCCAGGATGGCAGATGGCCATGGCTAGGAGGCCAAGCTCATAGGGGAGGTGCCTATACTAGAGTGTGTAATTGAAAGGTTATGATTGATTATCCGCATACTAAGTATGATGATTCAGGGTTATCCCTGACGGATGTATCGAAATTTGTGGTGAAAGTGTACCATCTCTGGAGAGTGTCAAACTATTCGAATAGCTGCGTCCGCGGTCATGGACAGTTGGAGTGGCCATACTGTTCCGTCGTCAGATCTTTTCAAAATGACTTGTGAATGGAACTATGACTTTGACTTGACCACAACAAGGTTGTGAACATGAAAACTAGGTTCCCACTTAAGTGATTTAGAACATTAACTTAGTTTTCTTTACTTCTAAACTCAGTATGAGATAAACTTGGCTTTTTGCAAATAAACCTAGAGCTTAAGATTCCTACTAGAACTACCTTACTTGTTAGTGATAGTTTGCGAGTACTTAAAGAGTTCTCATGGCTTTGTCCTGGCTATTCCCATGGCCAGACTATGAGGAGGACTACCAATATGATGGACAACAGGAAGTCTACGACAACTAGGATAATCTTCCATCGTCAGCATTGCATGTGACCCTGAAGATGGAGCCCCTACTACGTTTATTTTCCGTTGCTTGATTTGTACTAAGACTGGATCATGAGATCCTTTATTTGTAAGACCTTATTATGGTTTGTAATAGATGATGTATTGTCGTACCAATTATGTTATGTCTCACAAAAATGGTAATCCTGGGATTGCGAGGTATGGCATAACAGGCATCTGGGATTAAAAATCCGGGTGTTGACAACCGCCCACCCGTACTAGGTGGTGACGGCTTCATCTCGTCAAACCCTACAACTTTCATGAAGATGCCTATTTATTTTTGAGGCTCCAGTCGCTGGCCAGAGAGCCTCCATTCTTAGATTACATCACAACGCCACCAAAGGAGATCCACACCATTGTTCATCACTTCCACCATCTACCCATCCACTATCCATATCCATTGCTTTGTACTTTAGATCTCCTTGTGATTTGGTTACCATTGTAAGAATATTTGATTTCAATCTAAGTATGTGTCTGATGTTTTCTATCTCTGGTCTATTTGTTATGAGTGAGTAGTCCTCACGGGCTGCGGGTTGGGGAGAAACCTCGCAGCGATTATGTGCATCTAGATCATGGGAGTATTGTATTTTGTTTGCAATTGAGATTTTTATCTTTTGTTTCATTGTCTCTTATCTCGATCTGTGGACTTATAGGTACCCAAGATCCCTTAGATTGATAAAGGCTTGAGGTGAGATACTTGGCTAGTGGCGATCTCATAGGAACCTCAGTGACAGAAAGGGTAGTACGGTCTTTGCTTAGCGACCCATTCGGGATCAACAACAACATCACCACTTAAAGAATTGATCTGTATTTTACACTTAATAATCATTTGTAACTCGTGGCTTTGGTGTGCACTCGGTTGGATTAAAAGTCTATTATTATGCCCCCTGCATCACGGGGGCTCTAGAATATTATGATGTGTTTCCCACAACAGATTATCTCTGTTCAAACATTATACATGACTGTGCTTATTATTATCTTTTATCCCATATGATTTGCAGCTGCAGGTGGATCTTCAACCATGGCCTATCTCCATCCATTGATTCAACCCTTTATAAAGTAAACTAGATTGGTCCGGTAAACTAAGGTAAAACAAACAAACAAAGTCTTGTAGATGTGTCCTTTTTATTTCCTTTTAGCATTGCTTTCCGAGGTTCGATTAAATCTAAGTCTTCTAGGGAAAAAGATATTATACTATATCCGTGAATCCAGAATGAAGGTATCAACCCTTTTTCTGGCGCTGTTGTCGGGGAAGCAATTTCGCTATCCTAGTGAGGTCACTAGAGACCTTGTTTTTAGTTTTATTATTAGTTTGTAGTTTAATTCTTGTTATTAGTTTACTGTCTTGTTATCTATTTGAAACCCCAAAAAATAGTTACTTGTTTTTTGTTTTCATTACTTAAAAAAATACCAAAATATAAGATCCATGGCTCAAAGAGATTAGGGGAGTATGCTACTCCCTCTGATGATTTTATTCGTGCACCCATCACTCAGCCCGCAGTTGATGCGGAAACATATGAGATAAAGCCAAACCTTTTAAGTTTGGTTCAAAAAAACAAATTTGGGGGTTCATCTGCTGAAGATTCAGGTTTGCACTTAAACACTTTCACTGAAATTTGTGACATGATGCGTATTAAGGATGTAGATCCAAATGTTGTTAAATTAAGATTGTTTCCTTTCTCTCTTAGAGGAAAGGCTAAGGATGGGTTACTAGCTCTACCAAAGGGCACTATTAAATCTTGGGACGAATGTACTAATTTGTTTATGACTAATTTTTCCCCAGCTAAGACTATACAGCTATGATCCAACATTACAAGCTTTAGACAAGAAGACCATGAGCCAATAGTGCTTGCGTGGGAAAGGATGAAAAAAGTTGTAATGAACTGTCCTAGTCATGGGATGGAAAGTGGCTTATATTACATTTATTTTATAATGGTCTTAACCCAATGTCTAAGTCTATGCTAGATACTGCAATAGGAGGAACAATCATGGGAAAACAAGTGAGTGTTGCAAAGAAGTTACTTGATGATATGCAAAACAACCATGCCCAATGGCATGTGGAAAGAACCTCGAAGAGAGTAAGTTCAATTACCGAGGTAAATAATGAAGAGCTTACATCTAAGGTAGATGAGTTGCTTAGCTTAGTAAAGGGTAATAAAGATACCCAAGTTAATGATATCTCTATCGATGTTAATGATGTTAATTTTATAGCTCGCTCTCCTTTTAATCCTGCATGGAAAAATAATTATGCTTCCAATGTTTAAAAATATCATTCTAATCCTGTAGGAGCTCCTTATAATAATTATGATAATACTAATGGAGAAAATCATGGCAATCTCTCATTTGATCAAACTGTTAGAACATTTATACAAGCTCAAACCAAGCAAAATAATATGCTTATTAAAATCACGAAGAACCATGAAAGTAGTATAGTAAAATTATTTAACCAGGCTATTACAATTAGAAATGATATGAAAGCTCTAAAGGAAAGGACAAAGAACATGGAGGCTCAGCTGGGTAAGGTAGCTGAGAGCCAAGCTCTCATACTAGCAAAGTTTGCTGGAAAACCCGAGCCAAATATGGTAGAAGACCTCAAGATGATGAGGGTGGTAACCAACAAAGAGAAACTGATGAGCTAGATTACAGCAACGCGCCAACACCGGAATATACTGTGGAAGATCTATTGAAGATAATCACCGTGAATAATCTAGGTATAGAACAAGGTAATGATTCTATGTACCAACAATTTATACAACAAGTAGCATATAAAGTTTGCGATTTAGAGATGGAGTATAAAAGACTAGCTGATAAGCTTCCAGCTAAGCTAGATGATATATTTGAGCCCACTATTAAAATTAAGTTGAGAGTTAATCAGATATCCGCACTTTGTGATCTTGGTGCGAGCCTCTCAACAATTTCCAAAAGCTTATTCGACAAATTAAACTTGGGGCCATTTGTTACAACTTAATTGAGAATCCATCTAGCTGATTCAACTTATAAACAAGCTGTTGGGATTAAACAAAATATAGTTATTGAAATTAAAGGTAGTCCCGCTCTTATTGATCTTATTATTGTGGACATGCCTGAAGATCCCATAGCACCTATAATTCTAGGTAGGCCATTCCTAAGAATATTAAAGCTTTGATTAATTTACATGAGAGGAATGTGAGAATTGGGCTACCATATAGAGATCCTTTTATAGTCCACTTCCCTAGGAAAAGAAAGCCAAGCCTAATGATGATGATGGTGTAATTACTTTAAAAGCTAACTATTTTGGGGTGGGCATTCCACTTCTTAAACCTAAGTAATTTCCATCAGGGTCAAGCTGATTGACCTTAACTAGAAGCGCTTCATGGGAGGCAACCCATGTGAAATAAATTTTTCTTTATGCATTAGTTTTTGTTGTGTTATTTTTTTTTGTTTTGTTTTTGTTTTTAATAAAGAGTGTTCAAGAAGACCTTTGGAGAGAGGAGAAGAAATAAGGTAATCCTCTATATTTTATTTTACTAACACATGGCCTAAGAAGTATTGTAGGATTTTTACTTAGTATATTTGTTGTTATTTTGTCCTTTGATAAGATGTGCAAAGGCACACGTAGCTTCTAATAAAAAATTGATTTTTGTAGCTCACAATATCCTTAACGACCACTGGTACGGCCAAAAGGGACCGTATTGTGCGCCCGTACCACATCAAGCCGAAGGAAGATAGAAATTCTATTTTTTGTTGTAGGTATTAGTGCCGATAATGACCACTGGTACGGTCGGACGCGCATGTACCGCGTGCCTATACCGTACCCTCGAGCAAACACCAGATTTCAAGCAAAGGTACCTAACCGATAACGACCAGCCGTATGGGCGCGCGTGACTGTACCGTGCACCCGTACCGAGTGCACCGCCTGGGAGCAGCTGTCGCCCCCAAGGTAAGTCACCCGGTACGGGCGGGCTACGGCCATACCGGCCGCCCGTTCCACATATGCGCCCTCCATATTCATCCCGAGGAGGTAACCTAAAAATCCCCAAAATCAATCTTTATCTTTCTTCTTCATTCAAACTCCAAACCAACTCCATTGGATCTTCAAATTTACTTAATTTTTCTTCGATTCCTCGCACTCATTCGATCTAAGGTATGATTCTCCTCTGATCCTCAACTTATTTGTGCAAAAGCTTCACTCAATCTTTCATCATTGCCAATCTAGACTTAGGTCTTATTCTTGATTCAGTCTTGATATTGAGCATGCTTAGTATTGTTTCTATAGGAGTTTCTTTTGTAGTTAGTGTAGGAATCACTTGTGATATGTTTCTATTGGAACAAAAAAATATTAGCAATATTTAATTACTTTGTCTTATTTTTTATTATTAGATGAACACGAGGAGCCGGACACGTGAGATGGCTGCGGAATCCTCCACACCGCCCATTGAGACGTTGACCCCGAGTCACTTGGCATCGAGTTCACCAAGGAGTTTTGGCTGAACCGTTTCAATTGTCTCAAGCTCCGAGAAATCAAGTCCATCAAGTGGGAGTGTCCTTATATCGTGAACCAACTTGGCACTCGTGCTGATTTCAATTTACTTTGCAACAATGTTGGTTTGTATGATTTTGTCTTTCAGGATGTTGCCACGTATCGCCACTTGACGCTTGAGTTCTTCAGCACCTTGACACACACGGTGGATCCTTAGGATGGTACCGAGGAACAAAGGCCCGGAGTTGATCGCATCAATTTCTGCCTTATGAATTGTGAGTACATTTTGACACCCAGCCAATGGGCTTAATGCTTTGTGTTTGCCAACAACACTATCAGTGTACGTAGAACTACTTTTGTTTTAGATCCTTCCCCTTCATAGTACTTTAATTTGATGAGAATTTGTGGAAACACACCAAAGGGGAACTAAATTAATCATCCTGCTATTCGATATTTATTCTATGTGATTGCTAACACTTTGCAGGAACGTGGTGAGTTTACTAGAATTAATAAGGAGGACATGTTGATCCTCGTAAAAGCTACTATTATTAATTGTAACTTAACGCCAAGTTTAGATGCTCTTCTCGTGTTTTACCTTAAGCATCAGGCACTTCAATCTCAAGGACCCATATGTGGAGGAGGAGTTTTAACCATTCTTACACGCGCACTTCGCATCTCTGAAAGGGACACCAAAGGCCTCTTCCCTCCCTCTCCATCTATCCAAGAGATGGAAGGGCAGAGCTTTTTTTGGCTTTTTCATCTTTTCATCAAAGAGTTGAACAATGAAGATAGATGGCAAGTGCCTGATCGATTTGATCAGCTTTTTTAGATGGAAAAACTATGACTTCCTTCCTTAGACTTAGACCGTGCAAGACAAGAATTTTTTGTTATTTACAATTTCATATTCTTGTTACTAGAGGCCTGTTTAGCTTGGATACCACTTTAAATTGAATTTTTTTCAAAATAGAATTTACCAAAATTTTCATAACTCTGAGGTTCAAGCCAATCCATCTTTTCTTTCTTTTTCCTTCCGATACTAAATAAAAGGATTAAAAACCAGTTGTTGTTTCATTGAATTTGCTTCATTAATAGGCTCACGATTCGACTTTGATCGTTATGGGTTGGTACGCGATCTCACGAGGGTGAGCTAATTCCAAAAATCAGTCCTCAGTTCGGATTGCAGACTGCAACTCGCTTGCATGAAGCAGGAATCGCTAGTAATCGCCGGTCATCTAGTGGAATTCCTATAGGATAGAAAATACACAAGGTGTACACATTATATATGAATGCAAAATATTCATTAATTTAAGTATGCCCTCAATTTTCTTTAATGAGTTGATATTATATTAATTGAATATCCTTTTTGTTTTACAAAAAAATTGCAAGCATACAATCCTTGTCAAATTATCAAAGATTTTGCTTCAAAACCCTTTCATTTAATTAGCCAGCCGACTTATCTGTCGATTTTTCCACTATCAACCCCAAAAAACCCAACTCTGTGTTCGAATTTTTTTCTTTTTTTATTAGTAGTCTTAGATTTTGCATTTTGCAACGAATGGCAAGTGATCTTCCTTGTTTAGATCCTATTTCAATCGGAACTTATGAAATTTCTAGTAAAAGGAAAATCCGTCGACTTTATAAGTCATGAGGGTTCAAGTCCCTCTATCCCCAAACCCTCTTTTATTCGCTAACTATAGCTTTTTTTCATCTTTTCATCAAATAGTTGTACAATGAAGATAGATGGCAAGTGCCTGATCGATTTGATCAGGCTGTGTAGGAATAAGGTTCAGAACTAATATCATGTTTGGGTATTTCTATCAAAATCCCCTTTATGGGTGTTTTACGTAGAAATACTATTTTTGCTTATTTTGACGATCCACAATACAGAAAAGATAAAAGGGTTCAGGAATTGTTAGTCTAATTAGATCTTTTTTGTTTTTTTTTGAGAACCCTTTGAGAAGGCGTTCAAAGGGTTCTCAAATAAAAAATATGGATTGTTTTGCGAAATAATCTTTGGACCCATAAAAAGCGAAATTTGTGCTTGTGGCAATTCTCGAGCGAGCGGAGCTGAAAACCGCTTTTTGACCCCATATTGTAGGGTGGACCTCGAAAGATATGAAAGATCTCCCTCCAAGCCGTACATACGACTTTCATGCACCTATCCTTTTCCTTTGTATTCTAGTTTGAGAACCCCCTTGTTTTCTCAAAACACAGATTTGGCTCAGGATTGCCCTTTTTTAATTCCAGGGTCTGGCCCCCTTGGGACAATCTATTTGATTGCAGGGTTTTATTTTGACATCCCACAGCTTCGGCAGATCGCTTAGCCCCGTTCATCTTCAAGGGTGCTTGATCATCGCAACAACCCAATTGCAAGAGCGGAGCTCTACCAACTGAGCTATATCCCCCCGAGCCAAGTGGAGTGTGCATGAAAGAGTCAGAGGCGATCCAGGGGTCCACCAAGGCTCCTCTCTTCTCGAGAATCCATACATCCTTTATCAGTGTATGGAGAGCTATGTCTCAAGCACAGGTTGAGGTTCGTCCTCAATGGGAAAATGGGGATTCTGGACCATGGGAACTCTTTATTTTAATTTGTATGTTTTTACCAGTAATAGGTATTGGTATTTATCCAGATTTAGTTATCTCCCTATCCGTTGACGCTCAACAATAACTTCTCTCATCAGCTATTTCGTGTTTGCAAAGTCATTAATTGTCTCATACCCTATTTTAGATTTTGACACAGAACTCAAAAAATGATTTAAGCACAATAACTATGCTCATTTTTGTTCTCTATGGACCGAGGGGAAAGGGGGCTCAGCAGGAAGAGGATTGTACCATGAGAGAAGCCTTCGGTATAAGAGCATTAACCGAACTAATGGAATTTTTTGATAAAGGTGTCATTGATGGAATTACCAATGGGGTGGGTCTTGTTAGTTTTTGTATAGGAGAAGAAATTAAATATGTCATGGATCCGTACATAGCGATCAGAAAAGAATCAATAGAAGGATAATCGGACGGTATATTTCATGAAACAAAAAAGGAAAAGAAAGAGAAAACAGAAATCATGATCAACTAAGCCCTCTCGAGGGCTTGCTTCTATCTTCTATCTTTCCCTATTTCATCTCATAAACTTCCACGCTAGTAGTTTGAATCATATTGGGTAATTTAATTCTTAGGGTTCCAGAATCCGCTTATTTTACTAGTCTTCGGAAACAAAAAACCCTAGATCTAGGTAACATCCAACCATGACAGAAAGTCATTGTCTCGGTCTTTCTACTATAAGAGCATGTGGTATGGTTTATAAAAATCATTGTAGATATTTCTTCGATATACCTGGAGCGGATCACTTGATCCTAGCTCCTTTGCCTAATGGTTTGTTCTCTATCAAGGATGGACGTTTGTGTTTTGACGTGCAGGTTGAAGCTAATCTACCCCCAACAATAAATACCTATGGGAGGAGGAGAAGATGAAGAAGTAGAACAAGGAGGATCCGAACAAGATGAGCAGCCACCAAACTACTACACCACCTATGAAGACATCTACACACTCGAAGGAAATATTCAAAACATGAACAACCTCTCCATCAACCTTCGAGATGCTACTTCAAGCCTCACCACCTAGTTCCATGATTGTAATAGCTAATGGAACGTGGGAGATTATACACCACCACCACAATGAGCAACAAAAGGGCTTGCAAAAGCCTGAGCTTGGGGGTGTGTTCCCCGGCAAATTTATTTGTGTAATAACGAGGTTGTACTCCAGCTCCTTGGGGGCTTTCAAACACTCGTGTTGGCTTGATCCAACACTTTGCTTTTTTCCTTTGCTTTTTAGTTTACTTTTGTTTTTAGTTTGTTTTTGTTTTTCGTTTTCTTTTCTTAAAACCCATTGCTTGGTCGCAAGTTCTTTTCTATTCTTTAAATCCCTATCCTCAAAAATACAAAAAGGTTTTCCCATTCTTCCTTCTTCGTAAATGTGGATTCGCAATTTGCCTCTTTGCTTTATTATTATGAGAGTAATCGTGTTTGATTTTTGAAGGAACACATCCCTATAAGGAAGAGGATCATGAAGTTACTTATGAGAGGTATGTCCTATGTCTTCCACTTATGAAGTTTGAATTGTTTGTCTTAGTTGGTTGATTTGATAAGATGCCATGCTAGTGGGAAGTAATTTAATATGGTTAGAGTAAGGCTTTTTATTAGTATGATGATTAGTTGTTAAAGCTCTAGCTCTAGTTCTTTTAGTTAACCAAGTCTTGCCTTGGAAATAATATTGGCAAACAAGTACAATAAGAAAAAGTCTGAAATTTACGACTTGCTTGATGAATCATTGTCTTGAGAGTATACCCCACATATATTTTGATAGTCTTAACGACACTCATGAAAGGAGTTGTTTGGTTGAAATAAAGTCTAGTGGTAATTGTGATGCATGCCAAAGCTAACCTTGTGGATCAAATTGCGGTACTAGCTCAAAAAAAGAGAAAGATGCGAGACAACTTTGTTCTATGTCTCTAATGCACACCTTTGGGATGCCAAAAACTCCGCTAGCTTTTGAACGATCTATGGTATAACCCCAGAGTTGATGACATGAGTGGCATATGTGTCAATATATGGGAAAAAGTATTGGTACTCTCAAAGGTTGTGCAAATACTTGCAAAAGAAACATCCAGTGATCCTTAAAAGAATAAAAAAGATATCTATGAGGATCCACACAATAAGTCCTTGGCATGGTCTCATTACTAGTTTACGAGTTTTTCTTGAAAAACAATGATTTGATTAGAAGTGTTTTTGATAGACTTGATTTATTGATGTGGGTGTAAATAAGACACTTCATTGTTATACTACTTAGGACATGAAACTCTCTTACTCAATTATGCTATCTAAACATTCTAGTGTTCCTTAGCAAGCTGAGAGTTAATTAGAAGAATTGGATTGATTGCTACACTTCTAGTTACTTATACTTATATTAAACTTTACTTTGATTGTCTTGACTTACTAAATCTTGTATAGTATTCTTCTCATATCTCTAACTTTGATAACCTCGCAAATGAATGAAGTGTTGAGCGTATAATACTACCAACCGTAAGTGAATTCTTATTCTCGTTGTTTCAAGTTTAAACGTTGAATTCCTTATAGTTCTTTTGGTTCTTCTTGCTCGAGGGCGATCAAGGTTTGAGCTTTGGGGAAGTTGATGGTTCCAATATTTGCCATCTTCTACCATGTTTAAACATTGTTTTTGGTCAAGCATTTGCCAAGAAACTCTCAATCCTTAACACTAATGACTAATAATTGCAAAGATATGCAAAACCTCTCTTTGAGTTATGTTTTGAAGGAAATCACGGTTTTTAATGCGAAATAAGGAGTCATAATGGAGGTTTTTGAGGAAGTCCACATGGCCGAGTAATTGGGAAGCTATGCCAGGGCGTTACCATGCTTAACAACCACTAGTACGGGCATGGCCCGCCCGTACCTCCCGCCCATACCAGGTGGCGACGGCTTCGTCTCGTCAAACCCTACAACTTTCGTGAAGATGCCTACATATTTTTGAGGCTCTAGTCGCCGACCAGAGAGACACCATTCTTAGATTACATCACAACACCACCAAAAGAGAATCCACACCATTGTTCATCACTTCCACCATCCACCCATCCACTAGACATAGCCATTGCTTTGTACTTTATATCTCCTTGTGATTTGGTGACCATTGTAAGAATATTTGATTTCAATCTAAGAATTTGTATGATGTTTTCTATCTCCGATCTATTTGTTATGAGTGAGTAGTCCTCACGGGCTGTAGGTTGGGGAGAAACCTCATAGTGATTATGTGCATCTAGATCATGGGAGTATTATATTTTGTTTGCAATTGAGATTTGTATCTTTTGTTTCTTTGTCTCTTGTCTCGATCTATGGACTTGTAGGTACCCAAGATCCCATAGATTGATAAAGGCTTGAGGTGAGATACTTGGCTAGCGGCGATCTCATAGGAACCTTAGTGACAGAAAGGGTAGTACGATCTTTTCTTATTGACCCATTCGGGATCAACAACAACGTCACCACTTAAAGCTTTGATCTGTGTTTTATACTTAATAATCGTTTGTAACCCGTGGCTTCAGTGTGCACTCGGTTGGATTAAAATACTATTGCTATGCCCGCTGCATCATGGGGGCTCTAGAATATTAGGATGTGTTTCCCACAAGAGATTATCTCCATTCAAACATTATACATGAATATGCTTATTATTATCTTTTATCCCATATGATGTGTAGCTATAGGTGGATCTTCAACCCTGGCCTATCTCCATCCATTGATTCAACCCATTATAAAGTAAACTAGATTGGTCTGGTAAACTAAGGTAAGACGAATAAACAAAGTCTTGTAGACATGTCCTTTTTATTTCCTTTTAGCATTGCTTTTCGTGGTTTGATTAAACCTAGGTCTTCTAGGGAAAAAGCTATTATACTACATTCGTGAATCTGGATCGAAGGTATCAGATATCATGTCCTTTGACTGGATTACTATCTACTTCTTCATTGTAATTTCAAATACTAAACTTGTACTTCCTCCATCCCAATTTCTTTGACTTATAGCAACATACAAAAGCTAATCTACCGCACACTTAGGTTTGTCTCAGTGGTTGGGAGATGCTAACTTCTATCAAAGCCACTTGAGTTCGATTCGTAGTGTGCATTTGGCTTATTGGGTATTTTATGATAGTTTACTAGATGTTACACAACATGTTTAGGGTTCATGGTTTAGGGTATAATGCACTATTTATTGCACTAACCCCTTAACCCTTAATCCTAAATCATAGACCTATCCGTCCAATATATTACTGTTTCCTACCTAGTAAGTTTATTCCTAAATCCTACACTTGTAAATCCATCATAGTACTGTATTCTAAGTAATAGGTAGTTATCTAGTGATTAGTGAAATTACTGATCTCATAGAGCAGTATATTACATCATTTCAAGAAACATAATCATCTCAACTACAAGGTACTTATGTATCACTTGTTCAATGATGGTTTCAATGAATGATATGTCTAAAAATCTCAACAGCTCACAAAACATTATATTACAATCTCTCAACAAACATAATCACATAAACAAGTATAGTACATCATCTCAACAAACATAATCATGTCAACTACAATGTACTTATGTCTTATTACAACAACGATGGTTTTAGTGAATGATATTTCCAAAAATCTGAACAACTCACAGAACATTATATTACAATCTCTCAACAAACAAAATCATAGAAACACAGTTTCAATGCAACAGCAATCTATGTTACAAATACAGGTAGTGGATCCCTGTGGTCCATATGTCAATCCTTGGGTAGCATCTCTCATCAAATCTGATCAACATTGATCACCTCGTTATGTTTAGCCACTACAGGGGCCTTTACAACCACTATAACCTATTTAACAACATTAGAAATGGCAGCCAGGAAGAACACCTTCTTGGTTTGCTTATTTCGACGCAAAATCTGCATCAAATCTTCACTATCCAAAACCTCTATGAATTCCTGATTCTTATGATGCCACCACCGGAGTCATGCCATCTTCTAGGGCCAATAATGGTTTCCTTACCAATCATCTCTCTCATTTCATCAATAGTTATGTTTTTGGAATCGACTGTGATCTCCAAAGTACACGACGAAACTGGCTTATGAACTCCACCATCAAGTTTTGCCATGTATGAATCCACCTCTAAGTGTATACTGAACTTAACTTGATGAGCATTTGTCGGTCCGTAATCTCGAGCAATAGAAGCTCTAGCAGCAAGATCTCCAGTATCTACATACATATCATCAATCATTGCTTCAACTTTCAACATACGATCAACTACACAACAATCACGAAACCATCTGAAGATCATGGGAGTGCTCAATTTCTATATAGGTATCACTCATGTTGCGCCACACCAATTTTGTCCTCTTTATGGATCACCAAGGAATCCTAGCATGAAGCATATCTATCAGCTGCGAAACAGACACAACCTCCTTGCAATTCACAAGTAGAGGCACATCCTGCCCAAACACAGTCATCTCGCAACCAAAATCTAGTTTTGCAATGTACTGGCAGACATGAACTATGAACTCATATAGGTCCATTATATCGTATCTAGGCCTAATTTGATTAAAAAGGGGACTTCTTAGTTCATTAGATTATATTTTGCAGTAACTAATATACTTGTAAGATAAGGAATAGATAATAATAATTCACCTCTCGCTCTTCTCCTAGGTGGTTTTTGTCGGCGCAATGGAAATGGGGGACCCTGACATTGCACATCGGCGTGTGGGAAGGGACCGACACCCCCAGCAAGACCATCCTCATAAGGAGAACACAAAGGAGTCACCTTCTTTGAACTATGTCATCATATTTAGAGCATCTCCAGCCTTACGTGGTGTAAAGGGAGTGGGATGTCACACGTGGTTGTTCCCCACCCCCTCTCGCGTATGGAAATCCTTGAGTAAGATCACAATGACTCGTGCGTGCATTTAACCTATAGAGAAGTAGGTCCGGGAACCAGGTCATGAAGGAGTCAAGTGACGTTTTGCGGATGTGCTAACTCACTCTGCCACACCCACATCAATGAAGAGGATCCTCTCAGGCCAGGCACGGACTAGGAACGCGAGTCAAAAAAGCTAGAGACAATGGAAGCATGTAGGACGGCATAGGAGAGAAGTGTCGCCCCTATCCATTCACCTACGCAGGGCATTAATGAGGGCACGGGCGCTTTAGTCCCAACACGACAGCACGCGTGCTATGCTGACTCCTCGCAATCAAGTGCTGCAGCACACCGCCCGCGGCCAAGGAGTGGCCAATAGCACCACCCACCACTGGGAGTGGCCAATGGTACTACTCGCCTACCGTCGTGTCATGTGGCACGTTTGCGGTGGATCCCGGGAACGATAGGTAGGAACACGCACGTCGGCCACTATGGTACCTCCTTGAGATATAAAAGGAGGGCCTCGACCATATTTAGAGAGAGAGCTTCTTTGATGGAGACATAGAGAGTTGGTCTAGACAGATGAGAGGAAAAGCTTGAGGAGAGAAGTGTTAGAGAGAGCAAGTGCTGAGAAGCTCTCGTAGAGAGAGTGTGTGAGGGAAAGAAAGAGGAAGTCCGGGAAGTGTACAAGCTAGCTGAAAGCGGATCCCTGGAACTACATTGTTTATCACTTTGTATATCATCCACCAACGCGGGACATAGGGTTGTTAGTGGAAGGGCAGCCTAAACCTGGGTAAAAAAACATTGTGTGTGTTGTATTTGATCTGTGCATGAGCTGAGGCCGTGTTACCTTAGTGCCCGTTGCTGAACCACTAGCGGGTGTGCGACATCCCCCGTGTCTGCGTACCGAGACACGACATCAAGCACGCCAGGTAAAGGGCGCTAGTGATTCGGCCTCAGCAATTGTCTTCATCAGCACCGACTTTGTCGTCATCATTGTTCGTGCTAGCATCCAGCATGGCACCCAGAAGAGAAACTGGAGCTGCTGGGATGAGTGTGGCCACCACAGACACTCCGGTTGTGCACACTCACTCGCGTGACCCGGCCTTGGCTAGGGTCACGGCGATTGAGCGGCGTGCAAAGAAGACGTGTGTCACAGGGGGCACAATGCTTAGCCTCAGCCCATGCCTGTCGCGTCCAACTAGTTGCAGCTGCCTCCTGCGGCGCCAATCGGTGGGCAGGCCGCGAACGGCACAGCAGCACATGAGGAAACATGTTCGGGCGGTAGGAGGCGCTGCCACCGTAGGCCTCCCTCCCGGTGGCGTAGGAGGCGCTACCGATGGGAGGGTTCCTCTTGGTAGTGGAGGAGGCGCTGCCAGCAGAAGCATGCCTTCGGGTGGTGCAGAAGGCACCACCGGGCAGGCGGAGCATCTCACGGGCACAAAGAACAATGCGCCCGTCGTCGGTATTGGTGGGTCGCTCCTCCCACAGGAGATTTCACGCCCCCTCGGCGTCTGGTGTCCCCTGTAGGCCTATCGCACGGAGCTCCCATGCGGCGTCGGGCAACAGTAGATGAACCGCTCTTCAGCACACGAGGAACCGTGCATGGCATGAGTACATGGCCGCCATTGCGGCCTTGGTCTGGTATCCCCGGCACCGGGGACGGTAGAGTTTATGGCATAGAGGGAGGAGGTGGAAGCTCACGTGGAGGCTGCTAGGCAGCGCCCGAAGACCACCCGTGCGCACTCGATGTCCCATCAGGGGCCAGGGCATGGACTCGAGAAAGCTCCACCTGTCGGAGGGAATCCGTAGGTCCCCGCCCCGCAGCTGCAGGATCCATCCACTGCTGCCAGGCCGGGGGCTAGAGGACTCACGGATGAAGGGTGGAGAGGTCAGGAGTATGTAGAAGGGAACCCGGGGGCTGCGGCTCCCGGGCAGACAGACGCGGACTGCGCCTCGATAGGGTCCTCAGCAAACCCCGCACGTACGTGCAGGTGAACCACGTCATGATTCAACCGCAACCAACGAGGCGCTCGTTAGATAGCACCTCCAACAACTGCACCACCAACCCAGGGGTGAGGAGTCAAACCCACGAAATGTCGCTGAGGCCAGAAGGACGGCCTTGGAGTACGTTGGTGGTTGCTTGGCCTACACCCCTTCCCTAAGGCAGGTGGTGTGGCCGGCCAAGTTCCACCCCGTTATCCCTATCAAGTACGAAGGTAACACCAATCTGAAGGAATTCTTGTAGATGCCGGCTCTAGTGAGAAAGTCATGGCGAACTGGTTCCCTATGGCACTGAAGGGCACGACCCTTTCAGAGATGGTGCACCTTTCGCAAGAATCAATCCGTACGTGGGAGGAGCTCTGCGCCCTCTTCGTGAGCGTGTTCTAGGGCGGCTTTAAGCGCCCGAGTACACTCATCCAGCTCCATGCCATTGTTCAGGGGAACAACGAGCAGTTGCGCAACTTTATGTTGCATTTCTCAGAAATCCCGAACACCATCCCTAAAGCAGAAGACGCTGCCATCATTGGTATGTTTATCATGAACATCAGATACTGTAAGATGCGGGAGGAGCTCAGCATGCATCCCATCAAGACCACCTACCAGCTTTGGGCCTTGGTTGACCTCTGCTCACTAGCCGAGGAAGGACGCCTTGCACCTGAGGTGGCCGCCAAGGAGGCGGCGGGTGGTGTCGAACCCCATGAGTTCTTCCAGGAAGAATGAGAAGACGCGAAAGCGCGATACCCACCAGGTTCTAGTGGCCGAACAAGGCGCTCCCACTTGGAGCGAGAAGAAAGCAAAGCTGACGGAGGAGGTAGCGACTGCAAGGCCCGCTGCCGGGACTTGGTGCCTAGTACATGAGTCCAACTATCATGATGCACGAGACTACCATTTCATGTGGGGCCTCGCGGAGGCTCGAAATAAGCATTTAGCCGAACAAGGGGCTATCAGTGCGGCCATCCCGAATATTTTGCAGGGGAACTGCCACGGAGGCCGGGGCGGCAGACGAGGATGATGTGGCGGGGGCCGCGGCAACGCAGCCCTCGGACCATGGAATGAAGAGACAGCTCAAGAGCCGGGCTAGTAGGGCTCGAATGGTTACGGCCGATACTAGCAAGCCAAGGACTATGCATGCATTCACGGGGGAGCATATACCATGGCTTCCCACGGGGAGTTTAAACGCTTCTCCCAAGAATTGTGCGCAGTGCAGCCCACCCTAGAGGCATAGCGGCCCCTGAAGTGGTCGCATGTGTCCAGCACCTTCGACGCAGGTGACCACCCGGACCGTGTCACGGGGGTCGGCGGGTTGCCGCTGGTGGTCTCCCTAGTCATCAACAACATCAAGGTTACCGGGATGTTGGTTGATCGAGGGGCAAGCCTCAACTTTCTCTCTACCAAGTTGATGAAACCCGGGAGCCACCCAACCATGGGGCAAGGTCGAGCTGTCAGTCACCTTTGGCACCAAGGATAACTACTGCACTGAAAAAATCATCTTTGACATTGCGGACATTACTTTGTCGTACAACGGCATCCTTGGGCGACCCACCCTATCTCAGTTCATGGTGGTCACCCACGACACCTATAATGCCATCAAGATTCCATCCATGTGGGAACCTTGACCGTTAAGGGTGATGTGAGGGACGCGGTGCTCTATGTTGAACAACTGTTGAAAACAGTGGCTACTACGGTTCCCGGAAACAATCATGAGGGAAAGAGTTTTAACCCAATTCACGGATCGCCTAGGAAGAGGGCATGGTACATCCCAGAACCCGGATCTGGGGCATAGGTACGTATGGTGAGCCGAGTAAGCAGTAGACTCACGAGGCACCTTCCTACCGCCCAAAAGCATAGGAGCAAGGTTCACATCTCTCGGTAAGAGCAAGGAAAGTACCATGTATCCGGCCTGGCCGCCCATGTGTAAACCATTGTAATTTGGGGGCTCGCCCCCTTTTGGAATGAAAATCCCGTGCTCTCGAATTTTAGCACCTCGTTTTTATTTTCCTGAGCATTTTCGGGATTGGAGTTCCTTTGGGTCTTTCTCGGATTTTGGACGTGAGTAACAAAGCATGTCATGCCAAGAAACGTCATATCCTCAAGATCTGCTCTAAGCTATGAGTGGTGTGTTCCCAGTATGACCAATGGGCACTAAATCGCAAAGCACACCTCTCACGGCCTACCCCAAGTTGGCATTTGTGTGCTTTGATCAAGCGCACGACATGTATTTAAACTTGAGGCATGGGTAAGATGCCATAAGGTGTGTTCATTACATTTCAAGGCGGGCAGAACTCCACCAGTGGAAGGTGCTAGTAACGAGTGTGGGGCTCGGGTCCAGCCAAGGGACCCCTGCTGAAACTGTAAAGATACTCCAAGCAGCTCTGTCTTGGGTGCGAAAGGGGCATCGTGACCTGGGAACAAAATCCATGATTGCTCCGGCGAGTGCAAGGTGGACGTGACGACGGACAAAAGTGATACATGACCAAGGTGAAGGCGGAGACCAGTCGGTAAGCAACCCAAGAAGGAACCAGCATGCTAGACCTAGGCCAATGTGAGATGGAGGACTTGGAGAAATTCTCCGCAAAAGCAAGAAGACAAGAAAGGTAAAACATCATATTAAGAGCTCATCGGCATTACATATGGGAATGCTAAATGCAGGACGAGCCTAAGGAGGATGGATGGCAGCGGGTCACGGGCGGAAGGTTGTGGGAGTGTGGGGGCGAGTCTCTGGCTCCTCCTCCTCTCCTCAAACTCCTCGCACAGCTGCGTCACCCGCAGAGCTCCAGCAACCGACGGACACCATGCGTCACCAACCTCAGGGCGAGCGACCATTGGAGCCGCCATCGCTAGAGGGGAGGGGATAATAGAGCCGACAGCACATGGTGTCATCAAAGACTTTCACCACGAGCTGACCATTCCCACGGTAGCGGAATTTCAGAATGTGACCGGTGTGCAGATCATACCACGCCGCGAAGTATGACCACCCGTGACCCAAGAACATACGGTCGTCTTCATGAACCAGCGTCTCCAAGTCCCAGTAGGGCTGACTGCGGCTCGACTCACGCAGGTCCATCTCGCAAAGGGGGCGGCCATTCATATCATTGATCAGCAAGTTCGGCAGCTTCAACCGCCACTCGAATCCAGGCCAAAGAATAACCAGGAACTCAAAGCCGATGAGGTCGGCCATGAACTCCTCCTGTGACTAGGAGGGGAGATGGATTGGTCTCAGCGCCTCGAAGGGTTGCGGACACGGCGCTCTCCACGGCCTCAACCGTGCCCACACCCGAGAACAGGCGAGACCCGCTCTTGCGGCCCGCCGTGTCCTCGATCCCCTCTACAGCCTCACCGGTCATGACGGGCTAGGGCCTCGGCACGAAGGGCCACGGGATCTTCCTCCACCTTCACCGATCCACGGCAGGATCAGCGACCGTGTTGGTTCCTACTACGTGGAGCTTCCGATGAAGGAGGGGCCACCTCGGCCCTAGGAGAAGGAGGGCTATCACCAAAGCGGCAGCGACGGTCATCGCTGCTCTCGGACGACATCCCTAGCAGGCTTGAGCTAACGGAGATTCAAGGAGTGTGAGAGGAGTTGGCACGGCAGTTATGCCTGAGTCCTTCATCCCTCGCCCCCTTTTATAGATGTAGAGGGGGCTGACGACTTGTCTCCCCGATGGTGCAGGGGGAAGCCAGTGGCGCCTCCCCTCCGTAATTATAACTCTTTTGTAGGGATCGAAGCGACCACAGTCAATGCGGCCAGATCGCAAAAGTCAAGATGGGACTTGACGCGATACATCATTTCCACAGCTACTTGTGTGCACACTCATGCGCACGAAGTGTCCCGGAACGTGCCAATTGGTCACATCATGCGTGGATATCAATGGTTTGGGCCCACACGTCGTTGTAGGGCGAAGCCCGACAACAGTGTCCAGACCGTCCCGAGCAACGCACAAGAAGAAGAGGGTTTATCAGAAGCGTTGTTGGGACTCGCCCATGGGTTTTTGTTGGCGCAATGGAAACAGGGGACCCTCACATTGTGCCTTAGCCCGTCGGAAGGGACCGACACCCCGGCAAGACCATCCTCTTAAGGAGAACACAAGGGAGTCACCTTCTGAACTATGTCATCATATCTAGAGCATCTATAGCCTTAATGGTGTAAAGGGAGTGGGACATCACTCATGGTCGTTCCCTACCCCCTCTCGTGTATGGAGATCCTTGAGTAAGATCACAATGACTCTTGTGTGTGCATTTAACCTGTAGGGAAGCAGTCCGAGAACCGGGTCGTGAAGGAGTAAAGTGATATTGGCGGGTGTGCTAACTCACTCTGCCACGATGAGATCAATGAAGAGGATCCTCTCGGGCCAGGTGTGGTCCGGGAATGCGAGTCCACAAAGATGGAGATAATGGCAGCGTGCAGGACGACATGGGAGACAAGTGTCGCCCTATCCTTGCACCTACGTAGGGCATTAATGAGGTTGTAGGCGTTGTAGTCCCAACGTGACAGCACATGCATTGTGTTGTCTCCTTGTCATCAAGTGTTACAGTGTGCCACCCGCGACCAGGGAGTGGCCAACGGCACCGCTCACAATAGGGAGTGGCCAATGGCACCGCTCGCCTACCGTCATGTTGTGTGGCATGGTCGCAGTGGATCCCGGGAACGATAGGAAGGCACACGCACGCCGACCACTATGGTACCCCCTTGAGATATAAAAGGAGGGCCTCAACCACAGTTAGAGAGAGAGCTTTTTTGGTGGAGAAGGAGAGGTTTGTTGGGTGAGAAGGAGAGAGTTGGTCCATAGAGATGAGAGGAAAATCTTGAGGAGGTAAGTGTTAGAGAGACCAAGTTATGAGAAGCTCTCATAGAGAGAGTGTGTGAGGCAAAAAAAAGGAAGCCCAGGAAGTGTAGAAGCTAGCTGAAAGCGGATCCCCGACACTAGATTGTTCATCACTTTTTATATCATCCACCAGATAATCCACCAAAGAAGGACGTAGGGTTGTTAGCCAAAGGGCAGCCTAAACCTGGGTAAAAACATCGTATGTGTTGTGTTTGATCTGTGCATGAGCTGAGGCCGCGTTATCTCAGTGCCCACTGTCGAACCACTAGGGGGTGTGCGACATACCGCTTGTCTACATACCGACACACGAAAGTTTTCTTCGATATCTGGGTGTCGTGACCCCGCACTATCGCCGAACAATCCGCCACCGGCCTTGCTTTTATCTTCAACCCGCTGCTTGTAGGTACCTTGGTAGCAGACTTCTGGCATATCTCCTCGCTAACCTGGGTTGAAGACCTCGCCGCTACTTCGCTTGTCCCGCTTTGTGCCCGAGACTCTAGCTCCGACGCATCAGAATCAGTCGGCGACATAGCTACCACCTTCGCCTTGCTAGACAAGCTGGGATGGGTCGTGGCTGCCGCTGGATTTAGTGACCTTGCCGCTTCTTCGCTTCTCTAGTGTTGTGCCAGAGACTCTGGATCCGACGGACCCAAATCAGTCGCCGACATAGCTACCACCTTTGCCTTGCTAGACATGCTGGGCTAGGAAAAGGCAAGAGAGGAGAAAAAAGGATAGTTGCCTCTGCCGCTGGATTCAGTGTCGTGGGTAAGGTTAGGAAAGTACAGAAATTGGTTTGCCCTACGACACGTGCGGGGTGGCTTAGAAGGGATACGACAGGTACTAGTGTAACGGGATCCTGACATAAAGGGTAAGATTCGAAAATATTTGGTTTGGCCATGGTTCACTCGAAATACCCCTCTCGGCAATCCCCCCCGCCCCCCACTATTTGAATCACGGTGATTACAAGCAACTCGGACCCCACTATGCCTTGGCCTCTCAACTTTCGGGCCGCAAAATGATATCCTCATACCTAAGGAAGTATGGAAGAGAGCATTAAGGCCAAGGACGTTTGTGGCTAAAGTAGTGCACCTTCCAAGAGTGTATAAACATGAAATGTTACTCCCTACCCTGGGAAAGTATTACAATCGTAGCATGGACAGGAACTCCACGAAGTTTACACAATCCGTAAACACTGACAACCTTAGACATTTTGAAAAATCTAAAACTTACCTTTTCTAAAACCGTTTTCGAAAACTTGCATGAGTCTTGGATCTTTTGATCTTCGACCATTGCTTGAGAATCAAAAAAACACCATAGAACTTGTTGAGTATGCTCATATTCAATATATCCTTCTTAAACCGCTGATTAGGTTATCAATGGACTAGAAGATCAACACCAATAGTACGGGGTATTAGAATAATCAGAGAATAGCGAAGATGTAGTTATAGGAGAAATAAAAGGAGTAGAGATAGAATCCACTATAGCATGCATAAGTAGTTGAGCTAGCAATAGGGTGGATCTCAATTAATTGCCAGCTCCAATGGTTTTAAGCTTAGTATTACATTGATTAGGAAGCTATTACATTTGCATCTAAATAACCATCGCACGGTGAATCCTTATTGGACCGAGAATGATCTCAAAACCTTTTTACACTTTTGTCACTTGGTATGAATAAAATAGTTTTGGACTCGCGCTGTTTTTTTGTACCACTCCGAGGGATGTGATATTAATGGATAAGTACTTCCGAGAGTATCATGTCAATGACTTGTACACTACAACATGCAGTGGTGTACGTGGTGGTGATTGGCTAAGGACTAGGAGTCTCAAGAAAAGTTGGAAACTACAGGGCCTCGAAAGCCCAGACTCTTGGCATGTGGAGCAAGAATAAGCCTAGAATCAGAGATTTTAGGGTTTGTCCTTAGCTTGTAACCGACTCGATCATGGTACCTGAGCCCTAGCCTCTCATATAAAGGCTAGGAGGGGCCGCCGAGTATGTTCTCTCTCAACTCATATGCAATCTTCCCTAGGCAAGATCTAATTTGTGCCACCGTAGCCATCACGGCGACCTTGTAACCTTCTCTAACAATCAAGAATAGACAAGTAGGAGTAGGGTTTTCCCTCCGGGGGGCTGAACCTAGCTAAATCATGTCCCCCCTTTTGTTTGTTTGTCGACGAATCCACCAGTGTACTCCTTCTCCCTAAAACCCAAGTCCATCATCCATGGGCATTGCCGTGGAGAATCCGCGTCGGTGTACCAATGCTCATTATATTTTCGGACGTTTTTCGTATTTTTGACATCATTTCTTCATATGGTCTCTGGTTGAGGTGTCCTTGGGCTCGTTGGATGTGTATAGACGAGGCCTACAACACCATGGCCTTGGATCTTCATTTTATGCTAATGAAAAATATCACTTTCCCACACTCCATATGGCTAAGTCTAGTGCATGTGGCTCCTCCATATTGCATCCTCTTGGATCCTTTCACCGTGCTTTGTTCATAATACTTAATTGCATCCTAATAAAACTAATAGTTGTGCAACGCTTAAATGAAAATGAACTGAAATAAGTAACCATGTAAAATAGGCATAATAAAAGCTAGATGAAGCATGAGATGAGTGGTTTTATAAACATAAATTATGCTTAAAACACTATAAGTCCACTCATCGCTCCAATGGTGGCTTTGATGTATTTCTTGGAGCAAAATTCTGATTTTGTGGTGTTCGAAAAAACATCCTACCATCTCGAGGTCCAATTCAAAGCGTAGACAAATGGAGCTGCAGAAGCATGTGGGCAGATTCTCTACTCAAGGAGCTAGGCATATCTCCCCCATTATTGTGGCGTGACAATCTCGGGCTACATACTTAGCAATAAATTTAGTCTTTCACACTTGAGCGGAGCACATTGAGATTGATTTCTATTTTATGCGAGAACGAGTTGCCTCCACTGCTCCGGTGCTCGGATTTATCTCCACTAATGATTAGTTGGGTGATGTGTTCACCAAACCACCTAAGCTCGGATTCATCTCCACTAATGACCAACTGGCTGATGTGTTCACCAAATCAACTACACGGCAGGTGGGCAGGTGGTAGACCGATTTAAGTCTAATCTTAATCTTGTTTGCGGTAGTTCAGATTAAGGGGCATGTTAAGATTGGTTTAGATTAGGTCTTGTATAGTGTATGTATATTGACCTCTCATGTATATATATGTATATGTATGTATATTACTCATATATAAAACCTGTTGAATACCTGTCTGTTGCTACAATCATTCAAGTTTTCCCCTCACGATGTCTAAAACAACGTTATAGAAACAATTAGTGCTTCAGCATGTCTAAAACATAACTATTCACGCTATAGAAACAATTATAATATCTTGTTAAGGTGTGCTTAGGTGGCCCTCTCCCCCAAACGTGTTAAAATGAAAACACAATAACAGTCGATCCTGACCGGTATCCCTTAATGCATTTCGAACCGATGATCCTGACCGAGATCCCTTCATGCATTTCGAACCAAAGTGGTATCAATCAATCATGGCCATCCTTTTGCGAATAAATCTTCACTAAAAAGAAAATTATACTTGGGGACTGACTTATTTCATACAAGCTACACTATTTTATTTTATTTTTCTAAGTCACCAGACTGGGTGTGGCCTCAAAAAAAACTCGGGACAGACATACCAGCCCGTAACAGGGTAGTTTAACTTTGCGGTGGCAATCTTACGTAAATAATTAGAAAAACTGAGCTAATTTATAACGACATACCAAACCATCATCATCTTAAGTGTGTACAGTAACGCTACAAATCTAAACAAATCCAGGTCATTTATTTACTCAACCAGAACCGAGCGACTATATTAACGCTACAAATCTAAACAAATCCAGGTCATTTATTTACTCATCAGAACCGGGCGTCGCTCGGTTGGCCAGCAGGGCAGAGTGCTCCCGCAGCCCAACGCGTTCGAGTCCTAACAGACCTCAGGTTGTTCTATAAAAAAAAGCACCGAGTGCTAGTGTTTGGTTCTCTGCCACACCCGCGTGCATTTCATCCTACCACTCAGGTGTAGACAAACAGACAACAAAAGAATGTACGCAGATGAACAAGTAACTTTCTGGTGAGGCTTATCAAAATGTCTTCGACAGAAAATGTTGTTACAAATCCAAAGAAAATTACCCAACGTGATGCAATTCACGTGCTTTTCAATAGCACCTACACTACAACACCTCCAGGGTATACCAGTATAAAGATCATCCACCACCAAAGTGATCACTATCGACAATTGTTTCTCTGTCACATGGCATTGCTTTGTTCTCAGCCATCAGGCATTGGTCCGAAGATCTGATTCAGGGAGTTGGACTCAACTGACAACAGCTGCGCCAAGGCATACAAGATATAACCTCAAAAGTTACATGTGTCCTAGTTTAAATATATTTCATCCCAGCAATTCTTATCCGCCTTGATATCAGGTACTGCGCTAGAGAATAAATAGCTCCTAACAACCCCAGAACACGCACAGCAAGTATGTCTGTCATTATAATCGATGGCAAATTGAGAGGCAGTGTCAGAAGCAGCTTCGAATCACTCTGCCTGACATAATCCCACATGAACCGGTTGAAAAGTATGTGATTGGGTAGTGTGAGCACGAGAAGAGCAACATTTTTCACAGCATAGAGCCAGCCTGGGCCTCCAATATCAAGAGCCCATCCTCCACTGCCAGGCCAAGTCTCCTCCCATATCCTGTACAATGCTGTGAATAGCAAATACCCAGAAACTGAAACTATTACAGGGAAGTAACGCTGCCTGTCACCAAATCCTGAAACGATATCTGAATCCTGGTTCAAAAGCAGGAGGATGGGTGCTAGGAAGAAAATAGCACGATTTGAGCCACCAGTAAGTGTTATATTGAGAACAAGGCAGATGATGAAGCACAGCACCGTAGAAAAGTTGCCAATCGCAGGCATCCAAGCTGCCTCAGCAGCCAATCTCTTGATGGTGAAAGTTGGTGCAGCATGAGCTCTTCGTTGCTGCAGTAGCCTTGCTTTGGGTGGAAAGGCAGAGCCACAACCGCCAGATGCACCATGTGCAATACCTCTATCTGTGGCTTTGTCACGCAACAGCAAAGCTAGTTCAAACTTGACTTCTAGTGCAATGATCATGAATATAGCAGCATAGAGACCCAAAAGTGACATTCTGGCCCCTTCTATAGCCAACATGTTAGTGAACTTCTCCGCCTCATCCTCATCTGCAAAACTTTTGGCCCTTAATTGTCCTTCTAGCAGATAGGTGACTGGGAACAAGGCTACTAAGAAAGAGAACACCCATGGCAAAACCCTTGTGCTTGACTCAGATGGGAGATGTGTGAATACTATAAAGACAGCAGCAGAGACAATTGTTGCAACAAGAAGAGGATACAGAACAACTGCCTGGAAGAAGTACTGGACAGATATGTAGATGCCTAGTGTAATTCCAACTCCCACTGCATACGAAGCCCTCAACTCGACAACATACTTCACTGGGATGATAGATGTAACTGCTGCTAATGTAAGTACCACTGTTGCTATGAGCAGCCATGATGGCCATGTGGGCTTAGATGCCACAAAACCATATATTGAAGTGTCATCATCAGATAAATGTGCTGCTGTGATCAGCTCTGACTGGTATACCCATGACAGTTTAACAGGAGGCTGCATAATCACGAAAAGAAGCCCTGTGGCCACAACAAGCACCAGTAATCGCTTTGCTGACTGCAAGGATATAATAAAATATGATCAGTCTGTGCAACCTTAAAATTACGTGCAAAGCGTGCATTATCAAAATAATGTTTTCAACACTTCAAATGAAATAGGTATAAAGCAAAAGGCTACAATATGCAAAACATAGATATATAATAATTACTGAAAGGTTGGCTACCTTACCAAGAGTAGTGCCTTGTTGTACTCCCTCCGACCCAAATTAATTGACTTAGATTTGTCTAGATTCAGATGTATCTAGACATGTTTTAGTGCTAGATACATCCGAATGTAGGCAAATCCAAGTCAATTAATTTGGGTCGGTGGGAGTAATATTTTGTTCTCTTTATTCTTTTTTTTTTTGGTTTTCTATTTGACCTGTCTGGTCATGTGATTTTCTCTCGAACTGGTTTTATTTCTATTTTCTCTACCTTGATGAAATGGGCAGAGCACCCGCCTTTTACGTAAAAAAAATACTGGAAGGTTTACACACCAATCCTTTAAATCAAGACGCTTACTGGCTTCTCATAATCATACTAAAGAACCTAAAAATGCTTGCAAATAAGAGCATCTCTAGCAGACCTCACAAACCGCGTGGAACTGGGAAATAACCGCCAGTTTTCGGTTTGGAGTCGAAAAACTGACCCAAATAAACACCGTAAAGACGGTCGGTCCGGCCTGAAGAAAAAATTCGGAGCCCCGTGAATTCGACCCCCGCACCCCTATATGCCCAGGTTGTGAGGCCGACCCGAGGGTGCCCCCTAGACGCGTGGATAGGTTGGCGCGCTGAAATTTCAGCCCCGCACGCTGCTGCCACCTCCCGCCGCCGTCTCCGGCCTCTACCAGCCACGCCAATCCGCGACCTACCTCGCCGCCAACCGCATCTGCGGTTCCGCACTGCTGCAAGCTCAGATCTAGCGATTTGAGCACTTCTCCACTGACGGCGGTGGTTGCCGAGGCCACCGCCATGGATGCGTCGATGCCGACCCCTCTGCTCACGCCGTCAATCTCCGCGGCTTGATCCGGCCGCCCCGCAACTGCAGCAGAAGCTCCCCTCGTCTGCTTCGAATCGCCTGGCGCCGTTCGCGAGCTCGCCAAGGTCGCCGCAGCCGCCATGGATGAGGTTTGCTTCTGATTCCCCCGTGCATTTGTTCATCTCCTTCCTCGCGCAAGTTGTAATCCTCGAAAGTTTCAGATGGCCCCGTGCAAGAAGTTTTTCTTTGAGGATTACTCGTCCTGTGATGATTCAGATATCGAGGACTTGCTCTTCAATGACGAATACAAGCAAATGGCCATAATTCTCGCCATGCAAGAGCTCGAGGGCCGGAAGAAGTCATCGCGGCGAGGCTCGATGATCAACAGACTTTGCTCGCTCGGGCACGAGATGCCCATGCGGGACTACTTCGCCGAGGTAGCCACGTATCCAGCCCAGCTCTTCCGTAGGCAATACGCGCTACCGTATGCGCAGAGAATTGTTTGTAAAAACTGTAGAAGCGTGTGAGGGCAATTCGCGTTTTTTCACTCGTCGTAGAAATGCTGAGGGGTAATTGGATTTAGCGCCTACCAAAAAAATTGGCAGCTATGCGAGTGATTGCATATGGCATTCCTGCAGATTATACCGATGAATATCTTCGCATTGGCGAGGACACAACACTTGAGTGTGCGGAGATTTGCAAAAGTCATGATCCGTGTCTTTGGTGAAGTTTATCTTCGAGCTCCCAACGAAGAAGACACAAAGCAGCTCATGGCTATGAATGAAAAGAGGGGTTGGTCGGGCATGCTAGGTAGTATTGATTGTATGCATTGGAGGTGGAAGAATTGCCCGAAGGCATGGGATGGGAAATATTGTGGAAAAATCTGTGATCCAACCATTGTGCTCGAGGCCGTGGCGTCTCAGGACTTGTGGATTTGGCATTGTTTCTTTGGGTTGCCAGGGATCACTCAAATATCTCAACCATAGGTCCAATCTTTTTGCTAATTTGGCAAAAGGAGAACAACTGGCTTGCAACTACAGAGTCATGAACCATGACTACACGTTGGGCTACTATCTAGCTGACGGCATATATCGAACTTGGAGTACATTTATGAAGACCATTCCAACGCCAAAAACTAGGGCAGAGGCTATATTTGCACAGGCTCAAGAGGCATGCCGCAAGGACATCGAGAGGGCTTTTGGGGTGTTGCAAGCTAGGTTTGCTATTATCAGGGGTCCTGCTTGTTTTGGGGATAAGAAAAGCCTGAACAACATCATGACATGTTGTGTCATTCTCCACAACATGATCATAGAAGATGAGAAGGACATGAATTTGGAGTTCTTCTATGACAATGTTGGTAGCTGAGTGAGGCCAAAACGCAACCCCGACCGCATTCAAGCATTTCTTGAGACATATCAGGAGATTGAAAACTCCTCCACGCATACCTAGATTTAACAAGATCTCATCCAGCATCATTGGCTGCAGCATGGACGATGAAGTCCCCCTCTTTTTTTATTCAATGAGTTGAACTATTTATTTGTCCTCCGAAACATTGGTTATTTGTTCAGTTACTTCATCTGAACCCGTGTTCTAATTTGATTTGAACTATTGTTGTTGTAATTTGATTATTGGATGATTACTTGTGTTTAAACATTCATTAATTTGATCTATGTTGCTGTGATATGAGCTATGTGTGAAGAAATTGTTGAAATCTGATTCAGGATTTGCAGTCTCAGTTTGCCTCCCGCGGAACAGACCCCGCAAACCGCTCCGTAAAACAGAATTTACAGGTGCGGTTGAATTGTTTTACGGGTGCGGTTTGCGGGGTGCCGGGGTCTGTTCCGCAGGAGGCAAAATCGGCCCGTAAAACAGGTTTTGCGCGGCCAGTAAACGTCTTTTTCAGGCCACGCGTTTACGCGGTCTGCAAGAGATGCTCTAACTAGATAACGTCGTTCTGAACTCCCATTGACAAGCAGTGATTATTTCAAGCATTTGCCTAGCATAACAAAACTAAAAGGCAAGGACTGTAACTTCCAAAGATACTCTCACGAGTTCACATTATGTAATTATTTGGTCCATGCTATATGAAGAACATCACTGAATTGAATAACAAAACACAAGTGGGATCCTTTGGATAAACTCTCGATAAAACTAGAATAAACTAATTTAAAATCCAACAGATGGAAAGCATTCTCCGGTGTTCCAGGGCAACAGACTAAAACTAATATTATTTGATCAAACAGCTGGCATTGAGTCTATAAGGCTGTATTTTTAATTCAATATACATCACAAACTAACACAGAACTCAAACATGTTAAAGTTCATAAACTTGCAGTGTGATTTATCTGGATACATTCTCATCTAATTACTGAGCCAAGTCAAATCACTGTGCAAAACCAAAAGCAATGGCAACCACTTGAGCATTCTCAAAATGGTAAGCAAATTTACTCGCGATATGGAGCTAATGATTTTATTTTAAAGCATAACATTTCAGAGTTGTAACCTCTACCCCAAAGTGCTAACTGAGTAAACCATTCATGTCTGTAGAATCAACAGACTCTCCATAGATCTTTGTTGAGTAGATGAGGATTGGTACACATTAGTGAGCAAAGAAGCGTATAGTAGTAGACCATGAAGAGATAATAACGTCAAAGAAGCTTTTTAAGAAGACAGATCTTTTAGAATAATAAAAAGGTAAGTATCAATAACCTGAGCATGAGGAAAATGAAGAGCCACTATTGGGATGCAAGCAACAGCAGTCAACAGAATATATGAACCCAAAAGAAGACCATCTGAAGGAGGCCTTCCATTCCACCACTGTAAAGCTTCGAAAACTGTTTCCCGACAGAGCCATGCAGAAAAGGCTATTACAGATGCATGGAAATAAGCTTGCCAGATCATCATCCTTGGAGCTCCTTTCGACTTGTCTCTGGAACGAGGGAAAATTGTTAGGTAAAGAAGTGAAGATACTCAGCTAGAACATGAAATTAAAGCAGATACCTGTAAAGAAGTAAAGGGGGGGTGACAGCAAGTAGCAAAACAACTGAAACCCATACCACCGATCTTGATGTGATAAACAACATTGATAACTTTGATGAATAGAGACAAGTTAAGATCCAAGCAGCTTTGGGCCCAACTCTCTGGTCAACAGATAATCTTCTTACAAGAGCCAATCCGAAAAAGGTTGTGATCAAAACCATATAACTTGGATACATTATATCGTCCTCGAATCCAAAGTAGTACATGGTAGCATAGTTGAAGAGTCGATTCTCAATGTAGCATAGCAATAATGCATGACCAATAAGACCAAATTCAGCAAGAAAGCTTAGTCTTGTTGGGAGAAGTGCCAAACCAGGAATAGCCATTGCCATGATAACAGCTGCAACAATGTACTTGGTGAACGATTTCAATGGCATACCAGCAATCCAAATATTTAGATCCCAATAGTTATGCACTACAAACCAAAGGACCATCAAGCTTGATATTGCCACAAACATGAAGTAGGATGACAAGCTTTTCTTAGTAAAGAACCTTGCCACATAATAGCCAGAGATCATTGGAAGTGGAAGGAACTGCAAATAGATTAATGAGAAGTTCAATAGATGGAGCAACAAAACAACAAACAGCAGCTTGAATATAGTCATACAGATGCTGAAATTTCAAGGCCAGGTTGTACTGGATATGCCATATAAAAGCAAAACGATTAAAATGGTTATTCTCTAGGTATTCATGCTAGGACAACTAGGTTGCAGTTGCAACAGGATATGTTGTTTTGTCATTACTAAAAGACCATATTAAGATTAGATTGTGTCAATAGACCTGAAGGGAGAAAATCCCATCCTATGGGCAATATGTCCAAACAAACTGATCAATGCACACCCTGTTAGAGATACAAGTGGGTTACCCTTGGGGCCCTTTACCCTCTTTAGTTCAAAAAAATGAACTAACTTTTCCAAAATGATTTTGTCACTGGAAAAGTTAGTCCATTATGTTGAACTAAATAGGCAATAGGGTACCCTCATGTTGACCCACTTGCATCTCTACACCCTGTCATGGCACTCCATCCTAGTCGCCATGCAAGAAAAGCGTCTCTAGTCTCTACACACCCAGCCACCACAAGACACTTCAGTGAGGGGAAGACCATGTTAGCCCACATCCTACTGATTCCATGAATACCATATGCGCAGGGATTTGTTTCACTATGAAACTGGAACTACTGGAGCAGACCAAAATCACCATTTCATGAATGCTACATAGCAATACATTCATGTGTTAATTAAATACTTAAACCTGTCATATCAAGGCAGGGAAACTTTCAGCTAGTACAGATATATCATTTTAACGCATAATAAATACTTTCTCAAAGTTTCAGGCAACTATGTCTAGACAAAGTTATAGAGGATTATGGAGTAATATATTTAAGAAAAACATAACCAGTCAAGGTCTTGACCAGCATATCACTATGATGACTTGAGTACTTCGCAACAAAATCACCAAAGAGATTAGGACGGTGCCAGATACAAAGATTCAGCCAAAGCATTTCCACTTACAAAAAACAAAGTTTTCGCAATAAGAAAAATGAACACGGGGTCAGCTAGAAAAGGTCACAAAATTGAAGAACATCCACAAGAAGCAATTGCCATGTATTACTGGACAACTTTGATACGTGAACAGAATGCCCGAATTAATATTGATTAAGATATGGCTGACAATATCTCCAAGCCACAAGTTATTTCTAAACAGATTGTGGTGGCAACATGAATTCTAAACTGTAAATTCTAATTGAGGCTGGGTGCCAAAAGGAAAGATATCACTTAGGTGTTAATCATAGGAGCTTAAATCATCCAGAACATCTACCAAGAAAATGCATGACTAACATTAAGTCAAATTAAAGTGCTGTATGTCAACATGTGTCAATTACTCAACTTGCAACAAATGGGACAGCGACTAAGATGGTCGGACAGCCACAGGTATACAGATCAAAGAAAAAAAAAGTATTTTAATAGAGGTTAAATCCTTCAAAAGATGTATAAAACTATCTCTGTAGAAAATAATACTGAAGCACCAATATTAATATCTAACAACTATATAACAATCTAACACACAGCAGTAATTATTAATAACTTAGATCTACCAAAGACTACACCAAGGGTTTGATCGACTTCATGATTTATAATACAAGATGTGGTTTACTCCACAGACTATAAAGCTGGTAGATTGTGCTAGAATGCAATGTCGTTAAGATAACGAGTTTAACAAATTTAAACACAGTTTAGAATACTTCAGCACATACTACCAAAAAAAAAATCAGTTCTGCTAAGTAGATTACAAACTTGGAAATGCGGACATCGCTATCAAGCAGGTTGTAACATACCACGAGAGGGAATCCAATGACTACAGCACCTGCTCCACTGACAAGCACCGCCAATCCCGTAAAAGCCACCGAGCTAGCTGCATCTCCAACCTTGCCAGCAGCATGTGCTGCCAGACCCAAAGCCCCACCAAGCATCGTGACCGTCACAAGCAGGTAATTCAGTGGCGGAGGAGCATGAATGTACTTTCCAAAGGCGTGAAATACAACTCGAACCTCTAGGCAAAGCACCACTACAACAAGTGCAACCAAGCCATTTTTCATCCTTATCTGATCCATTGTGCGTGTATCCCTGGTAATCCACCACAGTGCACCTCGTGTGGATGCATAGAGCTGGAACAAGAATGGTACAAAGAACAGCAGCAGCAAATCGCACACATTAGCCCATGATGCAAAGAGTGTGGCGTGGTGGCAGGCAGCATGGAACAACACCGGCACAAACAATAGATACAAGGCATGCACACAGCTCTCCAAGGGGCCAAGGATGCCATCACTGTCCTGCAATGGGGCATCCTGTTTTTGGTTCTTGAAGCTGGACGGGCGTGGTATGGAGAAAAGCCAATAGAAGACCATGGTGAATGTGGCAAGATAGTATGAAGCATTAGCCATGCCGACTGCGGAGACAACTGCCCATGTGAAGACTGCAGGCGCTGCAATAGGCACGCATGCAAAGAGGAGCCGCTCGAGCGCGGCAACGATGGTAGGGTTCTCAAGCTGGATCCAACGGAATTGGAGGGACGCCCAGACGCCTATGAGGAAGGAGGTCTCGGCGCAGAGGAGTAATGCAAGGACCGTGAGGGGCAGCGAGGAGGCGGCAGCGGATGAGAGGGATGCTGAGAAGAAAAATGCCACGTCGGCAGCGAGCAGTGCCGCCCACACTGTGAAGAAGGCGCCCTGCCGAAGCAGCAGCGCGTCGAGGAGGTACGCCCCAGCGAGCCCAAAGGCGAGGACTGCGAAGACGGGGAGACCACCGAGGTCGAGGAGGAAGACCGCAGCCGGCGCGAGCGCCACCGCGATGCGCGCGTTGTGGGCAAAGCCCGGGGGCGAGGCAGACGCCGAGGCACGGGCCCCGGGGGCTGAGGCGGAGGTGCCGGACGAGTGGGGCCTGGAGGTAGGGGAAGGGAAAGGGAGGAGGGGCTTGGGGGAAGAGGTGGAGTTGCGGCGGTCGTGGTGCGGCGAGCGGGACGAGGACGGGGCGCGAGTGGAGGAGAAGGTCGGGGTGGAGAGTGACGGGGAGATGGGGAGGCGCCCGTGGCGAGAGCTGGAGCCAGAGAGATCCATGGGAGTAGCGGCGTCGACCAAAGGTGAGATCTAGGGTTTTGCCTCCCGGGCTAGGGTTTGAGAGGCATCGGCCGGAGAGGAAGAGGACGGCGACGGGGTATGGTTGAGAACGACGAGGAGGAGATCTGAAGTGGACGGAGTGGGGGAGGAGGAGGAGGGAATGGGGAATCGCTATGCGTACGAAGAAAATCCTCGTGAATTCCTAAAGCTCGACCGACAGGTGGGTCTGTGCATGTGAGTGGGGCCACGGTGGCCTGGGCTCGATCTGTTCTTCGAGCATCTCCACTCCCATTCTCACGTGGTCACGTGGGCGTTCCAAAGCGACTTTTATATTTGATTTGAACGATGAAATTTCGCTCACTCGCGTTTTTAGGACGTCGAATTAGTCCGGATTTGGCTAACTTTCATCCGGCGTTCCTAGTCCGAACCCAGGACGCCGGGAAGGAATGCCGGACGCAGCGAAAATACGTGCGGGCCAGCCCTGTCGGCGACAGAAGGCCGAGTTCCCGCCTTCTTCTCCCCCATCCCGCATTTCTTCTCCACACCCCGCCACATCTCCCGCCAGTTCCCCGAGATCCACTCCCACCATACCACCTAAGGGTTTCGTGAAGCCTCGATCTGATGTCGACGTCCCAAAGGAGAAGAAGCCGAGGCAGCCGAAGAAGCCGGCGCCGAGGCCGGAAGGCTGGACAGAAGTCGAGTAGGCGAAGGAGTGCGGGTGGAAGAATGTCGAGATAGATAGCCGGAAGGAACGGACGGCAAGGGCGGCGATGAGGAAAAAGCGTGAGGCATCGGATCTCGCCTCGCGCATGGCATCGATGCCGATGTACCGCCCGATGCCAGTGCCCGCGTCGCAGTACACCGCTCACTGGGAGCCAGCCGAGTGTCGGGTCTTCGGTCGGGTTCTCGCCGATCTCGCCCGCCATGTTCCAGGAGAGCCAGGCGAACCCGCGACAGAGGTTCTCGTCCTCCACCGAGTTTGACGGCGGGTTTAACCCGAACGTGCTCTTCCCCTGCCCCGCGCCTCGCCCTCTGGCCTTCAATGTCGACATCAATGACCCTACGCCAGCTCTCCGGCGTACGGCTCGTCGTCGTCCATGCGCTGAGGCCTGCTACCGTTCGCCTGAGGCAACTCCTCGCCCAGCAACTTCGGCGAAGAGGACGCCCACAACATGTTCGGCGGAATGCCGGGGGAGACCTTCATGTCGGGCTTGATCGCCTCCAGTTCCGCAGCGACCGGCTTCTTCAGCGAAGAGCAGTCACGAACCGCCGCCGAACATGGCCTCGAGTCCTAGGACCTCGGCGAAGAGGACGGAGCCGGCTGGACGCAGGCCGAGGTCGACGCCGACCAAACGCAGCCCGAAGATGACACCTTGGCTGCGGTGAATTACAAGGGCAAGAAGAAGGCAAAGACGACGGAGCCCCGCGTCAAGTGGACGACGCTCGAGGAGCTTTGCCTCGCCGAGGCATGGATGTCGGTGAGCATGGACCCCAGCACAGGTGCAAACCAAAACTCGGACAATTACTGGAAGCGTGTGAAATTGGCATTTGACGAGCGCAGTCTCATGGACCCAAAGTTCAACAAGATCCATATGGAGCGCGGCGAGAAGGCCATGACCAATCACTAGGGACCGGTGTAGCAGGCTTGCAGCAAGTGGCACGGCATTATGGAAGAGATCGAACGCACATCAATCAGCGGCGAAAGCATAGACAGCAAGGTAGGTCACCAACTTAAAGCTTAAATCTATGATGCTTGTTCTGACACATTTCGTGTTCTCTATGTAGCTCCTCCGTGCGCTCGGCATGTACAGGGACAACATCGGCACGGAGTTCAAATTCCACCATATGTTCGACAAGATTCAGATATGCCCGAATTGGGCAGACACTCGCGCGAGCCTAGACAAGAACAAGGACGGTGTGTACAACCCGGAGGCTCCCCCTAGCTGTCAGCGAAGGTAGGCCGGAAATCGGCCAGAAGAAGGCGAAGATGCTGAAAGCTACAGGACCTCCCGCCGAACGCCTCCACGCGTCGATCGAGAAGTGCATCGCCGACTCTAAGGCTCATGCTGTGAAGAGGGAGGACAAGGCCAAGGAGAGGTGGACGCAGCTGATGCAGAACCAAGACAGGAAGCTCGACCTCCTCAAGGCGAACTTCGCCGCAAAGAAGAGGAACACAGACCTCCAATTCTTCTTGGGCGATGAAGACTCCTCGGCGACAATGAGCTCCTAGGTCAAGCCCTGGTACATGGAACACCACACCGCCATTCTCGATGAGGACGTCCCTGCCAGCACGTCGAGACCTGCGCCCACCATTTCGGCCAGAACCCCTTCACCGAGCTCTGCCTCCACCTCATCCAACCCGTCGGCTTTCCCTGTACTGATCGAGGAGCCCATCCCTGTCGCACCTGACATGCCAGAGGAGGTCATCCCCGTCGACGTCTGATCGCCGATCTTTGTTTCTGTTTTGTAATAAATTTTCGTCGAAACATTTTGGGCGTACTTCTGTCGAACACCTTTGGGCGAGATTTCACCGGCGGGAACAAAAAATTTCAAAATGTGTCACCGATTTTGCGTCGCCCGGGAACGTCGCTTGAGAACGCGAGTGGAAAAACGGTCATTCCCAAGCCGAATGTTACATCCATCCGGCGCTAAATAGCACCGGATTTTGGCCTGCGAATGCCCAACGAGTGGGGATGCTCCAGGCTCTTAGGGCACGTACAATGCGAACGTTTATAGGAGACGCTAGCCGATATTTCGTTCCTGTATCGATAAATATCGGATCGATCTAGAGAAACTCCGTAACATCGATGAAAAGCGGAGTGGCAGTCGCTAATATTTTTCCCCGCAACAACGAGCGGCGAGCGCCGATAGGCGCTTGGAAATAAAACAGTTCGACAACCGACTCGTCCCTCGCCTCTATTTAACATCGGCCGCAAGCAACTCCGTTGGAGGAGTCTGGACGCTTTGCTTCATCCTTTTTTTTCTTATTTGGCTAAGCTACCGATTTAGCACTCTCCGTTGCAAGACCAGACGCTTAGGTATTAAATAAAATTTTGACGTATTTTTTTGTTCGCTTAAGCGTCCATCTAAGAGGCTCTCATTAAACATGTTCTTAGAAAAACTCTAACAAAAACTGTAAACTCTCGGCCTATAAACGCGTATACAGTCTACTGAAAATATGTTTTACCGTCTCGTTTTGTCTCACGCAAAACGGGTCCCATAAACTGCACCTGTAAAATAGCATATTCGATAGATTCCCTCGTATTTTTTCTTAAGTATTCCCACAGCCTGGTTGGATGGAATCGATTAAACTACTACCATATACTGTAGCTAGCTAGCTACGACTGATGGAATCAATCCCGCCTCCAGCGGTAGCCCCACCGTCAGCGGCTTGCGTTTCCGGCCGCGCACTGCAAGCGCTGTCTGCTCCTTGCCCCTTGCTACGATTGGTGGAATCAACCATATAGCTAGCTAGCTGCGATTGATGGAATCAATCAAGCTATACGTGCGAGCACTGCCTGTTGCTTACATTACCGGCCGGAATCGATTGACCAACCAAGCTGTATGTGCGAGCATAGCCTGCTGCTTGCGTACGTGCTTCCATGGCCGCACACTACGTCTACTCGCGCATGTCCGGACGAAGTGGCGTGACCACTTTGTTGGAGCCCGACGTGGACGGCCAATTTTGTCTAAGCAGTGCCAATTTAAAGGCTGGAGGGACAACGTACGGACGGCCGCCGGCGGATGTGAGCGGTGGAGGAAGTAGTGTTTCGGCCTATATACGTCCCTCAGAGTGTTACATGTATAGGCCGCAGGGTCGGGTTCTCGGGCCACTATAAATTTACAGCGCGGGTCGTTTTACATGTTTCGCTAGATCAACCAGACACTCGTAAAATTGTATTTCGCTCGAATTTTACATTTTTTGTCTTATTTACAAGCTTCGTTAGAGTTGCTCTTAGAGCATGTCTAGCAGCTATCGTAAATCCCGAACCGTAAACACGCGAGTACGGTCGTCGAAAACGTGATTTCGTTGGTCGCGAGAGCCGGCGCCGAGCATTTTCCGCAAACTGAAACCGCAAAACACTTTGCTCGGCGCCGTGAACGGTAAAACTGGCCCGCAAATAAAGTTCGACATTATTGCAGCATGTGACATAGGTGTTCGATAGAATTACACGACGGTGTTAGCATCAAGCCAACCCAAAAAAGGCGTGCTCAAGCCGTAACACCGTCCTCTGTTGCCCCTCCGACATCGCCACCGCTCACCGAAGCCAGAACCCAAGCAGCTACACTCGCCCGAGCCGAAGAGGTAGCATCTTGCATGAGTTGTCGTCTCCTTGTGATGATCTCGAGCCTCCTCATTTCCCACCACTCTCTTGTGAACTCATCCATCATGGTAGGATCCATCATCATTGTACGATTCTCCTCGGCAATGAGATCGGCATTTGCCTTCTTCTGGGACAGAAGCACAAAAATTCACGCCTCAAAAGGACGTACAAAGATTTTACACGAATTTTTACGGTGAAGCACAGAAATCTGTTTCGAGACATCAACTTTCCCAATCATTACTTCTTTCTCATTAGAGGTTACTCTTGGCACAAAAAGCATATAAAAAAGATAAGGAGCGGTTATTACTGAAGTAATAACTTTCAAGACTCATCTAAAACTTTTGGGTTATCTTCTAATAAGTACTTTTCTTTAACGCCTTTAAGTTAGGCATGATAGTTTAAGAAGATGCTCACATAAGAAATATGAATTTAAGTAAAAGAGATCATCAAGAAGCAAATTAAAAGCACATTTAAGTCTAACCCACTTCTTATGCATAGGAATCTTGTAAAAAAAAGTCATGAAAGCACAAAGCAACAAACATAGTAAAGCAAAACAAGTGCAACTTCAAGACTTTCAACATAAAGAGGGGAAAATTAATATTATTGAGATACATAAAACCATATTTCTCTCTCTCATAATAACTTCCAGTAGCATCATGAATAAAATTGACAATATAACTATCACATAAAACATTCTTATCATGAGCCACATGCGTATAATAATTATTACTCTTTACATAAGCATAGTCATTCTTATTAATTGTAGTGGGAGCAAATTCAACAAAATAGCTATTATTATTATTCTCATCACCATAATCATCAAATATAGGAGGCATATTGTAATCATAATTAATTTTCTCCTCAATAGTAGGTAGACTGGAAATATCATATTCATCATTGTAATCATCATATATTGGAGGTATATTATCATCAAAGTAAATTTTCTCCTCCATGCTTGGGAGACTAAAAAGATCATTTTCATAAAAACTAGCTTCCCCAAGCTTAGACTTTTCCATAGCATTAGCAATAATGGTGTCCAAAGAATTCATACTAACAACATTGCTATTAGTATGCAAATAAAGTTCTATAGGTTTTTTAATTTTCTCTTCAAACACTTCATGTCCTAACTCAAGATAAATACTATAAAGTTCTATAATTTTTTTTTGTTTTCCATTAAGCCTAACTAGTGAAAAGAAGAAACAAAAAACCAAAATTGCAGAATCTAAAGGAAATAACTTCGAGCACTCACACCGGAGGATGTGAGTACCGTTTACCTTACCTCCCCGGCAACGGCGCCAGAAAATACTTTGCTGGCGCGTGGTTGACGTGGGAGCTTCTTCTTGTTCTTCAGTCCCCGACAACGGCGCTAGAAAATAGCTTGATGTCTACGCACTTCTATTCTTGTAGAGAGTTGTTGGGCCTCTAAGTGTAGAGGTTTGTAGAACAACAACAAGTTTTTCCTTAAGTGGATCACCCAAGGTTTATCGAACTCAGGGAGGAAGTGGTCAAAGGTATCCCCTCTTAAGCAACCCTGCAATCAAGATACAAGAAGTCCCTTGTGTCCCCAACACACCCAATACACTTGTCAGGTGTATAGGTGCACTAGTTCGGCGAAGAGATAGTGAAATACAAGTGGTATAGATAATTATAAGTGGTAACGGTGATATAAAATAGCTTGATGGCGTGGAAAAGACTAAAGTAAAACTGAAATAAAGATAGAAGCAAGCAAACATGTAATAGATCTAAAAACAAACGGTGTTTCAATGCTAAGAAACAAGGCCTAGGGATCATACTTCCACTAGTGAACACTCTCATATAAATCTATTCTTCTTTATGATGCTACGCTGAACTACTCTCCGGTTGGACACTCAAATCCATGGTAGGGCTATAACAACACACCTCAAAGTAAGCCTTTCCCATCTAGAAAACTCCACACCGTCACCTTGAGCACACCACAATTTCATAAAGACATCCAACTCCAAATATAACTCATAACAAGTATTTGTAATCTCTAGCCTAAGTGCCGCCATGGTGTGCACGCTGTCACTTTCACACACATGGGGAGAGCAGAGATCTATTAAAGCACTTGAGTAGCAAGGTAGATCTACTTGATTACAAAGCTCATGATCACAATATGATCATGCATAGAGAGAGGTGAACACATAGCTACCGGTAGAACCCTTAGCCTCGAGGAAGAACTACTCCCTCCTCATAATGGAAATCAGCAATGGCGATGGAGATGGCGGTGGAGATCGATGGAGATGGCTCCGGGGGCACTCCCCCGTCTCGACAGGGTGCCGGAACAGAGACTTTCTATCCCTCGAATCTCCCCTTCGGTGGCGGCGGCGCTGCGGAACTTTTCGTGGCTGGAGGCTTGACTATTTAGGGTTTCTGCCTCGGGAGGCATATATAGGCGAAGGAGGCAAGGTCGGTGGCCAGCCAGGGGGGCCACACCACCTAGTGGCGCGGCCAGGGCTAGCCCGCGCCACCATATGGTGTGGTGTAGCATCCCAATTGTCTAACAATTGCAATGCTACTAGCCTAGTCTATATATATGCTACTTCCTATATATAATTGTTGCATCATAATTATATCATGCTCATGTCATCATGCCACCTTGCATTTGAGCATCATATAAAACCCTTTCTTTGGTTCTTCTCTCATATGCATTATTAATTGTATCTGCCTCTTGATATTGTATTTGGTTATTGATATATTGTTTAAATGCCCAAGTTGAGTTGGGGGCATATCTTTTATTAACTCCACCACCTTTCTTGTCATCACCCCATCATTCCACCATTCCACCATATATGAGCATTGCAACTTATTTGGTTTTACCTCTAGCTCATGTGGGTTGGGATGGATCCAATTCTATGTCCACATGCTCTCATATTAGCATCATGTTGTTTTCACATTAGTGATATGTGGAGCCACCTTTGCATGCCTTGTGAGTGGAACCTTTTTCTAGCTCCCATATGGATTGTTTTGGGGTTATTCTCATGTTGGGATATTTTTGGGCTTACTAAATACCTAGTGGCACATACACACTAGCATGTCCCATTTTTATTCAAATATGATCATCTCCATCTACTCCACATGGGGCATCCTTTTAATTCTTTTAGCTTGGCTTTATTCCATATTTTGGAATGCATATGCACAAATGCCATGATTATTTATTCTATTTTCACAAGATTAAAACATGGCATTTAATGTTTTTGCATGGGCCATGCAACCATCACAACCATTTGATCTCCTTTGGTTTTTCTTTGGTTTTTGAGTGGATCATGTTCAAACCTCACCTCACCATATCCATCTCAACACCATTTCTAGTTTGATCTAGTTTGGGCATGTTAAACCCTATACCTCAATCACACCCTACCCTACCTCTCCTTACCATCCCCTCCTTGCTTGCTCATGTGAGGATGTAAAACCCTAAACAAGCTACCACCACATCACCCTCTCTCTCTATCCTCTCTCCTAAGCCCTCTCTCCAAACCCTACCCCATGACCTACCCTCCTCCATGCCGAAGCATCAACCCCAACCCCTACCACCCTCTCTCCCTGGCCCAACTGCACCCACCCCTTCTCCTCAAACCCTAGCCCGAGACCCCTCTCTCTCTCTCGGCCTCTCTCTTTTCTCTCGCTGATACAAGGCCCCACCAAGCCTTGCCCTCCACGCAGGCCCACCTGGCAGTCCCACCACCCTACCCTGCCGTGCCTACCTGCCCAGCCCGTGCACGTGATCGAGGAGGAGGTGAAGAAAAAGGTGCCGAAGCAACTTTATCCCTAACCCACTCCCGCACGGCATCTACCTTCCTCTCTCTCGCTTTACCTCACCTCGCACGGCTCCTCTGCCTCTCCAGATCCACCCCAGAGCCCCTGCCTCTCCTCTCCTTCCTATCCCTGACGCCTACCCCTCTCTCGCCGGCCACCGTCTGCACCGTCGTCTACTCCTAGCTCCTGCTGTCGTGGTTGACATGGGAGTGGTCGAGGCGCTCGAGGACGCTCCCCTGCTTCACCTCGTACGTGCCGATGAGGAGGAGAAGGTCCCCAGCCGCCGCAGTACCGCGACGCCGTCGGAAACCCTAGCTCTCCGGCCATCTGCCTCGCCACCGATCCCCAGCACCCCAAGACGTGCCACCACCATCAACCCCACCGCGGTGAGCTGCTGACTCTCCCGGACATCCCCTTTCTCGCCGTCGTTACCTGTATTCGTCGGACCTCTTGACGAACGCCCTTAGTGCATGGCGTGCGTGTGCTATCTCTGCGTCATCGCGTCGCGGGAACCTTGTCTGGCCGTGCAGCACTCCCCTAGCACCGATCCCACCTAGCCGCAGCGGTCGCCGGCGCCGCGTGCAAGCGCCAGGTCGCGGGTTCGACCCCCGCGCCGCGTGTCGTCTCGGTCACCGATCTATCGTCAGACATCGTCAGAGAAGAACAACAGTAGCCGCAAAACCGTCGCGAAGGGAATGGCTCTGAGGACTGTTGTATGGTGGCTTGCATACATACTCATTTGTGTATGTAGTTGATCCCTTCGCCTGCCGATTACGCCGCTCGTTCTTGTCCCGTTGTTTGGAAATGGTTAGGACGGCCGAAAGGTCTACCTGTGAGTGGCATTTGGCCCCACCGTACTATTTTAACCATTTCCGATCATCCAGGCTTGTAACTAAGAGCGTAATTCACCGAGGTAGTTACAATTGGTATCAGAGCCATCCCGCCCTTCAGGGTCTCAGCCAAATGGTCGTTGTCAGTCTAGCAAATATTTTTGGTAGCTATGTATACTAAGGAAAAACAAAACGTGAGAGTAGGAATGCTTCCATTTTTCTTCTTACCCACCCACCACCTTTTTCTGGTAAGGAAGTGTAACATTTTCAATCCTCTTCTTAAAATTCAAACTAGGATTCACGTGTTCTGGGTTTCCGTAGTACCATAGAAAGTGTGTGTGTGTGTAATTCCTTGTCTATCTGTTGCATCCAATTTGTTATCACAATCTGCCTTTGGTTATCAACTGTTGGTACATTCCATACTGACAGGCTTTTGAAAACCGGCGCGATCTATCCGACTCCTTGTTAACCGGTGCCATCTTCTTAAGGGTGTTCTTCCTTCCAGCATGCTTTCACAGAATGTGGAGTTGCTAATCTCTACCTGCTAAGTGATTTTGCGCATCTATTGGTATTTTAATGCCGAAAATGTGGAAAAAATTTCTTTGATACATCTGTGCTTCCACACTCCTTTTCAGTCGTGTGTGAAACATTATCTATCTTCCTTTTATCAGCATGTTCATGCTAACTCATTCTTTTGTCATCGGCGCTTAATCCTAGAGTTTCTTTTCATCTCCAATTCTCTTGGGCTAATTACATAACATGTGTCGATCCGATGTTGGTGATTGTAATTTAGTTCTTGGCATAGCTATATGACACTTATCATGAGTGGAATATGGAAAATGCTATCAACACTATCCTCCAAATGGTGACGGTTATCTCCTGTGATTTTGAGTACACCGTGATCATATCTATGCATATTCAAGCATCTTTGGCAATCCGGAGTTTCTCAAGGCACTACGGCGGTCTATCATCTGTCCATCATGCTGCACATCTTTTTGGAACTCCATATCTGCAAAATTCTCTTTGAGACGAGGGATTTGCATCTTTTCGTCTCTGATAGCTTTGCTTAAGGTATGAGCTATCATCGGTTCTTATCCAAGATCTCTTTATCTTTGTAACCGGTGATCCGATCGACAATGTCAACCAGGTGACATCTCTTTTTCTTCCGAAGGACCAGATAATCTATTCTTCCAGTGCATCTTCTTCAACACGAACCCGTGCTCTTAATATTGATCTTTCTAAGAGCGTTGAGCTCAGGAAGTGTTCGAGCATTTGTTCATTTCTCCCGCCTCTTGAACTTGATATTCTGGGAATATCCTGTTAATCTATGGTGGTATATGTTGATAATATGCTTGCCTATTCGATATCAATGGAAGGACATGGAAGATCATCTGTGTCTCTTTCTCTCGAGCTTCGTGAGCAATGCATGTGTGCAAAGTCTCAAAGTGAGAATTCTGACTTTTTGAAGTCACCTATCTCGGCCACGTCCTTCTGCTAAATACATTACTTCAACTCTGGAATCATCAAGTCCATTGTTAATTCCATCTTCCATCTTCAATCAAACCTAGAGTTTTTCCTTGTTGGCAAGTTATCATCGTCGTTCCGCCGTAGATTTCCTCAAGACTGCTAAATCTTTCTCAATCATTTCAAGAAGAACATGGAGTTCTTTCACCTCAGTCTCGTCAAGTAATCTCTTGAAACCCTATCGCTCTATCGTCTATGCTCAATCCACCGGAGGCCATGAAGACCTTCCAGATCTTGTATTCCTTCTGTTCAAGTTGGTGCTATCTTTTCTGTAGCTGTTGAATCTTGCAGTTGTTCTCCATAATCTTCCTTCATATCTTTCCGGCGGATTGGTACTTCAGACATGACGACAACATCATCATCATTATCTATCTATGAATCCGGCGAATCGTTTGCATCTATCCTTGTTTTCTAACAAAGTTCCATGAGTTTTTGTCAATACCTTCAGTCTGTTTCGGTAGTTGGGTTGCATGGTTTTCTTATTCATGTGCGGAGTAATGCTTTGAGTGCGGGATGGAGTAGCTACCATACCACTACTCTTATCATTCGCTCTTGTACATTGAATTGGTGAATTAATGTGATTTCACTCATTCCACGGAAGTTAGAAGTGGCCTTTATCCCTCGATACTTTTACTTCCGTCTTTGTTTTTCCGGAGTGCTCTCTTGAAGAAAGTAATCAATAATATCTTGTTGGTGGTCTGTCTATTCTAGATGGAGCAAAATCTTCAATTATCTGGTGGAAACAGACGCAAACTCCTTTCGTTCCTCGTTTTTCTACCGATGCTCGACATCCCCAAACAAGATGAAAGAAAACTATCTCTCTCTTTGTTTCATCAATTCTTTTTCTGTGGTAAAGCCAATTATGGTTGAGACCATCAGCCGCAAATCTATTGTGTTAGCCTCAAGGCTAAAGAAAGCAATAAGTATCTCTACAATAAACTCCAGATCCTCCATATTCTTTGCTTCTCGGGATTCCACCATGATCTGGCTTCACATCCGTCTCTGGAAGTTATATCCGCGCACCTCAATTGCGTGATCCTTTGGGTCTTACCGGTGCAAGAAGAATCTAATCCGACGATGTCTAACTAAATCTTTCTGTTGATATCAAGGGACTCTATTGTTTGAAGGCAATATTGTTTCCGTACTTCATTTCTCAAATCCGAGAGAAGATACGATGCAATTGTCATAGTGGTTCAAACCTCTCCAACCTAGTCTTCCGGCGACACAAAGATTCATCCTCTCTAGTATCGGTAAATCTTTAATCTTAACGGTGTGCCTTTCCATATCCATGATGCATCATCTTGTCCTTTCTTTCACAAGTGGTTCTATTTTTCTCTTATCATGTTTCTTGAGAAAACCGGAGCTATGTCCATCCTATCCTTCTTGTCTCATGGCAATCCTTCAACTCTTCTAACCGTTGTTTCTCAAGCAAAACGCAAGACTCGCAACAAGTCTAGCAAGTTTTGCAAGGTGTAGTGGTCGCACCATTCCATGGTTCATCAACTTGGGAACGTGAGGGTCACCTTCGTTCGAACACCCGCCTCTCCTTGTGTTGTTTTCTTTTTCCTAGGAATCTCGGGGCGAGATTCTTGTTTAGTGGGGGAGAGTTGTAGCATCCCAATTGTCTAACAATTGCAATGCTACTAGCCTAGTCTATATATATGCTACTTCCTATATATAATTGTTGCATCATAATTATATCATGCTCATGTCATCATGCCACCTTGCATTTGAGCATCATATAAAACCCTTTCTTTGGTTCTTCTCTCATATGCATTATTAATTGTATCTGCCTCTTGATATTGTATTTGGTTATTGATATATTGTTTAAATGCCCAAGTTGAGTTGGGGGCATATCTTTTATTAACTCCACCACCTTTCTTGTCATCACCCCATCATTCCACCATTCCACCATATATGAGCATTGCAACTTATTTGGTTTTACCTCTAGCTCATGTGGGTTGGGATGGATCCAATTCTATGTCCACATGCTCTCATATTAGCATCATGTTGTTTTCACATTAGTGATATGTGGAGCCACCTTTGCATGCCTTGTGAGTGGAACCTTTTTCTAGCTCCCATATGGATTGTTTTGGGGTTATTCTCATGTTGGGATATTTTTGGGCTTACTAAATACCTAGTGGCACATACACACTAGCATGTCCCATTTTTATTCAAATATGATCATCTCCATCTACTCCACATGGGGCATCCTTTTAATTCTTTTAGCTTGGCTTTATTCCATATTTTGGAATGCATATGCACAAATGCCATGATTATTTATTCTGTTTTCACAAGATTAAAACATGGCATTTAATGTTTTTGCATGGGTCATGCAACCATCACCACCATTTGATCTCCTTTGGTTTTTCTTTGGTTTTTGAGTGGATCATGTTCAAACCTCACCTCACCATCTCCATCTCAACACCATTTCTAGTTTGATCTAGTTTGGGCATGTTAAACCCTATACCTCAATCACACCCTACCCTACCTCTCCTTACCATCCCCTCCTTGCTTGCTCATGTGAGGATGTAAAACCCTAAACAAGCTACCACCACATCACCCTCTCTCTCTATCCTCTCTCCTAAGCCCTCTCTCCAAACCCTACCCCATGACCTACCCCCTCCATGCCGAAGCATCAACCCCAACCCCTACCACCCTCTCTCCCTGGCCCAACTGCACCCACCCCTTCTCCTCAAACCCTAGCCCGAGACCCCTCTCTCTCTCTCGGCCTCTCTCTTTTCTCTCGCTGCTACAAGGCCCCACCAAGCCTTGCCCTCCACGCAGGCCCACCTGGCAGTCCCACCACCCTACCCTGCCGTGCCTACCTGCCCAGCCCGTGCATGTGATCAAGGAGGAGGTGGAGAAAAAGGTGCCGAAGCAACTTTATCCCTAACCCACTCCCGCACGGCATCTACCTTCCTCTCTCTCGCTTTACCTCACCCCGCACGGCTCCTCTGCCTCTCCAGATCCACCCCAGAGCCCCTGCCTCTCCTCTCCTTCCTCTCCCTGACGCCTACCCCTCTCTCGCCGGCCACCGTCTGCACCGTCGCCTACTCCTAGCTCCTGCTGTCGTGGTTGACATGGGAGTGGTCGAGGCGCTCGAGGACGCTCCCCTGATTCACCTCGTACGTGCCGATGAGGAGGAGAAGGTCCCCAGCCGCCGCAGTACCGCGACGCCGTCGGAAACCCTAGCTCTCCGGCCATCTGCCTCGCCACCGATCCCCAGCACCCCAAGACGTGCCACCACCATCAACCCCACCGCGGTGAGCTGCTGACTCTCCCGGACATCCCCTTTCTCGCCGTCGTTACCTGTATTCGTCGGACCTCTTGACGAACGCCCTTAGTGCATGGCGTGCGCGTGCTATCTCCGCGGCGTCGCGTCGCGGGAACCTTGTCTGGCCGTGCAGCACTCCCCTAGCACCGATCCCACCTAGCCGCAGCGGTCGCCGGCGCCGCGTGCAAGCGCCAAGTCGCGGGTTCGACCCCCGCGCCGCGTGTCGTCTCGGTCACCGATCCGTCGTCAGACATCGTCAAAGAAGAACAACAGTAGCCGCAAAACCTTTTGCACTTAACCCCCTCCCTTTTTGCTCCGATAACCCGCGGTCCACCTGAGCCCCACCTGTCAGCCGTAGTGACACTTTGCAGAAAGGCACCCAGCTTTTGTGAACCCTCGACCCGTGCTCCCCGTCCGCGCCACGTGGCTGCGTCCGGTTCGCGAGCCGCGCGTGGCCCCGCACACCCCCCGGTCCCACCTGTCAACGGCATAGGCTGTATCACTTCGCGGTGAGAAAAGTCCTCTCTGCGTCGTTTCCCGCCAGGTTAGCCCGGGCCCAGGTGTCTGTGTCTGGGGCTAGATCTGGGCGAGTACATCTGGTTTTTCTGCTTTGCTGTTTGATTTAAACTTTTCAAATTTGTTTTAAATTCAAATTTAAATCTGTTTTCAAATATCTTTTAAAATATAATTCCAAATTAAACATGTAATATATGTTTTGAAATCATAAAAATGTGAGGAATTCAAATATGCTATTCAAAATAATGTTTGAACACTTTAATTTTCGAGTTGATTAAAATTACAATAAAATGCCCTTTTCCTTAATTTATTAATAACTTTTGTTTTATAACCCCGAATTTGACAAATGATATGTCTAAAATGATCAACTCGACGAGACCTTTCTGTTTATGCATTCCATGTTCTGAATTGCAGCATGCATCATATAAATATAAAGTATACAGCAACTTATTTGAGGATAAAAGTTGACTAAAACTCCATAAAATGCCTTATTCTTGTATTCCACACCTCACCCATGCCATGCTACTTTATTACCATGCAAATTGTGCAGCATTCATCATGGTATGATTGTTTGCTTGTCGCATTTATTCATATGCTTGTGCACTTTATTTATGTTGGCCCTTGTTTGTTTGGTTCTTCTTCGAATAGACGCTGAGCAGGGGATATATCAAGAAACCCAGGAGCACTACCCAGATCCGTCCCTCGCTTCAACTGAGCTGCCAGGCAAGCATTACCACATGCTTGCATACATATAGTACCTATTGCCTCTATCTTATTCTTGCATCATTGAGTCGCGATTGCATTAATCTGAATCCTAAGTACTGCATAGCCCTTACTTTTAGACCCCACCGAAGCTTGTTCCTCCATCCCATGAGCCATTACTACAGGAGTTGTTTGAGCCATGCGGGTCGTAGAACAGCATGTGTAGGGTTTGTGAGAGTCTGATGGATAACGAGGTACCTAAACAACTTAACCTGAGTAGTAATGGGATAACTAATGAAAGTGGCACCGGTGAGCAATATCTGCTATTTGGTTTTCATGCTCACTTGTGTCCCGTAGGACCCCGAGTACTTGATTCCTGTTCCTTGAATATTCGCGCTATCCACATCCGGGAGGCTTATGAACCCCCCTGAGCCAGAGCTTGATTCATTCTTATTTCTTGGGGCCACAAAGTAGTTTGGGGCTTTATTACTATCCTGTACTTATGCCATGCTTTACTGCTTTATTTACGATTATGCGAGGAGCATCTGTACTGTTTAGGATCATGACACGTTTTCGCTGTATCGACAAGCCCAGTCACACTTTCGGGTTCTCAGTCGTTTACAGCCGTCCACACAAACCTTGAGTCCGTCTCGGAGCCGACCAACTTCGTTGCGGGTAGCTTAATGGGGTGGCCCCCTGAAATATTTCTGAATCCTGTGATCGCTTTGTCGTGAATGCCTCGTTGGATTTTGAGTTGGTTTTTCCGAGGTTGATCGAGTGTGTGTTACTATTTGTGCACCCCTGCAGGGTAAAACTTTCTGAAAGCCGTGTCCACGGTTATGGACGACTTGGAGCACAGTTTCTCGATCATAGACAAGTATAACTAAAGTACCGCTTTTAATTTGACTAAGTACCTGACTAGTAAATAGTGCAACACTCATGGAATGGATAATAAAACTGCCAACGGATGGGGGGGTTGTTCGTCCGCTTCCTCGTCGGTAAGCGAGGAGGAGGATGGATCTGTTAATATTACTGTTATAACTGTTGTTATTAATTCACGGACATCCGTCTATCTTTGGTTAGGCGGATGGTTAGCGAGTATCCCTAGAATTGTTAGGTATTATCTTTTGCTGCAATTGCGTCACCCCAGGTTGTGTCCCCTTTAGAGGCATAAAGACTTGCTGAGTACCCCTAGGATCTCACACGATAAATTGTTTGATTCAGATGAACAGGTAAACTCGCAAGATGGATACTGGGTGGAGGAGACGGACGATGTTGGCAACGATCACTCGGTGTAGAGATTCCGGGAACGGGGATCCGTGAGATCTGTGGGCGGGATGTGTTTATTTATGGGGCATCTTATGCCGATTTGCTTCTTATCCGTACTCGAACCTTGTTTTCCGCTTCCGCCTGTTACTCTGATGTTTGATGTATGAGGAGATATCCTAAACTATTATATCTATCTAGGATATTTGGATCTTGCCGTATGGCGTTGCAATATTTCTATTTCTTTTAGATGGAATGGCTCTGAGGACTGTTGTATGGTGGCTTGCATAATACTCATTTGTGTATGTTGTTGATCCCTTCGCCTGCCGATTACGCCGCTCGTTCTTGTCCCGTTGTTTGGAAATGGTTAGGACGGCCGAAAGGTCTACCTGTGAGTGGCATTTGGCCCCACCGTACTATTTTAACCATTTCCGATCATCCAGGCTTGTAACTAAGAGCGTAATTCACCGAGGTAGTTACATGTGGCCACCCTGTGGCCCCTCTCCGTCTCATCTTCTGGCTCCATGAGTCTTCCGGTAAAATATCGACTTTGGCTTTTGTCCGGTCAAATTTCGAGAATATTGATTTTCTGACTTTCCTGGAACCAAAAATAGCAGAAAACAGGCAACTGGCACTGTGGCACTTGTTAATAGGTTAGTCCAAGAAATCATATGAAAAGTACTCCAAAGTGTGGACAAAACATAAGAAAGTAGATAAAAACCAAGCATGGAACATCAAAAATTATAGATACGTTTGCAACGTATCATTCTCCTCCTTTGTTCTTTCATGTTTAGATCTTGTGAGCTCCGTTCATGATCAAGATCATCTATTTGTAATTTTGCATGTTATGTTTGCGGGGCTCCGATGGATATTGAGATGCTATTTCAGATTGATTATTGATTCTATCATGTCTTTGTTATTTGTGATCTTGCATGCTTTCCGTTGTTAGTAGCTATCTTGGCCAAGTAGATGCTAGCAACTCCAAAAGTTAGTATTTATACTCGATAGTGGGTTCATGTCAACACCCGGATTTTTAATCCCAGATGCCTGTTATGTCATACATCGCAATCCCAGGATTACCATTTTTGCGAGACATAACAGATTGGATATCACAGTACATCATCCATTATAAACCATAAATAAGGTCTTACACAAATAAGGATCTCATGATCCAGTCTTAATACAACAAGCAGTGGAATAATAAATAAGCGTAGCGGTGGGGTCCATCTTCAGGGGCACAGGCAATGTTGACGAAGGCAGATAGTCCTAGTGAAAGGGCATGTATGCCCCATGTGTGGTTTTGGTAATTAATGACAATCCATATGGACTAATGTGCAAATTGAGTTTCACTTGTAGGTTCGTCCATTGGCATCGCTTGGACCATGTGTTGGTTTCAAGGATGAAAAAGAAGAAGCATTGTCCAAGGGCTTTGCGCCTATTGGAATCAAGTAGAAGAAGAAGAAGATCAAGTTTGTCTTGAAGAAGAAGAAGAAGAAGATGGAGTTCCTCATGGCTTTCTTCAAGACATCGTCAAGATTTGATGTGCAAGCTCAAGAGAATGATGAAGACAAGTTCGAAGAAGAGGCTTCCCCATGGTGTATGGGGGAGCATGTCTCAAGACTTCATCAAGCAAGTGCAAGCAAGTGCAATCAAGAAAGGTGTTCCATCTTGAAGGTGACAAGATCATCTATATCAAGCTCAAGTGGGATGCTCAAGGCGAAGGTATGATCTTGATAGGGTTTCTACTTTACCGGTCTCTTGTAGTGTTGGGAGACCGGGTTTAGGATAGATAGCCGTACTATCAAGAGGGGCTCCCGAGTGAGTGACTCGTTCATATCTTTCGGAGAGAGCTCAAACCTTTGCATACATAGCATCATCTTTCTTGGTTTTTGTTTGGTTCTTGTCCATGTGAGGATCTAGAGCTTGTGGTTATCTTCGTAACAAGCTCTAGTTCATCAAAAACGGATTTCCCGTGCATATCTTATTGCGTTTTTGATCTTGCGGGTTTTCCGGTTCCACACCTTGGGAGGTATCTCACATATATATTCATGATTCTACACGTCATTATCTTTCCAACAAAATTGATTTCATCTCGTTTGGAGTTCGGATGCAAAAGTTGTGGCATTTCTGGTTCTGGAGTTTTTGCCTAGCCGGTAGTTTCGGCGGGCCACCGGTAGTACCGCTAGGGCAGTTTGCCGCCAGTAGTACCGGTGTTAATTCCGGCCCAACTTTCAGCAACTCCAATTTTGGTTCAGTACCCTCTCTGTCTTGGTGTGCGTATTTGTCGGAACTTCGGTCGGAATCTTGGGCGGTAGTACCGGTGACTCACCAGTAGTACCGGCCGGCCTCGTTTTTGTGTTCGTTTGCACCTCGTTTTTGGACCGTTGGCTGAGTGCCACTGGTGGTAGCGGCCACCCACCGGTACTACCGGCCGTGCGTGATTCTATGGGTAACGGGCAGATCGGGGAGCCCTTTAAAAGGAGCTCCCCTTTCCCCTTCGGCCCCAACTTGCTCTTTCTTGGTTTTTGGCTTTCTCTCTCCTCCATTGTTGACCTTGAAGAGCTTGCCCTCTCCCCTTCCCCCTCCTATGATTCTTGCATCTTTTTGAGGGATTTGAGAGAGGAGATCTAGATCTACAAGCCCCACCATACCAAATCCCTTCTTTGTGAAGGAATCCTTGGGATCTAGATCTTGGAGAGTTTTGTGTTCTCCTCTTGTGTTCTTCCTCCCTTATTCCCCAATAGCTTTTGTAGCTTTGGTGGAATTTGAGAGTGAAGGGCTTGCCTCTTGCATTTGGTGCATAGGTTTGAGTTCTCCTTGGAGATTCGGCGAGTTCAAGCCCTTGGGCTTGTTTCTCTTGGGTTCTTGGAACCCTAGACGGTTGTGTGGTTGGATTGTTGACCTTTTGTGGTCTTGTAGCCTTTTTTGGCCTTGTTGCCTTTTGTGGCTTTGTAGCCTTTGTGGTATTGTTGTTGGGAGCCTCCAATTGAGTTGTGGAGATTGCCCCAATCTTGTACGGGTTCGATGACCGCCCTCAAGTGTCCCATAGTGGAACGTGAGTAGGCCTTTGTGGCGAGCTCACGGGAGAATAGGGTGAGCCTGTTGTGGCGTCGGTAGGTTGCGTGCCTTCGCATCTTGGGGTGAGGCCTTGTGTGGCATTGGGTGAGCATCGAGCCACCACACCTCGAGGTGAGCCACTTGTGGCGTTCGAAGTACATTGCGCCCCCGCACCTCTCCAACGGAGACGTAGCTTCTTGGAAGTGAACTTCGGGAAACAAATCATCGTCTCCGCGTCCATCGGTTATCTCTCAACCGAGCCCTTTACTTATGCAATTTACATTGTGATAGCCATCGTGCTTGAAGTACTATATCTTGCTATCACCTTGTTGCTTGTCTTGCTTAGCATAGGTTGTTGGTGCACTTAGTGAAACTAGTGGATATAGGTTTGGCTTGATAAATTAAACGTTAAGTTTTATTCCGCATTTATTAGAGCTTAACCGTAATAAATTTTAAACGCCTATTCACCCCCCTCTAGGCAATATCCATTTCCCTTTCACCTAGTTATCATAGTCGTCCGGCTGGCCATCATCTTGGTAATCTCCTTCATAGTCTGGCCATGAGAATAGCCAGGGACAAAACCCATGAGTACTCTTTAAGTACTCGCAAATTACCACTAACTAGTAGTATAGTTCTAGTGTAATGTGCTAACTCTAAGTTTAACTATAAAGTTAAGTTTGAAACCTAAGCTGAGTTCAGAAACAAAGAAAGATAAAGTAAAGTTCAAGAATCACTTAATTTGGGAAGCTAGTGTCATAGTCTCGACCCTGTTGGGGTCAAGTCAAGATTCATCATTCATTCATAAGTCATTTTGAAAACATATGACAACGAAACAGTATGGCCACTCCAACTGTCCATAACCGCGGACGCGACTATTCGAATAGTTTGACACTCTACAGAGGTGGTACACTTTCACCACAAGATTTGATACATCCGTCAGGGATAACCCTGAATCATCATACTTAGTATGCAGATAATCAAACATAACCTTTCCTTTACACACCCTAGTATAAGCACCTCTCCTATGAGCATCGCCTCCCAACCATGACCATCTATCATCTTGGGCACTGCATAGGTGGACAACATCGAGAGGTAGCCTCAGCTCAAACCTCTCCCGCGAGGGAACTAATACTAATGCATATAAATTTCCGGCTAAGCCTTACCCAATTCAGGTATTGTGATTGTACGGTAAAATTGGAATGGTATCGCATCCGAATCCAACCATCAGTTTTGTAAAAGGGTTAAGGCTCATGCCTCAACATTTTCATCATCATAAACCATTTGTGTTTCTCAACACATGTCAAAACATCTCAATAGAATGACTCATCATTCCAAGGTTTTCATAATTCATTTTCACCAAGTGTTCCCATCTAAAGTGACTCAAGTTTTGATCTAGCTCTAAGCTAGTAAGTTAAGAGTGTTCACTAAGGTGGAATGCTAAGATCAATCTCATGCCATAGAATGACACCTAAAGTTATCTAGATAGGTCAAGTTTTATACTCTTTATGCTACCTTCTAAACAAGTAAAGGACTTTGGTAAAGTAAAGAAAGTAAAGCTTGAAATTAAATCTTGGACAAGGTATAAATCCCAATGGTATCACCAAAGCATGCCTAATGCCTTTGCTTAGGTTATCTAGCTTGCAAGGGTTAGCTTGCATTGTTAATGAGGGCTGGTTAAGCATAATGCTTGCAAGTGTTGTTGGAAATATGCCCTAGAGACAAATAGTAGTAAGGACTATTATCATATTTCATATAGTTTATGATTAAGTTTTATATCATGCTATAACTGTATTGAGTGGAAACATCAATACATGTGTGATATACAAACAACCAGGGGTTCCCAGTGAAACTCTAGTCACTGGTTCATTGGTCAACGGATGATCATGTTTCCTGATCATGTGGCATTTATGCCAGTTGGAAATGAGGTCATCTCATTCGGAGAATGAGATGATGAACCAATACCCAACCTAAACATCGTGATTCGATCATGTCACGAAGTTCAAGTTACGATGATTAGAAAAGGACCCTCATAGACTATTCCTTAGACCGTGAGACTATATCAATCACTGTCTCCTGAGAGTGCTTAGATAGCATCAAACGCCATCTGGTAAAACGGTGGTTATAAAGGTGTGTTCAGGTATTCGGAGGAAACAGTAGAGGCAATATAAGTCAAGAGCGGGATTTGTCCGTCCATGTGACGGGAAGATACTCAAGGGCCCACTCGGAGAAGTCATATCCAATAGTTGCGCAGCGTGTGATTAGATCATGGGGATATCACTTGTCAGAACGAGTCAAGTAGCATTGTTCAGTAACGAGATTGAACACGACATGGCGATGTCATTGATCAGATCTCAGGCAATGCAAGTATCGAGAGACAAAGGGAATAAGACACGACTGTCCCGGTTCAAACGACAAAAGATCTTCGTGGAACGCACAGGGGTCACATGGCCATCCAGGTCCCTCTATCGATCATTGGTACGGGAGTGTCCCGACCATGTCTGGAGTGTTCCCGAACCGTGGGGTATCACGCTTAAGGGCTTGATGATGCTTAGAGAGTGTTTATAGGATCGATAGAATCGCCGAAGAATAGAAGGGAGAAAACTGGAAAGGTTTCGGTAAGTCCGGAGGATGTCCGGAGTGGAGGTGGAAGGTGTTCCATAGCCACGGAGATTAGATAATGTGTGAATGAATGTTAAATAATCATTTATTCATAATTATTTAATAAAGAGAAAATCAATTAAAGGTCAAAAAGGCTTAATGGGCTAATTCCGGAGGGAAAGGGCCCATTAGGGAAAAGGAGAGAGGGAGAGGGGCCAAAGGGGGAGGCTGGCTGGGCCTAGCCCCCCCTCCCCCCCCGCGGGTCCCACTAGGTGGCCGGCGGCCACCTCCTCCCCCCTCCTCTCCTTTAGTCTCACCCCAGGACTTGAGGGGAGGTAGTACCTCCCCTCCCCCTATATAAAGTGGGGTATTTGGCCTAGAAAAATACACCAATAATCAATAAAGGTCTCCCCACTTTTGGGAGGACCTCCAATTGATATTTTCTCTCTCCCTCTCTCTCTCTCTCGTGACCGTGGTCCCAAGTCTAGACTACGCGAGCGAGAGACATCTTCACCGCGGAGCGCCGTCGCGCTGCGGGATTCGGATCCGGGAGCTCTACTTCCACAACTACTGCTGGATCGGGGAAGCGGGAGTCATCATCAGGCACCGGACGTGTGTAACTCCCCGCGAGGTGTCGCACTTGAGGCACTCAAGTCGTTGGAGCCAGAAGGAGCACAAGGACTTCATCACGACCTTGAGGTCGGCTTCGGCTCGTCTACATCAACCACGCTCTCCTGAGCGTTGACAATGCTTTTCGCTCTTCAAGGGTAAGTTCGCGAAAAGCCCCTCCCGTTACTGTATTACTAATAGATAGGTCCTGGCAGCTTCAGGGGTTTAGGGGTGTAGAGTAAAATTTATTGTTTTTATGCGTGAAACCCCTACAAGTGTTAACTTGCCTTGGGTAGTGCAGTGGTCGGTACTATCGTCATAAAGCTTGGTAGAACCATTTGTGTTTCTTCCTCCTCCTCTTGGTAGAACTCCTCCTCCTCGAAAGCTTGGTCGGTACTATCGTCTATAAATACATACGGAGTACACAATCACCAAACAATACTTAACTAGTCTACTTAGCACTCTGAGGCACATACTTGATGATCTATTATCATCACAAGCATCACAAGGTTTTATTAACTAGTTTCATTCTTTTTATTTAAGAAAAGTAATTTCTACTCATTGAAAACAACTAAGATTTAATATTCTCCAATTAGAATATGGGATCATATGGACACATGTCATCACCACATATTCTAACATATGGGAATGTGATTTAAGGGTTGGTTCATATTTACTTTGGTTTAAGTTCATTATTTAATGATTTAAAGTGACTAGGAATGCCTATATAGCATTATTTTGGTACTAGTCCAAAGTCACTGCATGCAAACCATAATATTATTATATATTCAGATAGGTATGATTAAATGTGATATTTGAGAGTTGGAATCAACTCAAAAGCTATTAGGGTTGATTTTATAAAAATGTTTGAATGTGCAAAAGCTTCTGTTTTGTTATTTTTACTAGGAGAGATCTCTAACTCTAAATGAATTAAATCCAACGGGCTTGAATAGATCTTTTCAGTAGCTTTCTAACAAAATTTGAATCACTCAATTTGGTTTAGTAAATCTTCCTGAATTGATTTTTGAACTAAGGGACATAAGTGGGTTCAAACTAAAATAGAAAAAACTATATTTGAATTCCTGGGCTAGAGCGGCAAAGGAAATGGGCCGGCCTAGTGGCGCTCCGTGGCGCAGAGGGCGGCTGACAGGTTGGTCCCGCTTCTCAGCGAGACTTAAAACCCGAAACGGTATGGGACGATCTGGGCTCTACGATTAGAATAGAGATCAACGGTCCACAGTCGTCGTCGACGACAGACTCGTCGCCGGTGAGACCGAACCCTAAATGGCCAGCGGGGGTCTACCGAGGACGTACCAGGGCTCCAGCTACTGCGGCGAGGCGGGAAAACGAACTGGTGGACGACGACGAGCTCAGGCGAGGTCGCGGCAGCTCCTGGGTGGAAGAAATCGACGGTGCCTTCTCCTTCTCTGTAGCCGGCTCCTCCGGCTAAATTCCGGCGAACTATGGCTCGAGCGGCTCTGGCGAGAGGTAGGCAAGGATAAGTGGAGAGAGGGGAGTGGAATGGTGTGAGGAGTTTGTGCTGGAGAGGGCTCCTTTTATAGGGCGAGGAGGGGACCGACCGACACGACGGTGAGCTCGTTGGTGACGTTGATACAGGCGGCTAGAGGCATGGGTGGCATAGGCGGATGATGGCATACGTCCTGGCGGTGCTCTACAGCTTCAATGCGCGGCTAGGGGCGGTGGCGTTTGGTCGGGAGCGTCCCGCGCTCTAGAAGACAGAGGCAGTGCTCGACGCGGTGCTCTGCGACTGTGGGTCGCGTGACGGCGCACGACCATGTCTGGCGGGGTGCTGGGGTCGAGGCGGAGCGGCGTGCACGGTATTGGGTCGAGGGACGGTCGGTGGCATGCTGGCGGCGAACGTGCTTTGGCGCACTCTGGCGAGCTCGCAGAGTGAATGGGCGGCGGTGCTGGGGTGTGGTCCAGGGGCTTGCTAGGCTTGGGGAAGGGGCAGGGAGGTGCGGTAGGGTTAGGCGGAGCTAGTGGTGGTGCTGGAATGGCGCGGCGTGGTCTGTGGTGCATTTCCCTCTGCTGGCCGGTGGTGACCAAAAAGGGGTGGCGCTCCACTACTGCTGAGGCTTAGGGGTAGCTTCTTGATGGCTGGGTTGGGTCTGGGGGAGACAAGAGTGATCAATGCAGCTCTAATTGCTCGACAAGATATGATCAAAACAATATAAGTTAGGCTCAGTTTGATTCTGCCCGCAAGGTGTTCGACACAATGGCCACATGAAAATTTTATTTGAATTTTGGGCTGAATTTTGGTGGAGTGGTTGATCACAGGCTTGATCTTCTATGTGTGCTTGGGTTTTAAAAGTGACAGTCATTTGAGTGGTTTTTGAATAGTTGGGATCTTCTCATATGGACTATATTCAATTTTCAAATGCCATTTAAAATTAGTGTTTGCAAGTTTTTGGTAGATCACAAAGTGTGCCTTGGTGCATCATTACATGTACTAGCAAGGGGTGCAAAGATCCACATTTGTTTCTGTTAGGTTTTGAGTTCTAGGAATAGCTAAAGTAGGTATGTTGATTAAAATGGCACAAATGACCATTTGGTTATTTCATTCATTTTGACTTGTTTTTCTTTGGGATTTGTTTGGGAATGATCTTGATGATGTTTATTTCACCTAAGAATCATTTACATGCAATGGATCACTTAATCATGGCAATTCAAATCAATTCCTAATTTAAATGCACACACATATGAATGCTTTAATATTTTTAATTGGAAAAGTTTTTGTTAACTCTAAATTTGATGATTTGGATCTTGATCACTTGGATTAAAGTTTTGGGATGTTACAAACCTTCCCCCCTTAAACAAAATCTCGTCCCGAGATTTATGAAAGAAAACTAGGAACTAAAGAGATCTGGGAACTCTGTCCTAATGCAATATTCTCGCTCCCAAGTGGCTTCCTCTTCGGTATGGTTGCTCCATTGAACCTTGAGAAACTTGATACTCCTGGTCCTGGTGGTTCTGTAGGCTTCTTCCAAGATACGGATGGGCACTTCACGATACGTCAGGTCCTTGTTGATCTCCACAGCTCTGTGATCGATGTTCTTGAAAACTTCAGTCTTCTCCGGCACTTCTTGGCATTTGCGAAGTAACGAGATATGGAACACATTGTGGATGGCTGACATCTCTTCAGGCAGTTCCAGTTGATATGATACTTCTCGACGGTTCAGAATCTTGAAGGGCCCGATATATCTGGGGGCTAACTTTCCTTTCAAACTAAAGCGTTGGGTTCCTTTCAATGGCGAAACCTTGAGATATACAAAATCTCCGACATTGAAAGGCAGGTCTCTTCTTCTCTTGTCAGCATAACTCTTTTGTCTGGACTGGGTGGTCTTGAGGTGCTCACGAACTTTGTGCACCTTTTCTTCGGCTTCTCGGAGAATGTCGGGTTCGAAGATCTGACTCTCTCCTACTTGAGACCAATTCAAAGGGGTACGACACTTTCTTCCATATAGGAACTCAAATGGTGCCATCTGCAAACTAGCTTGATAACTGTTGTTATATGAGAATTCTGCGAAAGGCAAGCAGTCTTCCCATTTTGATCCATATTCTAACACACAAGCTCTGAGCATATCCTCTAAGATTTGGTTGACTCTCTCAGTCTGTCCATCAGTTTGCGGGTGATAAGCGGTGTTGAAATTCAACTTGGTTCCTAATCCTTTCTGGACTTTCTGCCAAAATCTCGAGGTAAATTGGGTTCCTCGATCTGATACTATGGTCTTGGGAGTTCCATGCAGACTAACAATTCTAGCAATATACAACTCTACTAGCTTCGAACTTTGGTAGGTTGTCTTGACAGGTATAAAGTGAGCTACCTTGGACAGTCTATCAACGATGACCCAGATTGAGTCATTTCCCCTACTAGAAGTAGGCAAACCAGTGATAAAGTCCATTCCGACGGAATCCTATTTCCATTCTGGAATCTACAAAGGTTGCAATAGTCCTGCGGGTCTCTGATGCTCTGCTTTGACTCTTTGACAGATGTCACACTTGGCTATGTAGCTTCCGATTTCTCTCTTCATCTTGTGCCACCAAAATTGCTCTTTCAAATCTTGATACACCTTTGTTCCTCCGGGATGTATAGAATAAAGAGTATCATGGGCTTCCTGCATGATAACTTGCTTCAGCTCCGAATCTGCTAGCACACATATACGTCCTTTGTACCATAGAACTCCTTCGTCTTCAGTGAATCCAGGTACCTTTCCTGTACCAATACGACGTTTGATTCGATACTTTCATTTCCCTTCTGGGCTTCCTTGATTTGGCTAATCAACATGGGTTGAAGTTCAATGCTAGCTAAAAATCCTTTGTTAACCAGCTCAGTCCTAAACTGCTCCAACTCCTCATACAAACTTGGTTGCTTCTCCTTGATCATGGTGTTTAGCCTACACGGCAATCTGCTAAGAGCATTCGCTACCACATTGGCTTTGCTGGGGTGATAGTGAATTTCAAGGTCATAATTCTTGATTAACTCTATCCATATCCTTTGCCTCATATTCAACTCCTTCTGAGTGAAAATATACTTCAAGCTTTTGTGATAACTAGTCCTAAGATCAACCTTTGAGAACACCTGGGCTCCAGTCAACTGATCAAGTAGATCCTCTATCTTTGGCAAAGGGTACTTGTTTTTTATGGTGACATCATTCAGCTTTCTATAATCTGTGCACAGACCGTTGCCTCCATCTTTCTTGTCGACGAATAACACTGGTGATCTCCATGGCGATGCGCTTGGTTGAATCAAGGCTGTTGCTAACATGGCATCCAACTGCTTCTTCAATTCTACTAATTCTGAGGGGTTCATGCTATAGGGTCTCTGGGCTATGGGTCCGGTTCCGGGGATTAGTTCAATAATGAACTCAATATCCCTATCCGGGGGCATACCTGGCAATTCATCTGGGAATACGTCGGGGTATTCACAGACTACTCTGACTTGGTCAATGGTGGGCAGGGATAGACTCTTGTTGCACTTTAATTGACGAGGTAAGGTTTCAGATATATGCTCTACGGTTACTCCAGAGCTACTGGTCATGGTGATGGCTTTCTTAGCACAGTCTATCAGTCCTTTATGCCTTGACATCCAGTCCATACCTAGTACTACTTCCAATCCTTTGGTTCCAAGTACTATGAGGTTGGCATAAAAATCTATCCCATGTATTCTAATAGGCACAACTTTGCAAATTTTTCTAGCTTTTGTAGTTGATCCCGGAATTTGAACTATCATGACATGCTTCAAGTTGGTTGGGTGGATCTTACTAGTGCATGCAAATTCTTCGGTGACAAATGAATGCGATGCTCCCGAATCAAACAATACTCTTGCTAAAACTGAGTTGACAGAAAACATACCCAACACTACATCTGGCGCTTCCTGGGCTTCCTCGGCGTTCATGTGGAAGAGACGGTCGTTGCGGTTGTGAGGGTTCCCTAGGGCAAACCTTCTCCCTGGTTGAACACGACGCTGCTGTTGAGCTAGGGCGTTCACATTGGCAGTGGCTGCAATCTTGTTGGGACACTCATTGGAATAGTGACCCTTAACTCCACACTCGAAACAAGTGATCTGAGACTTGTCTTTTGCTGCGACAGGCACAACATTGCTGCCAGTTCTCGGTGCAGTGTTGTTGTTGTTGTTGTTGCTGCTCTTGGGAGGGGCACAGTTGAAAATGTTGGTGTTATCGGGGTTGTGGTTCTTTCCTCCGGACTTCACATTGCCTCCGCTATGGTTGGGGTAGCTTGGGAGAGACATTGGGGGTCGGTTGTTCCTCGGTGCATATCCTGGTGAGGGGTTGGGACGGTACTTCTGGTGACTGCTGGATCCTGATTGCTACATCATACGACGTTTGCAGTTGTCGTTTGCCTGGTTAATCTTCCCTTCCATCTGAATGGCAGAGTCGACTAGCTCTTCGAGATCCTTGAAACGGATGTTGACGAGGACAGTCTGCATCTCGTCATGCAGTCCGTGCAGGAATCTCTCCTTCTTCTTGGCCTCCGTGTTGATCTCATCAGGTGCATACCTTGCAAGGGACAGGAATCTGTCACAGTACTCTATCATAGTCATTCTGCCTTGCTTCAACTCTCTGAATTCATCCCTCATTCTGGTGACTAAGCCCTACGGCACGTGGGTGCGGCTGAACTTGATTTTGAAGGCTTCCCATGTCATCACTTGACCATGGTTGATCAGGCGGATGCTATTCCACCATGCTCTTGCATCTCCTGCCAAGTAGTGGGTGGCAAAGAGAACTTTCTCGTTGTCATCAACTCTAGCTACTTCTAAATTGTTCTCCATCGTCTGCAACCAGTCATCTGCATCCAATGGGTTCTCTGAAGTGCTAAAGATTGGGGGATTGGTGTTCTAGAAGTTCTTCAGCTTGGATCCTTGATGATCCTGATTTCCATGGTTCTGATTGTTGAGAGCCATCTGGGCGATCTGTTGTAGTGTTGCTAGATTAGCTTGGCTCTCTGCCCTACTTGCTTCTCTGTCTGCGATGAGATTCTGCAAGATCTGCAGCATTGGGTCCTGCGACGAGCTGCTCCCTCCTTGGTTTCCACGAGTCATCTGAAGATTGAGGTAGATAAAGGGGTAAGAGGGAAAGTTCTAAGGTTCATGGTTTTGATTTCAAAGCTAAAACTTTGAGTTTGACTCAGGTTTTGCAGCTAACTGCTTTGCATTCATTCAAACAAAGCACATGATATAAACACACACCACAACAATAAGGGAAAACAGATGGTTTTAAGAACCATTCTACAAGCTACGATACAATGGGACCGATACATCTCATGCTACGACAGTGCTCTAGTGCATCTACTCATCGTAGATGAAGTCGGAGTCCTCATCGTCGGTGTAGAAGTCCATGGCATCTTCCTCCAGGAAGTCATCATCATTGCTGAGGTAAGAATCCATGTCTCCCTGGATGTCTTCACCCTCCTCTTCTTCCTCCTTTGCTGCAAGCTAAGCTTCTTGCTCCTTGATGGTCTTCTCGAGGTCGGCCACCTTCTCGCGAAGACAGGCGATGGTGCGATCCTTCTTCTCGCGCTGGAGGCGAAGAGACTGATGGTCCTTGATAAGCAGTGAGAAAGTCTGGGCCTTCTAGGCGGCAATGGCATGGTTGTGGTTGCCGAACTCCCTAGCATTGTCCAATTCCTTCTAGCGATCGTACAACAGGAAGTCAAGGTTCTCCACTTGACGCTTCAGCTCCTAGTGATTGGGCATCTCCATCGGCATTCCCATGAAGTCACGTCTTGCATAGTGAGCAAAACGAGTTCCTTGGATTTGGTTGACACTAAGGGCACACAGACGTGCGAGAGCTTCATGCATTGCCCTGGCTAATCCATCTAGCGAGTTGTTCTCTCTGATGGAGAACTGGATTCTCCCGGACGTTGGTGCTTCTTGAAGGAAATATGCCCTGAGAGGCAATAATAAAGTTGTTATTATATATTCCTTATATATGACAGATGTTTATTTTACATGATAGAATTGTATTGATCAGGAAACAGCAATACATGTGTGTTTAATAAACAAAAGGGGTTCCTAGTTATGCCTCTCTTATAAACTAGCTTGTTGATTAACAAGATGATCAAGGTTTCCTGATCATGGACATTGGATGTTGTTAATAACAAGGTCACACCATTGGTGGAATGATGTGATGAACATTCATCCGAAGTATAGCATTACGATCACGTCATTATGTTTATATTGCTATAACATCATACGAAGTAATCTTTATCCTTAGACCATGAGATCATGTTAATTGCTAACACCGGAAGAGTATCTTGATAACATCAAACGTCACACCATAACAGGGTGACTATAAAGATGGGTTCAGTACTACGAAGGTGTTATGTTGAGGCTCATGGATCAAGAGTGGAATTTGTCAATCCCAATAACGGATAGATATACTCTGGGCTCTCTCGGTGATATCACATTAAGATAGCTTGCAAGCAAGTGATGTGATCACTAGAATGTTATATCACGAGAACGAGAAAAGAGTGCATGTCGGTAACGAGATCAAACTAGGTATGGAGATACCGATGATCAAATCTCGGACATGTAATATATCACGAGACAAAGGGATTTAGTTACAAGCGTTAAAGGTTCTCACGATCACAGAAGTCATCGTTGAATGTGTAGGAGTCAGTACGGATCTCCAGGTCCCGCTGCTGATTATTGATCGGAGAAGGGTCTCGATCATGTCTGCATTATTCACGAACCAGAGGGTGACACACTTAAGAGTTACCGAACACCATTTTGGAGCACATATGTTTTAGACGAAAGAATTGCAAAGCACAGGAATTGTTTCAATAGTAACCGGAAATTGTTTCGGGTGAAATTGCAGAAAGTGGTTCTGCATGTGATATTGAAATATTGCAAGGGGCTATATGTGAATGTTTGTTAATTAAAGTAATTAACAAAATTCTGAATAAATTTAATAAAAGATTTTTATTAAATGAGAGAGCATTAAATTTGGAGAAATTTAGTGCATTTAAAGTGGAGACTTTAAAAGGGAATGTGAAGAGGCATTTTAATGTGGAGGGGTTACCACCACATGAATGGGGGAGGTGAGGGGTCACCCCCCCATGCGCCGGCCATGGAGAGGAGGGGCACCCCCTCCTCCTATAAAAGGCCATCCATTCCCTCCTTCATCCTCACACCTCCTTGTGAAGGATCTCTCTCCCCCTCTAGAATTATTCCCCCATGGTCTCGGATTAGCGAGATACATGTTCCCGGTGGCATTTCGTCTGGAAGGAGTTGCTGTTTCCGCTGGATCGTTGGAGCGAGGAGGTGGAGGTTGTCCGGTGGCTTGAACGTGTGTGCGAGTACGGATGCGCTGCTGAGTTGCGGCGCTCAGACTTCCTCACGATCTTGAGATCGGCAAGTGTACGGCTACATCAACCACGAGTTCCTACTCGTTAACAAAACTCGTTGTCTTCGAGGGTAAGTTCTCGTTGGATGTATGTCCACCCGTTGTTCTGTACCTAGTAGATAGATCTTGGCGTGTAGTTCTCATCGTAGGAATTTTTTGTTTTATATGCTGCGGACCCAACAGTGGTATCAGAGCCTGATCTATGCGTAGGTGCTTTGCACGGGTAGTACACATATGTTTATATGTGGGCGATGATGATCATGTTATTGCATCTTCTATGTATTTTGGATATTGGTGGCATAGTGGGATGAAGCGGCCCGGACCAACCTTACATGTCATCGTACATGAGACCGGTTCCACGACTGACATGCAACTTGTTTTGCATAAGTGGCTGGCGGGTGTCTGTCTCTCCTACTATAGTCAATATCTGATTTACAACGAGTTGCTAATAACTTAGTTATCCTCGTTGTGGTTCATGTTCGTAAGTGAGAACGGTTCTATCTCTGAAAGCCCTAAGCCATATAAAACTTGCAATTGATAAATTAGAGGCGTCTAGTTTAGATCGTTGCTGGGCTAGTGTATTGATATGGTATTGTTGTAAGTAGTTGTATGATAGATACTCTGACAACACACTCAACGTGTAAGTTCCATAGACCTTGGCCTTACACACAGAGGAATGATAGAGATCATACCACGATGCAAGTGATAGAGATCAAATGCATGGACCATATCATCTCACTTTACACATTAGATGTTAGCATCTTATACTGCTAGTTTGGCGCTTTTGGTAGCATTATAAGATGATCCCTCATTTAGATATCAAGATAAAAATGTGTTCTTCCTTACGTATGCACCGTTCTGTGGGTCGTGTTTCGAGACATCACGTGATGATCGGGTGTACTCGAATCTACGCTTTCATAGGAACGGGTGTAAGACAGTTTTACACACGCGAATACTAAGGTTCTTACTTGGCGAGCCTAGCATGTATAGACATGGCCTCAAAACACGGACCGAAAGGTTAAGCATGAGTCATATAGTTGATATGATGCCCATATAGATGCTCGCCTTTGAAGCTACATCAACTCACGTGATGATCGGACTTGGTGTAGTGGATTTGGTTCATGTAATCACCAAAAGGACACGAGGGATGTCGTTTTTGAGTGGGAGTTCATTAGTAATTTGGATTAGTTGAACTCAATATATCATAAACTTAGTCTAAATAAACTTTACAAATTCTATTGTAGATGGCACCACCTGCTTTTAATTTCAATGTGTTCATGGAGAAAGAGAAACTTGATGTGAATGGTAGCAACTTCACCAACTGGGCTATGAATTTGAGGATTCTCCTCACTGCTGCACAAAAGCAATATGTGCTAGATGCGCCGCTAGGCCCCCCACCAGCTCCTGATGCTCCTGACGAGGAAAAGAATGTCTATGTGACTCGTCAGGAGGACCACAACTTAGTTCATTGCGGCATATTGTATGGGCTAGAGCCAGAACTTCGAAAGCGTTTCGAAAATGGCAATGCCTTTGATACCATGGGAGAATTGAAAATGATTTTCGATACCCATGCTGCCGTAGAGAGTTATAATGCTACAGAAAGTTCTTTAGCTGCATGATGGAGGAAAACATCTCCGTTAGTGAGCACGTACTCAAAATGTCTGGGTACGCCGATAAGCTTGTGTCCTTGGGAATAACGATTCCCATTGACTTAGGCATACATCGTGTTCTCCAATCTCTGCCACCTAGTTACAAGAGCTTCGTGATGAACTATAATATGTAGGGCATGAAGAAGTCTCTTCCCGAGCTTCTGTCAATGCTTAAGACTACAAAAGTGAAGATTAGGAAAGAACATCAAGTGTTGATGATCAATAGGACCACCGGTTTCAAGAAAGACAAGAAATGCAAGCACAAGGGAAAGAAGGGTGGCAATTCTGTTGCCACGCCTGAAAAGAAACCCCGAGCTGGCCCTAAGTCTGACACCGAGTGCTACTATTGTAAGGGGACTGGCCATTGGAAGCGCAACTGCCCCAAGTATTTGGCGGACAAGAAGTCCGGCAAGGCAAACAAAGGTATATGTGATATACATGTTATTGATGTGTACTTGACTAGTACTCGCAGTAGCACCTGGGTATTTGATACGGGATTGGTTGCTAATATATGTAACTCGGTTCAGGGGCTACGGAACAAGCGACAACTAGCAAGGGACGAGGTCAGGATGCGGGTCGGCAATGGATCAAAAGTTGATGTGATCGCCGTCGGGACGCTACCTCTCCATTTGCCATCGAGATTAGTTATAAACCTAAATAATTGTTATTTAGTGCCTGCACTGAGCATGAACATTGTATCTGGATCGTCTTTGATGCAAAGTGGTCATTCCTTTAAATCTGAAAACAATGGTTGTTCAATTTATAAGAATTATATCTTTTATGGTCATGCACCTATGTTGAATGGTTTATTTCTGATAGATCTCGATAGTAATATTACACACATTCATAATGTTAATGCTAAAAAGATTAAACTTGATGATGATATGTCTACATATATGTGGCACTGCCGTCTAGGTCATATTGGCGTTAAACGCATGAAGAAACTCCATTCTGATGGACTTTTGGAATCACTTGATTTTGAATCATTTGATACATGTGAGCCATGCCTTATGGGCAAGATGACTAGAACGCCGTTTTCCGGTTCAATGGAACGGGGGACAGATTTATTGGAAATCATACATACTGATGTGTGTGGACCAATGAGTGTGTCGGCGCGAGGTGGATATCGTTATTTTGTTACTTTCACGGATGATTTGAGTAGATACGGGTATATCTATTTGATGAAACACAAGTCTGAAACTTTGGAAAATTTCAAAGAATTTCAGAATGAAGTGGAAAATCATCATAATAGAAAGATCAAATTTCTACGGTCTGACCGTGGAGGAGAGTATCTAAGTTACGAGTTTAGCACACACATGAAAGGGTGTGGAATAGTTTCACAACTCACGCCTGCTGGAACACCACAACGTAATGGTGTGTCGGAACATCGTAATCGTACCTTATTGGATATGGTTCGATCTATGATGTCTCTGACTGACTTGCCATTGTCATTTTGGGGTTATGCACTGGAAACAGCTGCATTCACTTTAAATCGGGCACCATCTAAATCCGTTGAAACGACACCGTATGAATTATGGTTTGGAAACAAACCTAAGCTGTCATTTCTTAAAGTTTGGGGATGCGATGTTTATGTGAAGAAAGTTCAACCGGATAAACTCGAACCCAAAGCGGAAAAATGCATCTTCATAGGATACCCTAAGGAAACAATTGGGTATACCTTCTATCACAGATCCGAGGGCAAGGTTTTTGTTGCCAAGAATGGATCCTTTCTTGAGACGGAGTTTCTCGCGAAAGGTGTGAGTAGTCGGAAGGTAGAACTCGAAGAGGTTATTGAACCTTCTCTTCATGAAATGGCGAGTAGCACAACACCGGAAGTTGTTTCGGAGTTGACTTCACCTAATGAAGAGAGAACTAATGATATTGATCATGAAACTCCGAAAGAGGACACTACCGAACCTCGCAGGTCAAGCAGGACACGTGCAGCTCCTGAACTGTATGGCAATCGTGTTGTGAATTTCATGGTTGATGAAATGGATGACCCTGCGACGTATGAAGAAGCGATGATGAGCCCGGATTCCAACAAATGGCTAGAAGCCATGAAATCTGAGATGGAATCCATGTACGAGAACCAAGTTTGGACCTTGGTGGACTTACCTCGCGATCGAAAGGCCGTTGAGAATAAATGGACTTTCAAAAGAAAAACTGATGCTGATGGTAATGTGACCATCTATAAGGCTCAACTTGTCGCAAAGGGGTTTCGAAAAATTCAAGGAGTTGACTACGATGAGACATTCTCTCCCGTAGCGATGCTTAAGTCGGTTAGGATTATGTTAGCAATTGCTGCATATTTCGATTATGAAATATGGCAGATGGATGTCAAAACTGTGTTCCTCGATGGTAATATTGAAGAAGAGTTGTATATGATACAACCTAAGGGTTTTGTTGATCCTAAGGATGCTAATAAGGTATGCAAACTTCAGTGATCCATCTATGGACTGAAGCAAGCATCCCGGAGTTGGAATCTCCGCTTTGCTGAGGTGATCAAAGAGTTTGGATTTGTCCAAACTTATGGAGAGGCTTGTATTTACAAGAAAGTGAGTGGGAGCAATGTGGCATTTCTAATATTATATGTGGATGACATATTATTGATTGGAAATGATATAGATCTTTTAAATAGTGTTAAAAGTTATCTAAATAGCAAATTTTTGATGAAAGACCTTGGTGAAGCATCATATATATTAGGCATTAAAATCTATAGAGATAGATCAAGGCGCCTAATTGGGATATTGCAGAGTACATACCTTGATAAGATATTAAAGAAGTTTAATATGGACGAAAGTAAGAAGGGGTTCTTACCTATGTTGCAAGGCAAGACATTGAGTAAGACTCAAAGTCCGGCTACGGCGGAAGAAAGAGAGATGATGGATAAGATCCCCTATGCCTCGGCCATAGGCTCTATTATGTATGCCATGCTATGTACAAGACCGGATGTGGCACATGCTATTAGTTTGACTAGTAGGTACCAATCTTATCTAGGTTCGGAACACTGGATAGCGGTAAAGAACATCCTCAAGTACCCGAGAAGAACTAAGGATATGTTTCTTATATACGGAGGTGAAGAAGAGCTAGTCGCTAAGTGTTATGTCGATGCTAGCTTTGACACCGATCCGGATGACTCTAAGTCTCAATACGGATACGTATTTCTCTTGAACGGAGTAGCAGTTAGTTGGAGGAGTTCCAAACAACCTGTGGTGGCTGGATCAACGACGGAGGCGGAATATGTTGCTGCTTCAGAAGCGGCGCAGGAGGCAGTTTTGATGAAAGAGTTCATTACGGAACTAGGTGTGGTTCCCAGTGCGTTGGACCCAATGGTGATCTATTGTGACAACAATGGAGCCATAGCCAACGCAAAGGAACCGAGGTCTCACAAGAATTCCAAGCATATTAAGCGTTGGTTTCACTCCATCCGCGAGCATGTCAAGGATGGAGATATAAAGATTTATAAAGTACACACGGACCTAAATGTAGCAGATCCGTTGACTAAAGTTCTCCCTTGGGCAAAACATGATCAACACCAGAACTCCATGGGTGTTAGATTTATCACTATGTGAACTAGATTATTGTCTCAAGTGCAAGTGGGAGACTGAAGGAAATATGCCCTGAGAGGCAATAATAAAGTTGTTATTATATATTCCTTATATATGATAGATGTTTATTTTACATGCTAGAATTGTATTGATCAGGAAACATCAATACTTTTGTGTTTAATAAACAAAAAGGGTTCCTAGTTATGCCTCTCTTATAGACTAGCTTGTTGATTAACAAGATGATCAAGGTTTCCTGATCATGGACATTGGATGTTGTTAATAACAAGGTCACACCATTGGTGGAATGATGTGATGAACATTCATCCAAAGTATAGCATTACAATCAGGTCATTATGTTTATATTGCTATAACATCATACGAAGTAATCTTTATCCTTAGACCATGAGATCATGTTAATTGCTAACACCGGAAGAGTATCTTGATAACATCAAACGTCACACCATAAGAGGGTGACTATAAAGATGGGTTCAGTACTATGAAGGTGTTATGTTGAGGCTCATGGATCAAGAGTGGAATTTGTCAATCCCGATGACGGATAGATATACTCTGGGCTCTCTCGGTGATATCACATTAAGATAGCTTGCAAGCAAGTGATGTGATCACTAGAATGTTATATCACGGGAACGAGAAAAGAGTGCATGTCGGTAATGAGATCAAACTTGGTATGGAGATACCGATGATCGAATCTCGAACATGTAATATATCGAGAGACAAAGGGATTTAGTTACAAGCGTTAAAGGTTCTCACGATCACAGAAGTCATCATTGAATGTGTAGGAGTCAGTACGGATCTCCAGGTCCCACTGCTGATTATTGATCGGAGAAGGGTCTCGATCATCTTTGCATTATTCGCGAACCGTAGGGTGGCACACTTAAGAGTTACCGGACACCATTTTGGAGCACATATGTTTCAGACGAAAGAATTGCAAATCGCAGGAATTGTTTCAATAGAAACCGAAAATTGTTTCAGGTGAAATTGCAGAAAGAGGTTCTGCATGTGATATTGAAATATTGCAAGGGGCTATATGTGAATGTTTGTTAATTAAAGTAATTAACAAAATTCTGAATAAATTTAATAAAATAGTTTTATTAAATGAGAGAGCATTAAATTTGGAGAAATTTAATGCATTTAAAGTGGAGACTTTAAAAGGGAATGTGAAGAGGCATTTTAATGTGGAGGGGTTACCACCACATGAATGGGGGAGGTGAGCGGTCACCCCCCATGCGCCGGCCATGGAGAGAGGGGGCACCCCCCTCCTCCTATAAAAGGCCACCCATTCCCTCCTTCATCCTTACACCTCCTTGTGAAGGATCTCTCTCCCCCTCTAGAATTATTCCCCCATGGTCTCGGATTAGCGAGATACATGTTCCCGGTGGCATTTTGTCTGGAAGGAGTTGCTGCTTCCGCTGGATCGCTAGAGCGAGGAGGTGGATGTTGTTCAGTGGCTTGAACGTGTGTGCGAGTACGGATGCGCTGCTGAGTTGCGGCGCTCGGACTTCCTCACGATCTTGAGATCGGCAAGTGTACGACTACATCAACCACGAGTTCGTACTCGTTAACAAAACTCGTTGTCTTCAAGGGTAAGTTCTCGTTGGATGTATGTCCACCCGTTGCTCTGTACCTAGTAGATAGATCTTGGCATGTAGTTCTCATCATAGGATTTTTTTTGTTTTTTATGCTGCGGACCCAACACTTCTATGCTTCCTCGAAGATCAGCGGTGACTAGCCACTATAAATCTCCTCCTGGGGGTCCTGGAAGTTGAGATCCAAGAAACTCCGGATGCGGGCGTCCCAATAACTCAGACAACTGGCCTACATTACCCAACTGGTAGAACTTGCTGAACTGAGTCTCCATCTACAAGAATTTAGGATGAGGAAGTTAGTGAAGTGATCAAGTGTGTCAAAATTTAGGTAGTAATGTAAGAATTGGAGGAACATGAATTTTTGAGAAAGAATGAATTCCCAAGGGTAAGAGAGGAAATAGTTTTTCATAAATACTCACTTTGGTTTTGAAATTAAGTTTTTGTTCGGACGTCCATTCTAACTAGGGTCTCCTATGGTCAGGATGGCTCTGATACCAACTGGTTAACACCCGGATTTTTAATCCTAGATGCCTGTTATGTCATACATCGCAATCCCAGGATTACCATTTTTGCAAGACATAACAGATTGGATATCACAGTACATCATCCATTACAAACCATATATAAGGTCTTACACAAATAAGGATCTCATGATCCAGTCTTAATACAACAAGTAGCGGAATAAAAAATAAGCGTAGTGGTGGGGTCCATCTTCAGGGGCACAGGCAATGCTGACAAAGGCAGATAGTCCTAGTTATCATAGCCATCCTGCTGGCCATCATCTTGGTAGTCTCCTTCATAGTCTGGCCATGAGAATAGCCAGGGACAAAACCCATGAGTACTCTTTAAGTACTCGCAAATTACCACTAACAAGTAGTATAGTTCTAGTGTAATGTGCTAACTCTAAGTTTAACTATAAAGTTAAGTTTGAAACCCAAGCTGAGTTCAAAAACAAAGAAAGATAAAGTAAAGGTCTAGAATCACTTAAGTTCGGAAGCTAGTGTCATAGTCTCGACCCTGTTGGGGTCAAGTCAAGATTCATCATTCATTTCATAAGTCATTTTGAAAACATCTGACAACAAAACAATATGGCCACTCCAACTGTCCATAACCATGGACGCGGCTATTCGAATAGTTTGACACTCTGCAGAGGTGGTACACTTTCACCACAAGATTCGATACATTCGTCAGGGATAACCCTGAATCATCATACTTAGTATGCAGATAATCAAACATAACCTTTCCTTTACACACCCTAGTATAAGCACCTCTCCTATGAGCATGGCCTCCCAACCATGACCATCTATCATCTTGGGCACTGCATAGGTGGACAACATCAAGAGGTAGCCTGTAACATCCCAAAACTTTAATCCTAGCTTATCAAGATCCAAATCATCAAAATTAGGGTTAACAAAAACTTTTCCAAATTAAAAATGAAAGCATTCATGTGTATGAGCATTTAATTTAGGAATTGATTTGAATTGCCATGGTTCTGTGATTCTTTGGTTGTAAAATGTTTGTATGGTAAAGTAAACATCATCAAAACCTTTCCCAAGCCAATCCCAAAGAAAATCAAATAAAAAACAATTAAAAAGGAGGAATGGTCATTTTGGTTATTTTAATCCACTACACTACTTTGAGTGTTCCTAGCACTCATGTCTCAACAGAAATAATTCTGGATCTTTACACCCCTTGCTAGTACACATAATGAGGTACCAATTCCCACTTTTTTGATATGCTAAAAACATTCAAATACTTATTTTAAATGGCATGAGAAAATTGAATTCAATGCATATGCCTAGATCACCCCTATTTCAAAAACCATCAAATTGAGCTCCACTTTCAAAACCCTTGCAACCAGAGACTACCTAGCACTAGTGTAGATACTCAAAGTGTTTGAAACCAAAATTCAAACTTTTACTTCTTGCGGCCATTTCATCAAACAGGTGGCAGACACAAATCTTGCAAATTCCAAAACACTATAGTGAGATGTGAATTTGGTCACCATTTGGGCCTAACTTGGTCCCCTTGTCCCCCCAGCTAAACCCCCGGCCCTAGCCCTCTCTCCTTCTCCCCTAGCTGCTCCAGTACCAAGCCACCCGATGCCATGCACCAGGTCGACCATGGACGGCTCACCCCAGCCCGTCCCGCCCTCTCCTTTCCCCGCTGGCAGACAGGCGCCATCACACCGCACCGCCTCGACCAGCCCTCGACCAAAATCGAGCGGAGGACCAGCCACATTTGCTCGCGCCCATGCCTCTGTCCGCCATGCCGATCACCCCGGAGCGCCGCCCCCGCCAGAGCAGCACCGACCTCGCCTAGCCCTAGCCTTGCGTGGCACCACCCGCAGCAGGCCCAGCAACCGCCCAGACATCCTCGTTCGCTGCCTCGCGACCAACAACCCGGAGGAACCGCGTCGAACACCGCCGCCCGTGCTCAGTTCACCGCACGCCCCCGACAAGTAGAGACCTCGCCTTGCCACGCTTTTAAGCCCAGAGGACTGCTGGGGGACAGAGAATCCATCGCCGCCCTCGCCCATGCCGAGCGAGCCCCGCATCGCCGTCACCGATGACCTCACCGGCGCCCACTCTGCCCTCTTGTCGACCCTATATAAAGCGGCCACCCTAGCCTCTTTTCTCCATACTCACTCACTTCCCACCTCTCACTGAACCTCATCCACCTCTAGCCGATGCCGCTCGAGCTCTGCCTCGCCGGAATTGGAGCCGAGGCCGCTGTTGGGTCCGCAGCATAGAAAACAAAAAATTCCTACGATGAGAAGTACACGCCAAGATCTATCTACTAGGTACAAAGCAACAGGTGGACATACATCCATTGAGAACTTACCCTCGAAGACAACGAGTTTTGTTAACGAGTAGGAACTCGTGGTTGATGTAGTCGTACACTTGCCGATCTCAAGATCGTGAGGAAGTCCGAGCGCCGCAACTCAGCAGCGCATCCGTACTCGCACACACGTTCAAGCCACGGACAACCTCCACCTCCTCGCTCCAGCGATCCAGCGGAAGCAGCAACTCCTTCCAGACGAAATGCCACCGGGAACATGTATCTCGCTAATCCGAGACCATGGGGGAATAATTCTAGAGGGGGAGAGAGATCCTTCACAAGGAGGTGTAAGGATGAAGGAGGGAATGGATGGCCTTTTATAGGAGGAGGGGGGGTGCCCCTCCTCTCCATGGACGGCGCATGGGGGGGTGACCCCTCACCTCCCCCATTCATGTGGTGGTAACCCCTCCACATTAAAATGCCTCTCCACATTCCCTTTTAAAGTCTCCACTTTAAATGCATTAAAATTCTCCAAGTTTAATGCTCTCTCATTTAATAAAACTCTTTTATTAAATTTATTCAGAATTTTGTTAATTACTTTAATTAACAAACATTCACATATAGCCCCTTGCAATATTTCAATATCACATGCAGAACCACTTTCTGCAATTTCACCCGAAACAATTTCCGGTTTCTATTGAAACAATTCCTGCGCTTTGCAATTCTTGCGTCTGAAACATATGTGCTCCAAAATGGTGTCCGGTAACTCTTAAGTGCGTCACCCTACGGTTCGCGAATAATGCAGACATGATCGAGACCCTTCGCCGATCAATAATCAGCAGCGGGACCTGGAGATCCGTAGTGACTCCTACACATTCAACGATGACTTCTGTGATCGTGAGAACCTTTAACGCTTGTAACTAAATCCCTTTGTCTCGCAATATATTACATGTCCGAGATTCGATCATCGGTATCTCCATACCTAGTTTGATCTCGTTACCGACATGCACTCTTTTCTTGTTCCCGTGATATAACATTCTAGTGATCACATCACTTGCTTGCAAGCTATCTCAATGTGATATCACCGAGAGGGCCCAGAGTATATCTATCCGTCATCGGGATTGACAAATTCCATTCTTGATCCATGAGCCTCAACATAACACCTTCGTAGTACTGAACCCATCTTTATAGTCACCCTGTTACGGTGTGACGTTTGATGTTATCAAGATACTCTTCCGGTGTTAGCAATTAACATGATCTCATGGTCTAAGGATAAAGATTACTTCGTAAGATGTTATGGCAATATAAACATAATGACCTGATCGTAATGCTATACTTTGGATGAATGTTCATCACATCATTCCACCAATGGTGTGACCTTGTTATTAACAACATCCAATGTCCATGATCAGGAAACCTTGATCATCTTGTTAATCAACAAGCTAGTCTATAAGAGAGGCATAACTAGGAACCCTTTTTGTTTATTAAACACAAAAGTATTGATGTTTCCTGATCAATACAATTCTAGCATGCAAAATAAACATCTATCATATATAAGGAATATATAATAACAACTTTATTATTGCCTCTCAGGGCATATTTCCTTGAGCCGCCGCAGCAGGAGGAGAAGGGCGCCTGCGATTTAGGGCACCCCAAGCTCCGCCACAACCGCGCCTCGCCTCGCTGTCGTCTACCATCCCGTTTGGCCGCCTCACCGACCTTGCTGGAGCCCTGGTACGCCCCCAATCGACCCCCACCGCCGCGTCTAGGTCAGATTCTCGCCGGAGTAATCCGTCGTCGATGATGACTCTCCACCATTAGATCCCCTTTAGATCGTGTGGCTCAGGATGCTAGATACCGTTTCGGTGTTTTTGTGCTGCTGACTGGTGGAGCCCGCATGTAAGGCAGCCTGTTGCGCGTACTGTGCGTAGCTGGGCCGACCCAGTTAGTTCCCGCGCGAGTTAGAAATTCAAATTTAGTTTTTTCTATTTAGAGTTAATCTAGTTTCTGTCCACTAGTTTAAAAATCAATTCTAGGAGTTTGACAACTCCAAATTGCATGAAACCAATTTTGCCTGAAAGGTATTGAAATGATCTATCCAAGCCCATTGGATTTAATTCAATTAGAGTTATAGATCTCTCCTAGTGAAAATAACAAAATAGAAGCATTAGCATATTGCAACATTTTTATAAAATCAACTAAGATAGGTTTTGAGTTGATTCCAACTCTCAAAAATCACATTTCATCATATCTATCTAAATATGTAATAATATTAAGGCTTACATGCAATGACTTTGGACTAGTACCAAAATAATGCTATATAGGCATTTCTAGTCACTTTAAATCATTAAATAATGAACTTAAACCAAAGTAATTATGATCCAACCTTTAAATTACATTCCCACATGTTAGAATATGTGGTGATGACATGTGTACACATGATCCCATATTTTAAGTGGTGAATATTAAATCTTAGTTAATTTTTCAATGAGTAGAAATTACTTTTCTAAAATAAAAAAAGAGGAAACTAGTGAATAAAACTTGTGATGCTTGTGATGATAATAGATCATCAATTGTGTGCATTAGAGTACTAATTAGACTAGTTAAGTATTGTTTGGTGATTGTGTACTTCGTATGTATTTATAGAAGATAGTACCGACCAAGCTTACGAGGAGGAGGAGTGCTACCAAGAAGAAGAAGAAGAAGAAAACTTCAACCACTGCACCAACCAAGGAAAGCCACCATTAACAATGCAAGCTAGCTCTTGCAAGCTATTGTTAGCAAGCTAGAATTAAGCTAGATGAATGAACAAAGATGCCTTGGGCATGCTTTGGTCACACCACCTTGACTATTACTACCCCAAGTATTACCTTACAAGCGTTACTTCCTTTCATTTACACAAAGTCCCTTACTTGTTTTGAAGGTAGCATAAAAAGTATAAAACTTGACCCATTTAGCTAAATTTAGATGTCATTCTATGGCATGAGATTGAACCCATCATCTTTCCACCTTAGTGAACACTCTTAACTTAGTAGTTTAGAGTAGATAAAAACTTGAGTCACTTTAGATGGGAACACTTGTTGAAAATGAATTATGAAAACCTTGGAATGATGAGTCATTCTATTGAAATGTTTTGACATGTGTTGGGAAACACAAATGGTTTATGATGATGAAAATGTTGAGGCATGAGCCTTAGCCCTTTTATAAAACTGATGGTTGGATTCGGATGCGATACCATTCCAAATTTACCGTACAACCACACTACCTGAATTGGGTAAGGCTTAGCTGGAAATTTATATGCATTAGTATTAGTTCCCTCGCGGGAGAGGTTTGAGCTGAGGCTACCTCTCAATGTTGTCCACCTATGCAGTGCCCAATATGACTGATGGTCATGGTTGGGAGGCCATGCTCATAGGAGAGGTGCTTATACTAGGGTGTGTGAAGGAAAGGTTATGTTTGATTATCTGCATACTAAGTATGATGATTCAGGGTTATCCCTGACAGATGTATCGAATCTTGTGGTGAAAGTGTACCACCTCTGCAGAGTGTCAAACTATTCGAATAGCCGCGTCCGTGGTTATGGACAGTTGGAAGGGCCATACCGTTTCGTTGTCAGATGTTTTCCAAACAACTTATGAAATGAATGATGAATCTTGACTTGACCGCAACAGGGTTGTGTTTATGATAATAGCTTCCCAACTTAAGTGATTCTAGAACTTTATTTTATCTTTCTTTGCTTCAGAACTCAGCTTAGGTTTCAAACTTAACTTTATACTTAAACTTAGATTTAGCACTTTAACTTAGCACTATACTACTTGTTAGTGGTAGTTTGCGAGTACTTAAAGAGTACTCATGGGTTTTGTCCCTGGCTATTCTCATGGCCAGACTATGAAGGAGACTATCAAGATGATGGCCAGCAGGATGGCTATGATAACTAGGACTATCTGCCTTCGTCAGCATTGCCTGTGCCCCTGAAGATGGACCCCACCGCTACGCTTATCTTTTATTTCCGCTGCTTGTTGTATTAAGACTGCATCATGAGATCCTTATTTGTGTAAGACCTTATGTATGCTTTGTAATGGATGATGTACTGTGATATCCAATCCGTTATGTCTCGCAAAAATGGTAATCCTGGGATTGCGAGGTATGGCATAACGGGCATCTGGGATTAAAAATCTGGGTGTTGACAAGTTGGTATTAGAGCCATCCTGACCATAGGAGACCCTAGTTAGAATGGACGTCCGAGCAAAAACTTAGTTTAAAAACTAAAGTGAGTATTTACGAAAAACTATCTCCTCTCTTATCCTTGGGAATTCATTCTTTCTCAAAAAAAAATCATGTTCCTCAAAATTCTTACATTATTACTTAAAATTTGACACACTTGATCACTTCACTAATTTCCTCATCCTTAATTCTTGTAGATGGAGAGTCAGTTCAGCAAGTTTTACCAGTTGGGAAACGGAGGTCAGCTGATCTTCGAGAGGGATCTGGATTCACTGTCAGAGTTCTTAGGACACCCACATCCGGAGTTTCTTGGAGCTCAACTTCCAGGACCCCTAGGAGGAGACCTACAGTGGCTAGTCACATCAGATCTTAGAGGAAGCATTGAAGCACCAACTTCTGGAAGAATTCAGTTCTCCGTGAGAGAGAACAACTGGCTAGATGGATTAGCAAGAGCAATGCATGAAGCTCTCGCACGTCTATGTGCCCTCAGTGTCAACAAAATCCAAGGAAGCCGTTTTGCTCACTATGCAAGACGTGACTTCATGGGAATGCCGATGGAGATGCCAAGTCACCCAGAGTTGAGGCGTCAAGTGGAGAATCTTGACTTCTTGCTGCATGACAAACAGCAGGAACTAGACAATGCCAGGGAGCTAGCCAACCAGAACCGTGCCATTGCCGACCAAAAGGCCCAGACTTTTGCACTGCTCGTCCAGGATTGCTAGTCTCTTTGCCGCCAGCGTGCCAAGATGGATCGCACCATCGCCCGTCTTCGCAAGAAGGTGGCCGACCTCGAGAAGACCGTCAAGGAGCAGGAAGCTCAGCTTGCCGCCAAGGAAGAAGAAGATGAGGGTGAAGACATCCAGGGAGACATGGATTCTTACCTCAGCAATGATGATGACTTTCTGGAGGAAGATGCCGTGGACTTCTACACTGACGATGAGGACTCCGACTTCATCGACGATGAGTAGATGCACTAGAGCACTGTCATAGCATGAGATGTATCGGTCCCACTGTATCGTAGCTTGCAGAATGGTTCTTCAAACCATCTGTTTTCCTTTGTTTGTTGTGGTGTGTGTTGTATCATGTGTTTGTCTGCATGAATGAAATGGAGTTAGTTGAAAAACTTGAGTCTAACTCAAAGTTTTAAGCTTTGAAACCAAAACCATGAACCTTAGAATTTCGCTCTTACCCCTTTATCTACCTCAATCTTCAGATGACTCGTGGAAACCAAGGAGGGAGCAGCTCGTCGTAGGACCCAATGCTGCAGATCTTGCAGAATCTCATCGCAGACTGTGAAGCAACCAGGGCAGAATGTCAAGCCAACTTAGCAACACTACAGCAGATCGCCCAGATGGCTCTCAACAACCAAGGGCATGGAAATCAGGATCACCATGTATCCAAACTCAAAAAATTCAAAATACCAATCCCCCAATCTTCAACCAATCTGAAAACCCATTAGATGCTGATGACTGGTTGCAGATGATGGAAAACAACCTCGAAGTTGCAGAAGTTGATGAAAATGAGAAAGTTCTCTTCGCCACCCACTATCTGACGGGAGATGCAAGAGCTTGGTGGAATAGCATCCGCAATATGAACCATGGTCAAGTGATGACATGGGAAGCATTCAAAGTCAAGTTCAGCCGCACCCACGTGCCGCAAGGTCTAGTAAACCGGATGAGAGATGAATTCCGCGAATTGAAGCAAGGAAGAATGACTGTGGTAGAATACCGTGACAGATTCCTGTCGCTTGCCAGATATGCACCGGATGAAATCAACACGGAGGCCAAGAAGAAGGAGAGATTCTTGAACGGACTGCATCATGAGATGCATACTGTCCTCGTCAATATCCGTTTCCAGGATCTCGAAGAGCTAGTCGACTCTGCCATTCAGATGGAAGGGAAGATTAACCAGGCAAATGACAACCGAAGCGTCGCATGATGCAACAATCTGGATCCAGTAGTCACCAGAAGTACCGTCCCAACACCTCACCAGGATATGCACCAAGGAACAACTGAACCCCAATGTCTCGCCCAAGCTACCCCAACCGTAGCGGAGGCAATGTGAAGTCCGGAGGAAACCATCACAACTCTGGCAACGCCAACAATTTCAATCGTGCACCTTCCAAGAACACTAGCAACAACAACAACAACACTGCACCCAGAACTGGCAGCAATGCTGTACCTGTCGCAGTCAAGGACAAGTCCTAGATCACCTGTTTCGAGTGTGGAGTGAAGGGTCACTACTCCAATGAGTGTCCCAAAAAGACTGCAGCCAATACCAATGTGAATGCCCCAGCTCAGCAGCAGCATCGTGTTCAACCAGGAAGAAGATTTGCCCCAGGGAACCCTCACAACCGCAATGGTCGTCTCTTCCACATGAACGCAGAAGAAGCCCAAGAAGCGCCAGATGTAGTGCTGGGTATGTTTTCTGTCAACTCAGTTTTAGCAAGAGTATTGTTTGATTCGGGAGCATCGCATTCATTTGTCACCGAAGAATTTGCATGCACTAGTAAGATTAACCCAACCAACTTGAAGCATGTCATGATAGTTCAAATCCCCGGTTCAACTACAAAAGCTAGAAAAATCTGCAAAGCTGTACCTATCAGAATACATGGGATAGATTTTTATGCCAACCTAATAGTACTTGGAACTAAAGGATTGGAAGTAGTACTAGGTATGGACTGGATGTCAAGGCATAAAGGACTGATAGACTGTGCTAAGAAAGCCATCACCATGACCAGTAGTTCTGGAGTAACAGTAGAGCATATATCTGAAACCTTACCCTGTCAATTCAAGTGCAACAAGAGTCTATCCCTACCCACCATAGACCAAGACAGAGTAGTCTGTGAATACCCCGACGTATTCCCAGATGAATTGCCAGGTATGCCCCCGATAGGGATATTGAGTTCATTATCGAACTAATCCCCGGAACCAGACCCATAGCCCAGAGACCCTATAGCATGAACCCCTCAGAGTTAGTGGAACTGAAGAAGTAGTTAGATGCCATGTTAGCAACAAGCTTGATTCAGCCAAGCGCATCGCCATGGAGATCACTAGTGTTATTCATCGACAAGAAAGATGGAGGCAATCGTCTGTGTACAGATTACAGAAAGTTGAATGACGTCACCATCAAGAACAAGTACCCCTTACCAAAGATAGAGGATCTATTTGACCAATTGACTAGAGCCCAGGTATTCTCAAAGATTGATCTTAGGACTGGTTATCACCAACTTAAGATTCGTGCAACGGATATTCCAAAGACCACCTTTACTACTCGCTATGGTTTATACGAGTATATGGTTATGTCTTTCGGATTAACCAATGCCCCTGCTTATTTCATGAATCTCATGAATAAGATCTTTATGAATTTCCTAGATAAGTTTGTAGTTGTATTTATCGACGACATCCTTATCTACTCCAAGTCAGAAGAAGAGCATGAGCAACATCTGAGAATCATCCTAGAAACCCTGAGAGAGCATCAGTTATATGCCAAGTTCAGCAAGTGTGAGTTTTGGCTGAAAGAAGTAGGATTCCTAGGACATATTGTGTCTGCCGGAGGAGTCTCTGTTGATCCCGCCAAGATCAAAGATGTCGAAGAATGGGAAGCCCCAACCACTCAAACCCAAGTCTGTGCATTTCTCGGATTAGCGGGATACTACCGCAAGTTCGTAGAAGGATTCCCGAGCATCGTCCGACCCATGACCCAATTGTTGAAGAAGGACAAGATGAAGGAAATATGCCCTGAGAGGCAATAATAAAGTTGTTATTATGTATTCCTTATATATGATAGATGTTTATTTTGCATGCTAGAATTGTATTGATCGGAAACATCAATACATGTGTGTTTAATAAACAAAAAGGGTTCCTAGTTATGCCTCTCTTATAGACTAGCTTGTTGATTAACAAGATGATCAAGGTTTCCTGATCATGGACATTGGATGTTGTTAATAACAAGGTCACACCATTGGTGGAATGATGTGATGAACATTCATCCGAAGTATAGCATTACGATCAAGTCATTATGTTTATATTGCTATAACATCATACGAAGTAATCTTTATCCTTAGACCATGAGATCATGTTAATTGCTAACACCGGAAGAGTATCTTGATAACATCAAACGTCACACCGTAACAGGGTGACTATAAAGATGGGTTCAGTACTACGAAGGTGTTATGTTGAGGCTCATGGATCAATAGTGGAATTTGTCAATCCCGATGACGGATAGATATACTCTGGGCCATCTCGGTGATATCACATTGAGATAGCTTGCAAGCAAGTGATGTGATCACTAGAATGTTATATCACGGGAACGAGAAAAGAGTGCATGTCGGTAACGAGATCAAACTAGGTATGGAGATACCGATGATCAAATCTCGGACATGTAATATATCACGAGACAAAGGGATTTAGTTACAAGCGTTAAAGGTTCTCACGATCACAGAAGTCATCGTTGAATGTGTAGGAGTCAGTACGGATCTCCAGGTCCCGCTGCTGATTATTGATCGGAGAAGGGTCTCGATCATGTCTGCATTATTCACGAACCAGAGGGTGACACACTTAAGAGTTACCGAACACCATTTTGGAGCACATATGTTTTAGACGAAAGAATTGCAAAGCACAGGAATTGTTTCAATAGTAACCGGAAATTGTTTCGGGTGAAATTGCAGAAAGTGGTTCTGCATGTGATATTGAAATATTGCAAGGGGCTATATGTGAATGTTTGTTAATTAAAGTAATTAACAAAATTCTGAATAAATTTAATAAAAGAGTTTTATTAAATGAGAGAGCATTAAACTTGGAGAATTTTAATGCATTTAAAGTGGAGACTTTAAAAGGGAATGTGAAGAGGCATTTTAATGTGGAGGGGTTACCACCACATGAATGGGGGAGGTGAGGGGTCACCCCCCATGCGCCGGCCATGGAGAGGAGGGGCACCCCCTCCTCCTATAAAAGGCCATCCATTCCCTCCTTCATCCTCACACCTCCTTGTGAAGGATCTCTCTCCCCCTCTAGAATTATTCCCCCATGGTCTCGGATTAGCGAGATACATGTTCCCGGTGGCATTTCGTCTGGAAGGAGTTGCTGTTTCCGCTGGATCGCTGGAGCGAGGAGGTGGAGGTTGTCCGGTGGCTTGAACGTGTGTGCGAGTACGGATGCGCTGCTGAGTTGCGGCGCTCGGACTTCCTCACGATCTTGAGATCGGCATGTGTACGACTACATCAACCACGAGTTCCTACTCGTTAACAAAACTCGTTGTCTTCGAGGGTAAGTTCTCGATGTATGTATGTCCACCAGTTGCTTTGTACCTAGTAGATAGATATTGGCGTGTAGTTCTCATCGTAGGAATTTTTTTGTTTTCTATGCTGTGGACCCAATAGTGGTATCAGAGCCTGATCTATGCGTAGGTGCTTTGCACGGGTAGTACACATATGTTTATATGTGGGTGATGATGATCATGTTATTGCATTCTCTATGTACTTTGGATATTGCTGGCATAGTGGGATGAAGCGGCCCGGACCAACCTTACATGTCATCGTACATGAGACCGGTTCCACGACTGACATGCAACTTGTTTTGCATAAGTGGCTGGCGGGTGTCTGTCTCTCCTACTATAGTCAATATCTGATTTACAACGAGTTTCTAATAACTTGGTTATCCTCATTGTGGTTCATGTTCGTAGGTGAGAACGGTTCTATCTCCAAAAGCCCTAAGCCACATAAAATTTGCAATTGATAAATTAGAGGCGTCTAGTTTAGATCATTGCTAGGCTAGTGTATTGATATGGTATTGTTGTAAGTAGATGTATGATAGATACTCCTACAACACATTCAACGTGTAAGTTCCATAGACCTTGGCCTTACACACAAAGGAATGATAGAGATCATACCACAATGCAAATGATAGAGATCAAATGCATGGACCATATCATCTCACTTTACACATTAGATGTTAGCATCTTATACTACTAGTTTGGCGCTTTTGGTAGCATTGTAAGATGATCCCTCATTTAGATATCAAGATAAAAATGTGTTCTTCCTTGAGTATGCACCGTTCTATGGATCGTGTTTCGAGACATCACGTGATGATCGGGTGTACTCGAATCTACGCTTTCATAGGAACGGGTGTAAGACAGTTTACACACGCGAATACTAAGGTTCTTACTTGGCGAGCCTAGCATGTACAGACATGGCCTCAAAACACGGACCGAAAGGTTAAGCATGAGTCATATAGTTGATATGATGCCCATATAGATGCTCACCTTTGAAGCTACATCAACTCACGTGATGATCAGACTTGGTGTAGTGGATTTGGTTCATGTAATCACCAAAAGGACACGAGGGATGTCGTTTTTGAGTGGGAGTTCATTAGTAATTTGGATTAGTTGAACTCAATCTATCATAAACTTAGTCTAAATAAACTTTACAAATTCTATTGTAGATGGCACCACCTGCTTTTAATTTCAATGTGTTCATGGAGAAAGAGAAACTTGCTGCGAATGGTAGCAACTTCACCAACTGGGCTATGAATTTGAGGATTCTCCTCACTGCTGCACAAAAGCAATATGTGCTAGATGCGCTGCTAGGCCCCCCACCAGCTCCTGATGCCCCTGACGAGGAAAAGAATGTCTATGTGACTCGTCAGGAGGACCACAACTTAGTTCATTGCGGCATACTGTATGGGCTAGAGCCAGAACTTCGAAAGTGTTTCGAAAATGGCAATGCCTTTGATACCATGGGAGAACTAAAAATGATTTTCGATACCCATGCTGCCGTAGAGAGTTATCATGCTACTGAAAAGTTCTTTAGCTGCATGATGGAGGAGAATAGCTCCGTTAGTGAGCATGTACTCAAAATGTCTGGGTACGCCGATAAGCTTGTGTCCTTGGGAATAACGATTCCCATTGACTTGGGTATACATCGTGTTCTCCAATCTCTGCCACCTAGCTACAAGAGCTTCGTGATGAACTATAATATGCAGAGCATGAAGAAGACTCTTCCCGAGCTTCTGTCAATGCTTAAGACTGTAGAAGTGGAGATTAGGAAAGAACATCAAGTGTTGATGATCAATAGGACCACCGGTTTCAAGAAGGACAAGAAAGGCAAGCACAAGGAAAAGAAGTGTGGCAAATCTGTTGTCGTGCCTGAAAAGAAACCCCGAGCTGGCCCTAAGTCCGATACCGAGTGCTACTATTGCAAGGGGACTGGCCATTGGAAGCGCAACTGCCCCAAGTATTTGGCAGACAAGAAGTCCGGCAAGGCAAACAAAGGTATATGTGATATACATGTTATTGATGTGTACTTGACTAGTACTCGCAGTAGCACCTGGGTATTTGATACGGGATTGGTTGCTAATATATGTAACTCGATTCAGGGGCTACGGAACAAGCGACAACTAGCAAGGGATGAGGTCAGGATGCGGGTCGGCAATGGATCAAAAGTTGATGTGATCGCCGTCGGGACGCTACCTCTCCATATGCCATCGGGATTAGTTATAAACCTAAATAATTGTTATTTGGTGCCTGCACTGAGCATGAACATTGTATCCGGATCGTGTTTGATGCAAAGTGGTCATTCCTTTAAATCTAAAAATAATGGTTGTTCGATTTATAAGAATGATATCTTCTATGGTCATGCACCTATGTTGAATGGTTTATTTCTGATGGATCTCGATAGTAATATTACACATATTCATAATGTTAATGCTAAAAAGATTAAACTTGATAATGATATATCTGCATATATGTGGCACTACCGTCTAGGTCATATTGGCGTTAAACGCATGAAGAAACTCCATTCTGATGGACTTTTGGAATCACTTGATTTTGAATCATTTGATACATGTGAGCCATGCCTTATGGGCAAGATGACTAGAACGCCGTTTTCCGGTTCAATGGAACGGGCGACAGATTTATTGGAAATTATACATACTGATGTGTGTGGACCAATGAGTGTGTCGGCGCGAGGTGGATATCATTATTTTGTTACTTTCACGGATGATTTGAGTAGATACGGGTATATCTATTTGATGAAACACAAGTCTAAAACTTTTGAAAAGTTCAAAGAATTTTAGAATGAAGTGGAAAATCATCGTAATAGAAAGATCAAATTTCTACGGTCCGACCGTGGAAGAGAGTATCTAAGTTACGAGTTTAGCACACACATGAAAGAGTGTGGAATAGTTTCACAACTCACGCCTGCTGGAACACCACAACGTAATGGTGTGTCGGAACATCGTAATCGTACCTTATTGGATATGGTTCGATTTAGGATGTCTCTGACTGACTTGCCACTGTCATTTTGGGGTTATGCACTGGAAACAGCTGCATTCACTTTAAATCGGGCACCATCTAAATCCGTTGAAACGACACCATATGAATTATGGTTTGGAAACAAACCTAAGCTGCCATTTCTTAAAGTTTGGGGATGCGATGTTTATGTGAAGAAAGTTCAACCGGATAAACTCGAACCCAAAGCGGAAAAATGCGTCTTCATAGGATACCCTAAGGAAACAATTGGGTATACCTTCTATCACAGATCCGAGGGCAAGGTTTTTGTTGCCAAGAATGGATCCTTTCTTGAGAAGGAGTTTCTTGCGAAAGGTGTGAGTAGTCGGAAGGTAGAACTCGAAGAGGTTATTGAACCTTCTCTTCATGAAATGGCGAGTAGCACAGCACCAGAAGTTGTTTTGTAGTTGACTTCACCTAATGAAGAGAGAGCTAATGATATTGATCATGAAACTCCGAAAGAGGACACTACCGAACCTCGCAGGTCAAGCAGGACACGTGCAGCTCCTGAACTGTAGGGCAATCCGGTTGTGAATTTCATGGTTGATGAAATGGATGACCCTACGACGTATGAAGAAGCGATGATGAGCCTGGATTCCAACAAATGGCTAGAAGCCATGAAATCCGAGATGTAATCCATGCACGAGAACCACGTTTGGACCTTGGTGGACTTACCTCACGATCGAAAGGCCGTTGAGAATAAATGGATTTTCAAAAGAAAAACTGATGCTGATGGTAATGTGACCATCTATAAGGCTCGACTTGTCGCAAAGGGGTTTCGACAAATTCAAGGAGTTGACTACGATGAGACATTCTCTCCCGTAGTGATGCTTAAGTCGGTTAGGATTATGTTAGCAATTGCTGCATATTTCGATTATGAAATATGGCAGATGGATGTCAAAACTGCGTTCCTCAATGGTAATATTGAAGAAGAGTTGTATATGATACAACCTAATGGTTTTGTCGATCCTAAGGATGCTAATAAGGTCTGCAAACTTCAGCGATCCATCTATGGACTGAAGCAAGCATCCCGGAGTTGGAATCTCCGCTTTGATGAGGTGATCAAAGAGTTTGGATTTGGCCAAACTTATGGAGAGGCTTGTATTTACAAGAAAGTGAGTGGGAGAAACGTGGCATTTCTGATATTATATGTGGATGACATATTATTGATTGGAAATGATATAGATCTTTTAAACAGTGTTAAAAGTTATCTAAACAACAATTTTTTGATGAAAGACCTTGGTGAAGCGTCATATATATTAGGCATTAAAATCTATAGAGATAGATCAAGGAGCCTAATTGGGCTATCGCAGAGTACATACCTTGATAAGATATTAAAGAAGTTTAATATGGACGAAAGTAAGAAGGGGTTCTTACCTATGTTGCAAGGCAAGACATTGAGTAAGACTCAAAGTCCGGCTACGGCGGAAGGAAGAGAGATGATGGATAAGATCCCCTATGCCTCGACCATAGGCTCTATAATGTATGCCATGCTATGTACAAGACCGGATGTGGCACATGCTATTAGTTTGACTACTAGGTACCAATCTGATCCAGGTTCGGAACACTAGATAGCGGTCAAGAATATCCTCAAGTACTTGAGAAGAACTAGGGATATGTTTCTTATATACGGAGGTGAAGAAGAGCTAGTCGCTAGTGTTATATCGATGCTAGCTTTGACACCGATCCGGATGACTCTAAGTCTCAATCCGGATACGTATTTATCTTGAACGGGGCAGCAGTTAGTTGGAGGAGTTCCAAACAACCTGTGGTGGCTGGATCAACGACGGAGGTGGAATATGTTGCTGCTTCAGAAGCAGCGCAGGAAGCGGTTTGGATGAAAGAGTTCATTACGGAACTAGGTGTGGTTCCTAGTGCGTTGGACCCGATGGTGATCTATTGTGACAACAATGGAGCCACAACCAACGCAAAGGAACTGAGGTCTCACAAGAATTCCAAGCATATTAAGTGCCGGTTTCACTCCATTTGCGAGCATGTCAAGTATGGAGATATAAAGATTTGTAAAGTACACACGAACCTAAATGTAGCAGATCCGTTGACTAAAGCTCTCCCTAGGGCAAAACATGATCAACACCAGAACTCCATGGGTGTTAGATTTATCACTATGTGAACTAGATTATTGTCTCTAGTGCAAGTGGGAGACTGAAGGAAATATGCCCTGAGAGGCAATAATAAAGTTGTTATTATGTATTCCTTATATATGATAGATGTTTATTTTGCATGCTAGAATTGTATTGATCGAAAACATCAATACATGTGTGTTTAATAAACAAAAAGGGTTCCTAGTTATGCCTCTCTTATAGACTAGCTTGTTGATTAACAAGATGATCAAGGTTTCCTGATCATGGATATTGGATGTTGTTAATAACAAGGTCACACCATTGGTGGAATGATGTGATGAACATTCATCCGAAGTATAGCATTACGATCAAGTCATTATGTTTATATTGCTATAACATCATACGAAGTAATCTTTATCCTTAGACCATGAGATCATGTTAATTGCTAACACCGGAAGAGTATCTTGATAACATCAAACGTCACACCGTAACAGGGTGACTATAAAGATGGGTTCAGTACTACGAAGGTGTTATGTTGAGGCTCATGCATCAAGAGTGGAATTTGTTAATCCCGATGATGGATAGATATACTCTGGGCCCTCTCGGTGATATCACATTGAGATAGCTTGCAAGCAAGTGATGTGATCACTAGAATGTTATATCACGGGAACAAGATACCGATGATCAAACTAGGTATGGAGATACCGATGATCGAATCTCTGACATGTAATATATCGCGAGACAAAGGGATTTAGTTACAAGCGTTAAAGGTTCTCACAATCACAGAAGTCATCGTTGAATGTGTAGGAGTCACTACGGATCTCTAGGTCCCGCTGCTGATTATTGATCGGCGAAGGGTCTCGATCATGTCTGCATTATTCGCGAACCATAGGGTGACACACTTAAGAGTTACCGGACACCATTTTGGAGCACATATGTTTCAGACGCAAGAATTGCAAAGCGCAGGAATTGTTTCAATAGAAACCAAGAAATTGTTTCGGGTGAAATTGTAGAAAGTGGTTCTGCATGTGATATTGAAATATTGCAAGGGGCTATATGTGAATGTTTGTTAATTAAAGTAATTAACAAAATTCTTAATAAATTTAATAAAAGAGTTTTATTAAATGAGAGAGCATTAAACTTGGAGAATTTTAATGCATTTAAAGTGGAGACTTTAAAAGGGAATGTGAAGAGGCATTTTAATGTGGAGGGGTTACCACCACATGAATGGGGGAGGTGAGGGGTCACCCCCATGCGCCGACCATGGAGAGGAGGGGCACCCCCCCTCCTCCTATAAAAGGCCATCCATTCCCTCCTTCATCCTCACACCTCCTTGTGAAGGATCTCTCCCCCTCTAGAATTATTCCCCATGGTCTCGGATTAGCGAGATACATGTTCCTGATGGCATTTCGTCTGGAAGGAGTTGCTGCTTCCGCTGGATCGCTGGAGCGAGGAGGTGGAGGTTGTCCGGTGGCTTGAACGTGTGTGCGAGTACGGATGCGCTACTGAGTTGCGGCACTCGGACTTCCTCATGATCTTGAGATTGGCAAGTGTACGACTACATCAACCACGAGTTCCTACTCGTTAACAAAACTCATTGTCTTCGAGGGTAAGTTCTCGATGGATGTATGTCCACCCGTTGCTTTGTACCTAGTAGATAGATCTTGGCGTGTAGTTCTCATCATAGGAATTTTTTTGTTTTCTATGCTGCGGACCCAACACAAGAAGTTTGAATGGACAGACAAATGTGAAGCCAGTTTTCAGGAGCTGAAGAAGATATTGATATCAGCCCCAATATTTATCATGCCTGACATTAAGAAGCCGTTTGATGTATATTGTGATGCATCCAAGATTGGTCTCGGATGTATATTGATGCTAGAAGGCAAAGTCATCGCGTATCTGTCTCGACAACTGAAGCAGCATGAGCAGAACTCTGCTTAGTAGTTCTTGCTTTCTTATGATTAGCTCTAGCTCGCTAATAATTTATAGCATGTCATATGAATGTTTGCTTGCATTGCTCTATTCATAACTTGGTATGACACTGTGGTATCCTCCTCTGAATGTTTCACTTGAATTGACTTGGCACATGCTCATGCATGCATATGACTGAAACAATAATCATTTCAGCCTCGTTGAATTATTTTGCCTTAGGGGTCTTGAATCACTTTCATGCCATGATTAGTCCTATTTTGTTGCAAGCATGATTATGACAGTTATTGCTCTCTCGTTTGTCGCTCCCTTACTATTGCTAGCCTTCACCTGCACTGTGTATAAGATTTACTCGTGTTTCCAACTCCCTAAAATCAAATATTGCCAAAAGTGTCCACCATACCTACCTATTAGCATCATTTGCTATTCTGTGCATGCTTAGTATGCCTTGTTTTCTTCCGAATAAAATGTTTGCTTGTTATGAGAAAGTTAGTTAGTAAAGCTCTCACGAACTTGATGGCACACTTTACTTTCTTGCACTTAATAATCTTGAACCATTGCGTCCATCTTTGTTGTGTATATGCTTGCGCTTTATAAGTTGAAGTTAGCAGAACCATGTATCATGGGGAACGCTTTCAAGATTGCACGGGTACTTTGTACCTCGTTGATATCATGATTCTTTTGCTTATGGATCCCGGCGGTGTGAAATAAAAGGGGAACTTGTAAGATCATGGAGTTTGTATATGTGTTAGAGAAACGCCTGGGCCGCTAGCCTAAGCCATGCCTAATCATGGTGGAAACTTGCAACATAACCATAATGAGCATTCTATGAAGCATCCTCAATAAAAACCTATGCAAATAGCAAATAAAAAGATCACTGAGATGCTCATTGTCTGCTTGCCTTGTCATTTTGATTATGGGATAGCTCCTGTATCATGTGCAAGGGGTACCCCGTTGGCGGTTCTCTATGATACATATGTACTTACAATGACAAGAGCTTACTTGTGACTGAAGTTGAGTAGCATGAGGTTCGGTACTCGTAAGTAAGGGGCATGAAATTTTAACTTATAACTTGTCAAGCATATCCTCTTAGTTGTGTCACTTTAACCTTAACCAATTAAAGATGCTTATGATAGGGGCAATGAGAGCTCAAAGCTAATGAGTACCGTACTTTCAGCATTTGGAAGCCTTTCAAACTATTCAAAACCTTTTCATTTCTTTGTTGAGTCTCCACATATTCTGTGAGCACTTTCTTGAGAGCATAGTTGTCATTCTTAGTGTAATATGCTTGTCTCAAAACTTGATTATTTGTGTTATGACTTTGATGCTTGTATCTTTGATATCTTTACTTCTAGTCTTCACTTGAACTTCAGAGGTGCCTTGGCATTTATGTTTGCTCTACAATCAAAGGCAAGCGAGATACCACTCTATCATACCTTTTTATGAACATTACACGGTTGCTTATGTTTATGTTTCATGCTACTTATTATTTTTTAGCTGGAATCTCTTCATAGCTTGCAATGACTTATAAGTAAACTTAGTTGCATACTCTCTATTATGAATTGGCTGAGTAGTTGATCACATGCTGAGAATATATACATCATATGAAGCAAATGTGTTCGTGAAAGTTTCTTTTATCACACTCAGTTTTCAACTTAATTGCTTGAGGACAAGCAATAAGCTAAGCTTGGGGGGAGTTGATACGTCCAAAACGTATCTACTTTCCCGAACACTTTTGCTATTGGTTTTCCTCTAAACTTGTGTGATTTGGATACAACTAACACAGACTGACGCTGTTTTCAGCAGAATTACCTTGGTGTCTAGTTTTTGTGCAGAAAATCAACTATCAGGAAAAATCCCAGAAAATATACCAAAAATCCTATTTCACTAGAAGAATCAAGGAGCCAGAATACGAGACGGAGAGGGGCTAGGGCCTGGCCACACCACCTGGCCGCGCGGGCTAGGCCTGGCCGTGCCAGGGGTGGTCTGGCCGCCCTAGGCACCCCCTCGGTCTCCCTCTTCGCCTATAAGTTGCCTCTTGACCTAAAAACCAAGAGAGGGGGGCGACGTTTTTCCAGAAAGAGTTCCGCTGCGCCGCCACCACCAGATTCCGCAATTCAGAACCAGAAACTCCATTCTAGCACCCTGCCGGGACGGGGAACTGGAGGAGATCATCGCCATCATCATCACCATCGCTTCTCCATCGAACATCCCTGTTTCCCCCATCTATGAGTGAGTAATCCCCCGCTGTAGGTGATGACCCACAAGTATAGGGGGTGTATCGCAGTATTTTCGAGGGAAGTGAAACCCAATTTATTGATTTGACACAAGGGGAGCCAAAGAATATTTATCAGCCTTAACAACTGAGTTGTCAATTCAGCTGCACCTGGAAACAATCTTGCTCACAGCAATTTATCAGTAGCAACAGTTTTGTAGTAGGAATAGTAAAGCAGCAGCAGTAGTAAAGCAAAGACAGTAGTAACAAAAGCAGTAAACAGTGGTATTCGAGTGCGGTAGGCATAGGGATGGATGGATGGGCGTTGCATGGACAAGACAATTCATATAGCAATCAGAACATAGGGCAATTGCAGATAAATAAGATAAAGCATCCAAGTACTAGACAATCCTAGGCATGTGTTCCATATATAGTCATACGTGCTCGCAATGAGAACTTGCACAACATCTTTTGTCCTGCCAGCCCGTTTGCAGCGGGGCCTCTAGGGAACTACTGGCAATTAAGGTGCTCCTTTTAATAGAGCACCGGAGCAAAGCATTAACACTCCGTGAACACATGTGATCCTCACATCAAAGCCATTCCCTTCCGGTTATCCCGATTTCTGTCACTTCGGGGCCATAGGTTTCGGACAACGACGTGTGTATACAACTTGCAGATAAGACCCAAAACAATACTATCATAATGAATCAATAACATGTTCAGATCTGAAATCATGGCACTCAGGTCCTAGTGACAAGCATTAAGCACAACAAGTTGCAACAAAGTCATAAAGCACTAATAAAAGATACTAGGCACCATGTCCTAACAATCTGATGCCATTACATGAACGATCTCATCCAATCCCTACCATCCCCATAGCCTACAGCAGGGGATTACTCACTCATAGATGGGGGAAACATGGATGGTCGATGGAGAAGCGATGGTGATGATGATGGCGATGATCTCCTCCAATTCCCCGTCCCGGCAGGGTGCCAGAACGGAGTTTCTAGTGCTGTTTCGTGGAATCTGGTGGTGGCAGCGGAGTGGAACTCCTTCTGGAAAAACATCGACCCCCCCGAAGTTTTTAGGTCAGAAGGCTCCCTATAGGCGAAGAGAGAGGCCGAGGGGGTGCCTGGGGGGCCCACACCACCCCCTGGCGCGGCCTGGCCTGGCTCGCGCCAGTAGGTGGTGTGGCCATCCCAGGGCTCTTCTCCGTCTCGTATTCTGGCTCCTGGAGTCTTCGGGTGAAATAGGATTTTTGGCATATTTTCCGGGATTTTTCCTGATAGTTTATTTTCTGCACAAAAAGTAGACACCAAGGCAATTCTGCTGAAAACAACGTTAGTTGCATCCAAATCACACAAGTATAGAGGAGAAACAATAGCAAAAGTGTTCGGGAAAGTAGATACGTTTTGGACGTATCAACTCCCCCCAAGCTTAGCTTATTGCTTGTCCTCAAGCAATTCAGTTGAAAACTGAGTGCGATAAAAGAACTTTCATGAACACATTTGCTTCATATGATGTAAATATTCTCAACAATGTGATCAATTACCTAGACAATTCATAATAAAGAGTATGCAACTGAGTCTACTTAATAGTCATTGCAAGCTATGAAGAGATTCTAACTCAAGAATAATAAGTAGCATGAAGCAGAAACATAAGCAACATTACAATGCTCATAGAAAGGTATGATAGAGTGGTATCTCGCTTGCCTTTGATTATGAATGCCAAGGCACCTCTGAAGTTCAAGTGATGACTAGAAGTAAAGATATCAAAGATACAAGCATCAAAGTCATAACACAAATAATCAAGTATTGGAACAAACACAAAGGATGACAACTATGCTCTCAAGAAGGTGCTCAAAGAATAAGCGGAGACTCAACAAGTAGAAGAAAAGGTTTTGAATAATTTGAAAGGCTTCCAAATGCTGAAAGTATGGTACTTGTTAGCTTTGAGCTCTCATTGCCCCTATCATAAGCATCTTTAATGTGGTTAAGGTGAAAGTGACACAACTAAGAGGATATGCTTGACAAGTTATAAATTGAAGTCTCATGCCCCTTACTTACGAAGACCGATCCTCATGCTACTCAACTTCAGTCACAAGTAAGCTCTTGTCATTGTAAGTACACACGTATCATGGAGAACCGCCAACGGGGTACCCCTTGCATATGATACAGGAGTTATCCCATAATCAAAATGACAAGACAAGCAGACAATGAGCATATCAGCGATCTTTTTATTTACTATGTGCATAGATTTTTATTGAGGATGCTTCATAGAATGCTCATTACGGTTATGCTGCAAGTTTCCACCATGATTAGGCATGGCTTAGGCTAGCGGCCCAGGCGTTTCTCTAACATACATATAAACTCCATGATATTATGAGTTCCACTTTTATTTCACACCGCCGGGATCCATAAGCAAAAGAACATGATATCAACTAGGTACAAAGTACCTATGAAGTGTTGAAAGCGGTCCCCATGATACATGGTTCTGCTAACTTCAACTCATAAAGCGCAAGCATATGCGCAACAAAGAAGGACGCAATGGTTCAGGTTTATTAAGTGCAAGAAAATAAAGTGTGCCATCAAGTTCGTGAGAGCTTTACTAACTAACTTTCTCATAACAAGCAAACATTTTATTCGGAAGAAAACAAGGCATATTGAATATGCACGGAGATAGCAAACGATGCTAATAGGTAGGTATGGTGGACACTTTGGAAATATTTGGTTTAGGGAGTTGGAAACATGAGTAAAACACTCAGTGGAAGTGAAGGCTAGCAAAAGTAAGGGAGCGACAAACGAGAGAGCAATAGCTGTCATTATCATGCTTGCAACAAAACAGGACTACTCATGGCATGAACATGATTCAAGATCCTCAAGGCAAAATAATTCATCGAGACTCAACTGATTATTACAGTCTTGTGCATGTGTGAGCATGTGCCAAGTCAATCAAATGAAACATTCAGAGGATGATACCATGGTGTCATACCAATTTATGAATAGTAATGCAAGCAAACATTCATGAGACATGCTACAAACTATTAGCGGGCTGGAGCTAATCACAAGAAAGCAAGAACTACTAAGCATCCAAAGATAACATACACTCTACATGAACAGACTAAGCACACCCACAGTGATGAGTATATGTACAAAAATGAAAACAAATAGAGTTCGTTACCAGCCTCTTACCACATCTCAAGTTGTCATTGATCCTCATTATTGCTCTTCACTTGTGTGTCTTGAATAATAATATGAAACCAATATCCACTGAGGACTGCCGAACCCTGAAGCAAACTCGCAAAAACCAAAGAAGAATGACAAATATTTTTGGTGTTTTCGATTTTTAAATAAGAACCAAAAGAGAAAAACAAGCAAAGCAAAATCTTTTTGGGTTTTTCGAATAGTTTAAACAAAGAAAAAAGGAGAAAGCAAACCAAGGCAAAAAGAAGAAGCAAGCCAAAGAGAAACAACAAAAATATTTTTGGTCTTTTTGTGTTTTTAGAAAGCAAAAGCAAAGAAGAACGAAAAATAAAAAGAGAACGAAAACATGAATATACAAAGTACCGACGCAACATGATATGGAGATGAGTGCGGTGTCGGCGTACCTCCCCCCAAGCTTAGGCTTTTGGCCTAAGTGGGTATCAGTCCATGTACGAATAAGGGTTCCAAGCGGGCGGATCTTGATAAGAATGGTCGTAGCTGGGCCCATGATAAGAAGAGGAAGCTCCCCAATCATAAGTGGGCTGTTGATATGAAGACTCTCCCTCATTCGAAGGCTGGATCGAATCATCCGTGACCTCCCTTCTAGTGTCCTGCTCCTGCTGGGAAAGCTCGCCCAGGTACGTGTCAAGCTCCTCCTCAGTGAGAGACCATCCTTCCCTGTTATCAAGGTTAAACAAAACAGGTGCAGGCAAAAGAACAACATGCTCGGACTTGCTCTTTCTCCAGCCAGCCTTGAGAAAGGTTATTTCATAAGATAACTCACTCAAACTAGCCCACGAGGAAATAAATTTATGCTGTATCATGGAATTAAAATCAAGCCTCTCTATGGGAAATGGTAGGTCTAGATGATGAGGCACTAAACCATGCAATGCTAGTAAACGAGAAGCAATGAGGCCTCCACAAATTCCACCTTTCTCACGGTTGGCAGCAAGACGGAATGCTATCAAAGCACCCAAGTTGTAAGACCTATCTCGTCTAAGAGCAGCAGAGATAAATGCTAGATCAAACGAAGATAACTTATTGGCAGTTTTCCTAGCAAGAACACACTTGGCAATAAAGTATGCAAAGTAGCGAATGGAGGGAAGATGAATGTTACTGATTTTTCCATTCTCCTTTGAGAAGCTACTCCCTTGGCAAATTTCTGCATATAAATCCATGAGTGGTTCAGGTCTCTCTTTAATCTTCCTACATGATCCCCATTGAGGTACCTTAATAGCTGCACAAAAATCATCAAGAGAAAGGTTGACAGCAATATTGTAAATTTTGTAATGGACCATGGGGTTAGGCAAAGAGTGACTAAATTTGAAATCCTGCACCATAGACATGGTGAGCTTCACAAATTGGCAAGGTTCATCTTCCAAGAAACGCTCTAACCCTGCATTAGAAACCAAAGTGTGGAAATCTTGTAAAATTCCTGCAGCTCGCATAAACTCAGGGCATGGATAAATGGAGGAAAAAACTTCCTCCTCCCGATGGACCTTCATGACCTCAGGCACCCAAAGCTCATGTTGGTTTAGGTGGTGTTCACTCATCTTCTATTCTGAAATTTAAACACCTTTTAAACAAGTGATTGCAAAGTAAACATAATGAAGGACTCTACTCATAGGGACTTGCAAGAGGCCTAAACATGCATCAAAACTTTATCTCTAAGCATCAAACAAGCTTACAAGCTCTCATAACCAGTCACCTATAGTAGCAAAATACTCAACATATAATCCACTAAACACAAATCTACTTGGACAAGGGGAGGAGTCACATACCAAGGAACAATTGCTCCAAATTTCAGCAAGAAAGATGGGCTGAGCAAGGAGATCGAAGAAATCGAGAGCAAGCACAGAAAGAACGTGATTTTTAGCTATGAACTGGAGCTTACTCGGGAGAGAGAAGAAAGTGGCAGGTGAGAGAGGTAGTGGGGGGCCAGGGGTGGCCCACACCAGGGCATGGCGCCACCCAGGGCTGGCCGTGCCACCACATGGTGCGCCTGCCTGGTGGGCCCCCCTGGTACCTACCAGGTACTCCTCTGCCCCTTTTTCACGTAAAAATTTAATATGAATTTTCTGGATTTTTTCGAGACACTTTATTTTTGGGCAATTTTCAGAAATAGAAGAATGATTTTTCTGACTGACAGATTTTTTCTTTCTTTTGGAAACATGATGCAAAGACAAAACAAGGCTAGAACTACAGAAGTTCTAACATGCAAGCAAACTAACAACACAAAGGAAACTAAACGAAAGCAAAAACCAAAAATGCAAAGGATAGAAATAAACAAGGATAATCATAATGAAAACATTGTTTTGTTCAATGGAATCCTTTTGTTAGCAAGGTTGATCAAGTCTTGCTACCAAAACAATTTCATATGAGACAAAACTTTGTACTCCACTAATGATTATGTTACCTTAACCTTGATAGCAATGGTCCCAATCATAATAGTTTTAAATTTTCTCTTGGTATGGGACAATATATTTCTCCAACTTGAATGCCTTCAACATGTTCAATTGAATTTAGTCCATAAGTCCTTTCAATCTTCTTGGGGAAATAGACAGTATGTTCCTTGTCATTAACATTGAAGGTCACCTTTCCTTGATTACAATTAATAACAGCTCCTGCAGTATTAAGAAAAGGTCTCCCAAGAATAATAGACATATTATCATCTTCAGGCATTTCAAACACAACAAAATCAGTTAATATCAAGCAATTATGAGCCACTTGAATAGGTACATCCTCACATATACCCACAGGAATATTGGTAAATTTATCAGCCATTTGCAAAGATATATTTGTTGGTATCAATTTTTCAAGCTGAAGCCTCTTATAGAGAGAGAAAGGCATAACACTAACTCCAGCTCCCAAATCACACAAAGCAGTTCTAACATAATTATTCTTAATAGAGCAAGGGATAGTTGGAATCCCTGGGTCTCCAAGTTTCTTAGGAACCTTACCATTGAAGGAATAATTAGCAAGCAAAGTAGAAATTTCTTCATTAGGGATCTTCCTTTTATTTGAGACAATGTCCTTCATATACTTTGAGTAAGGAGGCAATTTAATAGCATCAGTCAAAGGAATTTGCAAGAATAAAGGCTTCATCCACTCACAAAACTTATTATAGTGTTGATCTTCCTTTGACTTGTGTTTCTTATCAGGGAAAGGCATAGGTTTTTGGACCCAAGGCTCTCTTTCACTACCATGTTTCTTAGCAATAAAATATTCTTTGGTGTATTTAGTATTCTTAGTGTGGTTTTCAGGTTCTCCTTCAACTTTTTCTTCATTAGGAACTTCATTTTCTTCATTACCACTTTTAGTTTCAGCATCAGAGATAGATATACTATTAGGATCTATAGCAGGTTCAGAGGGTTCTACAACAGTTTTATGTTTCTTTTTCCTTTTCTTACGAGTAGAACCACTATTTTCAGCTTGTTGAGAATCCGGCTCAATTCTTTTGGGATGCCCCTCAGGATATAGAGGATCCTGGGTAGCAGGTCCACTTCTAGTTCTAATTTCATAAGCATGTTTTTCTTTAGCAACATTAACTAACAAGTCGTTTTGCACTTTAACGAGTTGATCTATTTGAGTTTGAACCATTTGAAAGTGTTTAACAATCATTTTAACATCATTAGAGGTTCTTTCCACAATATCTTTCAACTCAACAATAGCTCTAGTGTTTTCCATTAGATGATTTTGCACCCTTTTATTAAAGTTATCTTGCTTAACAATAAAGATATCAAATTCTTCTAAGCATTGATCAGGAGGTTTCAAGTAAGGGATATCACCTTCATCAAAGTGTTGGAGAGAGTGTACCTCAATAGTGGGTGAGTAGGGAATAGGCTTACATAATTCTTCTATAGGAGGTAAATTCTTGACAACTGCAGCTTTAATTCCCTTCTCCTTAAGACATTTCTTAGCTTCCTTCATCACTTCATCATTTAATTCAATAACTCCCCTCCTCTTTGATGTTGGAATAGGCACCGGAATAGATGGTTCAGGTACAATTACTTCAGGTATAGCTTGTTTAGGAGGAGTCCAATCTTCATAATTCTTGCTTATTTTAGCCATCAATTCTTCAGCTTCCTTAGGAGTCCTATTCCTGAAAACACAATCAGCACAACTATCTAGGTATGTCCTAGATTCTTCGGTCAGTCCATTATAAAATATATCAAGTAGTTCATTCTTAGGTAATGGACTTCCAGCCTGTGCATGAATCAAAGCACAAAACCTTGCCCAAGATTCGGGCAATACCTCTTTTTCTCCCTGTTTAAAATCAAAAAGTTCCTGCAAAACAGCATGTCCAGCACTAGGAGGAAAATATTTCTGCAGGAAAGTACTAATCAAGCACTCAGGGCTATCAATAGATCCAGGAGGTAAATTACCAAATCAAGTTTTAGCTTCTCCTTTCAGTGAAAAAGGGAAAATCTTAGCAACAAAGTAAGTACGCATCTTAATATCATCAGAAAACAAGCCACTCATGGTAGAAAGTTCATTCATATGTGCTACCGCACTTTCATTCTTAGTCCCACAAAAAGGTTCTTTCTCGACAATAGCTATGTAAGATAGATCGAGAGAGAAATCATAATCTTCATCTATAATGTTTATGGGAGAAGCAGCAAACTTAGCATCAGGAGATAATTTGGGTCTAATAGTACGCCCCTTAAGGAGATTCTTAGCAGCGGTTCTATCATGGGTGTTCCTACATTCTTCAATAAACTCATCAGTCATCTCAACATAATCTTCTTCAGCATCATAACTCTTACTAGACTCAGGTGAGCTAACAGGTATGGCAGTGTCTTCATTAGGAGTTTCGGTATTTCCAACTATAGTTCTAGCAATCGTAGCATCTAGGAAAGGACCTAATGAACCACTCTTATCAAGCACAGTAGAAGCAGCATCATAAGTATCAGAAGTTTCAGATTCAGCACTAGTAGCAGTGTGTGTAGCATGTGTATGTGGTGGTGTAACGAGCTTACTTATAACAGACGGTGAATCAAGAGCAACAGAGGTGTTCAGAACCGTACCTCTTCTTGTTGTGGATGGTAAAATAGGAACCTTTCCATCACGAGACTTACCCATGATGGATGGATAGCAGCGAACAATAGAGAATCCAAGTGAACTTGATAAATAAAGCTATGCTCCCTGGCAACGGTGCTAGAAAATAGTCTTGATGACCCACAAGTATAGGGGGTGTATCGCAGTATTTTCGAGGGAAGTGAAACCCAATTTATTGATTCGACACAAGGGGATCCATAGAATATTTATCAGCCTTAACAACTGAGTTGTCAATTCAGCTGCACCTGGAAACAATCTTGCTCACAGCAGTTTATCAGTAGCAACAGTTTTGTAGTAGGAATAGTAAAGCAGCAACAGTAGTAAAGCAAAGACAGTAGTAACAAAAGCACTAAACAGTGGGATTCGAGTGCGGTAGGCATAGGGATGGATGGACGGGCGTTGCATGGACAAGACAATTCACATAGTAATCAGAACATAGGGCAATTGCAGATAAATAAGATAAAGCATCCAAGTACTAGACAATCCTAGGCATGCGTTCCATATATAGTCATACGTGCTCGCAATGAGAACTTGCACAACATCTTTTGTCCGGCCAGCCCGTTTGTAGCGGGGCCTCTAGGGAACTACTGGCAATTAAGGTGCTCCTTTTAATAGAGCACCGGAGCAAAGCATTAACACTCCATGAACACATGTGATCCTCACATCAAAGCCATTCCCTTCCGGTTATCCTGATTTCTGTCACTTCGGGGCCATAGGTTCTAGATAAAAATCAAGCAAGCTTAGCTTATTGCTTATTACTGGTGGACACGTTTTTGTCCTGAACCTATGGCCCCGAAGTGACAGAAATCGGGATAACCGGAAGGGAATGACTTTGATGTGAGGATCACATGTGTTCACGGAGTGTTAATGCTTTGCTCCGGTGCTCTATTAAAAGGAGCACCTTAATTGCCAGTAGTTCCCTTGAGGCCCCACTGCAAACGGGCTGGCAGGACAAAAGATGTTGTGCAAGTTCTCATTATGAGCACGTATGACTATATACGGAACACATGCCTAGGATTACTTAGTACTTGGATGCTTTATCTTATTTATCTGCAAATGCCCTATGTTCTGATTGCTATATGAATTGTCTTGTCCATGCAATGCCCGTCCATCCATCCCTATGCCTACCGCGCTTTAATCCTACTATTTACTGCAATTGTTACTACTGTCTTTACTTTTACTACTGCTATTACTTTACTATTGCTATTACAAAACTGTTGCTACTGATAAACTGTTGTGAGCAAGATTGTTTCCAGGTGCAGCTGAATTGACAACTCAGTTGTTAAGGCTTATAAATATTCTTTGGCTCCCCTTGTGTCGAATCAATAAATTGGATTTCACTTCCCTCAAAAATATTGCGATACACCCCCTATACTTGTGGGTCATCAGTTATTTAGAGGTGACCTCACACTTGGCTCAACAAAGTGGCTTCCTACGAGCCTTGTCATGAACATCTTATTATGGGGCTCTCTCCACACATATCATGACATAAGAAGTATATTATCTTGATTACATACAACAATAATACTATGCTAGTGGTGTATCCTACATCTCCGAGAACATTTTAGCCCTATTGAGTTCAACCATGTTTTCATACAATCTTGTTACTTATTTCCTTTTTACTTATTTTAATTAGTTTTCTGCAAACAACCATAAACCATTCAAACACCCTTTACTTGAGATCAAAGACAACTTACAAGTATTCTTTGGTAAATAGTAACAAGGGGCATAAAGACATTTACCAATAGCTCTATGTGGGTTCGATATCTTTACTTCGAAACTAGCTACAATTGGTACGTGCACTTGCAGTCATCAAGCTATTTTCTAGCGCTGTTGCTGGGGAGCTAAGCGCTTTTGGTCTTTGTTCTTAGTTCCTAATTTATTATTGCTTTACTAAAGTTGTTTAAGTTTCAAGTTATTACCGTTTATTGCTTTTTTATCCTTTTGCTTTTACTTATTTGAAAACAAAAATTTATTATTACACTAGTTGACAGTTTTGAAAATGCAAACGATCTCTATTGAAGAAAGAGGTGCTACACGTTCTGGAAGAACTTATCTAACTCCTTATTTTGAACGTGTACCAATTGATAGATGCCCTGAATTCATTGAAAAAAAATTCTAACTCATGTTCTATGGACGTGAACAATTTGATTCCTTTGATGGCAGATTTAACCATCAACCAAGGGGAGGAAGAGCCTGAGAAATCATTGGGAGATCATAGGAATCCATCTAGGCATCATAGGGAAATGCCTATTCTCTATCATGATTTTGGAGGCGTGGAATTTGAAATACCACCTGAACTAATCTATATGATGAAAGAATTTGCTTTTACAGGAAGAGAAGATGAGGATCCAAGTGATCATATTTCGAAGGTTCGTGACCTTTGTGATACTCTTAAACCAGTTGGACTATTAAAAGAGTTTGTACTTCTTAAAATGTTTTGCTGGTCATTAGAAGATAAAGCTTTTACTTGGTTACAATCCTTGCCTAATCACACTATAAAAAGCTGGACAGATTGCACACTACAAGAAAAGTTGGCTTTTACAACGAACGATTTTCGTGGTTGAAGGCCCGTTTTTCGTGGCTAAAAAGTCTTCCGCGACGGATGCCCTTCGTGGTAAAAGCCCCGTCACAAATGAATCAACCACGGTTTTTTTACCGTGGCAGATCGCACCCTTCGGCCACGAAAACTTGTTCCATCGTAGATCTGTTCACCAGTTGTGCTGACTGCTAACGTCACACAACCTACTACGTGGCAGCCACCGTTAACGTCCGGTTACTGCCGTTAATGGTCGCAGAAACCATAGTGGAAGCCAGGCCTAGCCAAGGCCTGCTAATAGCTAAATGGGCCGACCCATGTGGAGAGCCCAATAGGAACACAACTCTTTACTATTTAGTCCTGAACCGTCTAGAATCAACCCAGTACTATAGCCAGCAGCGACCCATACACTTTCGGGCCCGACACTGCTTCGGCCTATATAAGGCCCAGGTTAGCCCAACACTGTGCTATCACTTGAGGCCTGTGCCAAGACGACCTGGCACTGTTCAAGCCTATTGCCAATCTAGCCTTTTACCGTTCAGTCCTATTACTGTTCCACCCTTTTAGGAATTTCGCCCCATTACTATTTAGGCCCTTTAGATATTGGGCTTTTGCCCATTCAGGACGACACTGTTCGGCCTGTTACTGTATTGGCATGCCACCGTACTGGCCTTTTACTGTTTTAGGCGTTTACTATTCTGGCCATTTACTGTTGAGACCATTCGTGGTTCCGACCTTTCACTGTTCCAGCTTTTTCTCTACTCTGGCCTTTTACTGTTCTGGCCTTCTAATGTGCTGGCCTTCTACTCTTCTGGTCTTTTATTGTTCTGGCCTTTTACTATTTTGGCCTTTTACTGCTATGGCCTTTTATTGTTCTGGCCTTTTATTGTTCTGCCCTTTTACTGCTATGCCCTTTACTGTTCTGGCCTTTTATGGTTCTGGCCTTTTCTTGTAGTGGCATTTTACTGTACTATCCTTCTACCATTCTGGCCTTTTACTGTTCTGGTCATTTTGGGCCATCCATGCACACGTTGTTCAGCATGCTACTGCTCCGGCCTGTTACTATTTCAGACCTTTTTTTGCTAGCACCTACTTTTGGCAGAACAGGTGAATATCAAGACATCAATTAATAAACATGCAAAAATTGAAACTACTTATTCTACAATAATAAAAGTTTGTTACAACAGGTTATACAACAAGATCGTAATTCCGAAAGATTACAATGTGTCAGTACCATCAATAAGAGATCTGTATATGGCGATTCGCTTCAATGTATCATATGTCCTCTTCTTCAACATTTCAGCTACAGATCTAAGAGCAGCTACACCCTTTCGTTCTGCATGCAATACAACCTTTATATATTTATCACCTGAAGAAGTTGTTCTAGGTGGACTGTTAAGTAAGTTGTTTGCTTCGGAAATGCAATGGGGGGTGAATGGGAAGAGGGATCACAACTTTCAGTCCTGCCTTCCAAGGACTCCTGCTGGGTTTTAACTACAGTCTGCTAAAGTATGGTGAAAGAGGTTAAAACAAAGAACATGGGAAATAAGTAGTATTATATAAAGTAGAGATCATTTAAAGTAAGTATAAACTTATAGTAGCATGTTCAGGCTGACAGTAGCTCCTTCTCGAGCGGGTGCGACTCCTGGTCAATCTGCCAAAAGAATCTGAGACGAGCAATTGGAACTCTGGTCCGTGTACTCCATTGTCATTTCTCTGTATGACATTTGAAACCAAGTTAGCTGGTTTGGAAGGATGAAAACTCTTGAAAAACACAAAAAACATAGCATGAAAAATTACCAGATGTATGTTTTAAACTAGATAACTGGTTTGGAAGGATGAAAGCAGGTGAAAACACCAACATATAGCATTAAAACTGACCAGATATATCATTCAAACTAGATGGACATTTTTTGAATTAAGCATTCGCATATAGAAACACAATAGAACATGAATGCAAATGTCATGGCAAGGTCTTAGGTAGAATGACTTATTAACTTATTAGGCATGCAGGTTATACAACTAATTAACATGACAAGAAACTGGCCTAAGTAACACAAGGAAACCTCACGATTCAGCCTTGCTGGTTGTCATATTGTTGTTGGATCCTCTATGAGCTATTTGCATGACCCGTGCGAGCGCTCAAAAAGAATAGCATCTATGAGTTGGTGTTGGAGGATTAAACAAATAGCGTGAGAATGTAAGAAAGGGAATAAAACTGAGAAGGTAATGATGTGGATAGGACCTACAAGATGAAGGGTGCAAACGAAATGGCAATAACATCCAGGATATTGAGCAACATCATACCGATTTTGTAGCTTACGAGTACCAAAAATATAGCAAACGGGCAAGAGAAATTACCACTGTGCGGAGAGGACGGGTGGGACGGGCAAGAGGGCGGCAGGGGCGACGGCCTGGCATTTCGGGGTCAACAACGAATGATTCAATGAAGCAACCCTAGTAGGGTAGACGAAGGTGTTGGTGAAGCAGATCCGATGCAGCGAGGAATTTAGTGAAATAGTTTTGGTGAAGAGCGCCGATAGTGGAAGAGCTCCGATGTGGAAGAGAGGGCCGGGGGTGAAGCAGCTGGAGGAAGGTCGAGGTTGGAGGGGTGTGGGCGGGGAAGAGACAATGGGGGGATATAGGTGGGATGACGCACATTTACCACCTATACCCCTCTATTATTGCAGTACTCCCACGGTCCTTGTTTTCGGAGCAGGGATAGAAGAGGAATTTTGCATTTGCAAAAAGCGGGGCGGGATATTTGAATAGATGCGCGGGATATTTGAATAGATGTATGCGAGATGTTTCGACGCCATGCAGAAATTTTGAGGTTGAAGCTTCTGACGTACGCTATTCTGACGCGGCCGCTCTCACGTGTTGACCCTGTCTAGACCCACACGCCAACGACGGTATGCTTACCAACATATAAATGAGTTTCCACATATTTGCCAAAATTGATAAACAATATATTTTGAAGGCTTTCATACAAGATGACCAAGATCACCGCCATATCTCTGTTATAGTTTATGATAGCATGTCCATATATGGTAGATCACTACATTTTGGCATTTCAAAAGAAGATTCTAGATTCAACTTTCATGAATTTCCAAACTTTCTAGCTAAATATTTGCAATAAAATGAATTTTTGACAATCTGAAATAAGTATGTCTAATTTCGAACTAGAAAGTGTGTGATATACCTTGCTCTTGACTTTTTAAATAATTCAAAGATACCAAGTAGTCAAATATTGGAGAACCACCGAGAGTTTTGCAAAATTCAACTTTTTGATATGAATGGTAATGACACCTAATTTTGGCCATTTAAAAAAAATACAAAGAAACAAAATATAAAAAGAAATACATCCATTGTTTCCTCTCTCCGTGTCTCACTATGTGCACTAGCTAGTTTCCATGGAAAAATATAATCTTAAAATTTGATAACATTTGAGAAAAAATAGTATCACAATATATGGAGTACCATGTAAGAATATGCATGGCTTTCAAACCAGATGACCAAGGTCATGGCCATATCTTTTCTATAGTTTGTAATAACATATCCTTATTTGCTAGTTGGTGCGTATTGTCATTTAAAATATTATTTACAAAGGAATCTTCTGAATTGGAAGTTATTTCAATTTTCTAAGGCACAACAATGGCTTTTGTCATGAAGCTACTACAAAATATGGCTTAAAATCCCACTACCCAGTTTACACTGAAAGTATATATAGCCTAGGGTTAAGTTTAGGGTTCGGAGTTTTATTTTGGGTTGAGGGTTTAAGGGTTCATGGTTTATGGTTTAGGATTTTAGGGTTTAGGGGTTTAGGGTTCATAATTTAGGGTTTAGGGTTGTTCAGGGTTTTAGGGGTCATGATTGTTTAGGTTTTAGGGTTTAGGGAATTTTCAATAATAATGTTCAAGCTTTATATATATGGTTATATTGATCGAATAGAATGGCTTTATCGCAATTTAATAAAAATATTTCAAATTTTGATCTATAAGTGCATTATACCTCCTTGGTAAGGGTTTAGGGTCTAGGGTTAAGAAGTTAGGGTTCTAGGGTTAGGAGGTTATTAGGGTTTACGGTTAAGGGTTTTTGATTTTCAATAATGTTCAAGCTTTATGCTTATATTCATGGAATAGAATGGCGTTACCGTAATTTAATGAAAGTATCTCAAATTTTGATCTATAAGTGCATGATACCTGCTTGGTTTAGGGTTTAATGGTCGATGATTTAGGTTTTTACAGTTTAGGTTTTATGGGTTGTTTAGGGTTTAGGGATTAGCGATTTTTTGCTCTAAGATTTATGCTTATATTCGTCGAATAGAATGGAGTTACCTGCTTTAATGAAAGTATCTCAAATGTTGATCTATAAGTGCATGATACCTGCTTGGTTAGGGTTTATGGGACATGGTTTTAGGGTTTTACATTTTAGGTTTTATGGTTGTATAGGGTTTAGGGTTTAGCGAATTTAGAATAATGCTCAAGCTTTATGGTTATATTCATCGAATAGAATGGAGTTACCTAATTTATTGAAAGTATCTCAAATTTTGATCTATAAAGTGCATGGTACCTGCTTGGTTAGTGTTTATGGGTTGAGGGTTTGGGGTTTAGGGTTTTAGGGTTTAGGTTTTAGGGGTTGTTTAGGGTTTAGGGTTTAGGGGATTTTCGATAATTCTCAAGATTTATGCTTATATTCGTCGAATAAAATGGCGTTACCAAATTAAATGAAAGTATATCAAATTTTGATCTATAAGTGCATGCTACGTGCTTGGTAAGAGTTTTGGGTTTTAGGAGTTTAGGATTTTGGGTTTCAGGAATTTTCAATAATGTTCAAGTTGCTTTATGCTTATAATCGTGGAATAGAATGGCATTACATCAATTTATTGAAAATATCTCAAATTTTGATGTATAAGTGCATGATACCTGCTTTGGTTAGGGTTTATGGGTTGATGGTTTAGGGTTATAGGTTTTTACGGTTTAGTTTTATGGGTTGTTTAGGGTTTAGCGAATTTTCAATAATGCTCAAGATTTGTGCTTATACTCGTAGAACAGAATGGTGTTAGATGATTTAATGAAAGTATCTCAAATTTTGATCAATGTGTGCATGACACCTGCTTGGTTAGGGTGTATGGCTGAGGGTTTAGGGCTTTAGGGTTTATGGTTTAAGTTTTAGGGGTTGTTTAGGGTTTATGGAATTTTTGATATTTCTCAGGATTTATGCTTATATTCGTCAAATAGAATGGCGTTACCCAATTTAATGAAATTATCTTAAATTTTGATCGATAAGTGCATGCTACGTGCTTGGTGAGGGTTTAGGGTTTAGGGTTATATGGTTTAGGGGTTTAGGATTTGGGTTTTAGGGGTTATGGGTTTAGGGTTTCAGGAATTTTCAATAATGTTCAAGCTTTATACTTATATGCGTGGAATAGAATGGTGTTACCCAATTTAATGAAAGTATCTCAAATTTTGATCTATAGTTCCACGATACCTGCTTGGTCAGGGTTTAGGGGTTTAGATTTTATGGTTTAGGATTCAGTGAATTCTCAATAATATGTTCAAATTTTATGGTTATATATATTCGTGGAATAGAATGGTGTTACCGCAATTTAATGAAAGTATCTCAAAAATTGATCTACAAGTCGATGATAGCCTGCTTGGTCATATTTTTTGTTAATTAAGATTGAAGGTACGCAAGTACTAAACAAGGGAGAAACACCAAGAGTTCCTTGAGATTCAGGCACTGCTTGATTGGGCTCTAATTTTGGTTTTTGATTTTTGGCTTATAAAACCAGGAACATGTTTTTAGCTTTGTTTTTTTAGCTTTTACTCTGACATAGTAGAATGATAGTATAAGCCAGGTTGGATGATTTTAATGATTTTATCCCGGTTTAGCGAAAAATGTTCGAATTTTGAACAACAAGCGATAGGAATCTCTACTTCCCATAATTCTAGCTCACTAACATGTGGGTCACTTGCATAGTGGGTCCAAAAAGTCTGTGTAGGTGGGCGTGCAGGTAAATATTGAAGAAGAGCTGGGAAACATCGACGGGGTGATACACTTGGGAGAACGCAAATTTACCACCTATATCCCTCTGTTATTGCAGTGTTCCCTCGGATTCTTGTTTCCAGAGTAGGGATAGAAGAGGAATTTTGCATTCTAGAAAGAGGTGAAGAATGTTTGAATGGATGCGCAGGATATTTTAATGGATAGGTGCGATGTTTGGGCGCCGTACCAAAATTTTGAGGTCGAAGCTTCTAGCATACGCTACTCCGGCGTGGGGCCTCTCAGACGTGCTGTCACCCTCTAGACCCACACGCCATCGAGAGTTTCTTCCTAGTATTTAAACGAGTTTCTAGGCATTTGCTGAAATTTTTGAACAATTTAAGGCTTTCAAGAAGATGACCATTGTCCAAAAAAAAGGTGAGCAAGGTCATGGAAATAGTTTATGATGTCGTGTCCATATTTGATAGATCGGTGCATCTTTACAAATCAACCAATATGTCTAGTTCCAAATTTGAAGTTTGTTTTCGAATTTCCATGTAACAACAATGTGTTTTGTTGTGAAGCAACTACAAAGATGATGGATCAAAATGTCGTCGCCCCTTTTTTCACACAATGTATAACGTTCTTTCAAACTTCCAGGCTAAATTTGTGCAATAAAATAATTCTGGGGCTGGATGTTTGGATGGATGGGCGGGATGTTTGAATGGGTGGGTGGGATATATCGGTGCTCTACCAAAATTTTGAAGTTGAAGCTTCTAAGGTACGCTACTCCCACTTGGGATGCTGTCCCCGTCAGATAGACCCACATGCTTATATGCTTTCCAACATTTAATGAGTTTATAGACATCTGCCGAAATTAATGAGTTTATAGACATCTGCCGAAACAAAAATTTCCTACGTTGGAACGCCCTAAACTGCCTAGGATCTATCTATGTAGTAATACCGTAACGGTCGAGTGTACAGAATACATACCCTTATAAACCATCAGCGGTTAACGTTCTGAGGGGAATGTGGTTGACGTAGTCGTACTCGTAGCCGACCTCAAGGTCGCGAAGCTCCTCGCAGGTCACCCGTTGCTCCTTCATCGTGCAGCAGCTCTGGCTCACGATATTTAAGCGCCCCAAGTGTTGCGCCTCGTGTCTTCATACACATCCGGTGTACGATGAGACCTCCGTCTCCCCGATCCCGCCGGAAGTGCAGAAGTTGATATCCGACTAGGAATCCCTACAACACAACGGCGTGCTGTAGGCGTGCGTTGTTCGCACAACCCAGACTTGGAGGCATGGTCACACAGTATAGAGAGAGAGGGAAGGAGAAAGTCAACCAAAGGACTTCTCCAAATATTGGTGTGTCTTTAGTCCTCCTATGGGCACCCCTTTATATAGGCGGAGGGGGACGTGCCCTCTCCCTAGGTGCCCCATGTGTGACTAATCAAACAAAGAAATAAACAAAATAATGCACACAGCCAGACGGGCCTGAGGTTCCCACCGTGGCCCAAAAGGACTGGGTAGAGGCGGTGGCCTGCTGGGGCCAGGCAACCCCCGGGTGGGCCAGCCCTGCGCCAGCGGCCCAGCTCACCCTCGCAACGGCCAGGCGGCCAGGCGCCCACCCCGGGTGGGCCGACTTCAGCGCGCGCGCGACCCACAACGACCAGCGGTGGCAGCACCCAAGCGGGCCAGGAGGCCGCGGCCCACTATCCGCGGAGGCTATCGCCCGCCCACCTTCCTTCTTGAGCGGCGCATAGCGCCTGGTCGCTTGCCTCTATGGGCCGACTGGCCCACACGAGGTAAGGTGTTGTTTTTTCTCTGCTTTTTCTGCAGCTTTTCTTCTAGGCCATTTCCCTCTGGGATTTGGTCTAATATGAAAGTTTCTTTTATAAATCTTAATTTAATTATTATTTAGAATATAGTAATTCATAATTAACATATAATAAATGTATATTTAAATTCCCATTTATCTGAAAACACTTTTCTAGCCTTCTCCTTTATTCCTTCTCCGAACAACTTCGGATCTTTCCGCAGAACGGCTTTCTCTTTCTCTACTATGATTCCATCTTACGGATGATCGCTCTCATCCTACCCTTAAGTGTATCCCCTCACGGCTCAGGAATGCTCTAGACATGATCTATATCAATGATCAATAGAGGGACCAGGGATGTCCATGTGACCCCTATGCATTCCTGATGACAATGTCGTTTGAACCGGTAAATGTAGCATCCAATTTCCTTTTATTTCTTGATACGACTTGTCCGAGATCCGATCATTGGTATCACATACCCTGTTTAATCTCGTTACCAACAAGTTCTGTTTTACTTGTTACCGTGATATTACATCCCCGTGACCAAGTCACATGTTGCAACATTTATGGATGTAATCTCACCAAGCCGGCCGTATGTATCTTTACCCGTCATGTGGGTGAACAAATCCCGGTCTTGCAGTCACATGTCATCTACTATTCCTTCGGAATACCCAACATACACCTTTATGATCACTGTATTACCACATGACGATTGATGCAGTCAAAGCAGCCTCGGGAAATAGTGAGTAATATGAGCTCATGGTCTAAGGAAAAGGAGTCTAGATTTAGCTGTTACAACAATGAACTATATGACTTGATCATGTTGCAATCCTTCGAGGAATGTCCAATCACATCATTCTCCAATCATATGACCTCGTTGTCAATTGGAATAAATGCCCATGATCTTGAAACCCAGATCATCCTCATGACCAACAAACTAGTATGAATAGAGGCTACTAGGACTTGGTTGTTTCATACCACACCTGTACCAATGTTTCTACTTGGTATAGTTATAACACAATATGAAACTATTATAAACTAATTGAGATATGATAATAAAAACCTATTTATTATTTGCCTCTAGGGCATATCTCCTTCAAAAGCAGGGTAGATCAGAATTTCCAAAGTTATCCCTCCGCACCTATCTGTGCTGTGTATTAACTTCCACCCTCTAATACGTTGCAAACGTATCCATAATTTTTGATGTTCCATGCTTGGTTTTATATACTTTCTTGTGTTTTGTCCACACTTTGAGTGCTTTTCATATGATTTCTTGGACTAACCTATTAACAAGAGCCACAGTGACAGCTGCCTGTTTTCTGCTGTTTTTGGTTCCAGGAAAGTCAGAAAATGAATATTGTTGGAATTGGACGGGACAAAAGCCAAATTCAGTTTTTCACCGAGGGACACCTGGAGCCAGAATACGAGATAGAGAGGGGATGGGGCCTGGCCACACCACCTGGCCACGCGGCCAGGCCTGGCCCATGCCAGGGGTGGTCTGGCCGCCCTAGGTACCCCATCGGCCTCTATGGCATCCCGCTAAAACCACTACTAGAAAATCGCGGTGTTTTTGTGCATTGCATCATCATGACCGCATGCTCATGTCATCATGCCACATTGCATTTGAGCATCGTCATCATCATGCATATGTTTTGTCTAAAACTATTTTCTAAAACCTGGTTTTGTTTTCTAAATAAGCCTCGTCTTTATTCAAATACAAAACCCCGGACTTATCCGGATCTTTTATTTGCCTAAAAACTTTTACAAAATCTTTTAAAAATAAAAATCTTTTAAATAAAAAGTTTTACCGGGGGAGGCCGCCAGCCTGCCAGGCCAAAAGCCCGGCAAGCCAACGGCCTACTACCCCGGCCCAGTTAAAACCAGACCAAAACTCTAACCTACCCTAACCCTAACCCTCTACCAACCCCCAGCCGCCGCCAGCAGCAGTACACGCGACGCACGCGTAGCAGGAAGCGGCAGCACACGTGATGCAACATGCACACCCTATCCCCACACCAACACGTCTCACCTTCCGTACCCCCTGGCCCACCCCGCGGCCCCACGCTCTCATCTCTCCTGATGCGGTCGCCATCCACCAACCCCTCTGTCCCGCTCGATCTCTTGCCCCGCCTCCTCGACCTCGCCGCCTCGGTGTCCGCCTCCACACCGCCAAGGGTGCTCCGCGGCCTCGAACTCAGCGGACCTGCGAGTGGCCCATGTCGTCCTTCGGCCGTCCCGGTGGACCTCGTCGTCCGCCCCGCTGGTGCTATGCAGCCCGCCGTGCTCCTCCTCCCCCGCGGCACGACCTCTGTCGCTACCCTCTTCCCTCGCGGCATCCCCTTCCAGGCATGTGTTGCCATCTCGCTCGCTGCCCTGGATCCTATGTATCCCAGCCGTCACGGACCTCGTCTCCTCCCTCTAGCCGTTGTCGCCAGCGGGCCCGCCATCCTCACTACTTCCATCCCCAAGCGACCCCGCCCTCCCGCGCGAGCCGGCCACGCCTCTCCTCGTTGCTGGGGAGCCACGCCCCCTCGTCGTCATCCCCACAGAGCGCCGCCGCATATGCCAGCCTCCTCCTCGGTGACCTCAGCATATGCCGCCTCACCTCGGTCTTCTGCCTGGCGTCAGCCACGCCACCCTACCCAAGCTCCCCATTCTGCCTCTGCCACCATCCTCCATGGACCGTCCCTAGTGGCCCCGCGTGCTAGAGCCCCTGCCTTGCCGCACATGTGCTCGGCCTTGACGTCCTTGTGGCTCGCGTGCGCTCTGGTCGTGCCACTATTTTGCATGCCACACTTGAATGTCACCATTTGTGTGCTTTGTTGCCCTGCTGACCCAAGGCCTCCATTTGGTGGATGTTCTGCTACGACTACAAATCCTGCTGGGCCCTCCCAGATCCTCGGCCGCAAGTCCGGGCGTGCGTAAGGCTCATTTTGGTCACCTGCAAGGTGCTTGTTTCTATGCCTTCAGTTGTCATTGTTTGGTCATGTCCTCATGTTCAGCTCCTCGCTACTGATTGTTGTAGCTCCACAAACTCCTTCCGGTTCCCACAACACGAGCCCAGGAGTAGGTACCACCGGGTTCCTCTCGAACGAGTTTGTCTCCTACATCATCCGATGACCATGAGAAGTTACACACCGACACTTTGGGATGAACACGGTGCACCTCGAAGACCTCGTCCCCGAAGACCCCGAAGCCCAATCTGAAGACCGATCATGGCGTCCGAAGGCCGAACCCCGTCAACCCCTTGGAGCGCCAAGTTCTTCCTCCCACCGAGACCGAACCCCATCGACCCTTGCGAACACCAAGATCTTCGACCCCTAATGTGTGATCCCCTTTCCGAGACCCATATTTTATAATAAATGATATGTACCCGTTGCATTAAATTGTTCATCCTTGCATACATTTTGTGGTTGTTTGGGGGTATTTAGACTATTCACCTAAATTAAATATGGATACCATATGCAGGATTTTCTAGTCTCATATTGTCTTCATTTAATTTGGTGTAGCGAACCGATGCTATGTTTCGCCCTGTTAAGACAACATTTAAATTGCGGGGGTTCTAAACAACTTGAACCATATAATCATTTGTGGGGACCACGGTTCCGCTTAATACTGACTAATTGCACCGCATATGCATCATATCATAATTATGCCGGATCTTTTGCCGTAGTATTAAATATTGCATCCGGTGTTTCTTTTAGTGCTTTGCTTCTTCGCGGATTAGGCCGATGAGTGGATGCGAGTACCAACAAGTTCTCCGGATATGATCCGTCGACAATGTTTCCCAGGCGAGCATCTCTCCCCCTTCTACCTATTTTGCATTTATAGTCTTTATTTCCTCTTGTTGATCTATTGCTATCCGTGTCGCGATGCTTTAGTTTCCGTACACCAGTTATATCCCGTGCAGCCTCTATATTGCCTTGGACACACCTATTACCCGTGTTTGGTAGATAGCTGGCCTTGCGAGTCGTAGTTGTTTGCTCAGGCGCGATCTCGTGTTGTCAAGTACCACCGTTGTTGGAAGGCTGGCAGATGTTAATGGTGGAGATGCTTATTGGTGGAGATGATCATGACTTTAATTACAACCATTAAAATGTTAGATATAACTAATGCAGAGGCATCAGTGGGCAATAGATGTTATTTGGTTCTTCCACGCTCACTTGTGTCCCGTAGGACCCTGAGTACTTGATACCTGTTCCTTGATTTTTCACACTATCCACATCCGGGAGGCCTTATGGACCCCCTGAGCCAGAGCTTGATTCATTTCTATTTCTTGGGGCCACAAAGTAGTTTGGGGCTTTATTACTATCCTGTACCTATGCCATGCTTTACTTCTTTATTTAAGATTGTGCGTGGAGCACCTGTACTGTTTAGGATTGCAGAGTGTTTTCGCGGTATCGACAAGCCCAGTCACACTTTCGGGTTCCTAGTCGTTTACAGCCATTGGCGCAAACCTTGGGTCCGTCTCGGAGCCGACCAACTTCGTTGCGGGTAGCTTAATGGGGTGGCCCCCTGAAATATTTTATGAATCCTGTGATCGCTTTGTCGTGAATGCCTTGTTGGGTTTTGAGTTCGTTTTTTCGAGGTTGATCGAGTGTGTGTTGCTATTTGTGCACCCCTGCAGGGTAAAACTTTCTGAAAACCGTGTCCGCGGTTATGGACGACTTGGAGCACAGTATCTCGATCATAGACAAGCATAACTAAAGTAGTGCTATAAACTTGACTTAATATGTGACTAGTAATCAGCTCAAGTATAACGGAATGGATATTAAAAATGCCAACAGCTGGTGGATCTGGGTTGTGTTGTGACATGCTATACCTGCCTAGTAAGTATTGCAACTCCAATGGAATGTGATAAAAGTGCCAACAACTATTGGGTTTTGGGATTCCTCAGCACAATTAGATCTGACTAGTAAAGGTTCCAACTACCACATAATGGTAATTAAAACTGCCCACTACTTATGCTTCAGGATGACTCATGCTATCTATATCTGATTAGTAATTGCTGCAACTATAACAGAATGAGTAAAATTGCCAACTGTGTGAGTTCCTTGGTCCGACTTCCTCGTTTGGTCTCGAGGGGGGAAATACCAGGATGGGTTTGTTTGGTGTTAGCTTCAGGTTGGATCCGAATAGGTCTTTCTTATCCCTCTCTGATAACCGCCAGTTGTATCGAGTCTCTATAGATTGTTTAGTGCCGCTGCGCTGCCGCTTCAGCCCACCATACCTATGTAGGCGAGAGCCGCCGAATTCTAGCCTCGCCGTGTACTGGACTCAGTACTGACGCTCCTCTCTTTCCTTTACCCTTTGTCGGCACCCCTTTTTGTTTTAGCAGGTTTCAGTTCGACGTCGTTAGCCGGGTTACCCTTCCGGCTTGGCCTGGGCAGGGTTATGGACGCCATTGGTTATTCTTCAGGGCTCTTAGCCCCATTTGCATCTTGTCCGTAGTCGGACGCTCTATCGTTTTCAAGGTGATTTGGATATTTGTATTGTATATCTGTATTCTTGACTCGTGGAGTCGCTGTTGAATATATATCTGTTCTGTGGGTCCCATCGAGGACTGTTGTGTAATGGTATTACTTCGTTTTCCACCCGCATGAAAGTGCCTGGTGGGCGTCCTTGAATCGTTTCTATGCGGGTTTGGCGGAAAGGGCTAAAACTTGCATAGAGCCGATTAGAGGGTGTTACCGAGTGGTATCAGAGCTCAGCAGTTGCGATACCCCACAAGTCCAGCCTGTAGGATAACCTAGCTGATGGCCGAAGTAGAGTGTCAAAACTATTTTGCAAACTCAGTTGGATAGATCTGATTAGGTCTGCTTTTACTCCTTACCCCTCTGCTATTCTCCTCTTACCCCAGCGTGTTTTGAATCTGCTCTCTTATCTTTTCTTCGAGTCCAGGATTTCTCGTGGTTGGGTTTTCCGTCGTACCTTCAGGGTTTCGCTTCCTCCTTTGGCAACGGTGTTTCTACCTCCGGACTTCATGCTATCTGAGTGATCCTTTATCTGTGGTACCATTCTTTGATCCTTGTTTGTGCCTTCTGGAGTTTTCCGACGCGACGACATCATCTACGCCAGATCCGATGCAGAGTCTGCTTCCCTCCTTTGTTTCCGAACCTCGATTGTCGAGATCTTCAGTCTAATTTCGAGAATGGTTGCAACGCTTTTCTACTGATTGTGCGGAGTAATAGTTTGGGTGCGTGATGGATTGGCCCCCATGCTGACTACTCACTCTATTCGCTCTTGTACATTGCAGTGGATTAGAGTGCATCGTCTCTCTCCTTCTATCGAAGTTAGAGGTGGCTTTATTTGTTGATACCTCTACCTTTGCCCTTTGTTACCGGAGTGTTCTCTCGACGATCACGGACAACGACCTCTTGTTAGTGGTGTTGCGAGGATCTACACGAAGCGAGAAGATTCAGATCGCCGACCTTCTTCCGGGTACCATGAGGCGGATCTTGAGGGCGAGATACCTTGTTAGTGGTGTCGAATTGTGGCATCCCGCTAAAACCACTACTAGAAAATCGCGGTGTTTTTGTGCATTGCATCATCATGACCGCATGCTCATGTCATCATGCCACATTGCATTTGAGCATCGTCATCATCATGCATATGTTTTGTCTACAACTATTTCTAAAAACCTGGTTTTGTTTTCTAAGTAAGCCCCGTCTTTATTCAAATACAAAACCCCGGACTTATCCGGATCTTTTATTTGCCTAAAAACTTTTACAAAATCTTTTAAAAATAAAAATCTTTTAAATAAAAAGTTTTACCGGGGAGGCCGCCAGCCTGCCAGGCCAAAAGCCCGGCAAGCCAACGGCCTACTACCCTGGCCCAGTTAAAACAAGACCGAAACTCTAACCTACCCTAACCCTAACCCTCTACCTACCCCCAGCCGCACCTAGCTCCCTCCTGCCGCCGCCAGCAGCAGTACACGCGACGCGCACGCAGCAGGAAGCGGCAGCACACGTGATGCAACATGCACACCCTATCCCCACACCAACACGTCTCACCTTCCCTACCCCCTGGCCCACCCCGTGGCCCCACGCTCTTATCTCTCCCGATGCAGTCGCCATCCACCAACCCCTCTGTCCCACTCGATCTCTCTCCCCGCCTCCCCGACCTTGCCGCCTCGGTGTCCGCCTCCACACCGCCAAGGGTGCTCCGCGGCCTCGACCTCACTGGACCCACGAGCGGCCCGCATCGTCCTCCGGCCGTCCCGGTGGACCTCGTCGTCCGCCCCGCTGGTGCTATGCAGCCCGCCGTGCTCCTCCTCCCCCGCGGCACGACCTCTGTCGCCACCCTCTTCCCTCGCGGCGTCCCCTTCCAGGCGCGTGTTGCCGTCTCGCTCGCTGCCCTGGATCCTATGTAGCCCAGCCGTCACGGACCTCGTCTCCTTCCTCTAGCCGCTGTCGCCAGCGGGCCCGCCATCCTCACTACTTCCATCCCCAAGCGACCCCGCCCTCCCGCGCGAGCCGGCCACGCCTCTCCTCGTTGCTGGGGAGCCACGCCTCCTCGTCGTCATCCCCACAGAGCGCCGCCGCATATGCCAGCCTCCTCCTCGGCGACCTCAGCATATGCCGCCTCGCCTCGGTCTTCTGCCTGGTGTCAGCCACGCCACCCTACCCAAGCTCCCCATTCTGCCTCTGCCACCATCCTCCATGGACTGTCCCTAGTGGCCCCGCGTGCTAGAGCCCCTGCCTTGCCGCGCATGTGCTCGGCCTTGACGTCCTTGTGGCTCGCGTGCGCTCTGGTCGTGCCACTATTTTGCATGCCACACTTGAATGTCACCATTTGTGTGCTTTGTTGCCCTGCTGACCCAAGGCCTCCATTTGGTGGATGTTCTGCTACGACTACAAATCCTGCTGGGCCCTCCCAGATCCTCGGCCGCATGTTCGGGCGTGCGTAAGGCTCGTTTTGGTCACCTGCAAGGTGCTTGTTTCTATGCCTTCAGTTGTCATTGTTTGGTCATGTCCTCATGTTCAGCTCCTCGCTACTGATTGTTGCAGCTCCACAAACTCCTTCCGGTTCCCACAACACGAGCCCAGGAGTAGGTACCACCGGGTTCCTCTCGAACGAGTTTGTCTCCTACATCATCCGATGACCATGAGAAGTTACACACCGACACTTTGGGATGAACACGGTGCACCTCGAAGACCTCGTCCCCGAAGACCCTAAAGCCCGATCATGGCATCCGAAGGCCGAACCCCGTTAACCCCTTGGAGCGCCAAGTTCTTCCTCCCGCCGAGACCGAACCCCATCGACCCTTGTGAACACCAAGATCTTCGACCCCTAATGTGTGATCCCCTTTCCGAGACCCATATTTTATAATAAATGATATGTACCCGTTGCATTAAATTGTTCATCCTTGCATACATTTTGTGGTTGTTTGGGGGTATTTAGACTATTCACCTAAATTAAATATGGAGACCATATGCGGGCTTTTATAGTCTCATATTGTCTTCATTTAATTTGGTGTAGCGAACCGATGCCATGTTTCACCCTATTAAGACAACATTTAAATTGTGGGGGTTCTAAACAACTTGAACCATATAATCATTTGTCGGGACCAGGGTTCCGCTTAATACTGACTAATTGCACCGCATCTGCATCATATCATAATCATGCCGGATCTTTTGCCGTAGTATTAAATATTGCATCCGGTGTTTCTTTTAGTGCTTTGCTTGTTCGCGGATTAGGCCGATGAGTGGATGCGAGTACCGACAAGTTCTCCGGATATGATCCGTCGGCAGTGTTTCCCAGGCGAGCATCTCTCCCCCTTCTACCTATTTTGCATTTATAGTCTTTATTTCCTCATGTTGATCTATTGCTATCCGTGTCGCGATGCTTTAGTTTCTGTACACCAGTTATATCCCGTGCAACCTCTATATTGCCTTGGACACTCCTATTACCCGTGTTTGGTAGATATCTGGCCTTGCGAGTCGTAGTTGTTTGCTCAGGCGCGATCTCGTGTTGTCAAGTACCACCGTTGTTAGAAGGCTGGCAGATGTTAATGGTGGAGATGCTTATTGGTGGAGATGATCATGACTTTAATTACAACCATTAAAATGCTAGATATAACTAATGTAGAGGCATCGGTGGGCAATAGATGTTATTTGGTTCTTCCACGCTCACTTGTGTCCCATAGGACCCCGAGTACTTGATACCTGTTCCTTGATTTTTCGCACTATCCACATCCGGTCGGCCTTATGGACCCCCCTGAGCCAGAGCTTGATTCATTTCTAGTTCTTGGGGCCACAAAGTAGTTTGGGGCTTTATTACTATCCTGTACCTATGCCATGCTTTACTGCTTTATTTAAGATTGTGTGTGGAGCACCTGTACTGTTTAGGATTGCGGAGTGTTTTCGCGGTATCGACAAGCCCAGTCACACTTTCGGGTTCCCAGTCGTTTACAGCCATTGGCGCAAACCTTGGGTCCGTCTCGGAGCCGGCCAACTTCGTTGCGGGTAGCTTAATGGGGTGGCCCCCTGAAATATTTTATGAATCCTGTGATCGCTTTGTCATGAATGCCTCATTGGGTTTTGAGTTGGTTTTTCCGAGGTTGATCGAGTGTGTGTTGCTATTTGTGCACCCCTGCAGGGTAAAACTTTCTGAAAGCCGTGTCCACTGTTATGGACGACTTGGAGCACAGTATCTCGATCATAGACAAGCATAACTAAAGTAGTGCTATAAACTTGACTTAATATGTGACTAGTAATCAGCTCAAGTATAACGGAATGGATATTAAAAATGCCAACAGCTGGTGGATCTGGGTTGTGTTGTGACATGCTATACCTGCCTAGTAAGTATTGCAACTCCAATGGAATGTGATAAAAGTGCCAACAACTGCTGGGTTTTGGGATTCCTCAGCACAATTAGATCTGACTAGTAAAGGTTCCAACTACCACATAATGGTAATTAAAACTGCCCACTACTTATGCTTCAGGATGACTCATGCTATCTATATCTGATTAGTAATTGCTGCAACTATAACAGAATGAGTAAAATTGCCAACTGTGTGAGTTCCTTGGTCCGACTTCCTCGTTTGGTCTCAAGGGGGGAAATACCAGGATGGGTTTGTTTGGTGTTAGCTTCAGGTTGGATCCGAATAGGTCTTTCTTATCCCTCTCTGATAACCGCCAGTTGTATCGAGTCTCTATAGATTGTTTAGTGCCGCTGTGCTGCCGCTTCAGCCCACCATACCTATGTAGGCGAGAGCCGCCGAATTCTAGCCTCGCCGTGTACTGGCCTCAGTACTGACGCTCCTCTTTTTTCCTTTGCCCTTTGTCGGCACCTCTTTTTGTTTTAGCAGGTTTCAGTTCGACGTCGTTAGCAGGGTTACCCTTCCGGCTTGGCCTGGGCAGGGTTATGGACGCCATTGGTTATTCTTCAGGGCTCTTAGCCCCATTTGCATCTTGTCCGTAGTCGGACGCTCTAAGGTTCTCAAGGTGATTTGGATATTTGTATTGTATATCTGTATTCTTGACTCATGGAGTCGCTGTTGAATATATATCTGTTCTATGGGTCCCATCGAGGACTGTTGTGTAATGGTATTACTTTGTTTTCCACCCGCATGAAAGTGCCTGGTGGGCGTCCTTGAATCGTTTCTATGCGAGTTTGGCGGAAAGGGCTAAAACTTGCATAGAGCCGATTCGAGGGTGTTACATCCTCTCCTTCCGCCTATAAGTTTCCTTTGATACGGAAACCCTAGGTACTCGATCAAAATCCACGAAAGAGTCTGTAGTCACCGTCATCTCCATCCCTAGATCGAGAGGGATCTGAAGCTCTTCCCGGCACCCTGCCGGAGAGGGGAATTCACCATGGAGGCCTTCTTCATCATCATGCAAGCCTCCGGTGTGATGCGTGAGTAGTTCATCGCTAGACTACGGGTCCATGTAGTAGCTAGATGGCTGGTTCTCCTCCTTTGTGCTATCATGTTTAGATCTTGTGAGCTCCGTTCATGATCAAGATCATTGATACATTGCAAATGTATCTATAATTTTTGATGTTCCATGCTTGGTTTTATCTCCTTTCTTGTGTTTTGTCCACACTTTGGAGTACTTTTCATATGATTTCTTGGACTAACCTATTAACAAGAGCCACAGTGCCAGCTGCCTGTTTTCTGCTATTTTTGGTTCCAGGAAAGTCAGAAAATGAATATTCTCAGAATTGGACGGGACAAAAGCTAAAGTGCCTATTTTTCTAGAAGACTCGAGGAGCCAGAATACGAGACGGAGGAGGGCCAGGGGCTGGCCACACCCCCCAGGCACGGGCTGGGCCTAGCCGCGCCAGGGCATGGTGTGGTGGCCCTAGGCACCCCCTCGGTCTCCCTCTTTGCCTATAAGAAGCCTTCTGACCTAAAAACTCCGGGGGGTTCGACGTTTTTCCAGAAGGAGTTCCGCTTCGCCGCCACCACCAGATTCCACGAAACAACACCACAAACTCCGTTCTCGTAACCTGCCAGGACGAGGAATTGGTGGAGATCATCGCCATCATCATCACCATCGCTTCTCCATCGACCATCCATGTTTCCCCCATCTATGAGTGAGTAATCCCCCGTTGTAGGCTATGGGGATGGTAGGGATTGGATGAGATCGTTCATGTAATGGCATCAGATTGTTAGGGCATGGTGCCTAGTATCTTTTATTAGTGCTTTATGACTTTGTTGCGACTTGTTGTGCTTAATGCTTGTCACTAGGGCCCGAGTGCCATGATTTTAGATCTGAACATGTTATTGATTCATTATGATAGTATTGTTTCTGGTCTTATCTACAAGTTGTATACACACGTTGTTGTCCAGAAACTATGGCCCCGAAGTGACAGAAATCGGGATAACCGGAAGGGAATGGCTTTGATGTGAGGATCACATGTGTTCACGAAGTGTTAATTCTTTGCTCCGGTGCTCTATTAAAAGGAGCACCTTAATTGCCAGTAGTTCCCTAGAGGCCCCGCTGCAAACGGGCTGGCAGGACAAAAGATGTTGTGCAAGTTCTCATTGCGAGCACATATGACTATATATGGAACACATGCCAAGGATTGTCTAGTACTTGGATGCTTTATCTTATTTATCTGCAATTGCCCTATGTTCTGATTGCTATGTGAATTGTCTTGTCCATGCAACGCCCGTCCATCCATCCCTATGCCTACCGCACTCGAATCCCACTGTTTACTGCTTTTGTTACTACTGTCTTTGCTTTACTACTACTGTTACTTTACTATTCCTACTACAAATCTGTTGCTACTGATAAACTGCTGTGAGCAAGATTGTTTCCACGTGCATCTGAATTGACAACTCAGTTGTTAAGGATTATAAATATTCTTTGGCTCCCCTTGTGTCAAATCAATAAATTGGGTTTCACTTCCCTCGAAAATACTGCGATACACCCCCTATACTTGTGGGTCATCAAGACTATTTTTCTGGCGCCGTTGCCGGGGAGCATAGCTTTATTTATCAAGTCCACTTGGAATCACTATTGTTCAAGCTAAGTTTATTTTTGCCTTGTTTGCTTGTTTCTTTATCAAAAATACAAAAAAAGTAGTTCCTACTCTAGTTGTTATTTTCGTCGGTCTGTTATTGTCTTGCTTTATCATGCTTGTTGTTAATGGTTGGTTTCTTTGAAACTGAATCTTATTGGCAAGGTGGGTTCATGGAAGATGAAAAATAGTATTATAAGGAACACCGCTTGTCACAAAAAGGGAAACACTTATGGGAACAAATTGATAAATTGTATACCATTGCTAGAAACGTGTGCTCTACTTATAATGTTACTTATTGCTTGGATAAATCTTGTTGCTGTAGGAGGTAAAACACCTCCCTTTTAAATGTGATTATAATGAAAATGTTACCATATCTTCTTATGTTAAAGGAAATTATGACTTTTATGATGTGGAACAAATTGAAGAATTTATTGCTTGGAAGGGTACTTTTGAACTTGCTAGTTTGCTTGAAAATATTGATGATTCACCTTACAAATATGAGGTTTATGGTATACTTAAATTTTGCTTTGATAATTACGAGGATGAAAATGGCTATATTCTTGAATATTTTAATAGATGCTTTCCACAAATGGAAGAGACTAATGCCATGCAGGATCCTATGGAAGAAGAATTTGATGAACCTGAAATCTCATTAGGTGAAAAAGAGGAGGAGAGTGATGAACAAAAGGAGGAAGAATGGATTAGCTACCCATGCCTACCTTCTAATGAGAGTAACTCTTTATACCTTACATTATTTGATTGTCCTCCATGCTTACTAAAGGAGGATGAATGTTATGTTCCTGAGGATTCTTTTGAAAGTGTTTATAATAAAGCTCTAGTGCTTGTAGATCATGAAAAGCATGCTTTATGTGATAGTTATATTGTTGAGTTTCTTCATGAGGCTACTAAAAATTATTATGAGATAGGAAAATATGGTTGTAGAAGTTTTCATGGTATTGAAACACCTGTCTATGTGCTGAAAGTTTTGAAGTTACTCTTGTTTTATCTTCCTGTGCCTATCACTTTGTTCTTTGCGAATTTATTTGCATACACGATTCCTATGCATAAGAAGTGGGTTAGACTTAAATGTGTTTTGAATTTGCTTCTTGATGCTCTCTCTTACTTCAACTCATATTTCTTATGAGAGCATCCTCTCAAACTATTATGCCTGAAGATGATAATATGTCTATTATTCTTGGGAGACCTTTTCTTAAATATTGCAGGAGCTGTTATTTATTGTAATCAAGGGAAGGTGACCTTCAATGTTAATGACAAGGAACATACTGTCTATTTCCCCAAGAAGATTGAAAGGACTTATGATTGAATTCAATTGAACATGTTGAAGGCATTCAAGTTGGAGAAATATATTGTCCCATACCAAGAGAAAAATTTGAAACTATTATGATTGGGACCATTGCTATCAAGGTTGAGGTAACATAATCATTAGTGGAATACAAAGTTTTGTCTCATATGGAATTGTTTTGGTAGCAAGACCTGATCAACCTTGTTAACAAAAGGATTTCATTAAACAAAACAATGTTTTCACCATGATTATCTCTACTTACTTCTATTCTATCCATTTTTGTTTTTGCTTATGCCTAACTTAAAGGCGTTAAAAAAAGTACTTATTGGGAGATAACCCAAAAGTTTTAGATGAGTCTTGGAAGTTATTACTTCAGTAATAACCGCTCCTTATCCTTTTTATTTGCTTCTTGTGCCAAGAATAACCTCTAATGAGAGAGAAGTAATGATTGGGAAAGTTGCTGTCCTGAAACAGATTTCTGTGCTTCACCGTAAAAATTCGTGTAAAATCTCTGAACGTCTTTCTGAGGCGTGAATTTTTGTGCTTCTGACCCAGGTTGTTATCTAACTTTTGTTAGTTCAACACTTTTTGATTTAAGCAACATAAGGTCTTTGAAAAAATTCGTCTTTACCTGCTGGTCTGTTTTGACAGATTTCTGCCATTTTCTGCATTTGCTTCTTGTTGGTTCCCTTTTGAGTTCTTTTGGGGAATTGAGCTTTTTGAGGGAAGTGCTACAGTATCTAGTGTTGTAATGGAAGTTTATTTGGTGTTATAACTAAACCTTAAGACTTATTTATCTTGAGTATACTAATGTTGCTAATAAAGATTGTGTGAAGTTTTGTATGAAGGAAAAATTTCAGGTGTATGGAAGGAATGAGTAATGATATGAAGGATGGACTAAAGCTCAAGATTGGGGATGCCACGCGTGTCATCCCAAGAAATCTCCAAGAAGTACAAGCGTCAAAGCTTGGGGATGCCGAAGGCATCCCCTTCTTCATCAATAAAAATCCCAGGTTTCTTCCAAACACTTCATTTTTATTGTTTCATGCACAGTTGAGTTGTTCTTGGAGCGTCTTCTTTTTAGTTTTGGTTTTTGTTTGCTTGGTTTGCTTAGCTTGCTGAATAAATTGGTTGGACCCCCTCTTTCATACATTGGTTTTCAAATAGTTTGGCTTGGATTGGAAAAGAGTAGGAAAGCTCATGCTTAAGTGGTAAAGAGAGCTTGTTTTTGATTGTGGCCTATGCTTTGTCATGACATGTTTGATATTGTTTTGGCTTTATGCTTAGTATTCTTTGTTGTAGCATGACTTGTTATAAACATTTGATATTGCTTAATGTGCCTTGGATGAATCATGCGTTGTTTTAGCATATTAAAGCATAAGTATAGTGGTATTCTCCTTTGATTCTTTATTTGGGTTGACTTGGCGCATGCTCACACTATGTTATGACTATCTCAAGTCACCTTAAGCCTTTATGATCCTTTAGTTTTCAACTTGTAGTATCACTTTATGATTTGATCAATGATGTTTTGTCGCTCTGCATGATTACGACCATTATTGCTCTCTTGTTTGTCGCTCCCTTACTATTGCTAGCCTTCACCTACACTGAGTATGTTTTACTCAAGTTTCCAACTCCCTAAACCAAATATTTCCAAAGTGTCCACCATACCTACCTATTACATCATTTGCTACTTCCGTGCATATTCAATATGCCTTGTTTTCTTCCGAATAAAATGTTTGCTTGTTATGAGAAAGTTAGTTAGTAAAGCTCTCACAAACTTGATGGCACACTTTATTTTTTTGCATTCAATAAACCTGAACCATTGTGTCCTTCTTTGTTGCGTATATGCTTGCACTTTATAAGTTGAAGTTAGCAGAACCATGTATCATGGGGAACGCTTTCAACACTGCATTGGTACTTTGTACCTAGTTGATATCATGTTCTTTTGCTTATGGATCCCGGCGGTGTGAAATAAAAGTGGAACTTGTAAGATCATGGAGTTTGTATGTATGTTAGAGAAATGTCTGGCCGCTAGCCTAAGCCATGCCTAATCATGGTGGAAACTTGCAGCATAACCATAATGAGCATTCTATGAAGCATCCTCAATAAAAATCTATGCACATAGTAAATAAAAAGATTGCTGAGATGCTCATTGTCTGCTTGCCTTGTCATTTTGATTATGGGATAGCTCCTGTGTCATGTGCAAGGGGTACCCCGTTGGCGGTTCTCTATGATACGTATATACGTACAATGACAAGAGCTTACTTGTGACTGAAGTTGAGTAGCATGAGGATCGGTCTTCGTAAGTAAGGGGCATGAGACTTCGATTTATAACTTGTCAAGCATATCCTCTTAGTTGTGTCACTTCAACCTTAACCACTTAAAGATGCTTATGATAGGGGCAATGAGAGCTAAAAGCTAATGAGTACCATACTTTCAGCATTTGGAAGCCTTTCAAACTATTCAAAACCTTTTCTTTTCCTTGTTGAGTCTCCACATATTCTATGCGCACTTTCTTGAGAGCATAGTGGCCATTCTTAGTTCTATGTGCATTCTCTCAAGACTTGTTGATTGATGCATACCTTCATATTGCTTGTTTTAAACTATTTGTATCTAGTCACTCTTATAAACTTTGAAGATGTCCTATGCATTTATACTTGCTAATCTATGAGGGACAAGCTGAATGCCATTATGCTATGTTTTCTTTATGTGAAACAAACAAACGTCTTGCAAAGCATTGTTATTCATGAACCTTTTGTTTGTGCATTTTCATGTTGCATCATAGTTTCTTTGTCCTATTGTTAGAACTTTCTCTTTCATTATTATGATTGAAGTACTATGATCCCAACTTTGAATGTTTTACAAGTACTTTGGTCAAGTCTTTGATGGTGCATGTCACCTCAAAAATTATTCTTTCTTTTTGTCACTTACCTACTCGAGGACGAGCAGGAGTTAAGCTTGGGGATGTTGATACATTGCAAATGTATCTATAATTTTTGATGTACCATGCTTGGTTTTATCTCCTTTCTTGTGTTTTATCCACACTTTGGAGTACTTTTCATATGATTTCTTGGACTAACCTATTAACAAGAGCCACAGTGCCAGCTGCCTGTTTTCTGCTGTTTTTGTTTCCAGGAAAGTCAGAAAATGAATATTCTCGGAATTGGACGGGACAAAAGCCAAAGTGCATGTTTTTCCAGAAGACTCCAGGAGCCAGAATACGAGACGGAGGAGGGCCAGGGGCTGGCCACACCCCCTAGGCGCGGGCTGGGCCTAGCCGCGCTAGGGCATGGTGTGGTGGCCCCAGGCACCCCCTCGGTCTCCCTCTTCGCCTATAAGAAGCCTTCTGACCTAAAAACTCCGGGGGGGTCGACGTTTTTCCAGAAGGAGTTCCTCTCCGCCACCACCACCAGATTCCACGAATTAGCACCAGAAACTCCGTTCTAGCACCTTGCCAGGACGGGGAATTGGAGGAGATCATCGCCATCATCATCACCATCGCTTCTCCATCGACCATCCATGTTTCCCCCATCTATGAGTGAGTAATCCCCCGTTGTAGGCTATGGGGATGGTAGGTATTGGATGAGATCCTTCATGTAATGGCATCAGATTGTTAGGGCATGGTGCCTAGTATCTTTTATTAGTGCTTTATGACTTTGTTGCGACTTGTTGTGCTTAATGCTTGTCACTAGGGCCCGAGTGCCATGATTTCAGATCTGAACATGTTATTGATTCATTATGATAGTATTGTTTCTGGTCTTATCTACAAGTTATATACACACGTTTTTGTCCGGAACCTATGGCCCCGAAGTGACAGAAATCGGGATAACCGGAAGGGAATGGCTTTGTTGTGAGGATCACATGTGTTCATGGAGTGTTAATGCTTTGCTCCGGTGCTCTATTAAAAGGAGCACCTTAATTGCCAGTAGTTCCCTAGAGGCCCCGCTGCAAACGGGCTGGCAGGACAAAAGATGTTGTGCAAGTTCTCATTGCGAGCACGTATGACTATATATGGAACACATGCCTAGGATTGTCTAGTACTTGGATGCTTTATCTTATTTATCTGCAATTGCCCTATGTTCTGATTGCTATGTGAATTGTCTTGTCCATGCATTACCCGTCCATCCATCCCTATGCCTACCGCACTCGAATCCCACTGTTTACTGCTTTTGTTACTACTGTCTTTGCTTTACTACTGCTGTTACTTTACTATTCCTACTACAAATCTGTTGCTACTGATAAACTGCTGTGAGCAAGATTGTTTCCAGGTGCAGCTGAATTGACAACTCAGTTGTTAAGGCTTATAAATATTCTTTGGCTCCCCTTGTGTCGAATCAATAAATTGGGTTTCACTTCCCTCGAAAATACTGCGATACACCCCCTATACTTGTGGGTCATCAATCATCTATTTGTAATTCTACATGTTGTGTTTACGGGGATCCGATGGATATTGAGATGCTATTTCAGATTGATTATTGATTCTATCATGTCTTTGTTATTTGTGATCTTGCATGCTTTCCGTTGTTAGTAGCTATCTTGGACAAGTAGATGCTAGCAACTCCAAGAGTTAGTATTTATGGTCGATAGTGGGTTCATGCCTCTGGTAATCTGGGGAAGTGACAGAAATCTCTAAGGTACTAGATGTGTTGTTGCTACTAGGGAGAAAACAACAATCCTTTGTTCCTAGAACAATCGTATTGTTTACTTTACACACTTTGCTTAATGCAATTATCTATTGCTTGCAACTTAATACTGGAGGAGGTTCGGATGATAACCTGAAGGTGGATTATTAGTCATAGATGCAGTTGGATGGCGGTCTATGTATAATGTTGTAATGCCCAATCGAATCTCAAAGGAGTCAAGATGATTAGTTTATGCTTGTAAGCTTTCTCGATGTTTGTCAATTGCCCCGCTGTAATTTGTTCACCCAACATGTTATCTATCTTAAGGAGAGCCACTCTAGTGAACTATGGACCCCAGTCCTTTCTTTTATATCAATCTACAATCAACTGTATACTTCTTTGTGTTTACTTTCTGCAAACTATTACTTTCTTCCACTCGATACGTTTAATCCCTTGTTTTTAGCAAAATCGGTGAGATTGACAACCTCATCGCAAGTTGGGGACAGAGTTTTGTGGTTGTGTTGTGCAGGTCTCCACGTTGCTGCTGGCACCGGTAGTGCGCCCTGCCAAAGTTTAGCTAGCTACACCTTTGGGGTGTTTCCTTGCTCCTACTGGATTGATAACCTTGGTTTCATAACTGAGGGAAACTTACTGTTGTGTTCATCATACCTTCCTCTTGGGGTTCCCCAACGAGCTCGTTAGTACACGAGTCAGCAAGTATTTTTCTAGCGCCGTTGCCGGGGAGTCAAGGACATCTTCACAAGGGGAGTCCCTCATAACCAATCTCTTTACTTTGTTATTTTTGTTTTGCTTAGTTTACTTTTGTTTTGTTTGCTTGTTTTTTTATCAAAAACACACAAAAAAATTAGTTTTACTAGTTTGCTTTCTTTATTAAAAACACAAAAAAATGACTACCCTTGAAAACACTAAGTTGTGTGACTTCACTAGCACCAACAACAAGGATTTTATGAGCACACCTATTGCTCCACCTGTTCCTGAAGCTACTTTCTTTGAGATAAAACCTGCTTTACTCAATCTTGTTATGAGAGAACAATTTTCTGGTATTGGTAATGAAGATGCTGCTGCACATTTAAATAACTTTGTTGAACTTTATGAGATGCAAAAGCATAAGGATATAGATGGAGATATTATTAAGCTTAAATTGTTTCCTTTCTCTTTGAGAGGAAAAGCTAAAGAATGGTTGAATTCCCTAACTAGGAATAGTATTGATTCTTGGACTAAATGCAAAGATGCTTTCATTGGAAAATACTATCCTCCTGCTAATATTATATCTATGAGAAGTGAAATAATGAAGTTTAAACAATCTGATAATGAACATGTTGCTCAAGCTTGGGAAAGAATGAAATCTTTGGTAAAGAATTGTCCCACTCATGGACTGACTGCTTGGATGATTATCCAAACCTTTTATGCAGGATTGAACTATTCTTCAAGAAATCTATTGGATTCTTCTGCTGGAGGTACCTTTATGACCATTACTTTGGGAGCTGCAACAAAGCTTCTAGATAATATGATGGTTAACTACTCTGAATGGCATACTGAAAGAGCTCCACAAGGTAAGAAGGTAATTTCTGTTGAAGAAACCTCCTCCTTGAGTGATAAAATTGATATTATTATGTCTATGCTTGTTAATGGGAAAGCTCATATTGATCCAAATAATGTTCCCTTAGCCTCTTTGGTTGCTCAAGAAGAGCAAGTTGATGTGAACTTTAGAAGAAATAATAATTTTAGCAATAATGCTTATGGTAACAACAATTATAAAACATTTCCTCCCAACAATGGTAATGCTTATGGAAATTCCTACAACAACAATAGGAGTGCTCCCTCTGAACTTGAAGTTATGCTTAAGGACTTTATTAGTAAACAAACTGCTTTCAATAAAACTATTGAGGAAAAACTCTCTAATGCTGAAAGAAATATTGCATCACTGGCTGAAGCTCAATCTTCTTTGAATAAAATGGCTGCTAAACCTGAGACTAATGATAATCGCTTTGCAACTACTAATGCCATACAAGTAAGAATTGATGAAAATGTTAGACTATTAGCTGAATTGCATGCTAAGTGGGAAAGAGAAGATGAAATTGCTAGAAACATTAGTGTTTCTACTATCACTACCACCAGTGTTGAGGATAGTAATAGCTCTACTACTTTAGATGATAATTATGATTTTGATCTTGATGGTTGCAATATATCTGAAGTTATTAAGTTCCTACAAAAGCTTGCTAAAAGTCCTAATGCTAGTGCTATGAACATGGCCTTTACAAAATACATTACTGATGCTCTCATAAAGATTAAAGAAGAAAAGATGAAACATAAAGCTTCTATTCTTATAAAACAAGAAGATGGTTGGGAACCCATCATCAATATGAAAGTGAATGATTTTGATTTCAAAGCCTTACGTCACTTTGATAGTAGTGTTTCTATTATGCCTAGAAGGATTTATGATATGCTTGATTTGCCACCACTTGAAGATTGTTATTTGAATGTCCCACTTGATGATAATGCTAAAAAAACTCATGGTGAGTATTAATGATGTCCTTATTATGGTTAACAATGCCTATGTCCCCGTTGATTTCTATGTTTTGGATGTTGAATGCAATGCTTCTTGTCCTATCACTCTAGGAAGACCCTTTGTTAGAACAGTTGGTGCCATTATTGATATGAAAGAAGGCACCATTAAATATCAACTTCCACTCAAGAAAGGTATAGAACACTTTCCTAAGAAGAGAGAGAAGATTTCTTTTGCCTCTCCTATGAAAACAAAATTTGGTTTTAATGCTTCTTCATTTGAGAACACTTGATTCTTTTTCTTGCTTCTTATGCCTAACTTAAAGGCGTTAAAGAAAAGTACTTATTGGGAGATAACCCAAAAGTTTTAGATGAGTCTTGGAAGTTATTAATTCAGTAATAACCGCTCCTTATCCTTTTTATTTGCTTTTTGTGCCAAGAGTAACCTCTAATGAGAGAGAAGTAATGATTGGGAAAGTTGCTGTCCCAAAACAGATTTCTTTGCTTCACCGTAAAAATTCGTGTAAAAGTTCTGTACGTCCTTTTAAGGCGTGAATATTTGTGCTTCTGCCCCAGGTTGTTATCTAACTTTCATTAGTTCAACACTTTTTGATTTGAGGAACATAAGGTCTTCGAAAAAATTCGTCTTGACCTGCTGGTCTGTTTTGACAGATTTCTGCCATTTTCTGTATTTGCATCTTGTTGGTTCCTTTTTGAGTTCTTTTGGGGAATTGAGCTTTTTGAGGGAAGTGCTACAGTAGGTAGTGTTATAATGGAAGTTTTATTGGTGTTAGAACTGAACCTAAAAGACCTATTATCTTGAGTGCACTAATGTTGCTAATAAAGATTGTGTGAAGTTTTGTATGAAGGAAAAATTTCAGGTGTATGGAAGGAATGAGTAATGAGATGAAGAATGGACTAAAGCTCAAGCTTGGGGATGCCACGCGTGTCACCCCAAGAAATATCAAAGAAGTACAAGCGTCAAATCTTGGGGATGCCCAAGGCACCCCCTCTTCATCAATAAAAATTTCAGGTTTCTTCCAAACGCTTCATTTTTATTGTTTCATGCACTGTTGTGTTGTTCTTGGAGCGTCTTATTTTTCATTTTTGTTTTGGTTTTTAGTTTTCTTGGTTTGCTTAGTTTTCTGAATAAATTGGTTGGACCCCCTCTTTCATACATTGGTTTTCAAATAGTTTGGTTTGGATTGGAAAAGAGTAGGAAAGTTCATGCTTAAGTGGTAAAGAGAGCTTGTTTTTGACTGTGGCCTATGCTTTGTCATGCCATGCTTGATATTGTTTTGGCTTTATGCTTACTATTATTTGTTGTAGCATGACTTGTTATAAACAATTGAGATTGTTTAATGTGCCTTTGAAGAATCATGCGTTGTTTTAGCATATTAAAGCATAGTATTGTGGTATTCTCCTTTGATGATTTATTTGGGTTGACTTGGCACATGCTTACACCATGTTATGACTATCCAAAGTCACCATATCCTTTATCATCCTTTAGTTTTCAACTTGTAGTATCACTTTATGCTTTTATTAATGATGTTTGTCACTCCTAGTCTTTTGCTAGCCTCCACAACCAAGTATGAGTTCCACTCATGCATCCAACTCCTAAAACCAAGTTATTCCAAAGAGTCCACCATATCTACCTACTAGCATATGCTATTCCAAGTATATTCATGTTTTTGTCTACCTTCCAAATTAAACTTGTTATGAGAAAACTAGTGATTAAAGATCTCACGAACTTGATGGCACACTTTACTTTCTTGAATTTAATAAACTTGAACCATTGTGTCCATGTTTGTTGCGTATATGCTTGCACTTTATAAGTTGAAATTAGCAGAACCATGTATCATGGGGAACGCTTTCAACATTGCACCTGTACTTTGTACCCCGTTGATATCATGTTCTTTTGCTTATGGATCTCGGTGGTGTGAAATAAAAGGGGAACTTGTAAGATCATGGAGTTTGTATTTGTGTTAGAGAAACACATGGGCCGCTAGCCTAAGCCATGCCTAATCATGGTGGAAACTTACAGCATAACCATAATGAGCACTCTATGAAGCATCCTCAATAAAAACCTATGCAAATAGCAAATAAAAAGATCATTGAGATGCTCATTGTCTGCTTGCCTTGCCATTTTGATTATGGGATAACTACTGTATCATGTGCAAGGGGTACCCCATTGGCGGTTCTCTATGATACATATGTACTTACAATGACAAGAGCTTACTTGTGACTAAATTTGAGTAGCATGAGGTTCGGTCTTCGTATGTAAGGGGCATGAGATTTCGGTTTATAACTTGTCAAGCATATCCTCTTAGTTGTGTCACTTTAACCTTAATCACCCTCAAGATGCTTATGATAGGGGCAATGAGAGCTGAAAGCTATTAAGTACCATAATTTTTGTAAGCTCTTTATGAGACTTGAATCCCTACTTCCTTCTATGAAGGCCTTTCTTTTACTTTTATGTTGAGTCTCCACCTTCTATCTTTATGCACCTACTTTGAGAGCACAGTGGCCATTCTTAGTTCTATGTGCATTGTCCCAAGACTTGTTGATTGATGCATAGCTTTGATATAGCTTGTTTTAAACTATTTGTATCTAGTCACTCTTATAAACTTTGAAGGTGTCCTATGCATTTATGTTTGCTACTCTATGAGGGACAAGCTGAATGCCACTATGCTATGTTTTCTTTATGTGAAACAAACAAACGTCTTGCAAAGCATTGTTATTCATGAATCTTTTGTTTGTGCATTTTCATGTTGCAACATAGTTTTTTGTCTTATTGCTAGAACTTTGTCTTTCATGTTATGATTGAAGTACTATGATCCCAGCTTTGAATGTTTTACAAATACTTTGATCAAGTTTATGATGGTGCATGTCACCTCAAAAATTATTCTTTCTTTTTATCACTTACCTACTCGAGGACGAGCATGAGTTAAGCTTGGGGATGTTGATACGTTGCAAACGTATCCATAATTTTTGATGTTCCATGCTTGGTTTTATCTACTTTCTTATGTTTTGTCCACACGTTGGAGTGCTTTTCATATGATTTCTTGGACTAACCTATTAACAAGAGCCACAGTGCCAGTTGCCTGTTTTCTGCTGTTTTTGGTTCCAGGAAAGTCAGAAAATGAATATTCTCGGAATTGGACGGGACAAAAGCCAAAGTCAGTTTTTCACCGAGCGACACGTGGAGCCAGAATACGAGACGGAGAGGGGCCGGGGCCCGACCATACTACCTGGCCGTGCGGCCAGGCCTGGCCCGTGGTAGGGGGTGGTCTGGCCGCCCCACGCACCCCCTCGGCCTCTCCTTCCGCCTATAAGTTGCCTCTGATACGGAAACCTAGGTACCCGATCAAAAATCCACGAAAGAGTCTGTAGCCGCTGTCATCTCCATCCCTAGATCGGGAGGGATCTGAAGCTCTTCCCGGCACCCTGCCGGAGAGGGGAATTCACCATGGAGGCCTTCTTCATCATCATGCAAGCCTCCGGTGTGATGCGTAAGTAGTTCATCTCTGGACTACGGGTCCATGTAGTAGCTAGATGGCTAGTTCTCCTCCTTTGTGCTATCATGTTTAGATCTTGTTTTCTCCGTTCATGATCACGATCATCTATTTGTAATTCTGCATGTTGTGTTTGCAGGGATTCGATGGATATTGAGATGCTATTTCAGATTGATTATTGATTCTATCATGTCTTTGTTATTTGTGATCTTGCATGCTTTCCGTTGTTAGTAGCTATCTTGGCCAAGTAGATGCTAGCAACTCCAAGAGTTAGTATTTATGCTCGATAGTGGGTTCATGCCTCTGGTAATCTAGGGAAGTGACAGAAATCTCTAAGGTAATAGATGTGTTGTTGCTACTAGGGAGAAAACAACAATCCTTTGTTCATAGAACAATCGTATTGTTTACTTTACACGCAATTCGTAATGCAATTATCCGTTGCTTGCAACTTAATACTGGAGGGGGTTCGGATGATAACCTGAAGGTGGATTATTAGTCATAGATGCAGTTGGATGGCGGTCTATGTATAATGTTGTAATGCCCAATCGAATCTCAAAGGAGTCAAGATGATTAGTGTATGCTTGTATGCTTTCTCGATGTTTGTCAATTGCCCCGCTGTAATTTGTTCACCCAACATGTTATATATCTTAAGGAGAGCCATCTCTAGTGAACTATGGACCTTGGTCCTTTCTGTTACTATCAATCTACAATGAACTGTTTACTACTTTGTGTTTACTTTCTACAAACTATTACTTTCTTCCACTCGATACGTTTAATCCTTTGTTTTCAGCAAAATCAATGATATTGACAACCTCATCGCAAGTTGGGGACAGAGTTCTGTGGTTGTGTTGTGCAGGTCTCCACGTTGCTGCTGGCACCGGTAGTGCGCCCTACCAAAGTTCAGCTAGCTACAGCTTTGGGGTGTTTCCTTGCTCCTACTGGATTGATAACCTTGGTTTCATAACTGAGGGAAACTTACTGCTGTGCTCATCATACCTTCCGTTGGGGTTCCCCAACGAGCTCGTTAGTACACGAGTCAGCACCCTCCGCCGCCTTGGCCCTCACCCCTTCCCCACAAAACAGACGCGCTGATGGCCGCTCCTCATCACCACCATGCGCGAAGAAGCTTTCCCTACCGGTCGGTCTTCTTGAGACGCACCGGTGGACACGTCAATCCCACGGGTGTCCTTCAATCTATAGCTCTATCTGGTTAGCATTTTATTGCCCTTTCACCCTGATGGCTCAAGATATCTCGAGCTCGTTGGGAAACCCAAGATGAAGGTATGATGAGCACAACAACAAGTTTCCGTCAGTTATGAAACCAAGGTTATCAAACCAGTAGGAGCAAGGAAACAACCCCAAGGTGTTGCTACCAACTTGGAATCCTGCACAACACAACCACAGAACTTTGCCCCAACTTACAGAAAATAATTCTATAGGACCTAGTCCACAGGTGGACCAATTTGCCTGATTGACACGTGGCAATTTAGATCTAGAAAATAGTTTCTAATCCTATTTTTTTTACTGTTTTGGACACATGTCATTTGCGGAAATTGGTCCACGCCTCCAAATCCGTGGACCAGGTCCCATAGAATTATTTTCCCCAACTTACAGTGAGGTTGTCAATCTCACCGGTTTTGCTGAAAACAAAGGATTAAAGGTATAGTGTGGAAGATAGTAGTTGCTTGCAGAAAGTAAATAGTAAATAATAGATAGTATATCAATGGTAAACGAATGGACCGAGGTCCATAGTTCACTAGAGGTGATTCTCCTTAAGATAAATAGCATGTTGGGTGAACAAATTACAGCGGGGCAATTGACAGATTTGAGAAAGCATATAATGCATATACTAGACATCTTGACTCCTATGAGATTTGATTGGGCATTACAACATTATACATAGACCGTAATCCAACTGCATCTATGACTAATAATCCACCTTCAGGTTATCATCCGAACTTCCTCCAGTATTAAGTTGCAAGCAATAGATAATTGCATTAAGCAAAGTGTGTAAAGTAAACAATACGATTGTCCCATGGACAAAGGATTGTTGTTTTCTCCCTAGTAGCAACAACACATCTACAACCTTAGAGATTCCTGTCACTTCCCTAGATTACTAGAGGCATGAACCCACTATCGAGCATAAATACTCCCTCTTGGAGTTGCAAGCATCTACTTGGCCAAGATAGTTACTAACAACGGAAAGCATGCAAGATCACAAATAACATAGACATGATAGAATCAATAATCAATCTGAAATAGCATCTCAATATCCATCGGATCCCCACAAACACAACATGTAAGATTATAAATAGATGATCTTGATCATGAACGGAGCTCACAATATCTAAACATGATAGCACAAAGGAGGAGAACAAACCATCTAGCTACTACATGGACCCATAGTCCAAGGATGAACTACTCACGCATCACATCGGAGGCAGTCATGGTGATGAAGAAGGCCTCCAGGGTGATCTCTCCCCTCCGACAGGGTGCCGGGAAGAGCTTCGGATCCCCCCGATCTAGGGATGGAGATGGGAACAGCTACAGACTCTTCCGTGGATTTCTGATTGGGTCTTTGATCGGGTACTTAGGGTTTTCATCCCGGGAGACTTTTATAGGCAAAGGGGCACGGTCGGTGGAGCACTAGGGGGCCCATACCCCCTGGTGGAGCGCCCCCTAGGCCGCGCCGCCACCAGGTGTGGCCGCCCTGGTGTGCCACTTCGTCTCCCCTCCGGACTCCGTGTTGCTTCGGGTAAAATATTGACTTTGGCTTTTGTCCCGTCCAATTCCGAGAATATTTCCTTACTAGCTTTTCTGAAACCAAAAACAATAGAAAACAGGCAACTAACACCGTGGCATCTTGTTAATAGGTTAGTTCTAGAAAATGTATAAAAATACCTCAAAGTGTGAACAAAACATAAGAAAGTGGATATAAAACAAGCATGGAACGTCAAAAATTATAGATACGTTTACAATGTATCAAGCATCCCCAAGCTTAACTCTTGCTCGTCCTCGAGTAGGTAAGTGATAAAAAACAATAATTTTTGAGGTGACATGCACCATCACAATCTTGATCAAGGTATTTGTAAAACATTGATAGATGGGATCATAGTACTCTAACATAGACATGAAAGATATAGTTCTAACAATAAGACATAGCAACTATGTTGTAACATGAAAAGGTACAAACAAAAGATCATGAATAACAATGCTTTGAAAGACGTTTGTTTGTTTCACATATAGAAAACATAATAAGAATGGTATTCAGCTTGTCCCTCATGGTATCAACTGAACATAATAAGAATGGTATCCATAAACAAAAGAACATGATATCAACTGAATAAAGTGCAATGTTGAAAGCGCTCCCCATGGTAACATGGTTCCGCTAATTCACAACTTATAAAGTCCAGGCATATACGCAACATAGATGGAAACAATGGTTCAAGTTTATTAAGTGCAAGAAAGTAAAGTGTGCCATCAAGTTTGTGAGAGCTTTAATCACTAATTTTCACATAACAAGTTTAATTCGGAAGGTAGATAAAAACATGAATATAATTGGAATAGCAACAATGCTAGTAGGTAGGTATGGTGGACTCTTTGGAATAACTTGGTTTTATTTGGGGTTAGATGCATGAGTGAAACTCATACTTGGTACATGTGGAGGCTAGCAAAAGACTGGGAGTGACCAACTAAGAGAGCAATAATGGCCATAATCATGCAAAGCGACAAAACATTATTAATTAAAGCATAAAGTGATATTACAAGTCGAAAACTAAATGATCATAGAGGCTATGGTGACTGGTATAGTCTTAACATGGTGTAAGCATGCGCCAAGTCAACCCAAATAAAGCATCAAAGGAGAATACCACAATATTATGCTTTTGTATGCTAAAATAATGCATGATTCTTTCAAGGCACATTAAGCAATCTCAATTGTTTGTAACAAGTCATGCTATAGCAATAATGACTAATCATAAAGTCAAAGCAATATCAAACATGACATGATAAAGTCCAGGCCACAATCAAAACAAGCTCCTTTTGTACCACTTATAAGCATGAAACTTCGTACTCTGTTCCAACACAAATCAACGTATTTGAAACTATGTACGAATGCGGGGGTCTAACCAATTTATTTAAGAAAACCAAAAAAAACAAAACAAAATAAAGACGCTCCAAGAACAACACAATTGTGCATGAAACAATAAAAATGAAGTGTTTGGAAGGAAACCTGAGATTTTTACTGATGAAGAAAGGGATGCCTTGGGAATCCCCAAGCTTTGATGCTTATACTTCTTAAATATTTCTTGAGGTGACACGTGTGGCATTCCCAAGCTTGAGCTTTTGTCCATACTTTATCTTATCACATTATTCTTCCCTACACTTTAAAATTTCCTTCATACAAAACTTCACACAATCTTCATTAGCAATATTAGTGTACTCAAGATAATAAGTCTTTGGGTTTAGTTTAAACACAAGTAAAACTTCCATTAAAACACAAGCCACTATAGGAATTCCTTTTATAAGTTCAAGTAATTGGCAAGAACTCAAAGAGAAAGAGATTAAGAGGCACATGCAAATAATGGCAGAAATCTATCAAAACAGACCAGCAGGTTAAAACCGATTTTTTAGAAGACCTTATGTTGCTCAAATCAAAAAGTGTTAAAATAAAGAATGTTAGATAACAACCTGGGGCAGAAGCACAAAAAATTATAGTTCAATCCGGCCTATAGAGATTTTTCACGATTTTTTACAGTAAAGCACAAAAGTCTGATTCGGGATAGCAACTTTTCCAAGTCTTACTTCTCTCTCATTAGAGGTTATTCTTGGCACAAAAACCACACAAAAAGGATAAGGAGAGGTTATTACTGTGGTAATAACTTCCAAGACTCAACAAAACAAAAACTTACTGAATAAAATTTGGGTTATCTTCCAATAGTGCTTTTCTTTAACGCCTTTGACCTAGGCATAGGAAGCAAGATTTAAGTATTCTCAAATGAAGGAGCATTAAGATCAATACCAGAAATATCTTCAACAAGGCAAGGTATCTCATCCAAATAAGTTCTATAGGATCCTCTCTCAATAATCTTGGGTTCACTATTTTCATCAAACGGGTTTTTAGGAACAATCCAATCAATATTCTTTTCTAAGGCTTCATGCATTCCTACAAGTTTAAAAGGTATTGGTATTTTAATTTCTTCTACCTTGGGTTTGGTTCTGTCCTTCTATTCTAATGTACCAATAACATCTACACATGATCCTAGCATATTAAAATGATCAAAGACTTTTCTAGCTTCCTTAACAACATCATAGAATTCTTTAAGCAAAGTTTCTAGAATGAAATATATCTTTTTAGTATCCTTAATATATTTAAGTTTAAGAAACATTACTTGCATCATGGGGTTAAGGTTAACAAACCTAGCCTCCAACATGTGAACTAAAGAAGCTGCAGCAATTTCATAATTTGGAGCAAGTTCTGCTAAGGATCTATCCTCAATATCCTCATGCTTGCTAACATGATTAAAGAATTCTTAAATATTATCTTTACCAATTATGGAGCCACTACCTATTCAAAGGTCTTTCAGGGTGAACTTAGGGATCAACATGGTGAGCTAAGAACGAGGTGACAACTACAGAAAGAACTATTTTTTTGTGTTTTTGATATAAAGAAGCAAGCAAACAAAGCAAAAAATAAACTAAGCAAAACAAAAAACAAAGTAAAGAGATTGGTTATGAGGGACTCCCCTTGTGAAGCTGTCCTTAACTCCCCGGCAACAGCGCCAGAAAAAGGCTTAATGGCTCAAGATATCTCGAGCTCGTTGGGAACCCCAAGAGGAAGGTATGATGAGCACAACAACAAGTTTCCCATAGTTATGAAACCAAGGTTATCAAACTAGTAGGAGCAAGGAAACAACCCCAAGGTGTTGCTACCAACTTGGAATCCTGCACACCACAACCACAGAACTTTGCCCCAACTTACAGTGAGGTTGTCAATCTCACCGGTTTTGCTGAAAACAAAGGATTAACCATATAGTGTGGAAGATAGTAATTGCTTGTAGAAAGTAAACAGTAAACAGTTGTAACACCCTCAAATCAGCCCTATGCAAGTTTTAGCGCTTCCCGCCAAACCCGCATAGAAACGATTCAAGGACGCCCACCAGGCACTTTCGTGCGGGTGGAAAACAAAGTAATAACATTACACAACAGTCCTCGATGGGACCCACAGAACAGATATATATACAACAGCGACTCAATGAGTCAAGAATATGGATATAATATACAAAGATCCAAATCACCTTGAAAATGATAGAGCGTCCGACTACGGACAGGATGCAAATGGGGCTAAGAGCCCTGAAGAATAACCAATGGCGTCCATAACCCTGCCCAGGCCAAGCCGGAAGGGTAACCCTGCTAACGACGGCGATCTCAAACCTGCTAAAACAAAAGGGGTGCCGACAAAGGGCAAGGGAAAAAGAGGAGCGTCAGTACTGAGGCTAGTACACGGCGAGGCTAGAATTCAGCGGCTCTCGCCTACATAGGTATGGTAGGCTGAAGCGGCAGCACAGCAGCACTAAACAACCTATAGAGACTCGATACAACTGGCGGTTATCGGAGAGGGATAAGAAAGACCTATTCGAATCCAACCTGAAGCTAACTCCAAACAAACCCGTCCTGGTATTTCCCCCTCGAGACCAAACGAGGAAGTTGGACCAAGGAACTCAGACCGTTGGCAATTTTACTCATTCCGTTATAGTTGCAGCAATTACTAATCAGATTTGGATAGCAAGAGTCATCCCGATAGCATAAGTAGTGGGCAATTTTAATCACCATTCCGTTGTAGTTGGAACATTTACTAGTCAGATAAAATTGTCCCGAGGAATCCCCAAAACCCAGCAGTTGTTGGCACTTTTATCACATTCCATTGGAGTTGCAATACTTACTAGGCATATATAACAAACAACCCAGATCCACCAGTTGTTGGCATTTTTAATATCCATTCCATTATAGTTGAAGCTGAATTACTAATCACATATTAAGTCAAATTTATAGCACTACTTTAGTTATGCTTGTCTATGATCGAGATACTGTGCTCCAAGTCATCCATAACCGCGGACACGGCTTTCAGAAAGTTTTACCCTGCAGGGGTGCACAAATAGCAACACACACTCGATCAACCTCGGAAAAACCAACTCAAAACCCAACGAGGCTTTCATGACAAAGCAATCACAGGATTCAGAAATATTTCAGGGGGCCACCCCACTAAGCTACCCGCAACGAAGTTGGCCGGCTCCGGAACGGACCCAGGGTTTGCGTCAATGGCTGTAAACAACTGGGAACCCGAAAGTGTGACTGGGCTTGTCGATACCGCGAAAACACTCCGCGATCCTAAACAGTACAGGTGCTCCACGCACAATCGTAAATAAAGCAGTAAAGCATGGCATAAGTACAAGATAGTAATAAAGCCCCAAACTACTTTGTGGCCCCAAGAAATAGAAATGAATCAAGCTCTGGCTCAGGGGGGTCCATAAGGCCTCCCGAATGTGGATAGTGCGAAAAATCAAGGAACAGGTATCAAGTACTCGAGGTGCTACGGGACACAAGTGGGCGTGGAAGAACCAAATAACATCTATTTCCCACCGATGCCTCTGCATTAGTTATATCTAGCATTTTTAATGGTTGTAATTAAAGTCATGATCATCTCCACCAATAAGCATCTCCACCAATAAGCATCTGCCAGCATTTCAACAACTGTGGTACTCAACAACACAAGATCACACCTGAGCAAGCAACTACGACTCGCAAGGCCAGCTATCTACCAAACAACATATATTAGGAGGTGTCCATGGCAATATAGAGGCTGCACGGGATATAACTGGTGTACGGAAACTAAAGCATCGCGACACGGATAGCAATAGATCAACAGGAGGAAATAAAGACTATAAATGCAAAATAGGTAGAAGGGGGAGAGATGCTCGCCTGGGAAACAGAGCCGAAGGTTCATTATCCAGAGAACTTGTCGGTACTCGCATCAACTCATCGGCCTAATCCGCGAAGAAGCAAACACTAGAACAAACAACGGATGCAATATTTAATACTACGCAAAAGATCCGGCATGATTATGATATGCATGCGAGATGAACAATTTAATATGCGACAGTCGATAATGTCATATTATAAAAATAATGGGGGTCTCGGATAGGGAATCACATTAGGGTTCGGCGAACTTGGGCTCCGAGGGGTTCGGGGTTCGACGGGGGTGGAAACGGCTCGACGGGATCGGTCTCGGACAACGGAAGTAGATCTTGTCGCGTCCGGGAAGAAGGACTTGGTTTGGCGTCGGGGCGCATCGGATCCGCCCTGGTCGGTGTTGATCTTGCCGTCGCGAAGTTCTTGTCGGGTCCGCATACCGGGTCGGTCTTGGCATTCGGGGTGAAGAACTTGGCGTCCTCGAGGAAGTACTTGGCGTAGCCGTGTCGATGACCTTGGCGTCCGGGATCTCGGGCATCGGCTCCGGGAAGAAGTACTTGTCGCATCTGTGACCTTCGGGTCAAAGAACTTGGCACGCCCGGGTTCGGTCTTCGGGTCCGTGTCGATGCGCTATGCGTCCCGTGTTGGAGATCATGGTATTCCGGCTTCGGTTGTTGACGATGTACTTGGTTTGGCGTTGATGCGTCTTCGGGTCCGTGGGTTGTCTTGTGCGCTTGTGTCGGTATTAATAGAGATCTTCTCGTCCTCGGCACGGTTCTCGGCAGCGTACTCCAGGTGGCACCACATCACTACGTATACCACTAGCTCACCACAAAATGCAACACACAGCACCAGAGCGGAATCGACGGCAGGCCGGGTAAGCAACGGTGCACAGGGTCGGCGACGGACGCGCGAAGACGGGTCTACAGAGAAAGCTCGAGGATGACGAGGACCTCGACGGAGGCGGGTCGAGCTGTGGCGAGGCGCAGCAGGACATGGACACGACAAAGAGCCTAGGGGAGGTCGGCCGGAAGAGCCCTGCAGCGCGGAGGGTCGACGTTGGGGTCTGACAGCGGGGCGACGAGGAGCTTGCGAGGAGGCGCCGAGGTAGGCGAGGCGGCGGCCGGCTCGGGGTAGAGAGGACACGGCACGGCGAGGGCCTGCAGGGGCCGCCGGTGAGCGGGGTCGGTCAGACACGGCACTGAAGAGAGGGAGCTCGAGAGAGGCCGCGACGGTCGGAGGCGGGCGACCAGAGGCGAAGCAGGGGCGGCGACCGGAGTAGACGGGGCCCGCATCGACGGGGCAGGCCTGGCGTAGTCCTGGTAGAGAGGGTCGACATGGGAGGAGCGCCGACCGTGGCGCACTTGGAGGTCGAGGACGGCAGAGCTCTGGCGAGGCGCGGCCAGCGGCGGCAGGCTCGAGGTCGGGGCGAGGTCGGCCGGCTCGGGGTCGGAGCAGGGGAGGCGTCAACGAGGAGCTTGCGGCCGCGGATGCGACGGCGGGGCGAGCTCGAGCAGCGGGAGGAGGGGAGAGGGGCGGCGAGGCGTGCGGTGGAGGGCGGCAACGCTGTACGCGGGGCAGCAGAGGAGGGGATCGCGAGGGTGACGGCCACGGGATCATGTGTGGGGGCTGGATCCCGTGCACGTGTGCGCTGTGGCCGCGTGGGTGGGGCTGGGAGCGTGGTAGGTGGGGCGAGCGGCAGGTGCGTGGGGCGGGGCGTGGGGCACTGGGGAGTGGGCCAGGCGGGGGGTTGGGCGTGCACAGGTGGGTGCGATGTGTGGCGTGCGTGCTCTGTGTGTGTTGTGTGTGTGGGGGTTGGTGGGGAGTTGGGGTGAGGTGGCGACCGGCAATTGGTGGGAGTGAGGTGGCTGGGGGCTGGGTAGAGAATAGGGGTAGTGTATTTGGTAGAAAAAGGTTGGGTGTTAGACAGATAGGGTTTTAATTTGGAGGTGGTCGGCTAGGCTTTCGGGCCTGGCTGGCTGCCTCCCAAAAATAATTTAAATGTTCTATTGTTTAAAACGGGGCTTTTGAAATCCGTTGGTAGACAAAACAAAATATTCCGGAGACCCGGGTTTTGATTTGAGTTAAAGATGGGGCGTTTAGAAAACAAAAACAGACATTCGAAAATAGTTTTATGCAAGCAACTGCCAGATGACATGACGATGCTCAAATGCAAGGTGGCATGACGACATGAGCATGCAGTCATGATGATGCAATGCACGAAAACAACGCGATTTTCTAGTAGTGGTTTTTGCGGGGTGCCACAATAGTAAATAGTAGATAGTATACCAATGGTAAAAGAATGGACCAGGGTCCGTAGTTCACTAGTGGTGATTCTCCTGAAGATAGATAGCATATTGGGTGAACAAATTATAGCGGGGAAATTGACATATTTGAGAAAGCATACAATGCATATACTAGACATCTTGACTCCTATGAGATTTGATTGGGCATTACAACATTATACATAGACCGTAATCCAACTGCATCTATGACTAATAATCCACCTTCAGGTTATCATCCGAACCCCCTCTAGTATTAAGTTGCAAGCAACAGATAATTACATTAATCAAAGTGTGTAGAGTAAACAATACGATTCTCCCATGGACAAATGATTGCTGTTTTCTCCCTAGTAGCAACAACACGTCTACAACCTTAGAGATTCCTGTTACTTCCCCAGATTACTAGAGGCATGAACCCACTATCGAGCATAAATACCCCCTCTTGGAGTTGCAAGCATCTACTTGGCCAAGATAGTTACTAACAACAGAAAGCATGCAAGATCACAAATAACATAGACATGATAGAATCAATAATCAATCTGAAATAGCATCTCAATATCCATCGGATCCCCACAAACACAACATGTAAGATTATAAATAGATGATCTTGATCATGAACGGAGCTCACAAGATCTAAACATGATAGCACAAAGGAGGAGAACAAACCATCTAGCTACTACATGGACCCATAGTCCAAGGATGAACTACTCACGCATCACATCGGAGACAGTCATGGTGATGAAGAAGGCCTCCAGGGTGATCTCTTCCCTCCGGCAGGGTTCCGGGAAGAGCTTCGGATCCCTCGATCTAGGGATGGAGATGGCGGCGGCTACAAACTCTTTCATGGATTTCTGATTGGGTCTTTGATCGGGTACTTAGGGTTTTTGTCCCGGGGGGCTTTTATAGGCGAAGGGGCAAGGTCGGTGGAGCACCAGGGACCCCACACCCCTGGTGGCACACCCCTAGGCCGAGCCGCCACCAGGTGTGGCCACCCTGGTGTGCCACTTCGTCTCCCCTCCGGACTCCGTGTTGCTTCGGGTAAAATATTGACTTTGGCTTTTATCCCGTCCAATTTCGAGAATATTTCCTTACCTAGCTTTTCTGAAACCAAAAACAACAAAAAATAGGCAACTGGTATTATGGCATCTTGTTAATAGGTTAGTTCTAGAAAATGTATAAAAATACCTCAAAGTGTGAACAAAACATGAGAAAGTAGATATAAAAGAAGCACGAAACATCAAAAGTTATAGATACGTTTATGACGTATCACACCCAATCTGCCTCCTCAAATACATAGTTTAATTTGTCCTCAATCTGCATGGTGATAGTTTATTCTGCGTTGGATCTCTGTTCCTAAATACATTCGGTGATTTTTGCTGACAATATGTTTGCTGAAATGCATAGGTATATATAGTTTTTATACTCCATCTATATGTTTCCTACTTTTTTTTAATAATAACCAACCTTGTATGTCATAATTAAATAGATGTGCAAATTTTAGATAAAGATTGCTCCATTAGGCAGCACTAAACGTATCCTTGGTGTTCTACGATTTATGTGATTTGTTAGAGTTTATTGTGACAACTCAAAAGTACATTGCCCCTCACGGTTGTGTGCGAATCGTAGGGTGCTGCATCAAAGTATAGTGGAAGACCATATTTTTACATTTGAGATGCTAAGCACATATGTTAGATGGGTATTTATGGTGAACCATATGATCCTCTGTAACATCCCATATTTTACAATTTCATATGTTACTAGAAGCATGCATCATATCATATGCATCATAGCATTACACAATAAAGTTGCATCAAATACTTTCCCTAAACCCTATGGTCATGTAAATACAAGAAGGGGTTATATTAAACCTCACCTTATAATCCTTGCAAAAGTGTTATTTCATAGTCCTATATTAATATCCTCCTTTTTACAAATTTTTAGAGACCAATTTCATTAAATTTGGAGTTCAAATGCAAAAGTTATTAAACAAATTGTAAAATAGAAAAGAAAAGGGAAAAATACAAAAAAGGGGGAACTAACCTAGGCGGGCTGGCCGAGCCAGCCCGTGTTTTACCTGCCATCCATGCTTGCAGAGCAAGCAGCGTGCAGCCGCGCGCGCTAGTGGGCCGGCCCATGTCGCGGAGCATGCAGCCCGCCCGCGCCTTGCAGCCGTGGACCGCCTGGTCCCACCCGTCATCTCCTCCGACGAGTTCGGAACGAACTCGAGTGCCGCCACGCCAGGAACAGAATCCCTAGCCGAATCGGAGAGGACCTCCGCGACCTCGCCCCAAGTCTCCTGGCCTTTTTAAACCCCGCACCGCGTCGCCCTAAACCCAAAACCAATTTTGCCGTACCGCCACCGGGCTACTGCTCGCGAAATCGAGTACGATCTCACCGGAGCAGCGCCGCCACCGACCTCGATGGTGAATTTCCGAAGGCCACCGCCGCTCTTGTCTTCCCCTTGCAGTACCACATCGTCTCACTTCTTTTCCCCCCTCTACAGAACCACAGAGAGCCCCCGATTGCTCGCTAGAGACTCGCCGGAGCCGCGAGGAGCAGTGGCCATAGGCCGGCGAACGAGGAGGAGGTAGTCGACATCATCCCTGGGAACGGAACCGCAAGGAGACCGTCGTTGTTGTCCACTTCGTCGAGCCAGGAACCCGCTGCATCGCCGCTGCCGACCACCACCTGAGCATGCCACCGTCGCCGTCGACCCTACCACCGCTCGCCGTCGTAGGTAAGTCGTTGTCCCCCATTCGTCCGTTAGATCAAATAGCAACGGTGCAAATTAGATCACTTCAGCGAAGGGGTACGACCCAATTAGATCGTGTCGCGCCAGCGCCTAGTCAGCAACGTGCGGCCAGTAGCGTTGCGACAAGTGGCAAGGTTGTCGGGGTACTTTTCCAGAAATTATTTTAATAGACAGAATATTGTTTATCTTGCAAAATTCGTAGTAAACCAAATATTTGGCCAAAAATTGCATATAATATACCCAATGGATTCACAAAAGTCAGTAGAATACAGATCTGCAATAATATTATTAGTTTCTTGTGGTAGAATTTAAAGTTTAGTTTTGAGTATTTTAACATTAGGAAAATAACTGTAACTCTGTTTTAGTTGATTCTTGTTATGTTGGCCTTGTATCTATGAGATCTACTGTGTAAAATTGGTATATCTTGCTTAGAGTGTTTAGATCTGTTTTGAGGTAGATTTGAAGGGTAGATCTATTTATGGGCATATTTAATTAAGTAATAATCCAAAACACTTAAAATCTATGGAAAATCAATACTAATGACATCCCAACTCAATAACACCACTGAATAAAATTCTTGGTCGAATTGAACCCATCCTTGCATATTGCCATGTTGCATGCATGCATAATTACTTTTGTGACATTGTTTTGTGCAAGTTGTGATTGGATCTATGTTTGTGCTTCGTTAGATTGTTCGGAGTGCGCTGAGGAGTACTGTTGTGTAGAGTGCTGCTCGGATCAAGGCAAGTTACACCACTTGTTCATGTTTATGTCCCAGTTTTGACTATGCATGTTTTACTCTTCAAATTCTATAGTATGCATGTGTAGGATTTTGCTAGATTTTCTTAGTACTATTTTGCAAGTGCGGTTTTGTAGTATGCCATGAGTAGCTCTATGCTTAGGATTTTCCATCTCAATAGGTTGTCCTGTTTTTGCTAAGTTATGCTTGCTATGCTATATTTATATATATAAAGTACCGTTGGGGGGTTCGAAAGACTCAAAATTTTCTAAGTATAAAGATCTCTCTCGAGCGAACCTTTTCCTCTCAAAACCCCCTTCAAAATAAAACTAAGTTTTCTTCTGGGCGAAATGGTTGTTAGGTTAACGAGTGGAATTTGGTGGAGGACGGGTGCCCAAGAATCAAAGAAGTCTGCCATGTTTTAGAATTCAGAATCTTTCAGTGCAACCACAATACATATGGGCTCTGTCTTTTCCTATTACTTAGTGAGAAACCTCACCGAGGTACCAACATTTGGAGGTTCTTGGCACGGTTGGATCCAGCTGGTAAAGGGGCTACTAAGGGAAAGCCTCGCCATGGTCTTGTCCGTGAAAGGACTTGATCGTGGATTGTGGGGAAAGTGCACAACCTCTCGAGAGTATTGCAATCTGATTGATCGGCCGAGTTCACGGAAAAGAACACTTGAGCATTTGAAGGATGGAGCCTCTGAAAGATCTTCCTCTCTCTTTCCAAACTTAAAGTTTTTATAAACCCCAGGGCGTGAGTAATATCGCCAATGGGTGGGATTTTGGGGATTTGGGTGCGTAATATCCCCGTGTTCCATTCGAACCTATACTAATTAAACAATGTTTATAAAGTAGGGTAAAACTCTCCCTCTTTTCTTCTTACTTAGAAAAAATTGGCTTAATGCAAACGAACCCTAAAGCCTACTCCAAGCCTTGCATGTAGAGTTAGTCTTATTCTTTCCTTGGTGTAATTTTCTAATATATTCAAAGTATTGACCCAACTTGTTGGCTGTGTGTTTCATGTGCAGAGTCCGAAGATTGAAAGGTGCGTAGGGATCACGGGTCTTCACGCAACTAGCCTGAGGCGTTGATGGACTCAAGTTTAATTAGTTTCCGCTGTTTTATTTGAGCTAGCTATAATCTATGCAAGTTGTAATAATTATACTCTAGATTATTCGTGTAATAATGACTTGTGTTTTACATGGTATTCATCGACTATGAAGTGCTAGCTATTGATCTAGGGACTAGCATGTTAATCACAGGGACTTAGGATGTTTAACGATCCAAGGTCGCAACATCCTCCATATGAACGGGGGGAAGCACATCTTTATCATCAAGATCAAGTAGGGGAAGCAGATGTTGATCAACTAGATCAACTGACAGAGGTAGCTCCTGAGCATCTAGATTAACTTGGAGAAGGGGGAGGAGAGAAAAAGCGCAAGATGCATGAAACAGGTTTCATTTCTGGTACTACCGCTATGCCAGATAACAAGGTATATCGGTAGAACGACAAATGTTCAGGTTGTGTCTTTGATGTTTCTCTATAAATGTATCTGTTAATCTACTAATCGCAGAAGCAGACGACCGAAGAGGACTTTGATGGTAATGACGATGACCTGTTCATTGATGAGCCTGCACCTAAGGCTGTGGATCGGGTACACTATTTCTGGATGAATTTTATGCAGGGCTACTAATCATTAGGGGTGTACTTTTGGTGCCGTCTGGGTAGTCTCATGACCACTAGCCTAGCTGCAAAATTCTTGGAGTGTAGAGCTATCCCATGATTGGTTCGCTACTGTCATAGTTCTGTAATATGGAGCTACCTTATGATTTCTATGCCTTTGTTAGCAAAAGTGTAATTGGAAACTATTCCATATATTAGTATATATATGTGTGTGTTTGTGTGTGTTTCTAGTCTGAAATCTGAGCTTATCATTTTATCGGTTCCTAAACTGTTTTTGAGGCCCCAATGCTGGTGCCCTATGCTACAACTACCGCCGTCTTGTCCACTGCTCTGTGAGACAAATCAGCAAAAGGATAATCAGCTGGGATCAATTTGATTTGAAGAGGGATAATTTTCTCTGTCCTTGGAGAGGAACCCGGGAGAACTAGTACTAGTACCAAGAGGGAAGGAGGAGGTTGGCTCAGTCAATTATCTCACCCGCTTGATGTGGGACCCGCTTTAACTCACCCCTGACGTGGGTCCCACTTGAAACAGCTGTAGGCCACCACGTGATAGCTAGGATCAAAAATTCGGGATTCTCTCTAGGCAAAATATTCCTGCCACTGCCACTTAAAAATACTTACTGTAGAAAAAGTGTACTGCCCAGCCCTACTACTACTAGTACTACTACTCATCTGCCCATGCCTTTCTACCGACGACAAGCCAAGAAACCATCACTAGCTAGCTCCCATCCAGCAAGCAACTGTTGGAACTGGTGCAACCTCCGATTGGGGAGTTCTTGTTGAAATAGGTGGGTGTATTTGCTCACCTCGAAATCCAGCTTTGCTTAATTTGCTTCCGATTGGGCCATTGGGGGGGGGTACTATTAGTACTAGGAGTAGTAGTATTCGGTATGCTTTGATTGTGGAGTTCTTGCTTATTTCTCACCTCGGAATCACCTAATCAGGATATTTTTCCTCTTCTCTGATCGATTTGGTCATTTGGGTGGGGTGGAGGTGGGGGGGGGGGGTTGGGGGTGGGGGGGAGGTGGTACTGATTTCATATGAATTCGGGATCAGGGCATGGTCACCGCTTTTCTGATTGGGGCATTTGGTCGGGTTCAATTTCGATGTTCTTCACTTCTATAACCCTTAGTTGCTACTCGTAATGTGCAATGAATTTTGTGTCAGATTCTGTATGGAGAACTATGGGTCAGTGGCACGCACGGCCACTACGGACATGGATGGTCCGTCAGTTCTCTTAAAGGTTGCCTAAAAAAGGTAATGTAGCAGTATATTTGTTGTGTTCTTCCATTCTTTCCAATGCTGAAAGTGGTTGGCTGCAACCTGGATGTATCGCTGTGCTAAAAGTTGTCTCTATCTGCATCCTGTTTTTGTGGAAGCCTCTGTGGCGTCATCTCTTCTTCATTTACTATAGCACGGTGGTACATAGCTGCAAACGTGCGGTGCTTCAGGTGCGGCAAACAAGATGGTGCCTCCACATGCCGCAGGATCCGGCTAGTACCACTACTCACCAAACAAGCGCAAGGCCACCGACCAACTGGGAGGGCCTAGCTTAAAGAGAGAGGTATTTATTCTTAATACCCTTTCTTACCATGATGCAGTCAGATTTAAGTATTACCCACTTGGTGTCATGCATGCTTATCAGATGTTCAGAAACATATGTGTGATTTTATTAATTCTGGCATTGTGTTTATGTGAATCCAGATCTGGATCTGTTTGACTGTCTCATACAATCAGTATATGACTACTATGTATTGTACTCCCTCCATCCCAAGGCTTAAGGCATATATATTTTTTGAAAAGTCAAGCTACGGAAAGTTTTACTAAACTTTTGAAAAAAATCAAAAACTACAAGAACTATGATATTATACTAGCAAAAGTGCCGGTGTGTTGCACCAGGAGTAAAAAAATCACAAACATTAACCACCGCGACCGTGGCCCAGATCGGCCCAGTCAAGCCTGCGCTGCCACCATAGTTTCCAGCCGCACGTCGCGCACATGACCCCGTCTCTTCCTCCGTTGTGCCATCCGCCGAGCTCCACTAGCCGCACCCACACGTGCCCGTCCACGTGCCACCCGCAGAGAAGCATCCCCGCGCGAGGACATGAGCTCCCAGGTACGCCCGTCGTGCGCCCGTCTTTGATGGCCTGGGTGCCCCCACCACCGCCGCCATCGGCCAGGGATGGCCGGGATATAGGGCTCTTCTGCTGGGTTTTTTTGAGCCCTCCGGAGCCGCCCGCGCGAGCGACCCGGGAGAGAGTTTCCGATTTATCTCCCTCTTTTTTGACGCTTTTTTGAAGTATCAGATTTTGGTCCATCTTTTCCAAATCACGCTAATCGGACATTGATCATGAATTTAGGTTGTTTCTGACCGGTGGGAACCAAATATCAGGGCCAGTTGGCCAGTTTGCTGAGATTAAGTGGGAACCACCTGTCACTGTCAGTCCAATTAAAAATTAGAAATATTATAGAGAAAAGAAAAAAATATGTGGGAGATGTTGACCCGAGCCCGTCACCGTGTGGCACCCCTGCTGCTGCAGTCCGATGAGCCCATCGCCCGTCCCTATTCCTCCCCGAGTCAGGCCAAGAACTTGTCGCCAGAAATCCAGGTCGACCGGGTCAAGGAACGGGGTCGAGGGTCAATGATTGTCTTCCGAATGAACAAGGACCGACAATGGGTATACATCTACGCGACACTAATTTGGTCATGATCCAATTGACTTTGGGTTGATGACCACGGTACGCTAAGACTGATCCTGGTACGCTGATAAAATTATTGAGTTTGGGTGGATGATCCCGATGAAGACTTTTGTTTTTGCCATAAATATTACATTTTTCCAAATATTACTTGGAGGAAAAAATCCAGCCAGGGTTATAACTTTTTTGCTGAGATTTTTCTACGAATTAGCCTGACAAGGAGGCAAATGTCCAGCCTTTTTTATCGGTAATAATACTGCAATTTTCTCTTTTCACCCACGAAGCATCTTACTGGGATCCACAGGCCAGCCACTTGACTAGTACTAATAACTGAACACATCTCATCCTCTTTGGTTCTTCTTCCCGACGATGAAGCACGCACAAATCCTTCACGGTCCTTCAAAAACTAAAGGCCCAATCCAGGCGACCATGCGGCGATGACCGGCGTCGGCGGAAAAACAGAGCATGGCAGGCCGTAGTTCGACAGCGACGTTAGACTGAGACCATCCGGCCGGCCGTCGGCGTACCTGGCGGGATGGAGATGGAGCTACGGCCCGCGGGCGGACTGTAGCGAAAAATCCTGTCCTTCCTATCCCGGGTACTCAATACGGGGCCAGGGGCTACTGAAGGATCGTGACCCGGCGACCGACCCTTTTCGACCCGCCGTCGTTCCCGACCCCTGTTCTAGGTCGATCGACCCTGAGCCATGGTACGCGGCGTCGACCCTGTTTCTGGCTACTATGAACTGCCGCCATCGATTCATCTTCCGCTTAGGCATCTGCGATGGAGGAGGGGGAGAGCTGCGGCGGCGCTTAGATGGACCGCCGCACTAGAGCAGGGGCATCGGGATACCAGGCAGGGCCGCACCACTGTTCCACGTGCGCCGCCGCGGAAGCTCTCCTAGCTGGCCTTGGTGCTCATGTCGCCTAGCCAGACCAGATGGAGGCAACAAATCGATGGCTTTTGGTAGTCGCTGGAGCAGATCGAAGGCTTGCTAGTCAATTAGCATACGTGCTAGCTACGCCCATGTTCATCTATGGCCAAAAGCATGGGCCGGCAACAATTGGCTTCAGTAGTAGGGAGTGGAGCTCCGGTACAAGTTGTTCCTGCGCGCACCTCGTCGAGCCCGCTGCGGATGTGGGCCACACGGAGTGCAACGGCGGCAGGCTGATGCCGAAGGAGAAGAGCTTGAACATCGTGACGAACTCGTGATTGAGCCGGCGGCGAGTAGGCGAGGGCATGGGGCATGACAGCGAGCAGGCGGCGGGGACGACCAGGGACTCACAATTCTTCCTTTTTTCAGCGACGGCTAGAGATCGCTCACGTTTTTTCCCGTTAGCTTGTTTTTTTTTATGTTTGAACAGTTATTTCTACTTGCGGGTGGCATCGGTGGGTAATATGAGATTTCGTGGGAGCGTAAAACGGTCCAGAAAAAGCTGGTTGACAGAAGCGTTCTTTCTTTTATTATTAGGTATAGATACATACGACGTAAATATATGTTTCACGATGAATCCAAGGATATATAATTCATATTGTAATTTTTTTCTAAAAACGTGGTCAAACTTTACATAGTATTGAACTGTTGAGCTCTGTTGCTATTTATACAAATTGAAGGTGCTGCTGTGGAGGCTAAGGTTGCTATAGAGGCTAGTAGATTTCTGAGGCCCGTACCAAAAGAGGACATCCTCTAACAACGAGGAAGCGCCAAAAAAGTACCTAGAAGGGCAATGACCTCTCTAAGAAGTGGGTATAATTTGGAAATCCATAATTTCATATGTTATGATTTTCTATGTTATTGTTATCAGCTAGTATTATATGTTTACGCTCATCAGAAGTTCATAAAAATCAAATCTGTTTGCTTTACAGGCAATTATTTTGTCTTATATTATTAGATTTACTTGCTCTTTACATAATTTAACCTTTCCACTTAATTTCAATCAGTACCATACACCAGCTGCTCAGCCATTTCTGCTACCCTCCTCTTGTCAAGCTTGTGGAATGAAAGGGGGCCCCTGTATGCCCTTCCAAGGCAGAGGGAAGAAAAATGATGCATGACCACCCTTCGCAAAGGGTACCCATGGTATCAGGTATTGATTCCAAGTGGTTTAGACCTACTTGATATAAGATCTTGTACCTCACTTTTTCGCTGTTGCCTTACTTCTCTATCAATTTTCTCATGAAGGTTGTCCCTTGTGTCGCTCGCCCCATTATAAACAAGATGTTCGAAAACGACAAGTTTCTACCTCTGTATAGCGAGGGTCCTAAAGGCATGCAACAACTATATGATGTAGATGTCTCCCAGACGATGGCCACCACCTATTTGGGTGGCCGAGGTTGGTCCAAATATGTCTGTGAGAATGGTCTAAAGCAGGGGCACGACGTAACATTCGATTTTAGCATGCCTGGGTAGATACTTGCACGCCATCGTAAACCTGTTGACCGAAGGACCAAGAACAGAGGTAGTACTAATTAATTTGCTTATATACTCATCACAACCTCTAATGATTTTCTTACGACTAACTATTATGCATCATTGTCTTTACTCATCATATGAACCTAACCACTTCTGCAGTCTGCTTCCCCTTATGTACCACCCAGAAGGGTGCCAGCATCAAGCTGCTGACACCGGCCCCAGTTCCTACAATGATACCTATTGACCTTAGTAGGAGAAAGAATAGAGGTAGTAACTTAATTTGCTTGTATACTCTCATCTCTGTCTAGGAGTTACTGTTGTATAAGAAACCATTTTCCTTGTACACATCTCATATGCGTCTCTGACCACTCCTGTAGTCTCCTTACCTCCCCCCTAGAAGGTAACCAGCATCAAGCTGCTGGCACCCACAACGGCACTGGCCCTAGTTCCTGCTCCGACACCTATTGTCCTAAGGAGAAAGAATGGAGGTAGTAACTTAATTTGCTTGTATACTCATCATATCCTCTGATTACTGTCTTGTGAGTAACTGTTGTATAAGATACCATTTTGCTTGTACACTTCTCATCTGCCTCTACCATCCTTGCAGTCAGCTTAGCTACCCTTCAGAAGGAATCTAGCATCAAGCTGCTGGCGCCGACACCGGTTCTTGGCCTTCTAGCTCCTGCACCAGCCCCTCTACAATTAGTGGCACCATCTCCTGTACCAGCACCAGCTACCGCACCAGCCCCAGCACAAGCTCCTTCATCACCCCGAGCAGCACCTTGTCAGACCATATACTACACATGTGTCATCACAAGGTCGCACCAGATTATGTTTGTGAGTATATGGTGATAAATAAACTGCTCTAAATGTATTCTCAAGTTTCACATGATTCAGTGCATTGCTCTTAATAATTATGTGCCTATCTCTTGCTTTGACTCAGAAATTGCCTAAGAGTGCCACAAAGCAACTCCAGGCCAAACGAATGGTCATAATAGTCTTCACGATGCAGAGCGAAGGATTGAAAATCAAAAGACGCTACGCCATTAACTCGACTGATGGGCGCCTGGCAGCTACTTCTAGGCGGATCAAGTTTCGAAAAGCAGCCAAACTTACTATTGGAAGAATGGTCAAGGTCGATGTATCTGGCTATCCCGAATACCGCCTGCTATTCATGAACTTCCTAGCTGTCTAGCTCTTTGGCCGCATGCTATTGTAATTAATTATGTCGTCATCTTATCTCCACTAATCATATATGGGTGGTAAAACTATGATAACCTTTTGCTGGATTGGAGCTATGACTAGTACGCACTGGTATGGTATATCTGTATCTAAATGACGGTTCCCTATATGACCAAATATTATGACAATAATTGTGTTCTAGTGATCGATTCTGTTTGGAGAAAAGGGCAAACTAATCACGTGACATGGTTTTTAGAGCTGAAACAAGAACTGTCTCTCTCTGTACTGATATTAAATTTCAGTGTCTGTATTGCTGAATCAGTCACTTTGAAATGCTTCTGAATTGGTCAAGTGCTATTGAATATGAACTATGAATCTGTCGATTTTTTATGTCTTATTATTCTGTACTCCTTAATCTTTCAAATGGTATTAAATTTGTCAAAAGTTTTGTCGTTGCTGCTGGCTGCTTGCTCTAGAGATTTAACCTTTGTGTAATCGGAATCATTGGATGCATTGGATAGAGATGAGAGGGTAAAGATATAGAACGTGATTTCACCAAGTGAAGTCATTGGATACCAGCCCTGTTTTGGCGCATGTGGTGTGTGTTCATTAGATATTTTTATATGAATATCTGTCAAAGGAATTATCGCTTTTTTTCCTCCCTCGATGAGGTCCATGTTTAAATCTGGCAAGCCACAGCCAAGTGAAATTTGATATAGGAGCCCATTGACCATAGCCCAAAAACTTTTTAATATGGCCTTTTGACATTGCCCCCCACCTCTAAAAAAATCTCTGCCTACCCATGTTTTTAAGAAACTAATTCATTATGTGGCTTTTTATAAATCGAGGTTCCAGTAGCACTGCCCTTTTATTTTAGGAGAGATAACATGGACACACAAAATATTTTTTATAAGACTGATACATAAGTTGTAGTACTAATACATGTTTAATGATTCAATTTCTATAAATATCTTTGGTGTAGTGGCAAAACACTCAATTTATGTCTGTTTGATTTGAAGGTCTTTAGTTCGAATCCCCAGTGTGTACATATTTATATATATCTTGGGTTTACTTTTTTTTTGGAAAAAGGGTTTACTTTTTAATATCGCATTATAGAGAGGCTGACATCACGGACCCACCAGCCTGCAACATCCCTCGAGTTTAATGGTCGGGTTTGAAAAAAAAGTTAAATACTTGTAGAGAGGCTAACATCTAGGACCCACCCGCCAGAACATACAGGCTGTATCTGGGACCCACAAGTCAGAACATACCAGAGAGGCTGACATGGGGGCCTCCGTAGCAGGACCATACACGGCTGCCGCATCGAGCAACATTGCCAAGGTTAAAACAGCGAACGCGACCGAAAAAAGTCCATCATACGCAGGTTTCATTTACAGAGAGATTGACATATGGGACCCAGTAGCGCGGCCTTATACAGGTGCTGCCTTGAGCAACGTTGACAAGTTCAAAACAGGGAGGCGCGAGCGAGAAAAAAGTCCAGCATACACACGTTTCTTCTAATGAGAGGCTCACATGGGGGACCTAGTAGCCTGGAAAAACAGCTGATGCATCGAGCAATGCTATCAAGTTCAAAACACGGAGGCGCGATCAAGAGCAAAAATTCCACCATACACACGTTTCTTCTAATGAGTGGATGACATGTGGGGACCTGCATCATGATTAAACGATAGATGCAACGAGTAATACTATCAAGTTCGAAACACGGAGGCACGACTAGTTTTTTTAACATATACATGTTTCTTCTAATGAGAGGATGAGATGTGCGGTCTAGGAGTTTGATTAAATGATAGATGCATCGAGCAATGCTATCAAGTTCGGAACAGGGTAACACGAGTGAAGAAAAAAATTCCATCATACACATAATTCTTATAATGTGAGGCTAACATGGAGGACCCAGCAGCATGACTAGACGGCAGATAGATCGAGCAACGTTATCGAGTTAAAATTAGGGACGCAATAGTCAAGGGAAAAATTCCATTATACACATGTTTCTTCTAATGAGAGGATGACATGTGGGTCCTAGGAGGTTGATTAAACGGTAGATGCATCGAGCAGCGCTATCAACTTCGGAACAGGGTAGCGCGAGCGAAAGAAAAAAATTCCATCATAGACATGATTCTTCTAATGAGAGGCTGACATGTGGGACCTACTAGCCTGACTAAACGGCAGATGCATCGAGCAACGTTATCGAGTTTAAATCAGGGAGACGTGATCAAAAAGTATGATCCACTAGAGACACTGATGTTCGGGACCCACACGCCTCAAAAGACTTCCGCGAGTCAACATCGCGCGAGGAAACGAAAATCTTGCTTCTGCCATGCGCTGGCCAAGCTCCCTCCACGTTTTTAGTGGTTCCATCGTAGTAGAGGGCCACGAAACCAGAAAAAAAGTTTTCCATCAGCCACGGCCGAGCTGAGAAATTCGTCGTGGAATACGCGTCTTCTACAATGACCGTCGGGCCAAGTCGTTGTGCAAAGAAACTTTTCTTGTAGTGGCACCCTAGAATTTATGCAAAGATTCTTCTCATTTACTAAGATTATGCAGATTAAGCATGACATATCCAATTTCCTTTAGAGAATTGGATAAAGTTTCTCACAAGCATGAAAAAGATTTTATGGAATGATTATGAAAGTCCCCAATCATGGTTTTAAGGAGCATCTAATTATACAATACTTTTATAATGGACTCACTGATGACTCAAAACAAATGATTGATTTAACTGCAGGAGGAGCTCTGAGCAATTTGACGCTACCTGAATGCATAGATCTTTTCATGGTAAGATTCTTCAAAGATGAGAAGTATAATCCCATTGAAGATATTAGACCAAAGAAAGGTATGCTTCATATACCTCCAGAACTTATGCCTAAAGTTAATAAGTCCATGGAAGAAAAAGGTATTGCAGCAGAACTCGTAAAAGAGAATCAAGTTGATGTTCTCCAAACTTTTGTATTAGAAGATGAAATGAATCTTGTTTTGCAAAAAAAAATCATCAACAATGTCAGTTCCATGATAGACATATTAAACGCCTCATGCTTCACAAGAAAAAGATAAAAAGAATTGACTACAACTTTTGATGATCTAGGGCATGCTACTAGACATCTCGATAAATTTATTAGTATGGTTAAATTTCAATGTGATCAAATAGCTAAAGCTCAAGCTTTGATTTTAAGTCAAAGAAATTTTGATCGTAATATTGTTTCTACTAATATTGTTACTAGACGTGATACAGAAACACAGGGACCTCAAGGGCCACCTTGGTACCAAGAAGAACATGCCTGAAAAGCAAGAGAGACTCAAGAAATGAGTCAAGAAGAATAGGATCTTGTTGATCCACGAGATGATATTGATCTTGAAGCTTCCAATAAAAACAAAGAAGAGGGAGAGGTAGAAGACAAAAATAAACAATACAACTCTGATGCTGAAACTATTGACCCAAGAGAAGAAGCTGAACTACGTAAAGAACAAGAAGAACAAGTTATCATATCAAATGAGAAACAAGTAGAGAAGCAAAAGCCTACAATTAAGAAGAAGAATAAAAAAGATGCTGAGGCGGCAACCAAGGTAAAGGAAAAGGTAAAACCAATTAAAAAGAAAATTCCTTATCCCAACCGTGTTCAATATGAACCTGACAAGAGTGTTTATGACTCTTTTGTTGAGGATCTAAGCAATCTTCGTTTAGAACTTCCTCTAGCTGATGCAATTCAAGTTCCTACTTATAAAAAGTTCATGCGAGATATTCTTAATAGAAAGAAAAAGGTAACTAAGACTGTAGCGGTGATGACAAGCTTTGGTGACAAGGTTCCCGCTAATCTTGGGGATCCTGGTATACCAACTATCTCTTGCGCTATTGGAAAAACTGAGATTATCAATGCTCTATGTGACCAAGGTACAAGCGTTAGGGTCATGTCTTATTCCCTCTTTAAGAAACTAAATCTCGGAGATTACTCTCCTACTTCAATTACCTTGCAAATGGCTATTGGTATGATCGAAGATGTTTTACTTAGAATTGATCAACATGTCATACCTACTGATTTTATTATACTTGATGTTCCTAAAGCTGACAAACTTTTAATCATCCTTGGGAGACCTTTTCTTCGCACTGCAGGGGCTAACGTTGACTGCTCTAGTGGGAAAATTGTTTTCAACATATATGATGATCAGATTGTTCGTTATTTCCCAAAGAAACAAGAACAAGGTGGAAGATATGCACCGCCACCTAAACGAGTGCAAATGGTAAGTACCCTTGATGAAGGGCATCCCAAGGTATGTGCCAAAGAATTAGAGGTTGGTTAAGTTGAATCAAACATTTCAAAATAAATACTCAATGGGAGTCAACCCATCCTTGAATAAAATAGCATAGTTATTTTTGTGTCTTGAGTTTAGTTGCATTCAATTTATGCATGATTAGCTATTAGAGTTGGCTTGGGACTATTTTAGATAGGTAGAATTATTTTTTGCTCTAATCTTGTGTTGTATATCTTGATTAAATCTTCTCAATAAAAATATATGTTTGTTTTGTTTGGATGTTGGACTAATGTTTTAGGTCCTCAGTAAACTTTTCGAGGGAAATTACTCATTCTGGAGTTCACTGTAAGCTTAACGAGCAGCAGTACGAGCAGACACGTCCGTACCGCACGCCCGTACCGTCCATGTGACACATCGGAAGAAATAGAAAATTTTCCAGAAAAGGTACCACAAGCTTAATGAGCACTAGTACGGTCCAGACGCGTCCGTACCGCCTGCCCGTACCGACCTCGTTATCAGGCAAAGGAAACAGGAAGAGGACATTGAAGTTTTAATGACCACTCGTACGGGCACATCCTGCCTGTACCACCCCGTCGTACCAATTTCGACCGAACCCTTCAAAAAAGAGAGAAGAAGACCATGTGCAGTACGGGCGAAGCCCGTCCATACCACGCGCCCATACCAAGGAGTAGCATCGCGCAGTAAGGGCAGTGACAAGTACAAAAAGTTTATGACCCCTCCAATCTTTTTATTTTGACAATCTCAGGTCAGTGGGTTACCTTCTACATGTTTCTTTATATTTCATTTTATTTTACCTACCTTTGAAACTCCCTAGCCTATAATTCTCTATAGTGTTTCGTGTTTTTATTTTCTTCTCACGGTTGGGTGAACAAACTCTATTCGTACACCGAACCGTTTGCTTTTATTTTGTTTGTTATTTTTGTAGGAACTTGAACTTGTGTGATGACGTGCATGGTTTGTGCCAACCGTGTAAATACTTGCACAAGTCACTTGGTTGTTTCAACTCAACACTTCAACAAGGAAGTATTCGTTGAACCAAAGGTCCATGTCCATCAAAAGTGAGGTTATTCGTACCTTGACGATAAAGTATATCACCCTTGTTTTATTCAAGCTTGAGGAGGTAACCACTTCTCACACTCTCTTTTGATAACTGCATTTTCTCTTTTATTTTTGGTAATCTATTCAAGTTTGGTTCTTACAAAAGTTCTAGCTTGGGGAAGTTACTTCTGCATGTGTAGTGTCTTGTGCAATGTTCTTGTTCGATAATTTTTTGTGCAATCATATACCCCATTGTTTTTGAATGCTTGCTTGGGTAAGTTATGTTTCATGTTTATATAATGGATGCACTTGCTTTTGTTGGGATTCATAAGAGTTAGAGCTTGATGCACGTTGTTGATATCTTTATCCTGTTTGAGAAGAACATTGTGATCCTCTAAAAATACATTGCCATAATATCTACACTTAAAACCTTTGTCTCCCACTTTTGAAGTTTGAATTGTTTATCTTAGTTGGTTGATTTGTGAAGATGCCATGCTAGTGGGATTAATTTAATATGGTTAGAGTAAAGCTTTTTATTGGTATGATGATTAGTCGTGGAAGTTTTTTCTCTAGTTCTTTTAGCTAACCGAGTCTTGCCTTGGAAATAATATTTCCAAACAAGTACAACAAGAAAAATTCTGGAATTTATGACCTGTTTGATGAATGATTGTCTTGAGAGTTTACCCTTGAAGATACTTAACTCCATAGATGTTTTGATATACTTGAAGGCACTCTTGAAAGGAGTTGTTTGATTGAAATTAAGTCTAGCGGTAATTGTGATACATGACAAAGCTAACCTTGTGGATCAAACCGTGGTACTAGTAAAAAAAGGGGCTCTATGTTTCTCATGCACACCTTTGGATGCCAACAACTCCGCTGGTCTACGAACGATCTATGGTACAACCCCTGATTTCGGCTATGAGTTGATGACATGAGTGGCATAAATGTCACTGAAATGGGCAAAAGTATTGGTACTCTCAAAGGTTGTGCAAGCTATTGTAAAAGAAACACTCAATGATCCTTGAAGGAATAAAAAAATGAAGATCCACATAACAAGTCCTTAGCATGGTCTCATTACTACTTTATGAATTTTCTTGAAAGACAATGATTGGAGTAGAAGTGTTTTTTATATCCTTGATTTACTGTTGTGGGTGTCAATAAGACACTTCACTGTTATGCTACTAGGACATGAAATCTCTTACTCAACTTTGCTATTAAAACATCCCAGTGTTCCTTGGCAAGCTAAGAGTTAACTAGAAGAATTGGATTGATTGTTACACTTCTAGTTATTTATACCTATATTAAACTCTATTTTGATTGTCTTGATTTACCGAAGCTTGTATAGTGTTCTTGTCATCTCTCTAAATTTGATGAGATATACAAATGGATGAAGTGCTAAACGCATATGAATGCCAACCTTAAGTAAATTCATATTCTCGTTGAATCCCTTACTCTACAAAAGTAAGGAGATACAAAACTTATTAAAATGCTCAATAAGAGGATCACAAGTTTGCTTTCAAGCTAGATTCACTCTTTGACATGGAGCATTGAAGTTTTAATTGATATTTATGGATTGACATAACTAAGCTTGTATTGCCTTAGATGAATATGTTCTTTCTTACTTTGAGCATGCAGGGAAAATAGGGATACAATGCATTGATCTTCTACATCCGGTATTATACTTTTGTTTCAATTTTTGCCTCATTTATGATTATCGACTCATGCCTCATGAACATGATGTCCTTGTCCATAAGCCACCATCTTGCCCGGGGATGAGCAAGAGTCTAGCTTGGGGAAGTTGATGAGTCCAAAATTGATGCATATCTAAGTATATAAATTATTCATATTTTCACTCATTACATGTTACATCTATCTATAACTATACCTATTGTGTATGATTATTAGTTTTCATTCATCTCCACATGGGCTTTGCACAATATTAGTTTTATTAGGATGTTATTACCTTTTTCTTGTCTTTGATTTGTGTGTAGGTGCTATGGAGAATCATGGATAAAAGGAGCGAAGAGGATTCAATATGGAGGAGTTGCATGCACTAGACTTAGCCATTTGAGGGGAGAAAAAGTGATTTTTCCCATCAACTCCAAATGAAGATCCAAGGCCATGGTGTTGTAGCCCTTGTCCATATGATTCCAACGAGCCAAAGAACACCAAAATCGGAGTTTGTATAAAGAAATGGTAGCCAAAATACGAAAGCTACCGCACCGTCAACGACTAGTGGGCTCTGCCCGTACCGTCCGCCCATACCACGGGCCTGGACGCACATAAATAGCTGTTCTGGACGTGTTTCTTCATAGAATCCTTCTCTGTTTGTTCCTCAACCTTCCTTAGGTCATAAGGAACGTATTGGGGGCTATTGAAGGCACCCCTAGGCCTATATAAAGAGGCACGGAGCCAAGGGAGAAGGACACATCTCCACATACCTCCACGATGGAGCCCTGCCGCCTTGGAAACTCCATAGCCGCCGCCTCCACAAGATCTCCACCATCACCATTTCCCAAGAGGAGAAGGGACTTGTATCTTGAAGGCCTCAACACCGATCTACATCACCATCATCATCACCAACACCAATCCCCTTCGTCTACTTGGTTGTAATCCAAACCCTAGTTTGGATCTTCACTTGTATTCGATTGTACTCTCATTTCCCATCCATATGATTTCCATGATGTTGATTGCCTTTATATGTGAGTAGTTCCTTTGTTCTTGGGGAGATGGAGAAACCCTAGCACCATTATGAACTTGTAATAAAGATGATCTATTCTTGTGTCCGTATGACTTGTTTGTCTATGATATAATTATGATTTGTGTTTGATTTCTTTTTTTAGATGATATGTGAAGTCGACCACATATCATTTTCCTTTGGGACTAAAGGGAGGAAGAAACCCTTTGGACGTGTCTTGGAAGCATACCCGGAATGCCCTGTGATAGATCGGCGCCGGCTCGTAACCTACACGGTCAAAGGGGGATTAAAGAGGGACTTCCTAAGTTAATTCCGATATCCATGGGGAAACCCTTAATTGCAGTGATTTATATGGGTGATTGCTCTCAAACATCGCAATGGTTATTTAGAGGTGACCTCACACTTGGCTCAACAAAGTGGCTTCCTACGAGCCTTGTCATGAACATCTTATTATGGAGCTCTCTCCACATATACCATGACATAAAAAGTATGTATCTTGATTACATATAACAATAATAGTATGCTAGTGGTGTATCCTATATCCTCGAGAACGTTTTAGCCCTATTGAGTTCAACCACGTTTTTATACAATCTTGTTACTTGTTTCCTTTTTACTTGTTTTAATTACTTTTCTGCAAACAACCATAAACCATTCAAACACCCTTTACTTGAGATCAAAGACAACTTACAAGTATTCTTTGGTAAATAGTAATGAGGGGCATAAAGACCTTTACCAATAGCTCTCTATGGGTTCGATATCTTTACTTCGAAACTAGCTACAATTGGTTTGTGCACTTGCAGTCATCAATAGCGGTGCTAAGATAGTATATTTTCTCGCTATAATTATTCTCTAGTTTTTCTAGATAGCATAACTTTTTTGCTACAAGGTATCCGACGAGATCCCCGGCGAGGTGTCCGACAAGATCGTATTTGCTACAATAGGACATTTTATTTGCTACATACATTTGTGGTTTTGCTACAATAGCTTAAAGTTTTTGCTACACGATCTCCTACGAGATCTACCGGTGGAAGTCTCCGGCAAGGTCGAATCTGCTACATTAGCACAACTTTTTGCTACAAAGTCTCTGTCGAGGCAATCATTTTTCCTATTTTTTTGGAATGAACCGTCTGTTGCTACATGTAGCAAAAGCGGGACATTTTGTAGAAAAAGTGAGTCATTTGTAGTAAAAGAGGGAAGTGGTGCTGGTTTTGGGGACACGTGGCACACTGTCGACCTAGGGGATAGGCAATCTTTTTTCTATTTTTTTGGAGCGGACAGTTTATTGCTACATATAGCAAAAGCGAGACATTTTGTAGTAAAACTGGGTCATTTGTAGCAAAAGCGAGAAGTGGTGCTGGTTTTGGGGACACGTGACATGCTGTCGACCCGGAGGATCTAGGGAAAATATCCCCAGGGGACGAGTAGTTCTCCCTAGTAGAATTTGGCTTGGGTTTGTAGCATGGTTAGTGCTCCGTAGTTATAAATTATCTGTGTTGTGGGTCCCCGTGTTGATACAACTTATAATAAAATAGCCCTTTTCCCCAATAGTTCTCTCTCCTCCTCCATCCCTTTCTTCCACCGCAGATACGAGAGGCTATGGAGAGAATGATTTTTTAATCCCAACTAACGAGTTGGCATCGGAGCAGGAACTTGCGCTGGTTCCCTCTTTCCTTGATATGGGAACTACCCTCACAACGTTAGGAACTAGTTCCAAATATCTATAAGTGAATAGGAACCATATTTGGCTATACATTGTGGCTGCCCTTAGAAAGTGCTCACATCTTGCTAGCGTTGGATCGTGATTGTGCGACTTCATCGCTGCGAGGCAGTAGGATCACGCGAGGACAAATGTGCTTCCAAAATCTCCTTTCCTTTCGTCTTTCTCCTACAAATGAAAAAAGTCTATATAACCACAAAACTTTCGAGTTCGTAGCGCCCCTCAATTTCAAAGTGGCATACATAACCCCCTCAAGTATCTAAAACTAGACAATTGACCCTCTAGATCCTAATAAGTTGTTCTGCATACCGGTTTTGCTGATCGTGGCATGTTCTCAATACTAGGGTCAATTGTATCAACGACCCAATTTCCCCTCATGGGCGCTCTTGCTCACCTTTGCCCACGGCAAGATCCTCATCGTTTTTGTCCCAGCCCCCATGTGAGGAGAGCTTTCTGACATACGTGCAAGCATGAAATGATGACGACGACTACGTCTAGACTTGCGTACATGCTAGCTAGCAAGCAAATTTGATCGATCAGTTGGACACATGCTCACGCTCACATATAAAGGGAGCTGAACTAGACTGATTTCCTAGTCCAGCTCTTCATGTACATATTTCTTAGAACACAAATTGTTGGGAATCGGTGAGTTGCCCGATCTGTCGTACAACACCACTACGGTGGACATAACAATGTCCTCCCGATACCCGCAGACGATCTTGTCACACAGATTGCCACAGTGAGCGATCTTTCCAGGATAAAGACGACATTGAGGCTCGTCGGGATGCTCTTCACATGATTTATATCGCTTCCATATGTGCTCTCCCTCGCCAACCCAGAGTATAACCCTGCTCCTCACTGGACACCACCGGGGCGACGGGGTGTAGTCCTTGTTGGCATTCTAGATGTAGGTGTACAAGATGCCTCCGGACGTGAACTAAACAATCAGGCTACACATTGTAGGCTCCTACTAACTTCAGGGTCTCCAGCACTTCACAAACCTGGAGTGCGCGTGCCGGTGAGTCCCTCAAAGTTTTCCGTCCCGAGGGTACTCAACTCCACCAGCCATGTTGTGCGTCGTTGCAGGTGTCTATGCAAGGTCACCATAGAAGCCACCACCAAGGCATCCAAACTGTTGTAGTGCTTCTTGTTTTCTCCTCTTTCAATGATGAGTTGGTGATCTCCTACAACACATGCGCTTGCAGATGCAGCGCGAGAGCCTTACGCACCATGACAGCCTCACGCCACCTGCAGTGTGACAACCTCATGCAATAATGATCAGCACTACCACTGCGCGTGCATGCCCTCCACCACTGCCATGCGTCGTCGGCGCTGGTCAGTGCATCACGCGATGGTCTCTGCGAGGTGTTCCTCTCTCCATGCGTTGAATTTTGGGCAAATGATAGAATGCCACGTGGTAAAACCAGCATACAAAATAGCTTACCAGAGTCTATGGGGTTAATTGCCGGGTTTTAGATACTTGAGGGGGTAAGTATGCCACTTTAAACTTGAGGAGGTGATGCGTCCGAAACCAAAAGTTATGGGGGTTATATGGACTTTTCCCCTGCAAATCCCCTTTCTCGTTCAGACACACCCACACACACAGGAGATGGAGAAATCGCCAATCTCGTAAAGGGGTGGTTGCCGACAGCCCAACACGAGTTGTCGTGCCTTGGACGAGGCCTGCGCCAGTCTTGGTTAGTGCATCCTGGTGTGCTTCATGGCCCGCGCTACACCATCTCCCTGGCCACTAATGCCGAGGACATCATTGTGATCCACTTGGTGCTCATCCTAGCCTCCCTTGCCCTTTCCAACCTCGCCTCCATGCTCTTCTGCATGGGTGCCTAAAAGGGAATCCTCCTCTATGGACCCCTCCTTAAGACCTTCTCCTATTCCCCAACGCTACTCTCCCCCGGTGACTCATTAGACTATTCGTCTCCTTCTTCTTCCTTGCCGACCACTCTGTCGTCACTAAACTCCCCTTGTGATCGCCTTCGGTGTACCTCTGGTGATTCTCCACCCAACTTTATGCATCTAGGATGACCTCGGTCCTAGCTTTGACAACAACGACGACGTGGAAGGTCCATAGGAACTACCAGCTCCTGGTGGTTCTGGAAGGAAATTAGGCTCCTCGTCCAGCGACTGTGACAAGAACGATGCGTCCGGCCGAGTGATGCATGAAAAATGCATCTATGTTATTAGTAGTATTTAGTAAGTTTATTATATTTATTGGGACTAACCTATTAATAGTTGCAAAAGTTACGTTTTTTGTTTTATATTTTTTGTAAGAATTGCACAAATATGGAGGGAGGGTGAAATTCAGAGTTTTCTGAAATCCGGCTCTACAGAAAAGTTTTCAAATACGCCAAGATATCAATCTAAACTTGACGTCAAATGGAAAAAAGTTCAACATGAAAGTTGTTGGAAACTTCCTGTTAATGTTGATCAGAGTAAATAATAGCACATGAAAGTTTCCACCGATTCTACTATCCACGTCGTCCCGATTCTTTTTGGTCATGGTACGGATGATGGAAGGGCGTGTGCCGCCATAGCAGCAGAGCCCCCTCTATCGACGAACGTCTCGCGCATGCCCTTTCCCACCCTGCTTCGCCTGACGGTGGGCCACGTGCCATGGGCCTGCTATTAGTGGGCCCGGGTAGGAACGCTCTCCGTGAGAAGCGTTTGGAGTGCAGGATAGCTCCGGACCTATTGGGTGGTGGGGTCCATCAGGAGCTGAGTTGGCAGAGGAAACTTTCGACCTCCACCGGTGATGGATGTGAAATAGTCATCTTTATTCATGTTTAAATCTTATATTAAGTCAAGCAATTGACAAATTATCTCTTTAGCCTTGCCACTAATGACTAATTATTACAAAGATGTGCAAATCCTTGTTTTGAATTATGATGTGCAAAAAATCACTTTTTATGGCGAAATCTGAAGCAATCAAGGGAGAATCACATGTTGCCAACACCACCAAGTCAACTAGGACCGAATGCCATCGTCCATAAGGTGTAACGAGCATCGATACGGGTGGAGCATTATCCGTACCGTCCATCCGTACCACTGGGTGGCGTCTTCGCCAAGTTAAACCAACCAACTTTCGTAAAGGGCCCTATATAATTCGAGACTCCCAGCTGCCGCAAAGAGATCTATCATTCACAAATTGCATATGAAAACACACCGAGGAAGATCCACCGCTTCACCACCTCCATAGTTCATCATCTCCATCTCCACCCATAGAGATAGCCATAACTTGTATTCAAGATATCCTCGCGATTGGCGACTATTGTAAGGATATTTGGTATTGATCTAAATGATTCTACAATGTTTTCTATCCATGATTTTATTATTAGTGAACAATCCTCGCGGGCTATGGTTGGGGAATAGACTTGCAGCGATTATGTGCATCTAATTACATAGGAATATTGTGTGGTGATTGCATAGAAGAATTGTATTTTGTATCATTGTCTCTTACCTCAATCCAAGGACTTGTGAGGTACCTAATACCCCGAGGATTGATCAAGGTACAAGGTGAGATGTGTGGTAAACAGTGCCTACGCATGAAACCCAGTGACAGTAGGGGAGTATAGTAGTCTTTTAGTGATCCGCTTAGGAACAACAACAACATCATTGATCTTAATGCTTTGGTCTATATTTTACTTAATAATTGTTCATAGCACGGTGTTTCGTGGTATAACGGTTGGACCAAGATACTTTATGCTATGCTTGTGGCTCACAGGGGCTTTAGTATTTACAAATGTGCCACCCACAAATCTTATCTGTATTAGATCATTTACACATGAATGTGCTTATTATTATCATCTTTATCCCATATGTATGCATAGCTACAGGTAAAACCTCAACTCTGGCCTATCTCCATTCATTAATATAACCTTGATAACAGAAGCAAACTAGAAAGGTCCGGTAAACGAAGATTGAAACAAACTAACAAGTCTTACAGACGTTCCTCAGCCTACATCAATTGTTTTCTAAGGTTCGATTAAACATAGGTCTTATACGGAAAAAGCTACTATACTGCATCCATAATCTAGATCGAAAGTATCAACCCTTTTTCTAGCACCGTTATTGGGCAAGCAATTTCGCTACCATGGTGAGGTTACTAGAGACCTTGCTAGTTAGTTTAATTTTGTTTTAGTTTATTTATTATTATTAGTTTACTTTCTATTATTTATTGAAAACCCCAAAAGATAATTTTACTTGTTTTCTTGTTTATCTTAATCTCAAAAACCTAAAAATAATAATATGGCACAAAAGAAGCTTTGGAAATATGCTATCCCTAATAAAGAATTTATGCGTGCACCTATCATTCAACCCGCTGTAACATCGGAGAATTATGAAATGAAGCCTAAATTTTTAAGTTTGGTTCAACAAAACCAATTTGGAGGCTCAGCTTTTGAGGATTCGGGTTTGCACTTAAATATATTTACTGAAATGTGCGATATCATGGGCATAAAATATGTTGACCCCAATGCGGTCAAGTTATGTTTGTTTCCTTTCTCACTTAGAGGAAAGGCAAAAGATTGGTTTCTAGCTTTTCCTAAACAAAATATTACTTCTTGGGAGGAATTCACTAATATTTTCATGAATAAGTTTTCCCCTCTAGCTAAGACTATGCAATTTCGATCTAATATTATTGGCTTTAGACAGAAAGATCGCGAGCCACTAGCGCTTGCATGAGAGAGGATGAAAGAATCCATAATGAATTGTCCTAGCCATGGATGGAAGAATGGTTAATCCTACATTTATTTTAATTTTTTAAATCCTATGTCTAAGTCTATGCTTGATATTGTTGCATGAGGCACTTTCATGTGCAAGCAAGTAAATGTTGCCAAACAGCTTTTTGATGATATGCAAAGCAACTATGCCCAATGGCACATACAAAAATCCTCCTCAAGTAAGGTGAATTCAATCACCAAGGAGAAGAATTAAGAGATTACGACAAAGATAGATGAGTTATTAACTATTACTAGAGGAAGGGTGCACTTCATTGTGCCGCCTACAATTCGTGTCGGCATAACGTGGTTGTAATGTCAGAATCAAGGTGCTTCTATCTTTGCCATTGATCGTGCATAACTTGACACCTGATGGTGTGGATGCAGCTGCTATGCATGTAGTGAAGTTTTGTAGTGTCCATATCACTGTATATATAAGTTGTGCAAGTCTGTATAACGCGTGCAATGAGCACGATTATAGTAGGACTGTTTGGGTTTCCATAAGTAGAAGCTTCTAATGGTCGAGGTTATTCGTAGCACCGTGCATTTATTTTGCTCTTTTCATCACTTACTGAATGGTTCCTTCCATCTTCTTACATCCTTTACGGCCAAAGATTGACACTTCCATCACCAGGTCACCGACACAAGTAAAGACCGGGGTGACCTCTTGAGCTATGCCCTTCACCTCGGCTGATCAAAGTGATTGTAGTCATTCCATCAGGAGCTTACCAAGTTTTGTCTATCACATAGTATAAAATAAGAAGAGTACATATTTGATTTAAGTTACATGATTCAACACAACTCTCAGTTCAGAATAATATGATTAGAGGGTTAAGATAACTTTCTTCCTATTCCTGTAGGGTGTTTGCTAGTGGCATAGTCTTATGGAAGCATTTGTTCTAAACCTGTGATTTCATACATCAATACAACATATACTCCCTCCGTACGGAGGGAGTAATTATTAGCCTGGTCTATGAATGCCATGGTATAGTGGTGGAAACAGTCTGTACATTATAATTAGTTTTGATTTTTTACAGGTACCTTTCGGAGAAGCAGCCTCTAGGTTACCTCCTTGTTGTGCAGCAGATCTGTGACAGCCACAACAAACTCCTATCGCTATTTGAAAGGGACTGTTTGGTCTCTGAATATCGAGGTTGGGAAACCAGAAGATTACTTTGTTGGGCACATATGATGTGCATGCTTACCTGGCACGCAGGATCTTCACATGATCGTTTGCTATGCCATCCTAGAAAAGTTGCTGGAAGGTTTATGCCATTGCTTTGCCTCTCATCTTGGATATTGTCAATGTAATTGAGGTCCTCAATCATGAAGATCCAACGGTTACACATGAACATCATCACTTCTTCCGCGGCATTTTCGATTGGTCCATAGTCAGTTTGAGTGGTCTCCCCATAGAAGGTAACCCATTTCCGGAAAGATGTCTTCTTCAAGAACAACCACCTTTACATGCTCACATATCTGTCTTGGGGCTTACCTGAACATGTAGACATGGTGTGTGTGCAGCGGCAATGACATCCATACCTGCTGGAGCATGGTCTGCCTTGAGATGTGTACGAATTAGGAAGCCCGGAAGAGAAAACATGGGTGAGAGCCAATAACATAGTATAACTATTTTGTTCTGACTATATTGAGAAGGAGGTATCAACATTTGACAGGTTTTTCTTTCACCTGACATCCCTACCTTGTTTACACATATGTCCCAGAGATGAAAATGAGCACGATTATAGTAGGACTGTTTGGGTTTCCATACGCAGAAGCTTCTAATGGCCGAGGTTATGTGTAGCACCGTGCATTTATTTTGCTCTTTTCATCAGTTACCGAATGGTTCCTGCCATCTTCTTACATCCGTTACGGCCAAAGATTGACACTTCCATCACCAAGTCACCGACACAGGTAATGACCGGGGTGACCTCTTGAGCTATGCCCTTTACCTCGGCTGATCAAAGTGATTGTAGTCATTCCATTGGGAGCTTACCAAGTTTTGTCTATCACACAGTTAAAGTAAAAAGAGTACATATTTGATTTAAGTTACATGATTCAACACAACTCTCATTTCAGAATAATATGATTAGAGGGTTAAGATGCCTTTCTTCCTATTCCTGTAGGGTGTTTGCTAGTGGCATGGTCTTATGGAAGCATTTCTTCTAAACCTGTGATTTCATACATCAATACAACATATACTCCCTCCGTACGGAGGAACTAGTTATTAGCCCGGTCTATGAACGCCATGGTATAGTGGTAGAAATAGTCTATACATTATAATTAGTTTTGATTTTTTTGCAGGTACCTTTCGAAGAAGTAGCCTCTAGGTTACCTCCCTGTGGTGCAGTAGATCTGTGATAGCCACAGCAAACTCCTATCGCTATTTGCAAGGGACTGTTTGGTCTCTAAATATCGAGGTTGGAAAACCATAAGATTACTTTGTTGTGCACATATGATGTGCATGCTTACCTGGCATGCAGGATCTTCGCATGATCGGCTATGTCATCCTAGAAAAGTTGCTGGAAGGTTTCTGCCATTGCTTTGCCTCTCAGCTTGGATATTGTCAATGTAATTGAGTCCCTCAATCATGAAGATCCAACAGTTACACGGGAACATCATCACTTCTTCCGCGGTGTTTTCGATTTGTCCATAGTCAGTTTGAGTGGTCTCCCCATAGAAGGTAACCCATTTCCGGAAAGATGTCTTCTGCAACAACAACCACCTTTACACGCCCACATATCTGTCTTGGGCCTTACCTGAACATGTAGACATGGTGTATGGGCAGTGGCAACGACAACCATACCTGCTGCAGCATGGTCTGCCTTGAGATGTGTACGGATTAGGAAGCCTAGAAGAGAAAACATGGGTGAGAGCCGGTAGCAGAGTATAACTATTTTATTCTGTCTATATTGAAAAGGAGGCATCAACATTTGATAGGTTTTTCTTTCACCTGACATCCCTACCTTGTTTACACATATGTCCCAGAGATGAAAATGAGAGAAATTTTAAAGTGGTCCTAGACTATATTGGGCCATCAGTTTACCTTGATAATTAAATTATCCATTATCACTAAAAACCAGAATAAAATTAAATCGTTAATGGAGGCACACACGACATGATGAACAAAGGTTGTTTTTCTACCAAGTTGTTCACAATTTTTTTGATAAGAAATTCATTTGCAAAATAAACTATATGGATGTGGGTCGTACACTAACCTTTCTAAACATCTCAGGTAAACCGATGATAACTTATTGGCAACGGTTTTTCAGATGTTTAAACTTGACAGTAACCTACAATAAAAGATGTTCACATATTCAAACCCAATCTGTTTTAAGTTGGTGTAAACTTAATGTCCCTTGATGCTGACTTGCAACTGAAAAATCTTAGTTGTAAACCATCTTGCAACTATAAAAATATCAGTTGAAACCACACTTGTAATTGAAAAATATCCTAGATTGGTTTGACCTGGCCGTAGATTGCAGGAAATTACAGACTTCTACCATAAAATACCTAGCTGGTGCACTTGTACCCAGCTTTCCCCGTATATAGATAGGTATTGGCACTTCGTTGCCCTTGTGCCTGAAATTGTTGGGATGATCTACCAGTTACATCTTTCAACATAAGTAGTGCAAAGTACACCAAGTCATTCAACCATTTCATAAGACTTCCCATCAAATTTAAAATAACCCAATCAGAATCAAGAAAAGACTTCACATACAAGCTACATAAACTATGCACTTAGCTCCAGGATTATAACTAGGTTTCTTGAAACCACGGGATCAGTCAACTCTGTAATTGTAAGTTTGTTTGTTGAAACAACGGGATCACTCTGCTCAGTAATTGCAACTTGGTTTGTTGAAACCAAGTGATCAGTCTTCTTGCTAACAAGTGGTTTTTGCATCAGTGTCAGGTCTCGGAACATCACCAAGGGTTAAGCCTCTAGCATTGACTCCTTCTACATAGTAATAAAAGTGAGATTAAGTTTGTGCTTTCAGTGTGATGTCGCTGATGTTAGATCAAGTTAAGTGAGCTCGAGAAACCATTTTTCATGAGCACATGAAAAGAGAAAAAAGAGAACATGATCACCACTTCATGCGATAAAACAGTGAAGCTGAGCTTCTTGAACCAGATTGGTGCTATTTTATGGTCAATAGGAGCCTTGAGAAGTCGAACATTTAAGGCTATGAGATGTGCCTCAGTTTGCCTTAGAAGAAGTCTGAAGTAACCCTGCAGAGAGATGGAGAGAAAGACCAAAAGATGCAAATATTAATTCATTATGCATGCATAACAATTAAAATAATTATATTGGTCTTTTTTAAATATGAAAACAGTACAGTAAATTCTTTGATTTATTTATTAGTCAATAGAGTCTAATAAACTAGGCGGGTCCATTTGTAATAGTACATATTAAGAATTTGTGAAATTACTTCTTTGGGGGGTGGGTGGGGTCATGGAAGCACTCCAAAGAAATTGTTAGACGTGATCCTTGGTAATAGAAGTCTAGATCTATTATCCAGAATATGTTCCAGGTTATTAATACTAACAGGGTATTTTCTTTTCTATTAATATCTTTTATTGTTCAAGAACTCCATTACGGTACAATAAATTTAGATGTCACCTAATATTTTATCTTGCATACTTTACAGAACATATTTTATGGGGATGTGCCTAATAAAGGTATGAAGATTAAAGCGTACATGGCTGATATTTTAACTCGCTAGAGTGTAGCATTCCTGTTAATTTTAGAGGGGTATATGGAGCCATTGATTTTTTGAGTTACAAATCAGATTTCGTGTTACCTTATTATCATTACTTTATTAATACTGAACGATCCTTCATTAATCAATGATTGAGAACTAAACCGTACTATACATCTAGCAGCCAAGAGCGAGCATTTTTAAGAACTTTGAAGATCTGCCCACATGGACCATGCACCATGAACTCACACACCAGAGCATAGGCCAAAGCATCAGCGCCACAGTAGGCAACTCAGCCGAAACAACACCATCAATAAATTCCAGTGATATCTCATCCCAAAATAACCAAATAGGAAAAATAGCAGACCTTGCAGAACCAAGAAAGAGGCAGTTCCAGCCACCGAAGACGACAACAAATGCGGCAAGCACCGGCAGCCACGCAGCGCAACCTGCAGAACAGAACAGGGTACAAACAAACATCACATTCAGAGAATGGGGACACTCAGCAAGTAAAAATAAACAAACGTGACCAATTGCTCCCTGCTGGCATGGCATGTTCGTAATTTTTTATGGAACATCGATATATTTTTGTTCATTGGTCTGTATAATTTAAGACTTAGATAATTTCATAACTCACGTTGAAACTTCTATAGTTGTTACTTGTCTATCTATACATGCAACTTGTATACAATTCTAACTAAATCACGCTGAAGATATGAGATTCCATATAGGCTAACAAAGATCACCTATATTGAGAAGGAAATTAACATCTACAGGAAGACATACTTCGGTCTGAGAATAATATCAGAACTAATTATCTTTACGACAATAGTGTTGGAGGAATAGCAACTTATATTCCAAGGGGGCCAAAGGCCACAATATATAGTACATGTACAGGTGTAAAATATGCAGGAAAACCCCCTAACTAGTAGGAAAACTACAATATAAAAATATATCTCTAACACCCCCCCCTCAAACTTATGGTGGATCCACAACACTGAGTTTGGAGAGAAAGAAACTATGATGTGCTCTAGTCTGGGCCTTCGTAAAGAAATCCGCCAACTGTAACTCTGAAGGCACATGCTGGAGCGCAATAACATGATCCTGCACACTAGCACGGACAAAAGAAGCATCAACACTAATATGCTTGGTAAGCTCATGCTTTACCGGGTCACGTGCAATACTGATAGCACCTGTACTGTCAGACAAGAGAGTGGTAGGTGTCGTAATGGAGACACCAAAATCTGCAAGTAACCACCGCAACCAAGTCACCTCAGCAGTCAAAAGAGCCATAGCTCGCAACTCAGCCTCTGCACTCGAACGGGAAACTGCGGCCTGTTTCTTTGTCTTCCATGCAATGAGAGAACCACCAAAAAACACACAGTAGGCAGAAAGTGAGCGACGATCCGCAGGATCACTGGCCCACGTAGCATCAGAGTAGGCCTGGAGCTGGAAGGAGCTGGAACGAGGGAAGAATAGACGACGTGTGCTCGTGCCACGGAGATAGCGAAGAACACGAAGGAGATGACTATAGTGAACTGAGGTCGGAGCAGAGACAAACTGACTAAGAATATGGACAGGATAGGATATATCGGGGCGAGTGACAGCAAGATAGACAAGGCTCCCAACAAGATGACGATAGCGTGTCGGATCAGGGAGAGGATCACCACCAGAAGCGCGAAGCGGGACATTAAGCTCCATAGGAGTCTCAACAGTGCGCTCATCCCCAAGAGCAGCACGAGCAAGAAGATCCTGAATATACTTTTCCTGGGAGATATAAAATCCATCAGAAGTGGAGGAAACCTCAATCCCAAGAAAGTAGCGAAGAGGACCAAGATCAGTCATAAGAAAATGCTCACGAAGACGGGCCTTAACAAAGGCAATATACTCAGAGTCATCGCCGGTGATGATCATGTCATCAACATAGAGGAGGAGAAGAGTGCGTCCACGAGGAGAAGTGTGAACAAACAGCGCGGGATCATGAGCGCTAGGGGAGAAACCAGTAGTAGTCACCACAGAGGCAAAGCGCTCAAACCAGGCACGAGGGGCCTGTTTCAAGCCATAAAGAGAGCGCCGAAGACGACAAACCATGCCATCAGGGACAGAGTACCCTGGAGGAGGCTGCATGTAAACCTCATCACGCAATTCACCATTGAGAAATGCGTTCTGAACATCAAGTTGAGACACAGATCAGTGGCGAACAGAGGCCACAGCAAGAAGAGTGCGCACGGTGGTCATATGTGCCACAGGGGCAAAAGTCTCATCATAGTCACGGCCCTGCTCCTGCTGGAAGCCACGAGCCACAAGACGCGCTTTGTAGCGCCCAAGAGATCCATCAGAGCGGGTCTTAATCTTGTAGACCCACTTGCATGTGATGGGACGAACACCGGGAGGAGGAGAGACAAGATCCCAGGTGCTAATACGCTCAAGCGCAGCAATCTCCCCGGCCATGGCAAGCTGCCATTCGAGATGACGCTCAGCATCCCGATAAGAAGTCGGCTCAACGGCAATAGAAAGACCATAGTGACTAGGAGAGTAGCGATCAGGTGGACGACGATGACGAGTAGGAAGAGGAGGAGGCTGCTCATCAGAGGAAGAAGACGCATCAGAAGAAGAAGAAGCATCGGAGGAAGCATCCGGAACATGAGAGCGACGAGAATAATGGAAGGGCAAAGGAGACAACAGTGAGGTGAGTGGAGGGTCAGAAGAGGAATGATTATAACTAGGTGGCGAGGAGGGTGGCGTTGTGGAAGGAGAGGCATTGGCAAGGGCGGGGCATGGAGGAGGATCAATAGGAACAGAGGGTGGTGTGTCAGGAAACAAGAGAAAAGATATATCCTCCACCGAGAAGGCCGAGGAGGAGGGGCGAGGGTAGAAGGGACGTGACTCATCAAAAGTAACATCACGAGAAATGCGCATCCGACGGCCAACGGGGTCCCAACACCGATATCCCTTATGCTCATCACTATATCCAAGAAAAACACACTCAACAGACTGAGCGGTCAGTTTGGTGCGTTCACGAGGGATAAGAAGAACATAGCAAACGCAACCAAACAAACGAAGCACCGAGTAATCAGGAGAACGACCAGAGAGACGCTCGAGAGGAATACCACCCTGCAAAGCAGCAGAGGGTTGAATATTGACGAGATATGTGGCAGTGGAAACAGCCTCAGCCCAAAAGTGAGGCGGGAGAGAAGCAGCAATCATCAACGCACGGTCCGTCTCAAGAAGGTGATGATGCTTACGCTCAGCCACGCCATTCTGATCATGAGCACCAGGACAAGAGAACTGAGCAAGAGTGCCCTCCTCAGCAAGAAAAGCGCGCAGGGAATGAGAGATATACTCGCTAGCAGAATCTGTACGAAATACACGAATAGGAGTGGAGAACTGGGTACGAACCATGGTAGCAAATTTCTTATAGATAGACAAAACCTCACTACGAGAAGACATGAAATATATCCAAGTGTGGCGAGAAAAATCATCTATAAAGATAACATAGTAGCGATGTCCCCCTTTCGACGCGAAGGGAGCTGGACCCCAAACATCGGAGTGAACAAGGTCGAAAGGACGCTCAGACATAGACTCACTGTGTGGATAGGGTAGCTGAATCTGCTTACCCAGCCGACAACCCAAACAATCCAAAGAGGCGTTTCCAGAGACAGACCCCGGAACACCACGATGAACTAAAGATGAGAGGCGAGAACCACATAAGTGTCCAAGACGATGATGCCACTGCTGAAAAGAGCTAGTAGAGGCGGCAACAGGGGCCGAGAGACTGGCGGCAGTCGCAGCGGAGGGAAGACGAAGCCAGTCAAGCTCCCAGAGGCCATCATGGCGTCGGGGGCCAGCACCAAGCAAAGCGCCGGTGCGACGATCCTGAATAGAACATGAATCAAAGTCGAGAGTGATGCTACAACGAGAGTCAATGATCTGACTACCAGAAAAGAGTTGCATGTTAAGTTGAGGAACATGCGCAACAGAAGGAACATGAAACGAGGAGGTACTAAGAGTGCCTCGATTAACGACTGGGAGAGGAGTACCATCAGCAGTAAGAACATGATCAGGAGACTCGACAGGTCGAACAGAAGTCAAAGAGGAAGAATCATAGGTCATATAAAAAGAAGCGCCAGTATCAAGAATCCATGAGGATGTACCTGGATGAGGAGAAGGTGGTCTCTTGATGCTAGAAAAGTCTGTCGCAGAACCAGCAGAACCTGTCGGTGAAGAATCCCAAGCAGCAAGCAGGCATCGAAGCTGCGCCAGCTCATGCGCAGACAGGGACACGGCTGAAGAGGTCGAGGTAGAATCATGAGCCGACGAAGAGCGGTCATCAACACACATAGAGGCCGCCAAAGGTGATGATGTAGAGCAACGCGCCGATAAAGACAGAGCCGGCGAAAAGCGGTCACAACCGCCTAAAGAAGCCGCGAGAGTCGATGTAGAGCGGCGAGTCGACGTAGACGGAGTCGGCGAAGGGCGGCCATGACCGCGTGAAGAGACCGCGAAGGTCGACGAAGAGCGGCGAGCCGATGTAGGAGTCGACGAAGGGCGGCCATACCCGCGTAAGGAGGCCACGAAGGTTGACGAAGAGCGGCGAGCCGATGTAAACGGAGTCGGTGAAGGGCAGCCATAACCGCGTGAAGGGGCCGCAGAAGTCGACGAAGAGCGGCGAGCCGACGTAGACGGAGTCGGCGAAGGGCGGCCATAACCACGTGAGGAGGCCGCGAAAGTCGATGAAGAGCGGCGAGCCGACATAGGCGGAGTCGGCGAAGGGCGGCCATAACCACGTGAGGAGGCCGCGAAAGTCGATGAAGAGCGGCGAGTCGACATAGGCGGAGTGAAGAGCAATAAGTCGACGGAGACGAAGACGACGAAAATGCACAAGTAACGAGGGGACGGGAGCAGCCAGGAAGGGGGCAGCCGGGCGGGCGGCGGCAGACGTGGCCGGGCGAGCAAGCAGCGACCGGACGGGCGGCGGCAGGTGGCGCGGCCAGACGAAATTGTGGGTGGCAGCAGTGAGTTTTTTTTGACAGATCAACAACCGATCAACGAATAGATCTCAGAGAAGCAGCCAGGGGGCACGCGGCGAGAAGGAAAAAATCGATTGCAGAGGGGCATGTGAGAAGCAACGAATCAATTCCAGAGAAGCTGCAGAGGGGCACGTGCAAGCTAGCACCAGATTGATACCACACGCGCTAGCAGTATGGCAGTAGAGAAGGACGGGCGGGCGGTGGCCAGGCGGGCCGAGACTACGCGAGCGGCGGCCGGGCGGGCAGCGGCCAGGCGAGCGGCGGCTGGAGAGAGGCGGACGGACGGACGGTGACCGGACGAGTTATCGATTGGTGGCGGCGGTAGCAAATTAGCGGACGAGTTGCGCGTCCAGAAAAAGCCCTAATCTGGGCTCTGATACCATGTTGAAGGAATAGCAACTTATATTCCAAGGGGGCCAAAGGCCACAATATATAGTACATGTACAGATGTAAAATATGCAGGAAAACCCCCTAACTAGTAGGAAAACTACAATATACAAATATATCTCTAACAAATAGCACTATTAAATGATTTCTAGGCGTGTTTCAGTAGTTGTACAACTGAAGATTTTAAGAGTAAAAACAAACCAGGGCACTACAAACCAATGAATCCACTCTTAAGTACTTAGTTCTCATAGGATTGTTTGTACCAACTAAATCAGTCGAACGCTCTCGAATTCTACCGTGAAATAATGGGATACCAACTCCGATATAAATTGTACTGCAGTGAATATGATAAGAATTATGATTATCATCCAAAAGAACATGTATCACCAAAAAGAAGAAATAAATACAGATGCTCTTCAGTGCATATCTCAATGCCATCCTATCCAACTAAAACTGCATGGAAACAAGGAGAAAAGTAAATAGTAAAAAGGGAACCTAATCCACCGGCTAGACTATTTTACATTCTACCAAATCCCAACATCGGATCCATCTCTATCCTACTCTAATAGTTTTATTTATATTTAAACAATGTACTACACACGCACATATGCAATAAAAAAACTTGAGCAGAAACCTAAGATCACAACACGTAAGTGAACTGAAACCAAAGTTGAGTCCTTACAGCAAAGAACGACGGCGGCCATGACAAGCTGTGGTGCTGCGAAGGGAGCGATGTGGGCATAGGGAAACACTTGCAGGGTCCAAGGTGGAGGTGGAAAGGGTTGTACCACCATTGACGTCTATGAAGGAGAATAGAGGCGACTACGAAGGACAACAGCTGCATTCACGACGGTGGTGAACAGAAGGGATCGTGGTAGAAACTACACATGTCTGCTCACAACTCCACATAACATGCAAATTCCAATCGCGAGAACCTGATTAAAAGAATTAAAGCATGTGCATCCACATGGAAGAAAAGGGAGGAACCGGAAAACAGACCTAGAGGCTGCCACCGGTGAGTCCTCCCTAGAACCCTCCTCCGAAAGATCCCCCCAAGACCCCAATCAGCCGATGGGACAACAGTAGAGGCCTCACGGGTATGCCCAGCCAGCGGAAGCAGAAGGAAGCAACAGGAGGACCGACCTCCCCTAAATCAGTCTCCTCAATCCCCGATACGCAAAGCAGCAGAGAAAAACAGCGAATAAGACCACTACCACCCACCAAGAGTACACAAGCAATCTATAGCTGATGGCAAATGGGCTCTACAAACTGGGTCCAGCGCAGATAAGCCTCATTGTGTCCAAATTATTACCACGCCAACGCGTGGAGAGCCACACATGCAGTACTTGCCAACTGCACACGGGGAGATCCAGCCTTGGCCCGCAGGCGGTGAGAGGAACAACAGAGGACCATAAACAAGAGATACTGTGCGTGGCAGATGGCCCCAGTTGTCGTGCATGTCTCCACGCTTAAGTTTTTATCTAGTATAAAGGGTAAGAAAGATAACTAGATAATGAAGGGTTCACAATATAAAAAATAAAAAATCCTACGATATGAATACCAAAGGTATCAAGATCTAATCTAGAAGTTTCATGTAACGAGTAACAGGTCATCCAAAAAAACTTACCCTAGAAGATCAAAAAGTTTTTAATGAGATTTGATCTCGTGGATGATGTAGACAATCACTTGCCGATCTCTAGATCGAGTAGACAAACGCTGCAATCCGGCAGTGCCTCCGTGCTCTCCCACACGTACAGCTTAAAGACAACTCCTGTACCCTCGATCCAACGGTGTAGCTAAAGCACTAGATCCGCCAGAGAAAACTACTTAGCCATGGCTCATGCTAATTTGAAAGCCAATGGAAGGGGAGGGAGAGAAGCTTGTACTAGAGCGTGTGGAGAAGATGAGCACCCACCCACCTTATATAGGGGAGGGGCCACCCCATGGGGGTGGCCGGCGGCCACCTTCGGTGCCCCCACCTCTCCATCCATCATGTGGGCAGAGGATCCACCCACTCTCACTCATCTCCCATTTAATGCAAGTGGATTCCCCAATCAAAATTCCCTTTACTAAATAATTTTTTTTATTTCAAAATTTTAATATTTGTCAATTATTTTAATTAAAAATTATCCCTTGGTCTATTCCGATATTCCCGAAAACAATTCCTATGATTCTCAAAATAGTCCTAAAAAAATTCCGATGCTTGCTAAACTTTTCTCCAACATACATTATCTACTCAAACGCTTCGATGAGCCTTAAGTGTGTCACCCTACGGTTCATGAATAATGCAGACATGATCGAGAGACCTCTCTGATCAATATTCAATAATGGGACCTGGAGATCAGTAATGACTCCCACATATTCAACGATGAATCTTGTGATCGTGTGAACCATTAATGTCATAACCAATTCCTTTTGTCTCATGATATTTTACTTGTCCGAGATCCAATCATCGATATCAACCATACCTAGTTTGATCTCGTCACCGACAAGTACTCCTTACTCGTTTCGTGATATAACATCCTTGCGACCTAGTCACATGCTTGCAAGCTATATCGATGTGATATCACCGAGAGGCCCAGAATATATCTCTCTGTAATCTAGATGGACAAATCCCAGTCTTGATCCATGAGCCTCAACTAATACTTTCAGAGTACCCAACAACACCTTTATAGTCACCATGTTACGGTGTGATGTTTGATGCCATCTAAGCACTCCACCGGAGTTAGTGGTTGACATGATCTCATGGTCTAAGGATTAGGGTTACTTCGTATGTGTTTGATACAATAATATAAACTTAATGACTTGATCGTATTGATATACTTACTTTTTGTGTATGTTCATCACATCATTCTCCTAATGATATGATCCCATTATTAACAACATCCAATGTTCATGATCAGGAAACATTGATCATCGGCTGATCAATGAGCTAGTTAAATGAGAGGAATTACTAGGAACACTTGTTTGTTTATTAGACACACTTGTATTACCATTTTTGGTTAATACAATTCTAGCATGAGAAATAAACATCTATCATAAACATGGAATATGATAATAACCATTTTATTATTGCCTCTCGAACATAATCCCTTCAGTCTCCCACTTGCACTAGAGTCACTAATCTAGATCACATTATGATGAATCTAACACCCATTGAGTTCTAGTGCTAATAATGTTTTGTCTTTGGGAGAGATTTAGTCAACAGATATACCACATTCAGATCCATGTGCACTTTGCAAATCTCTATTTCACCATCCTTGACATGCTCGCGTATAGAGTGAAAACGGCGCTTGATATTCTTGGAATTCTTATGAGACCTTGGCTCCTAGAATTGTCTTTGGCACCATTGTTGTCACAGTAGATAACCATTGGATCCAATGCACTAGGAACCACACCAATTTTAGATATGAACCCCTTCATCCAAACCGCTTCCTGCGCCGCTTCTGAAGCAACAACATATTCCGCCTTTGTTGTTGATTTTACCACCATAGATTGCTTGGAACTCCTCTAGCTAACGATTGCTCTATTCGTGAGAAACACGTACCCAAATTGTGTTTTGGAGTCATCATGATCAGTGCCGAAGCTAGCATCAATGTAACACTTTGAAATGAGTTCTTCTTCACTGCCATACATAAGAAATATTTCTTTAGTCCTTCTTAAGTACTTAAAGAATTCTTGACCGCCATCTAGTGTTCCAAACTTGGATCAGGTTGGTACCTGCTAGTCAAGCTAATAGCATGTGCCACATCCGGTCTCGTACACAACATGGCATACATGATAAAGCCTATGGATGAGGCATAGGAAATCTTATTCATCATTTATCTATTTGCTGTCGTAGCTAGACTTTGAGTCTTGCTCAATGTCTTGCCTTGTAACATAGGTACGAACTCTTTCTTACTTTCATACATTCTAAACTTCTTCAGAATCTTGTAAAGGTATGTACTTTGTGACAGCCCAATTAAGCGTCCCGATCTATCTCTATAGATTTTGATGTATAATATATATGATGCTTCACCAAGATCCTTCATTGAAAAACTTCTGTTCGAATAATCTTTTACACTCTTTAAAAGTTCTATATCATTTCCAATCAACAATATGTCATCCACACATAATATTAGAAATGATACAGAGATCCCACTCACTTTCTTATAAATACAATCTTCTCCATAAGTTTGGACAAATCAAAACCCTTTGATCACATCATCAAAGGGGAGATTCCAACTTCGGGACGCTTGCTTCAGTCCATAAATGGAACGCTAAAGTTTGCATACCTTGTTAGTGAAGGGGTTCCATGGGAGAAAACAAAAATTTCCTAGGGTGAACACACCTAGCCAAGATCTATATATGAAGATGTAAGGTCACGCGAGGGGATTCAGTGTTCATACCTTGAAGACCGAAAGCGGTTAACGTACCGCAGGGAACGTGGATGACGTGGTCGTACTCGCCAGACCTCAAGGTCGTGAAGCTTCTCACAAGTCACCCCTGGTCCTTGTACGACGTAGCCGACCTCATGGCCGTGTCGACGTCCAAGCTCCAAGCTCCAAGCAAAATCACCACAAGTGGCGGTGCCTCATGGCCTTACACACATACGGTGTAGAGACGTCTCCCGGGCTCCGGTCTAGCAAAGCAGCAAAAGAAGATTGATCTGGACCGAGTCCAGTAGCATGACGACGTGCGTATGGTGGAGAATCCCCTATCCTAGTATGTAGTTCCAATCTAGGGAACCACATGTGAGGGAGAGGGGGAGAGAGCGAATAGGCAAAGCCAATTGATGGGATGGATTTGGGGAGAGGGGTGCCCCTCTTTATATAGGTGTAAGGGAGGTACTACCTCCCTCAAAGTCTCGGGGTGAGACTAAACAAGAGGAGGAGGTGGGAGGGGTGACCGTCCAGCCCTCCCACATGGGCCCCACGTGGTGGGAGGCCCACTAGGGCCAGCGGCCCTCATTTGCCCTTCCCTAGGACGTGGTCACCTCTTGGGCCTCCTCCGGTGAGGCCAAATTAGGTGGGCTGCCCCATAAATACATTTTAAATAATATTTTTAATATTAATTAAATTAATTAATATGAAATACATATTATTTAATACCTATCATTCTGAAACACCTTTCGGACCCCTCCGATCATCATCGGTTATTCTCGGAACCATTCTGGTATCACTGCCGAACTATTCCAGAGTTCTCTCTTATCTCCTACGATCTTAAATCAATCCCTAAGCATCATCTACCCTTAAGTGTGACACCCTATGGCTCAAGAATACATAGACATGATCGAGACACCTCTCTGATCAATGACCAACAACGGTATCTGAAAACACATGATGGCCCCCATGCATTCCATGAACAACTTGATCGCTTAAACCTTGAACATCGAGTCTCATTCCCTTTGCTCTACAAAACCAAGTTTATCCAAGATCTCTTTGGTATCTACATTCCTAGTTTGATTTTGTTACCGATAAACACATTTACTCGTTCCCATGGTATTACATCCTCGTGACCGAGTCACATGTTTGCAAACTGATAGGTGTAATCTCACTGAGTTGGCCCTGGGTATTTATCTATCACTCAGATGGGCAAATCTCGATCTTGATAAATAGGCCTCAAAAGCTCCACTGGAGTACCTAATACACACCTTTATAGTCACCCAATTACGGTCATGATGGTTGTTGTGATCAAAGCATCCTCATGAGGCAGTGATTAATATGATCTCACGGTCGAAGGACTGAATCACTATGCTTTGCTAGATATCGCAATGTTGAACTTTGTGACTAGATAACATTACTATACTAGGGTTGGGTGTTGTCCATCACTTCATTCATCTAATGAAGTGACCTTGTTGCCGGTTGCTGTGTAAATACCATGATCAGGAAACCTCGATCACCGGCTGCCCAACGAACTAGTCTAGAGGATACTAGGGACCTAGTTTGTTTACATATCACACATGTATTAATGTTTCCACTTAATACAGTTATAGCATGATACAAAACTATTACGAACTAATGAGATGTGCCAATAAAAACATCTTTATTATTGGCCTCTAGGGCATATCTCATTCAGTCTCCCACTTGCATTAGAGTCAATAGTCTAGTTATTGCTTCACACATTTAAAACCTATGGCATTCCGTTGTTATCCACATGTGTTGCTTGTGGTAAAGCCAATCTCTAGAACTGACACTTTCAGTTCTGTGTGTATTTGCATGTCTATGTGCCACTATGAATCACTCATTCTCGAATGAGATGACATTGTATAAATTAAGTCTTATGGTGAGACTTCAATTCCTTAAGCTAAAACTATGTTCACACTATTGTCGCACAATAGATCTTCATAGTGTAGCTCACCTGGAACTGTACCTAGTTTTGATGACAAAACTATTTTACACAAATAACCCTCTATATGCTGCTTCTAAAGCAGTCATATATTTAGCCATCGTGGTAGTATCCATCACAATGTTATAACTTTAGAAACTAGTCCAAATCCATCATGGAACTTTCTTCCATTACTATGTACCACCTTATTTCTTAAAATAGTAATTGAGATAAACTTCATTTTTATACGTGACAAAAACTTGCATCAATGTAACACATTACATTGAACTATTTTGTCACTTCTTCATACAAAGCATATTATTCGTTCTTCCAAAGTACACAAGAATATCATTACTATTGTCCAATGATCATATCATGAATCCCTCTAATATATGCTCCTAACACTTACATCATATGACTTATCTAGATATGTACAGATCATGGCATTCGTGATTAATCAAATCATTCACAAGTTTTCACTTACCAATTGTCAACACAATTGGCAAGGAACCAACAGGATGGCCAATAACTCTACCATCTAATGGCTCTCCCACCCACCGCCTCTCCCCCACAAGCGATCTCCTGATCCTCCAGTGATCCACCATGATCCAAATAGCCATCCTCTCCAACGTCTTCCCCTTAGCCCCAAGACCCTTCCTCCTCGCCCTTCCCCGAAGGATGCTCCCCCTAGTAGGGCATTATAAGGTTACATACTCCATGACCAAGGATCAAAAGCTTGGACGTCAAAAGAAGTATGATGGTGAATTGCATATCTGGGAATGCTGTGATTGTCTTGTGTTGATGAATGCTGAAGGTGAAGCAATTGTTGGTAGGCAACTTCAAAATGGGGATAAGCTCTCTAATGGATCTAACGTGATGTTCCCTTGTCACTTTGCCAAGATCATATATTGTTTGATCCAACCTCCTCAGCTACTCCCTACCTATCCTGAACCCTTACCTGATGATGATCAACATATGGTTGTCTTTGAATCATTGACAATGGGACTTGATTTCTCCCTAGGTATTTCTTTCAAGTCTGATGTTAAGAGGGTTCTCAGATCCATAGTCCACCTACTGGATAAGGTTAATCACTTCCAAATGGTGGTATCATTTGGTAGATCTAAGTTTAAGCTCAATAATGATTCTATCAGTTTGGCTCTTGAATCTTGTATTGGAGGAATTTGTGATGATATACATGTCTAGCAGCTCTCTCATAGAGTTTTCAGGTTTTCGGTTTCCTCCAAGGCTATGGGCATTATGGTTTATAATCTCAGATCCTTTTCATGTGAATCTTTTAAATGCTTTTTCAACCTTTGGCACAATGGTGGTCCACTATGGAAGAAAGAGTTTGAGAAATGGCAAAAGGATTGCACGGGTGAGTGGATCCTCATCAATCCTAACAAAATAAGAACTGATAATGCTCTAAGAGATCCGTAGCAATGTCCACATCGTCCTGCTATCAAAAATAGAAACTCTACAATTGTCAACAAGAAGTTGTCCTTTGCAACGTTTAAATCATACCCAGCTTTTCATGGTTATGAATACCCTGCTTCAGTTGAATAAGCTAGCACTACTCTAGAGGCTGGCTATGACTGTCCACAAATTTGTAAAAAGGATGTGGTGATTTTACCATTGACTCTGACAAAAAATTCAGTTAAGTTGCAAGTTGGTGATCTACATTTTCCTATGTTAGGAAGAGAGAAAGGCAAGGAAGCGACATCAATTTTTCAAAATCATAGGCCGCTAAAATTTTGGCCCAGCAATCAATTTCGACAGTTTCAGGCCCAATTAATTACCCATAGGGGGATCCCGTATTTGTTGCCATGATTGAAGATATGGAGGATTGTGTCTGTCACTGTGATCATTGCCTTAGTATGTCTCACACGATGAATGTGTGTACTGGAATGATTCGCTACAAATTTTGTTATTGATACGGTCACAGAAAATTTGTTTGCATCAAGGCTAAGCATGCGTCTTCAATGCGATGGGTGGCTAAAAAGATTCCCTCCCCTGACATCCTCATCCCGCGTGCCACTAAGGAAACCACCCCTGACGCTCTCGCTTCTTCCTCAACTCCTCCTCCAAATAGAGAACAATCGCCTCCCCCTGCCTACTCCAACACTCCGCCTGGTGCCATGGCCAACTTTGCGGTCGGCCCACACCGCTTCACACTGGTGGGCTTCGAGATACTTGAGCCTTGGGGCACTAACGAATGGACGACACGCATGTACGTCACATCAGCGGTTGCCCCTCCTCGCCGCCATGAGTCCTGGGTCATTGTTCAAGTTGATCTGTGCCTTGAAGGAGATGACATTGACCAAGTGCTCAACCAGGTACATGACCACATTGAGTTGATTATACAGTTGCCAGTCCAGAATTTTGCTGAAAGTGTTGTTAGCCTAGGATTATTCAGAATGGCTGACAGTGTCGTTAGAGATCTGTTGGTTGCCTAGCCTGGGCACCATATGGGGAAGGGCTGGATGCTTAACTTTGCATGACATGATGAGGGGGAGAATTTTCGTGCTACTGTGTACATAAGGTTAAGCTAGCTCATGTTGTTAAACTAGCACATGGACTACAGAAACGAGGAGTTCCTTCGTGAGACAGTTGCCAAGTTTGGTAAAATGCGTGGGTGGATTCGTGATGATCCGAACCTGCATGTACTGTGATCCGATGTGCTTGTGGAGGCACTCGTGACATCCCAAGATCCATTGTCATTAGGGAGCCATAGCGATATGGGGGCACAGTGGTTTCTTGGACTGTCCATGTCTACATTTTAACTAATGAACCTGCTGATGCTTTACCTAGAGATGAATCACATGAGTCTGCTAATGGCAATACTCACCCACAGTTCATGGTGGGACCTATTCCACCTGCTGAAAACTGGGCCCCACCAGCTAACAATTGGGCTCCACCTGCTGATCATGGTAACTGGGGTGCTTGGAACAATGAAGGTGCTAATGACAATGTGAATCAGGGAGCACATGGTTGGGGTGTTCCACAACAGCACAATGTGCATGCACACCCCTAGCATCAACAATCCACTATCTCCTTTAAGATGTCAGATGGCTCCATCTCCTCTATTCAGGTCATCCTGGTGTTGTGCCAGTACAAGAGGTGGTCATACAACAGCAAGATGTGGGGGTTCAGGATGTTGTGATTATTGAAGACATCACTGATGATATTGATGATGAGGAAGTAGTACCTATATTAAACAACAATCATGAGACAATAGTTTTTGCTGATACACATAATCTAGCCATTGTTCCTTACAAGGGACCTGGTTTCCCCTTCACTTTGAATACTACAATGACTGCAAGTTAGGATGATTCTAGTGTTTCTACTGGTGGTCTAGCTCTGATAATTCCTGAGATTGCACAAGGAGAATCTTCAGCTATGCTACTTGATCCTTCTAGTTATCAGTCTACCCAGAGCAATAAGAGGAAGGGTAGGTCCAAGAAGGAAGGTCCAACCTCTAAAGATGAAGTGAGAAGGAGCACCAGGCCATTTGTTCTGAGGGATGGTGATAAGTTGGACCCATGAGAGATAGGCCTACCCCAAAGAAGAAGCCAAGGTCCAAGCTTGAGGAAAAGAAGGATCAAGTTACTCCTTTCACTCCTATGAAGAATCTTTAGAAAGTGGGAGTAGAATTGGAGATTCCAGTTGAAGACATGACTGAGGAGAAGCTTATGGCTGCTCTTGCTGATGGCCAATCTTCAAAGGCTTAAATGATTAATAAGGCCCTTTGTGCTCCTTTTGGCCCTTATGTGGGTGTTGCTCTATATCTTATTTATCTTAGTACTCAAACGGGTACTTTCTTTTGTGTGCTTGCATATCCCGTCTTTGTGAACTATGTGAGAGTGACTTGGTTGCTTTATCTTTATCAACTGCTCAATTGTTTCTACCTGGTTTCCTCTAGGACTTGTTATGTGTCAGACTAATGGCACTAGGGGTACCACACCCCGTTAGGTTGCCAGACTAGCGCAGTTTGTCCTTATAAGGGTCGAAGGGCACCACCCTCTGGAAGGCAGGATGGGAGTAACCGAGGCGGAAGAGCACCGAAGACAGCCTCCTCTGGATCCTTGGCCGAAGCACTGCTGTAACATACCCGTGTCTCACATCATGATGGTGGAACGGTCGATCCAAGCTAAAGTTAGTCCTCCTTGGGAAAGTGGTGCATTGTCGGACCACTTTGGAGTTAAAGATGGGGAGACGACGCGGGTGCCCCGCTGGGGCCCGGTGTTGCTACTTTGGTGCAAGGAGACTAGGGTGACGCGAAAAGGCAATGGGTGCATCATCGGTTACTTCAGGAGCAGCCACTACCTCCATCCGGGGCCAACTTGTGGACAAGGAAAAACAGGGAGAGCCGAATACTCTCTGACGGCGGGAATGTGGTGACCCTTCCCACCCAATATATGTGGGAATAGGCCCGCCGCCATATATAAGGAGACCTTCTCCTACCTTAGACAAGGCTGATCCCAGCGATCTGTAACCCTAGACATTGGATCACCATTATACCCTCATGAAGCACCGCAAGCAATACAACCAAGTAGGAGTAGGGGATTTACCTCCTCATGAGGGTCCCGAACCTGGGTAAAAAACCCGTGTCAAACTCTCTGTTGTGTTCGTGCATCGCTGCCTTCATCGTCGCCGAGAAGCTCAGAATGCATGATTTAACCCCCTCTCGAACTCAGGGCTTGTTGGACCCCTTGTTCCCACTCTCCAACATTTGCATTATCCCCTTTCTCTGGATTTTATCCTTCCAATGGATAGTACACCACAATGGCTCTTTGATTGGTTAGTTCTTGATTGGAATGTCATAGGCCTGAACGATAAAAACAAAACACTGGTAGTGTATAATAAAATTTATGAAAGCAAATGTGCTATTGTTTGTCTTCCGGATACTAAATGCGAAACTTTTGAGCATTCTTTCATTAGAAGCTTTTGCCCCAAACGTTTTGACAAGTTTATATTCTATCCTTCTATTGGGGCTTCAGGAGGCTTGATCATTCTGTGGAATAGTTCTATATGGGGGCAGCTTCTAGAAACCCATAGATCTGCCATTATAATTTGTTTCACCTCTAAGCACTCAAGTCAATCTTGGACCCTGGTTAATGTTTATGGTCCCTACAAGGGCATTGAAAGAGATAATTTTGTACAATGGCTCCATGACCTTGAGATCCCTTCTCATGAGAATTGGCTTCTTGTTGGTGATTTCAACTTTATAAGATCTACGGAAAATAGAAATAAAGATGGGATAGACATGAATGACATTTTCATTTTCAATGAAATAATTAGCTACTTGGGTCTTATTGATCGAGTTTCCTCTAAAAGGGAGAGTCTTTACATGGTCCAACATGCAAACCCAACCCCTGCTTGAGCAGTTAGATTGGTTTTTTACTAGTTGCTAGTGTACACTTAGTTACCCCAATACCATGGTGCAACCTTTGGGTAAATCCACTTCTAACCATGTGCCTTGTGTAATTTCAATTGCCACCACAATCCCCAAAGCAAAGGTCTTTAGGTTTGCAAACCATTGGATTCAACAACCTGGCTTTCTAGAGCTTATGGGCAAGGTTTGGAAATGGCCAATTAGAACTAGTTCTTCTACTGCAATAGTCACAACTAAATTAAAAAATCTCAGGCATGAATTGAAAATGTGTGTGTGTGTGTGGGGGGGGGGTATTTCACATATCAAATTTATCATTGACAGATGCAATCAGGTGATACTTCTGTTAGATCAACTCAAAGAAGAGAGGGACTGGAGTATTCCTGAATTCAACTTCAGAAATGTGGTTAAGGTTCACTAGAAAAAGCTCCTTCTTATACAATCTGATTACTGGAAATCTAGATGCACTATAAGACGGTTCAAGCTAGGTGGTGAAAATACTAAATTCTTTCACTCAAAATCCAATAAAAGATATAGGCACATGATGGCTCAGTATTGATGTAGAGCTTGTTGGGAACCCCAAGAGGAAGGTATGATGAACACAGCAGCAAGTTTCCCTCAGTTATGAAACCAAGGTTTAATCGAACCAGTAGGAGCTAGGAAACACCCCAAAGGTGTTGCTAGCTGAGCCTTGGCAGGGCGCACTACCGGTGCTAGTAGAAATGTGGAGACCTGCACAACACAACCACAGAACTTTGTCCCCAACTTGCGATGAGGTTGTCAATCTCACAGGTTTTGCTGAAAACAAAGGATTAAATGTATCGAATGGAAGGAAGTAATAGTTTGCAGAAAGTAAACACAAAGCAGTAAATAGTTTATAGATTGTATGTAAAGAAAAGGATCGGGATCCATAGTTCACTAGAGGTGGCTCTCCTTAAGATAGATAACATGCTGGGTGAACAAATTACAGCGGGGCAATTGACAAACATCGAGAAAGCAATATATGCATATACTAATCATCTTGACTCCTTTGGAACTTGATTGGGCATTACAACATTATACATAGACCGCCATCCAACTGCATCTATGACTAATAATCCACCTTCAGGTTATCATCCGAACCCCCTCCAGTATTAAGTTGCAAGCAACATATTATTGCTTTACGAATTGCGTGTAAAGTAAACAATACGATTGTTCTATGAACAAAGGATTGTTGTTTTCTCCCTAGTAGCAACAACACATCTAGTACCTTAGAGATTTCTGTCACTTCCCCAGATTACCAGAGGCATGAACCCACTATCGAGCATAAATACTAACTCTTGGAGTTGCTAGCATCTACTTGGCCAAGATAGCTACTAACAACGGAAAGCATGCAAGATCACAAATAACAAAGACATGATAGAATCAATAATCAATCTGAAATAGTATCTCAATATCCATCGGATCCCTACAAACACAACATGTAGAATTATAAATAGATGATCTTGATCATGAACGGAGCTCACAAGATCTAAACATGAAAGCACAAAGGAGGAGAACCAGCCATCTAGGTACTACATGGATCCGTAGTCCAAGGATGAACTACTCACGCATCACACCGGAGGCTTGCATGATGATGAAGAAGGCCTCCAGGGTGAATTTCCCTCTCCGGCAGGGTGCCAGGAAGAGCTTCAGATCCCTCCCGATCTAGGGATGGAGATGACGGCGGCTACAGACTCTTTCATGGATTTTTGATTGGGTACTTAGGGTTTTCGTCCCGAGGGCATCTTATAGGCGGAAGGAGAGGCCGAGGGGGTGCTAGGGTCGGCCAGACCACCCCTGGCGCAGGACAGGCCTGGCCGCGTGGCCAGGTGGTGTGGCCGGCCCCCAACCCTTCTCCGTCTCGTATTCTGGCATCTGATGACTTCCGGAAAAATAAGCACATTGGCTTTTGTCCCATCCAATTCCGAGAATATTCATTTTCTAACTTTCCTGGAACCAAAAACAGTAGAAAACAGGCAGCTGGCACTGTGGCTCTTGTTAATAGGTTAGTCCAAGAAATCATATGAAAAGTACTCCAAAGTGTGGACAAAATACAAGAAAGTGGATAAAACCAAGCATGGAACATCAAAAATTATAGATACCACGATCAAGGATGAGAATGGTGATACTTTGGTAGAACACCATGCTAAGGCTAGTGCATTCCTACAAAGTTTCAAAAATAGAATGGGGATATGCATTCCAACTACTTCCCCCTTTGACCTTTACTCTCTTCTCCATCTTGTGAAAAATATGGACTCTTTGGTGGCCCCTTTCACTAGTGAGAAGATTGAAAATATAGTCAAATATATGAAGCCTTATAGGGCCCCAGGACCATATGGATTCAATGGCCTCTTCCTAAAGAAGTGCCGGCATATTGTGAAACATGATTTTATAAACTTGTGTCATGATTTCCATTATGGAAAAGTTGCACTACAAAGCATCAATGAGTCCTTTATCACTTTGGTCCCAAAAGGCCAAAATCCTGAATCCATCAATGATTTTAGGCCTATTTCTTTGACAAACACTAGCCTCAAATTCCTCACTAAGTTGGCTACTAACATAATGTAAGATGTTATAAAGAGGTCTATTCATGCTAACTAGTATGGTTTTAAAAGGATAGGACAATCCATGATTTCCTTACCTGGTCCTTTGAATTCATTCATCAATGCGAGCAATCCAAAAGGAAAATTGTGGTAACCAAGATTGACTTTGAAAAGGCCTTTGACACTCTAGACCATGAAGCTATTTTACAAGTCATGAGGGCCAAGGGATATCCTAAATTTTTTCTTAATTGGGTCAGAGAGGTCCTATCTTCTGGATCTTCCTCTGCGCTTCTAAATGGAGTTCTAGGAGGGCTTTCCATTGAAAGTAGAGGGGCCAGGCAAGGGGATCCTCTGTGTCCTCTGCTATTTGTTTAGGGTAATGATCTTTTGTAGTCCTTAGTAAACTTTCCATACCAACAATGTATCCTAGCTATGCCCATTCCAATGGGGGGGTGACTACCCAATAGTCCAATATGTGGATGACACCATTATTGTACTGCCTGCTGATTCAGGTCAAATTTCTGCTTTGAAGGAAATCCTCCAATAGTATGCTACTTTTACTAGATTAAAAATTAATTTCCATAAGTCCTTCATGATACCTTTGAACTTATCTAATGAGGATCCAGTCCAATATGCTAAGGAGTTTGGATGTCAATTGGGAGGAATGCCATTTAGTTATCTTGGACTACCCATGGGAACCACCAGACCCATTATCAAGGATCTGTCTCCTCTAATTGATAGAAGACTGACTACTACTTCCTCATTTCTCTCTTATTGATATATATTGGTTCTTGTTAACTCTATTCTCTCTTCCTTACCCACATATTTCATGCTCACACTAATAATACCTATTTGTGTCATAAATGTGGTGGATAGGAGAAGGATGCATTGCCTGTGGAAATGGAAGGACAATGAAAAAGGTCCAGTCTCTGGCTGCTTGGGAGCTGATTTGTAAACCAAAGAATAAAGGGGGGCTAGGGATTATTGACTTGAAAGACCAAAATACCGCCCTTCTCATGAAGCACCTACACAAATTCTATAACAACAGTGATACTCCTTGGGTTTAGTTGATAAGGAACTCATATTACTACAATTATGTACCTCATGCTACCAGGTAGACTAGTTCCTTTTGGTGGAGAGATATCTCCAATCTGATGGATGACTATAGGGCTATTACTAGATGTGAAGTGGGTTATGGTACTTATGTTCTTTTTTGGTCAGATCTATGGAAGGACCAACATATGTCGGCTCAGTTTCCTAGAATCTTCTCTTATGCCAAAGACAAATATCAATCAGTGATGGAATTTGTACAAATGGAATCTGCCTTGGATGGCTTTCACTTGCCACTCTCGGTTCAGGCTCACTCTGAGTTTATAAAGATGCAATTGATGATGTAGCCTATCAGTTTAAATGAATAGGAGAGTCACACATGAATTTTTACATTGGGAAAAGAAGAATTCAGGCCAAGTACAATTTACAAACATCATTTTGCACATATTAGCAATCATGAGCCCTTTGTTTGGATATGGAAAAGTAAGCGCACTTCCAAGGTTAATTTTTTTGCTTGGCTGCTTCTCCATGACATAATTAATACAAAGGACATGTTGATTCAAATGCACTAACATGTGACTGATGATCATAGTTATGTTCTCTACAATGCTTCGGAGCTGGAGGTTTGGAGGCATCTCTTCTTTAACTATAACTTCAATACTTGTATTTGGAACTATCTGTAGATTCCTTGGCATTCTGGAGATACTACAAATACCATTCGATTGGCCAAGAAATATTTTAATGGTCCCTATTTCCATGAGATTGTTATCATTGCTTCCTAGTCTATGTGAAAGCAAAGAAATTGATGGATTTTCAACAGGACTAAGCCAACTTTCAGGGGGTGGAAGGCTACTTTCTTCCAATAAGTCACCTTGCTTAAGCATCAAGTGAAACCCTCTAATATCACCCCGTTTCTAGTTGGATTGAGAGTATCTTGTAATAGTTTAAATCCCTGTACATATTTGTTCTTCTTTCTATCAATATTCCTTCTGTTCTAATAAAATGAGGCTGTGGGGGGCTCCCTCACAATAATAGCTTCAAAAAAAAATTGTCAACACAATTGATCTTGCTACCATGTGGCAAGAACTTTTCTTGTCATATATTGACTAGGAGGCTCACACAGCTCCCACTCAAATATGCCACCATACTGAACTAATTCAATATTTTATATATGTACTATTAGCATTTCAAACTATATATATGGACTATGATGTCTAATATTCTGGTTTGCGAAAGTCTTTCATAAAAATCCAATTTCAATGAAATTCGTAACTCCCGTAAAATTAAAGATACATCATTTCCAATCAACATAAAACTTTGGAAATATGTCTTAACACCCCCACTTAGTTTATTGTAAACACAAGAATCTTCATTATTATGATGAACTTAAACTCTTTAATAGTTTCATCACGTTGAAGGCTCCAACTCCACAATGCTTATTTCAACCATTAAAATTTGCATACAATTTAGCGTCCTTCGAATTAACAAAACCATTTGGATAGTGTCATGTACACATCCTAGGCAACCATTCTATTAAAAGAGGTTTTGTTTATTCAACTACCATATCTCAATATGTACTAGTTGCTATAATAATCTGTACAGACTAAATATCGCGGTGGAAGATCCAATCTTATCACAGTCAGCTTTTGAACTTTGTCGTAAACTACTTTCCGACAAGTCGAACATTTCACAGATGTAAACATACGTGTCTGTTTGTTTATAGATCCATTTTGCTTTGAAAAGTTTCATGCCTTCCTGAGGTCTACCAAGTTCATAACTAGATTTTTGTATATGGAGACTATCATGGATTCTTATGGCTCTATCCATTTTACGGAGTCAGGGCTCGACATCACTTATTTGCATGCAATCGGTATATCATTGTCCAACAATGACATTTTTCCACAAATCTTACTATTTGATTATTAACCGATCCATATGGCTCAATAGGAACTTAGATTTTCGAAACATACAACATTTGTAGAAACGGTAGCCATGAGCATTGCAGTAGCCTCCAGAACACTTTCCGGCGTTGTGCTACTCTGATCATGTCACTTAGGTTCAAAACCTTATCAAAATTTCTATTGTCCTCCCACTTAACTTTTCACAAAAAGTTCCTTCTCAGAGAACTCATCATTCTAGCGACAAACACTTTTGTCTTTAGTGTTACGATGGACGAATTCCCAACGATTACTTTTCGGATAACCTACAAAGACATGCATATCCAACTTTGGTTTTGTAAACATTTTACATATGCCTAGCATACCAAAATTTAAGAAAAGACAAAATGGGTTTTATCCCTTGCCATTTCAACGGATCATGATGTTGCTCTTTTAAGTGTAAAATCGGTATGTTACTATTGCATAGTTTTTTAAATTACAATGCCAGTTTTATATTTAATATCACCAAGTCAAACTAGGTTCGATTATATTCTCAAAACATTCCATACTCCTGTGGTGTTTTGGGAAACTCAAGTTTATGAACCAATTTCGTATGTTTGCTAAATTTGTAACTCAAATATCTTCTTTATGATCCAATCATAAACTCTTGATTTTGTTGTTACAATGACTCTGTTATTCGCGACGACTTTCTCAAAGTCTCAAGAAACTTGAATTTTCCATAACTCTTATGGTGTTGTTTATGCGAATCTGGATGATTTCTTCTTCGCGGTAAAACCTTTGTACATGTTTCAAATGTCTTATATGTTTCCTCATTAAACAGATATACTCATATATATATTCAAGTCCTCGGTGGAAGTATATGAAGTAGAATAATACACCACACATAGTTTTACATAATGGCCCACATACATCAATATGTATTACTTCCACTAACTTAGCCATCGGTTAAACTTTTACTATTGAACAGAGTTTTAGTTATCTATAAGAAAGTCTAACAAGCCTCCATTCATTCGAAAACAACCTGACTCCAAAATTCCATCAAGATGGAGTTTCTTGATGTCTTTCTTTCCAATATAATTTAAACGGTGGTGTCACACTTAAGTGAAATTCCAATCATTTCATCTTGCAACGCTTTTAGCATTTAGTTATATGAATATTAATTTGCCAGCAAGATTCATAATGGTTCATCCATTAACTATGGAATACATTAATTATTTGAACAACAGTTTTTTCTCACAATACTGGAACCACATAATAATTATCAGAATAAGTCTTAATGGCTTGGTTCTTGATGTAGATGACAAACATAATAACACTTTATTTGTTTATTGATGAACATCATTACCATATTCTCTTGCCAGTTATTTGGACCATTGTATTTATTATATTGAGTTGTTGTATGACATTTCATACCAACCAATTCAGTATCTAATAGCGAATAATTACAATGGTTTAACAAGCGAATAATATATTCATAACATGTATACCTGAGCTGGATAATTCTAGTTCATTATTTTTTGCCAACTATATTTATAGATTCTCTTTCAACATTTTCCTCTCTTTTAGAAGAGTCACCCATTATCAACAATGGCACCAATAACATGGTACTTGGTTCAAGTGTGTTAGTCAAACACTAATACCCTTAAACTCACATTTTGAAGTGGATCACAATCATTACATGATTTGTGTTCTTTCAGATTCATTCATTAGTGATCTTTTAGTATAGTAAACATTTTACCTATACCTTTTATTCATATTATCATGACAACCTTCATGATTGAACTACTATAGTTCATAAGGACGAACATTTGTATAATTTTAGTTCCCAAGCCTACTAGGTGATGGGTACGCCTAGCATCACCATCATTCGCAAATGCTCATCCAATATGAGAATTTGTTCCAACTAAATTATACATTATCATGTTGCAATCAAATAGTGTTTCAAATATCAAATATCTAATACACAAGATGATTTTTGACATCAATCTTTTGGCTCCCAGATAATCTTGATACAAAGAACTATCTTTCTAATATCAAGTATCATGGAGGCAAGCAGGATCTTTTAGATACTAACTTTGGAATCAATTACTATAGGATTAATACACTTATTAAACCTTATGGTGTAAGTGAGGTTTACTTGAAAGTTTGATTTAGGACTTTTATCTTTAATTTGACACTCAAACAATACTGTACTAGTCTATAAAGTAAGTATCTAGAATACTATAGTTCTATTATCTCAATTACAACCAAGATAGTCTATAACGGATGCCAACTACAACAACTATGCAAATTCACTTAGATTGTTTAGTTCATAATATGAGTTCATTACCAGAACTCCCACTCAAACGAACATCCACCAACGTTTGTTTAGTGATTACATGATCCCTTTACAACATTGATATGTTGGAAACATATCTATAATTTTTGATGTTCCATGCTTGGTTTTTATCTACTTTCTTATGTTTTGTCCACACTTTGGAGTACTTTTTATACACTTTCTTGGACTAACCTATCAACAAGATGCCACAGTGCCAGCTGCCTATTTTCTGCTATTTTTGGTTCTAGGAAAGTCAGAAAATGAATATTCTCGGAATTGGACAGGACAAAAGACAAAGTCAGTATTTCACCGAGGGGGACATGGAGCCAGAATACGAGACGGAGAGGGGCCAGAGGGCCGCCACACCACCTGGCCGTGCGGCCAGGCCTGACCCACGCCAGGGGGTGGTGTGGCTGCCTAGGGCACCCCCTCGGCCTCCCCTTTCACCTATAAGATGCCTCCGATACAGAAACCCTAAGTACCCGATCAAAATTCCATGAAAGAGTCTCTAGCCGCTGTCATCTCCATCCTTAGATCGGGAGGGATCTAAAGCTCTTCCCGGCACCCTGCCAGAGGGGAGAATTCACCCTGGAGGCCTTCTTCATCACCATGCAAGCCTCTAGTATGATGCATGAGTAGTTCATCCTTGGATTACGGGTCCATGTAGTAGCTAGATGGTTGGTTCTTCTCCTTTGTGCTACCATGTTTAGATCTTGTGAGCTCCGTTCATGATCAAGATCATCTATTTGTAATCATACATGTTGTGTTTGCAGGGACCGATGGATATTGAGATGCTATTTCAGATTGATTATTGATTCTATCATGTCTTTGTTATTTGTGATCTTGCATGCTCTCCGTTGTTAGTAGATATCTTGGCCGAGTAGATGCTAGCAACTCCAAGAGGGAGTATTTATGCTTGATAGTGGGTTGCCTCTAGTAATCTAGGGAAGTGACAGAAATCTCTAAGGTACTAGATGTGTTGTTGCTACTAGGGAGAAAACAACAATCATTTGTTCATAGAACAATAGTATTGTTTACTTTACACGCAATGCGTAATGCAATTATCTGTTGCTTGCAACTTAATACTAGAGGGGGTTCGGATTGATAACCTGAAGGTGGATTATAAGTCATAGATGCAGTTGGATTACAGTCTATGTATAATGTTGTAATGTCCAATCAAATCTCATAGGAGTCAAGATGATTAGTATATGCATGTATGCTTTCTCGATGTTTGTCAATTGCCCCGCTATAATTTGTTCACCCAACATGTCATCTAGTACCTTAGAGAGATTGTTTACCACTAGTGAACTATGGACCCCGGTCCTTTCTTTTACCATCAATCTACAATTGTTTACTGCTTTCTGTTTACTTTCTGCAAGCTTTTACTTTCTTCCACAAAATACGTTTAATCCTTTGTTTTTAGCAAAACCGGTGAGATTGACAACCTCACTGTAAGTTGGGGGCAACATTATGTGGTTGTGTTGTGCAGGATTCCAAGTTGGCAACAACACCTTGGAGGTGTTTCCTTTCTCCTACTGGTTCGATAACCTTGGTTTCATAACTGAGGGAAACTTGCTGCTGTGCTTATCATACCTTCCTCTTGGGGTTCCCCAACGAGCTCGAGATATCTTGGGCCATCAACCATATCGTCCCCGATCATCATGGCCTTTGTTACAACTACCAAGGTAGATATCAACATATCGATCACATCACCAAGCGAGTCAAGCTTAACCTTTCAGTCATCTATTTTCTTAGGCCATGTCTGTACATTTTAGGCTCGCCAACGTTAACCTTTAGTGTATTTGCAGTGCATACATGGCTTACACCCACCGTATTGGAACGTCAGTGTGTTTGCACCCGATCATCACGACATGCTCCACAACGACGGACTTTCTTGGTGGTGCACACTAAATGGAGAACACGTATATTGGAATTAAGTTGGGGGATCATCTTATAATGCTATCCTCGTAGTCTAATACAAGCAAAATAAGATACACAACCAATTAACATCATATGTAAACAGTTTATGTGATATGATATGGTCATCATGCCTTTATCTCCATTGAGTGCACCGGCATTGCACCAGGTACATGGTGCCACTTTGGCAGTTCATCTCATAAACACTTACCTTGACCATACGTATCACAAACCCCTGTAAAATAAAGTTAGACGTCTCTACTTTATCTTTGCATGTTTTACGCAGTTGTTAGGGCTTTCGCAAGAGAACCATTTCTACCTACGAACTTCCAACCATAACATGGATTGACTAGTTGCCGCTTTAAGTCCCTTCTCAGGGTCGTCCTTCGTAAATGGCATATCAACTAATGTCAGAGAGATGGACACCTGTCGACCACTTATATGTTACAAGCCATATGTCAGTCATGGAACCCGTCTCGCGTAAGGTCAGTCCGGGGTGCTTCATCTGACATTGACGCGATATGAACAAGTACACATGGGATGGTAGTAGCTATCCAATCAATGCCCACACAATAAACATGTTTTCTACTTGTACCAAACATGTATGCATAGATTGGCTCTAATACCACTAAAGGGGTTCTATGGCAGAAAACATAATTTATCTTACGGTGAACACACCTAGCCACGATCTATCTATGCATAGGTAAGTTAATGAGAGGGGATTATGTGTTCATACCTTTGAAGACCAAAAGCGGTTAATGTATCGCGAGGAACATGATGACGTAGTCGTACTCGCTCGACCTGAAGGTCGTGAAGCTCCTTGCAAGTCACCCCTGGTCCTTGTACGATGTAGCTGACCTCATGGTCGTGTTGATGTCCAAGCTCCAAGCTCCAAGCAAGAGCACCACAAGTGGCAGTGCCTCGTGGCCTTACACACATACAGTGTAGAGACGTCTCCCGGGCTCCGGCCAGCAAAAAAGCGGAAGAAGATTGATCCGGACCGAGTCTAGCAGCACGATGACATCCGTATGGTGGAGAATCCCCTATCCCCGTATGCAGTTCCAATCTTGGAAACCATATGTGAGGGAGAGGGAGAGATAGAATAGGCATAGCCAATTGATGGGATGGATTTGGGGAGAGGGGTGCCTCTCTTTATATAGGTGGAAGGGAGGTACTACCTCCCTCAAAGTCTCGAGGTGGGACTAAAAAAGAGGAGGAGGTTGGAGGAGGCGACCCGCCAACCCTCCCACATGGGCCCCACGTGGTGGGAGGCCCACTAGGGCCGACGACGCTCCTTTGGCCTTCCCTAGGGCGCGACCCCCTCTTGGGCCTTCTCCGGTGAGGCCCAATTAGGTGGGCTGCCCCATAAATACATTTTAAATAATATTTTTAATATTAATTCACGTAATTAATATTAAATACATATTATTTAATATCTATCATTTTGAAACACCTTTTGGACCCCTCCGATCATCATCGGATATCCTGGAACCATTCCGGTATCACTCCAGAACTATTCTAGAGTTCTCTCTCTTTTCTCTGATGATCTTGAATCAATCCCTAAGCGTCATCTACCCGTAAGTGTGACACCCTATAGCTCGGGAATACATAGACATGATTAAGACACCTCTCTGATCAATGACCAACAACGGTATTTGGAAACACATAATGACCCCCATGCATTTCACAAGTAACTTGATCGCTTAAACCTCGAATGTCGAGTCTCATTCCCTTTGCTCTATGATACCAAGTTTGTCCAAGATCTGATCTTCGGTATCTACGTACCTAGTTCGATATGGTTACCGACAAACACATTTACTCGTTCCCGTGGTATTACATCCTCGTGACCTAGTCACATGTTTGCAAACTTATAGATGTAATCTCACTGAGTGGGCCTAGGGTATCTATCCATCACTCGGATGGGCAAATCCTGATATTGATACATAGGCATCAAAAGTTCCTATGGAATACCCAATACACACCTTTATAATCACACAGTTATGGTCGTGATAGTTGATGTGATCAAAGCATCCTCGGGAGACTGTGATTAATGTGAACTCACGGTTGAAGGACTGAATCACTACGCTTTATTAGAAGTTGTAATATTGAATTGTGACTAGATCACATTTCTATACTAGGGTTGGATGTTGTCCATCACTTCATTCATCTGATGAAATGACCTCGTTGTTAGTTGTTGTGTAAAGTCCATGATCGGGAAACCTCTATCATCAGCTGCCCAACGAACTAGTCTACAGGATACCAAGGACCTGGTTTGTTTACATATCACACCTCTATTAATGTTTCCACTTAATACAGTTATAGCATGATACAAAAATATTATGAACTAATGAGATATGTCAATTAAAACATCTTTATTATTGGCCTCTAGGGCATATATCCTTCAGTTAGCATCCTTAGGATCGACAAAACCCTTGGGTTATACTATGCACAACTCTTCCTCAATGTTTCCATTAAGGAACACAATTTTGACATCCATCTGCCAGATTTCATAGTAAAAATGCAACAATTTATAATGTAATACTAACTGATTTTAGCATAGCTATAAGTGAGAAGCTCTCATTGTAGTTAACTCCTTGAATTTGTTGAAACCACTTTGCGACAAGTCGAGCTTTATAGACGGTCACATTACCATCAGCATCAGTTTTCTTCTTGAAAATTCATTTATTCTCAATGGCCTTGTGGTCATGAGGTAAGTCCACCAAAGTCCATACTTGGTTTTTATACATGGATCCCATTTCGGATTTCATGGCTTTGAGCCATTTGTTGGAATCTGGTCTCACCATCGCTTCTTCATATATCATAGGCTCATCGTTTCCATCTACCATGAAATTCATGACGGGATCACCATACAGTTCAGGAGTGGCACATGTCCTTGTTGACCTGCGAAGTTCAGTAGTGTCCTCTTTCGGAGTTTCATGATCTTTATCATTATTCCCCTCTTCATTTGGTGAAGTCAACACCGAAATAGTTTCTGACACTACGCCACTCGCCATTTCATGAAGAGAAGGTCCAATAACCTCGTCGAGTTCTACCTTCCTACTACTCACACCTTTCGAGAGAAATTCCTTCTCCAGAAAGGATACATTCTTGGCACAGAAAACCTTGCCTTTAGATCTATGATAGAAGGTATACCCAATTGTTTCCTTAGGGTATCCTATGAAGACGCATTTTTCTGCTATGGGTTCGAGTTTTCAGGTTGAAGTTTCTTCACATAAACATTGCATCCTGAAACTTTTAGAAACAATATCTTAGGTTTGTTGCCAAACGATAATTCATACGACATCATTTCAACGGATTTAGATGGATCCCTATTTAATGTGAATGCGACTTTCTCTAGTGCATATCTCCAAAACGATAGTGGCAAATCTGTAAGAGACATCATAGATCGAACCATGTCCAATAGAGTATGATTATGACACTCAGACACACCATTAAGTGGTAGGGTTGTTGCATGCATGAGTTGTGAAACTATTCCACATTGTTTCATATGTGTGCCAAACTCGTAACTAAGATATTTGCCTCCACGATGGGATCATAGAAAATTAATCTTTCTGTTATGATGGTTTTCCACTTCACTCTAAAATTCTTTAAACATTTCGAAAGTTTCAAACTTGTGTTCCATTAAGTAAATATACCTATATCTACTTAAATCATCCGTGAAAGTAACGAAATAATGATAACCACTGCATGCCGATCCACTCATTGGACCACACACATCAAGTATGTATGATTTCGATAAGTCTGTCGCCCGCTCCATTGTACCGAAAACAGGTTTCTAGTCATCTTTCCCATAAAAGCATGGTTCACATGTCTCAAATGAGTCATAATCAAGTGATTCCAGGACACTGGAAGACATGTTTCCATCTGCAATGATTTGGCATGTTGGTCGTCGTAGAAGGCACCTCTTCCGCGAATATTTTCTTCGCTCGACCGTGGCCGATGGGAAACTTTTTTCTGTTTTTTCGGCCCTCTACTACGATAAAACTGCTAAAAACATGGACGAAGCTCGGCCGACGTGTGGCAGATGCAATATTTTTGTTTCCTCAAAGGATGTTGACCGAGGGAAATCTTTTGAAGCGTGTGGGTCCTGGTGTCTCTAGCGGACCATACTTTTCGGTCACGTCTTCCTGATTTGGGCTCGATAACATTTCTTGATGCATCCGCCGTTTATTAAGACTGCTAGGTCCCTCATGTCAGCCTCTCATTATAAGAATGGTGTGTATGTGGAATTTGTTTCTTTGCTTGCGCTACCCTGTTCCGAACTTGATAGTGATGCTCTATGCATCTGTCGTTCAGTCAGGCTGCTAGGCCCCATATGTCATCCTCTCATTAAAAGAAACGTGTGTATTATGGAATTTTTCCTTGGCTCGTGCCTCCCTGATGTGAACTTGATAATGTTGATCGATGCATCAGCCATTTAGTCAAGATGCTGGTTCCCCCATGTCAGCCCCTTATTAGAAGAAACACGTGTATGATGGTTTTTTCATTCGCGCTTCCCTGATTCAAACTCGATAACGTGCTCTCTACATCAACCATTTGGTCATGCTGCTGGGTCCCACATGTTAGTATTTTTTAAATGAAGCGTGTGTATGATGGACTTCTTTTTCGGTCGTGTCCGCTGTTTTGACACCTTGGCAATGTTGCTTGATGCAGCAATCGTTTAAGGTCTAGCTGCTGGGTCCCATATGCCATACTCTCTTTCAAAGAAACATGTGTATGTTGGACGTGTTTTTTCTGGTCGAGTATGCCGTTTTGACCTTGGCAACAGTGCTTGATGCGGTAGCAGTTTATCTAGGTCCGAGATGAGCATTCGTTGTTTGGTCTTGCCAATGTTGTTTGTTGTAGCCGTATATGGTCTGGCTGGTGGGTCCATGATGCCAACCTCTCTGTACAAGTATGTTGGATAATTTGTTAAGCGTGATTGATGTACAAGTACTTTTTAAATCCGCTTGTTAAACTTGATCTCTTGAATGTTAAGGTTGATGGGCACTAGCTATATGCAAGTGGGTCGGAGATGTCAACCTCTTAGTACAGAAATATTGCTACAAAGAAAATCGTAATCTACATAGCATATATAAATATATATAAGCCAAGCATTCGAACTTCAAACTCGAGACTTCAGCATGGGTAAACTGTATGCCTTGCCACTACGCAAGAAAATGTTATTCTTTTATAAAACGTTAGAAAATATATACTAAAAGGTATATAACTTATGTATTTGTCTCCTTAAAAAATTCCTGGTCCATGTGCTACGTGTGATTGCTGGCAGCTCAATTAAAAATGATATACATAATGTAATACTAGTTTCTACAAAAACATGGATAGGCGAAGTTTTTTTAGGGATGGGGGGCAATGCCCCGAAAGGCCAAATTAAAGAAAATTAGGCCAAGTTAGGGTCCATGGGCTATTATCCATGGGCTCTCACCTAAACTTCTCCACTACTTTCTATCAGTAGTACCGGACTACCACCTTTGGCCACACCGTTTTTCTAGAGACGCACCGCCCGGCGGTCAGCTGGGCGATCCCCATGCTTTGCCTACTAGATTCGGTCACTAGACATTCTTCTTAGCTTTTGTTTGTACTCCACCTCTTCTAGAAATAGTTAAAGCTTATAACCATGTATATTTACAAGGTGCTTGCAGATTTGGCAGGTACGTTCTTAGGTAAATCTATACTAAAGCTTTGTACAGAAGAGTTGTAAAATATCTTTAAAAGGACTTGGCAAAAATCCTGTGCAAGCTTTTGAGATGATATATTCCCCATCCTTATTTGATATGATGGAGCATTTGGCTGTTGATGTATCTGATGAGGAAGTACTTAGAGGTACAATACAATATGGATAGATGTACCCTATAGAACATCGACTTCACATTTCCAAGGTTATGCATAGATAATTTGGTAAGTGAGTGCTATGCAAAGATGTCTTCACATATAATATAGACTTGTACCAAATTAGATATATTCAGATGTATGACTTGGCTATGTTTTGTAGGTTCTTTGCATAAATAGAAGTACCAGAAAGTTTTGTTCCACCAATAAAAATTCGGGATGAACTAAGGTTTAAGGATCATGTAAGATGCTCAAATTGCACTATGAATTGTCTATGAATTGCCCACATGGTATAACCTATTATCTATTTTGTAACGCTAGATTTCATAGCTTGAACTTCTGGACCTCATCTGTGGTCCTGATAGGAGTATAAGAACAACTTCAGCTTGCATTTCCAATGGTGTCTGCCATAGCTCCGATGTACCTTCCGTGGAGGCTGATGCAGCTGGAGGATGTCCTGATGAACCTACACTAGATTGGGTTTAGACTCGAAATCCTGCAGTTGAGATTGTTGTCCCACGGAAAGGAAGGTTGTGGGTCTGGTATACCTCCTTCTGTAGAACAAGATGCTGGAGGTGATGATTTCCAATGGCAATCCCTACCATTCTAGATTTCTACAAGTAGTTATCTTAATGTAATTGAATTGCATGTCTCCTTGTCTTAGTCGATCCAAAGAAGATATTGTTTTCTGTTCAAGTCATGTGAACAAACATGTTTGTATGCAGAGACATAAAAATGGCTTAGGTAACAAAATCAGCATGAAGTTTCTAAGATCAATAACATAAGAATAATGTCATTACAATAAAAGGAATGAAACCATCTTTTCACCGTGCTTGTGAAAATGAGATGAGATAGGAACCATGCCTGGAAATGGCAGAGGCCAATTCTCGTGCAACTCAACTAGCATTGGTTTATAATTGATAAAGCTTAAGCATCCAAATATGATTACATACTAGGAGTAGTTTTAGTTCCGCATTACAGTTCAATAGCCAAAAGCTTAAGGAATGCGTAAGGTAGCTCCATAATACCTATTCCAGAGAAAAGCATACAAGTCATAAGAAATACAACTCCACATCATAATTCACCACATTACGACTACCAGCATACGAACCATAAAAGATAAAATAGATAGTAGAAGTCAGGAGATCAGCTGCACCTTGTGAGCATCCATGGGTTCCGGCTTTAGACACAAAACATAGTGAAGACTAATGAATGCGGTTCATGCCTCACCCCACCCATACTTCTTCACATGGAACCTCACCAAATCAGCATGAATCATCTTGACATAAGCATAACTTCTTCCTTCATGCTGATGGGAATCATAGTGCACCAATTGTAGTGCTTCAACTTGTAATACCATATGGTAGCAATGACCAAACCTGTTGGCTGGTTGTTATGAGTGACAACGGCTTCAAGTACCTCACTCTAATGGCCAACCCGGATATTTAGCTGTTCAATGGCAGCATGTTCGATTTCAGCCATCTTTGCTGACTATATGTCACATGTATGTGATTGCCACCTGTTATCAACTTCCTTAGATTCTACAAAATCATCACCATCATCTCCAGGTGAATCTGTAGAAGGCAGTTCACCAGATCCCCAACCACTTTCAGGTGCAACAATATCTACAGATTCTAAACCCAATTCACCACCTCCTTCAGGTGGCACGATGATTTCGAGAGCAGGATCAGCAGCACCAACCACAACACCAGCACCGATGGCACGAGTATCTACAATAGGTGAACCATTGAGCACAACAATGTCCGCTGGAGGCTCTTCACTGCCAACTCTAGGTGCACTAGTCTCTACCGATGGTAAAACCAATCAATCATCTCCTTCATGTGGCACGATGATGGCAGGTGCAAGCTCATCAGTACCGGATGCAACTGCATTAGTCTCCACAGATGGTAAACAGGGTAGCGTCTTAGATGTAGCAATCTGACATCCATTTTCAACTCTGTCATCAGGAAACTATGAGTATTCTTCAACTTTATGCTTCTGCAGTTACAAGATAAACATAGATTATAGCCAAAGCATCTGCAGGGGACGACAATAACATACGTCATTTTAATGATTTTCCTTCTCATCTCAGATAGCAGAAGTCACATAATTGGAACCTATTTCATCGAACATCCTCTTTTTTGCTTCTTCTCCTATTTTCTTTTGTAGTAAGTTGTAATATTGATTACATGATGCTGATTGTCAAATATATGCAAACGTAGAAAAATTTGCACAACACATTGTGGATCCTGTTTTGGGCAGCTATGAAGGTAAGAATAGTGCAAAATAATAAAATAAAAGTAATAAAGAGGCCACATGCATCACATGATGCAGAGGATGGGGCTATGTCTCCATTTAGAAAGAATAAAACTAATGAAATAACATCATCAATCTATGAAAAAATTATATTACCAAGTCATAATGGAACTATAATTTTCTGTTGTCTATTAATTCAAGGTGCTTGTTTCTGCTCTAAATCCAAATTTAAAAACTTCGTACATAACCATACCAATTTAGCAACAGTGGCACTGAGGATCTAGAGGTATATGGATTGTCAGTCGATCAATAATTTGATTATGATGATCTAATTGTGAACCTTAGGAGAGAGGCTGCTCATCATGCATCGAATCTTAAATGGAAAAATGATAGTTCCATGATAGCTCCAAATTTCAACATTTTTTATCATTGTTTTTCCTCTTGTTTATTGCTAGATTTCTCTGAAGTTTTCCCTTTCTACTAATGTTAACATCGCAATTAGAGAATCATTGGTTTCTTGTGATGGTTTTTAGGCAATGAGAATTTTTGGAAGATCTAATAGCATTTATGGGCTAATTACACCTAAAGAAGCAAATACCCAATTGGAGCCCCTTTCGTTGGAGGCGTTCAGAGTGCATAACAACCACTGGTACGGTCGGGGTGCACCTGTACCATCCTCCCGTACTACCTGCCGCCAGCTCCATTATATCAATACAAGCAACTTTCATGAAGGGGAGATGACAAAAAACAGAACACGACCGCCGCAAACTCATCTAGAAGGGGGGGAGATCAAATCTGGATAAGGAGAAGAACACCATCTCATTCTTCGATGATCTCTAGCCTATAAACCATTCACTCCACCATCATCCCCATTGGTACTTAGAGAGAGATTTCCATTTGCAATACAATTATGCCTTTGATTAATCTTCCTCTCATGTCTGAGTAAATCCCCATAGGTGTGGGAGATGTAGGGGATTGGTGAGATGTGTTGTGGCTTCTTTAATTCCATCCATTTGTGATTGTTGTAGTGTTTATTAAATTGTGAGAATGATTATCTATGTTCGCCTAATTCTTGTTATCTAATTTAAGAGCCCATGTAACATGATCTAGAGATCTCATAGGTTGAACTTGTATGCTAGCAAATCAGGGACCCCCGAGTGACACGGCCGATATCAATAAGGAGCTAGTAAAACTCGAGGACAACAAGGAACCATCAAGATTAAAGATCTGGTCGAAAGACCTTAATTAATGTGCTGACCATTGCCGTGGTAAGAGGCAGATAGATCATTGGGGCTGGGAAGAATTGGCCATGAAGACTCCCAGTCGGTATATGGGTTGCTTGCCTACTCCCTTATAAATAAGAAATATCACAATCACTTATTCCACCTTATTCATCTGGCACTTTCACTATTCCCATGAACCGTTTCTCTCCGCGCCTAACTTCTCATCTATAGGAACCGTGAGCACCTTTCTCGTCTTTACTTTTATGCTATTTAATTCTCTCTTTTTTCTTATGCAAGTTTCGTCTATTATTCACTCACCCACCTTCCACCTTCAACAATTGCAGTCAATTCACTCAAGACTAGTGACACCTTGAGTGCAACAGAAACACCGCATAAAAACACTTACCTAGGCTCCTTATTGGGATCGATATAAAAACTGGAATTAATAATTCCGCGAAAACATGCTCTGATGAACCTATGCACTTGCCGGCCATCAAGCTATTTTCTGACGCTGTTGCCGAGGAGCTAAGCGCTGAGTGTTGTTTCTTGACATAAGTGATTGTTGACACCATCTATGATCTCGGTTGAAGACAGAGGTACCACTCGATCTGAAAAACTTATCTACCTCCATATATTGACCATATTTCAACTGAAAGACACCTATAATTTATTGGCATATTTTCTAACTCATGTACTATAGACGTGAATAGTTTAATTCCTTTGATGGCAGACTTGACCATCACCCAAGGGGCCGAAGATCCTGAGCTAATATTGGGAGAATATGGTAATACATCTAGGCACTTAAGAAAAAATCCTATTCTTTGTCCTGAACTTGAATGCTAGGAATTTGAGATATATCCTGAGCTAATTTATATGATGAAAGAAATTACTTTCGCAGGAAAAGAAGAGGAAGATCCTAGTGATCACTTGATGAAGGTCTATGACCTTTGTGATACCCTTAAACCAGCAAGTTTACTAATAGAGTTTATGCTCCTTAAACTTTTTCGTTGGTCTCTGAAAGATAATGCTTTTACTTGGTTACAATCATTACCCAATCACACTACAAAAAGCTGGGAAGATTGCATCCGAGAGTTTATGCATAAATATTGCTTGTTCATTAAAATCATGTAGATTAAACGTAGCATTACAAACTTTCTTCAAATAGTTGGAGAAAATTTTTATCAAGCATGGAATAGATTTTATGCAATGATTATAAAAGTCCCGAATCATGGTTTCCATGATTATTTAATTATCCAATATTTTTGTAATAGGATTAATAACGATACAAAATAAATGATTGACTTATCTGTAGGGGAGCTATTTGCTACTTAACGTTGCTAGAATGTGTAAAGCTTTTCAAGGTAAGATCCTTCAATGATGAATAATACAATCTTGTTGAGGATGTTAAACCACGAAAAGGTATGTTTTACATACCCCAAGATCTTATGCCTGAAGTTAAAAAGTCCATGGAAGAAAAAGGAATAGCTTCAGAACTTATTTAAGGAAATGAAGTTGACATTCTTCAAGCTTATGTAATGGAAGATGAAATAAATCTTGTAATACAAAAGTTTAGATATCAACAAAAGCAGTTCCGTGAAAAATATTACAAACGTCTAATGACTCAAGAAAAGATTATAAAAGAGTTAACTGAAGTATTTGATGACTTAGGACATGCCACGAAGCATTTAGATAGATATTTGAGTACGATTAAAACACAATGTGATCAAATAATTGAAACTCAAACTTTGATTTTGAACCAAGGTAATTTTAATAATGTTTCTACTAACATTGTCACTAGACATGGTACAGAAATGCAAGAACCCCAAGGGCCACCTTGGTATCAAGAAGAACTAGCCCGCAAGGCAAGAGAGACTCAAGAGATGAGTCGATAAGAAGAGGACCTGGTAGATACTCAAGATGAGATTGATTATGAATCTCAAAAAAGAGAACTTGAGACTTCTAAAGATAGAGAAGAAGAAGAAGCAGGAGATAGGCATAAACATATGACTTAGATGCTGAGACAATCGACTCAAGGGAAGAGGCCGATCTCAGAAAGGAACAAGAAGAGCATGTTATCACCTCACATGACGAACATGCTGATAAGCAAAAAACTATCAGCAAAGAAGAAAACTAAAAGGGATGTTGAACCAGTGGCAAAGGTAAAGGAGAAGGTAATACCCACTAAAAATAAAATTCCTTATCCTTATTGAGTTCATTATCAACCGGATAAAGCCATTTATGATTCTTTTGCTGAAGCAATGGGAAGCCTTCATTTAGAACTTCCTTTAACTAATGCTATTCAAGTTCCTTGTCATGGTGGTGGCACGACAGATGCCATGGATAGGCTAAAGATGGGGCCAATGTGTGCTAGGGGAATCCAAGGAGGGAAAACATGGTGATTCCACGCACAGAGGTTTTTGTATTTTATCTATGAATGGAGTTTACAAGTGCTTTTCAAGCTAATGGTGAGAAGGAGACTATGTCTCTTACTCCCCACAAGCTAGCTCTAGAGTTCTATCTTAGATAGAGAAAATGATCGATCCCCCTCTATGGAGGCCCCGGTGCCCCTTATATAGGGGAGCCCGGGTTACAAAGTTAGGGCACATGTGGCAGCATATTCCCCGAATATGCTCCTCGACTAAAGCTAGATGCTTCTTTATTCTCTTTAACGGCTCATCCGGGCTTTAGACGTAACCTGCAACGTAATCCTTGTCTTTAAGCGTCACTAGACACGAGCTACGTCAGCCGACATTGCCCGCGTCACCTTGGTCACCCCTGACCCGCTGGTCCTCCTCTTTGCTTTGCTTTGCTCATGCTACAGCTAATAAAGGCACCTTTTGACTAGCGGGAGATTCCTTCCTTCTCTTGGAAGCCACTTGATAGTCTGGCTAGCACATGGCTAACCCGGCTATGAGGGTACCTGCACAATAGACAGATAAACATGGCCGGCATTTATTTTATGCCGGCTGGGCTATGGCTAAGGAGATGCTCCACATGTCGGGTTACTCCCTGGTTCGTCCTGCCTTGAGGTGACCTGGCCACCACTTGCTTTGACCGCGCCGTACCTCGGCTAACTCGGCCTTTATACCCCGGCGTTACCCTACCCGGGGGTATCCCCCCAACATTAGTCCCCGAAGCTGGTGCGGTCTTAGCAACTTTAGTTGTTAAGGTCATAGCAGGTTCCCATATCCGGATCTTTGCCTCTTTGGCCGAGTTATCCCGTAACCCGGAGCTTTTCCTCTTTGCGATCCCTAGGCTCATTCCGATTTATTCCTCGCTGACCGGGTCTTTTGCTTGCTTATCCGGGTTATCCTTTCCTTCTCTCGTACGCTTCCCCATGTCCTACGTGGAGGGTAATCATCATTTTGCCTTATTTTAAGGGCCACACACATTTAATGCGCCAGTTACTGTTGCAATGTCAGGAATAACTGCAGCGCACGTCCCTTCACTGCAGCGCCTCGTTAACTTTAACATTACATCGTGTCATGGGATCTTCTGCTCCCTATGGCCCTTGCTGTGACCATGCTCTGATTGGCTGCCTCGGCTGCATACACACCCGTTGCGTGTGGCATGGCAACCGCAAAGGATCCCACTAAGAGCAGATACATTGCAAATGTATCTACAATTTTTGATATTCCATGCTTGGTTTTATCCACTTTCTTGTGTTTTTCCACACTTTGGAGTACTTTTCATATGATTTCTTGGACTAACCTATTAACAAGAGCCACAGTGCCAGCTGCCTGTTTTCTGCTGTTTTTGGTTCCAGGAAAGTTAGAAAATGAATATTCTCGGAATTGGATGGGACAAAAGCCAATGTGCTTATTTTTCCGGAAGTCATCAGATGCCAGAATACGAGACGGAGAAGGGTTGGGGGCCGGCCACACCACCTGGCCACGCGGCCAGGCCTGTCCCGCGCCAGGGGTGGTCTGGCCGACCCTAGCACCCCCTCGGCCTCTCCTTCCGCCTATAAGATGCCCTCGGGACGAAAACCCTAAGTACCCGATCAAAAATCCACGAAAGAGTCTGTAGCCGCCATCATCTCCATCCCTAGATCGGGAGGGATCTGAAGCTCTTCCTGGCACCCTGCCGGAGAGGGAAATTCACCCTGGAGGCCTTCTTCATCATCATGCAAGCCTCCGGTGTGATGCGTGAGTAGTTCATCCTTGGACTACGGATCCATGTAGTAGCTAGATGGCTGGTTCTCCTCCTTTGTGCTTTCATGTTTAGATCTTGTGAGCTCCGTTCATGATCAAGATCATCTATTTATAATTCTGCATGTTGTGTTTGCGGGGATCCGATGGATATTGAGATACTATTTCAGATTGATTATTGATTCTATCATGTCTTTGTTATTTTTGATCTTGCATGCTTTCCGTTGTTAGTAGCTATCTTGGCCAAGTAGATGCTAGCAACTCCAAGAGTTAGTATTTATGCTCGATAGTGGGTTCATGCCTCTGGTAATCTGGGGAAGTGACAGAAATCTCTATGGTACTAGATGTGCTGTTGCTACTAGGGAGAAAACAACAATCCTTTGTTCATAGAACAATCGTATTGTTTACTTTACACGCAATTCGTAAAGCAATAATCTGTTGCTTGCAACTTAATACTGGAGGGGGTTCGGATGATAACCTGAAGGTGGATTATTAGTCATAGATGCAGTTGGATGGAGGTCTATGTATAATGTTGTAATGCCCAATCAAGTTCCAAATGAGTCAAGATGATTAGTATATGCATGTATTGCTTTCTCGATGTTTGTCAATTGCCCCGCTGTAATTTGTTCACCCAGCATGTTATCTATCTTACGGAGAGCCACCTCTAGTGAACTATGGATCCTGGTCCTTTTCTTTTACATATAATCTATAAACTGTTTACTGCTTTGTGTTTACTTTCTGCAAACTATTACTTCCTTCCATTCGATACGTTTAATCCCTTGTTTTCAGCAAAACCGGTGAGATTGACAACCTCATCGCAAATTGGGGAAAGAGTTCTATGGTTGTGTTGTGTAGGTCTCCATGTTGATACTAGCACCGGTAGTGCGCCCTGCCAAGGCTCAGCTAGCAACACCTTTGGGGTGTTTCCTTGCTCCTACTGGTTCAATTAAACCTTGGTTTCATAACTGAGGGAAACTTGCTGCTGTGCTCATCATACCTTCCTCTTGGGGTTCCCAACGAGCTCTACATCAATCACGAGCCATCAAGCATTTTTCTGGCGCCGTTGCCGGGGAGTCAAGGACATCTTCATAAGGGGAGTCCCTCATAACCAATCTCTTTACTTTGTTATTTTTGTTTTGCTTAGTTTCTTTTTGCTTTGTTTGCTTGTTTCTTTATCAAAAACACAAAAATATTAGTTTTACAAGTTTGCTTTCTTATTTGAAAACCCCAAAAAATGACTACTCTTGAAAACACTAAGTTGTGTGACTTCACTAGCACCAACAACAATGATTTTATGAGCACACCTGTTGCTCCACATGTGCCTAAAGCTACTTTCTTTGAGATAAAACCTGCTTTGCTCAATCTTGTTATGAGAGAACAATTTTCTGGTATTGGTAATGAAGATGCTGCTGCCCATCTAAATAACTTTGTTTAACTTTGTGAGATGCAAAGGCATAGGGATATAGATGGTGATATTATTAAGCTTAAATCGTTTCCTTTCTCTTTGAGAGGAAAAGCTAAAGAATGGTTGAATTCCTTAACTGGGAATAGTATTGATTCTTGGACTAAATGCAAAGATGCTTTCATTGGAAAATACTATCCTCCTGCTAAGATTATATCTATGAGAAGTGAAATAATGAAGTTTAAACAATCTGATAATGAACATGTTGCTCAAGCTTGGGAAAGAATGAAATCTTTGGTTAAGAATTGTCCCACTCATGGACTGACTGCTTGGATGATCATCCAACCTTTTTATGCAGGATTGAACTATTCTTCAAGGAACCTATTGGACTCTGCTGCTGGAGGTACCTTTATGACCATTACTTTGGGTGCTGCAACAAAACTTCTGGATAATATGATGGTTAATTATTCTGAATGGCATACTGAGAGAGCTCCACAAGGTAGGAAGGTAAATTCTGTTGAGGAAACTTCCTCCTTGAGTGATAATATTGATATTATTATGTCTATGGTTGTGAATGGGAAAGCCCATATTGATCCAAATAATGTTCCTTTAGCCTCTTTGGTTGCTCAAGAAGAGCAAGTTGATGTGAACTTCATAAGGAATAATAATTTTGGCAACAATACTTATGGTAATAACAATTATAGGCCCTACCCTCCTAATAATACTTATGGTTATAATAGTAAACCTAGATTACCTAGTGAAGGAAGAATTTTAGAAGTTGAAAGAGCCACTAGAAACTTCATGAAAATGCAATATGAGCAAAATAAACTATTTACTAAAACTATGGAGGAACAATCTACCATTTTGAAGAACATTAGCCATCAACTTGAGAGTCTAAATAGGGAAATTCCTAGTTTAATATTAAAACTCTCTAATGCTGAAAGGAATATATCATCTTTGTCTGAAGCTCAATCTTCGTTGATTAATAAAATGGCTGCTAAACCTGAAACTAATGATAATCCCTTTGCAGCTACTAATGCTATACAAGTAAGAATTGATGAAAATGTTAGACTATTAGCTGAATTACATGCTAAGTGGGAAAGAGAAGATGAAATTGCTAGAAACATTAGTGTTTCTACTATCACCACCACTAGTGTTGAGGCTAGTAATAGTTCTACTACTTTAGATGATAAATTTGATTTTGACCTTGATGGTTGCAATATCTCTGAAGTTATTAAGTTCCTACAAAAGCTTGCTAAAAGTCCTAATGCTAGTGCTATGAACATGGCCTTTACAAAACACATTACTGATGCTCTCATAAAGATTAAAGAAGAAAAGATGAAACATAAAGCTTCTATTCCTATAAAACAAGAAGATGGTTGGGAACCCATCATTAATATGAAAGTGAATGACTTTTATTTCAAAGCTTTATGTGATCTTGATAGTAGTGTTTATATTATGCCTAGAAGGATTTATGATATGCTTGATTTGCCTCCGCTTGAAGATTGTTATTTGAATGTCCCACTTGATGATAATGCTAAAAAGAAACTCATGGGGAGTCTTAATGATGTTTTTATTATGGTTAACAATGCCTATGTCCCCATTGATTTCTATGTTTTGGATGTTGAATATAATGCTTCTTGTCCTATTACTTTGGGAAGACCTTTTCTTAGAACTGTTGGTGCCATTATTGATATGAAAGAAGGCACCATTAAATATCAACTCCCACTCAAGAAAGGTATAGAACATTTCCCTAAGAAGAGAGAGAAGATTTCGTTTGCCTCTCCTATGAAAACAAAATTTGGTCTTAATGCTTCTTCATTTGAGAACACTTGATTCTTTCTTACTTCTTATGCCTAACTTAAAGGCGTTAAAGAAAAGTACTTATTGGGAGATAACCCAAAAGTTTTAGATGAGTCTTGGAAGTTATTACTTCACTAATAACCGCTCCTTATCCTTTTTATTTGCTTTTTGTGCCAAGAGTAACCTCTAATGAGAGAGAAGTAATGATTGGGAAAGTTGCTGTCCCGAAACAGATTTCTGTGCTTCACCATAAACATTCGTGTAAAATCTCTGGACGTCTTTTTGAGGCGTGAATTTTTGTGCTTCTGCCCCAAATTGTTATCTAACTTTCGTTAGATCAACACTTTTTGATTTGAGCAACAGAAGGTCTTCGAAAAAATTCATCTTTACCTGCCGGTCTATTTTGACAGATTTCTACCATTTTCTGCATTTGCTTCTTTTTGGTTCCTTTTTGAGTTCTTTTGGGGAATTGAGATTTTTGAGGGAAGTGCTACAGTAGCTAGTGTTCTAATGGAAGTTTATTTGGTGTTAGAACTGAACCTTAAGACTTATTTATCTTGAGTGCACTAATGTTGCTAATATAGATTGTGTGAAGTTTTGTATGAAGGAAAAATTTCAGGTGTATGGAAGGAATGAGTAATGAGATGAAGGATGGACTAAAGCTCAAGCTTGGGGATGCCACGCGTGTCACCCCAAGAAATATCCAAGAAGTACAAGCATCAAAGCTTGGGGATGCCCAAGGCATCCCCCTCTTCATCAATAAAAATTCCAGGTTTCTTCCAAACGCTTCATTTTTATTGTTTCATGCACGGTTGTGTTGTTCTTGGAGCGTCTTCTTTTTCGTTTTTGTTTTGGTTTTTAGTTTGCTTGGTTTTCTTAGTTTGCTGAATAAATTGGTTGGACCCCCTTTTTCATACATTGGTTTTCAAATAGTTTGGTTTGGTTTGGTTTGGTTTGGAAAAGAGTAGGAAAGTTCATGCTTATGTGGTAAAAAGAGCTTGTTTTTAACTGTGGCCTATGTTTTGTCATGCCATGCTTGATATTGTTTTGGCTTTATGCTTAGAATTCTTTGCTGTAGCATGACTTGTTATAAACAATTGAGATTTCTTAATGTGCCTTGGATGAATCATGCGTTGTTTTAGCATATTAAAGCATAGTATAGTGGTATTCTCCTTTGATGCTTTATTTGGGTTGACTTGGCACATGCTCACACCATGTTATGACTATCTCAAGTCACCATAAGCCTGTATGATCCTTTAGTTTTCAACTTGTAGTATCACTTTATGCTTTGATCAATGATGTTTTGTCGCTCTGCATGATTATGGCCATTATTGCTCTCTTAGTTTGTCGCTCCCAGTCTTTTGCTAGCCTCCACAACCAAGTATGAGTTTCACTCATGCATCCAACTCCCTAAACCAAGTTATTCCAATGAGTCCACCATACCTACCTAATATCTTATGCTATTCCAAGTATATTCATGCTTTTGTTTACCTTCTGAATTAAACTTGTTATGAGAAAACTAGTGATTAAAGCTCTCAAGAACTTGATGGCACACTTTACTTTTCTTGCCCTTAATAAACTTGAACCATTGTGTCGTCTATGTTGCATATGCTTGCACTTATTTGTTGGGAATTAGCAGAACCATGCTTTCATGGGGAACGCTTTCAACATTGCACTTGGTACTTGTACCTAGTTGATATCATGCTCTTTTTATATGGATGTCGTTGGTGTGAAATGAAAGGGGAGCTTGTAAGTCTATGGAGTTATCTATTTGTGTTAGAGAAACGCCTGGGCCGCTGGTCTAATCCATGCTGACATGGTGGAAACCTAGAGCGTAACCATAATGAGCTGTCTATGAAGCATTCTTCTTATAAAAAAAGTCCTATATTGAGAAAAAAGAAAGATAAAAAAAGAGATATGAAAAGAGGAAAGAGAGAAAAAAGCACCATATTCCCATGGTAAATAGGAAGATTGCTGAGATGCTCGTTGTCTACTTGCCTTGTCATTTTGATATGGGGATTCTTCCGTATCATCGGGCAAGGGGTACCCCGTTGGCGATTCTCCATGATACACATGTACTTACGATGACAAGAACTTACCAGTGACTAAACTTTAGTAGCACGAGGAGCGGCCCTTGTGTACAAGGGACATGAGATTTCTAACTTATACTTCGTCAAGCATGTACACCATAGTTTGTTCACTCTAACCTTAATCACTTCAAGATGCTTATGATAGGGGCAATGAGAGCTGAAAGCTATAAGTACCATAATTTTTGGAAGCTCTTTATGAGACTTGAATCCCTACTTCCTTCTATGAAGGCCTTTCTTCCACCAATGTATTGAGTCTCCACCTTCTACCTTTATGCACTTACTTTGAGAGCATAGTGGCCATTCTTAGTTCTATGTGCATTGTCCCAAGACTAGTTGATTGATGCATATCTTGATATTGCTTGTTTTAAACTATTTGTATCTAGTCACTCTTATGAACTTTGAAGGTGTCCTATGCATTTATATTTGCTACTCTATGAGGGACAAGCTGAATGCTATTATGCTATGTTTTCTTTATGTGAAACAAACAAATGTCTTGCAAAGCATTGTTATTCATGAATCTTTTGTTTGTGCCTTTTCATGTTGCATCATAGTTTCTTTGTCTTATTGCTAGAACTTTGTCTTTCATGTTATGATTGAAGTACTATGATCCCAGCATTGAATGTTTTACAAATACTTTGATCAAGTCTTTGATGGTGCATGTCACCTAAAAAATTATTCTTTCTTGTTATCACTTACCTACTCGAGGACGAGCAGGAGTTAAGCTTGGGAATGTTGATACATTGCAAATGTATCTATAATTTTTGATGTTCCATGCTTGGTTTTATCCAATTCTTGTGTTTTGTCCACACTTTAGAGTACTTTTCATATGATTTCTTGGACTAACCTATTAACAAGAGCCACAGTGCCAGCTGCCTGTTTTCTGCTGTTTTTGGTTCCAGGAAAGTCAGAAAATGAATATTCTCGGAATTGGACGGGACAAAAGCCAAAGTGCCTATTTTTCCGGAAGTCATCAGATGCCAGAATACGAGACGGAGAAGGGCTGGGGGCCGGCCACACCACCTGGCCGCACGGCCAGGACTGGCCCGCGCCAGGGGGTGGTCTGGGTAACCCCAGCACCGCCTCGGCCTCTCCTTCCGCCTACTAGCACCGGTAGTGCGCCCTACCAAGGCTCAGCTAGCAACACCTTTGGGGTGTTTCCTTGCTCCTACTGGTTCGATTAAACCTTGGTTTCATAACGGAGGGAAACTTGCTGCTGTGCTAATCATACCTTCCTCTTGGGGTTCCCAACGAGCTCTACATCAATCACGAGCCATCAAGCGCCCTCTCGTGCGGTTAAGTAGGGGGCCTTGGGCAATTTTTGGGGAAGTTCCCCATTTCTCTCGCGCTTCCCAGCCTCCTTTCTCTCTCACTGCAACTCCATCGCCACCGCTGCTTCTTCATCGTAACCGCGCCATCGCAACCGTGCTCAGGCAGCACCTTGCGCCTGCGCCACCGCTCCCGTTTCAGGTATCCACCACGGGGCCCTGTGATTCTAGGTTTCCCGCCATCGGTTACCTCTACTCTGATTTCCTTCTTGAAGACCTCGAGTTCGCCATGACTGAGGAGGAAGCAGCCATGGTCGCGCAGCAAGAGGAGGAAGAAGAGGGCCGCGAGCGCGGCTGCTGGGACAGCGTGTTCGTCTGCAAGTACGACCTGGATTGGCTCTGTGCCACGCGTCGCATTCCCACCGGCATCGCCTATCGCCTCGCTGCCAACGAGATTTCCCCCTCGCCCAATCCTGGAGACTATGTTGTTTTTCTTTCTCATTTTCAGCGCGGCTTCGACCTTCCTACCTCTGATTTCTTCTTCGATTTCATCTCCACGTATCAATTGCAACCACATCATCTCCCTGCCAATGCCATCACTTCTCTATCCTCTTTTGCCTCTAGCATCTAGGGATATATCGGCCTCTGGCCATCCAAGGAGCTGTGGATCAAGTTCTTCGGCCTCCAGAAGAATGTTGTTCCGGATCCGGAGCTTGCCCCGAAAGACAAGCACATGACTCAATGCGGTGGAGCCTCCATATCTCCCTGCAAGAACTCCATATTTCCCTGGGTCACCGGGCTCGAGTCTTGCAAAGGCTAGGCTCAGACTTTCTTCTATGTCCGAATACAACTTCCGAGGATTTGATCCGGCTCCTCCCCTTCAAGCTCGGACCTCCAGATACCTCTCTTTGGGAGAGCATCCCCAAGCGACCCACAACCCTGGTGAACTAGGTGGAGCGCCGTATCAAGGAGCTACTGAAGGAAAAGCTATGGGGGGAGACATTATGATCACCTTTGTCCATAGCCGGGTCTCCCCCTTCAGAAGCGTGCCCACAAGATCTGTTACTTGAGTGGCCCCATCGACCCCCACCAGACATCATCTTTTGAGCATGATAACTCGGCAGTTTACTTTCGGGTTAAGGTCATCTTCAACATGGAGAACAAATTATCCGAAGCTTGGGAATGGGGGCTAGCGCCATACACCCGGGACAACCCTCCTCCAAAGGTAAACTTCGTACTTACAGCCTTTCTAGGTCTTCTCAATATGTCGGATTATTTTCATAACTTAGCAATTGCTGTCTTACACGGGTCTGGTAAGGCCTCTTCTTTAAGGGATTAGCCTGATGATGATGACTCGTACGTTGAGGTCCTGGAGGTACTTGACCCGGTTCTCATCTCTTACGCATATCTGGTTATGTTCGAATATTCCGCTAACCTGGCCTGTCAGGTCCACGAGGTTCCCCCTTGCCACGGGTGGTCCGGTCCTTCATCCTTCCCAAAAGCGCGCGGCTACCTCGGCCGCAGCTTCGGAGGCGCCGCCGCCCAAGAAGAGGCAGAAAAAGTCTGGGGTGAAAGCCTCAACTAAGCCGACCGCCAAGAGCATGCTCCAGAGGTCGCCCAAACCTCGGGCACCCCCAACCTCAGACGAGTAAGTCTCTTTGCATTTGCACTTGGGGTTTTTTCCTTTCTGTGTTTGCCTTTGTCTCTTATCGGTTCTTTTTTCTCTTTTCGACTTGGTGCTTTTCTGCTTTTCAGAGCTCCTAGGGTCATTCCCCAGAGCGGCTCCGACATAGCATGTCCAATACGGAGCAGCCCTTCTCCCTCCCGCGATGACGACACTCGCCCGCTCTCCAAGAGGGCTCCGCGGCTGCGCCTGATCAGTGCCCACCTCGCCATGAGGAGGGCAATGCCAGCGCGGGGGGTGGTGCATTGATCGCCCTAGCTCTTATTCGGTGCCAGCGCTCAGTATTGAGGTGCCAGTTTCATCGGCACCGCCCCAAACAAGTTCTCCTTCAGCTCCATCAGCAGCACCAGCACCAGCATCAGCACCAGCACCTGCATCAGTAGTAGCACCACCAGCACCAGCACTAGCAGCAGCCACAGTCTCAGCTGCAACAGCCTCAACAGCTTCCACTAAGCCTCCCAAGAGGAAAGCCCCGTCAACTCCCTCCGGATCAACTATGTTGATCGCAGATATCTTCCACCCAGTTCCTGAGGCTTCATCCGGATCAGCAGCCTCGGATCTTCCGCCGTGTCCTCCGTCATCCGGCAAGCTCAAGAAAGATGTCGGATCAGCCAAGGGCATCACCCTTGGGTCTCCCGCTGCCGGATCAGAGGGTAGCAGGCAGCTTGTCCTGCATACCAGCCTTGCTGCTGCTCAATCTGCCAGGCGAGAAGCCCACATCAAAGGCTTGGTGGCAAACTACTCTCCTAGCGGCGAAAGTTACAGTCCACTGCTCCTGGAGTATGTGAAAAATTGGAACAATGCTGAATTCATCGATCCAAAGGATGATCTGCCGGAGAAGTTCGGCCTAGCCAAGTTCAGCGCGCAGATGAACTCTGCTACCAAGGCCATCTCTTTGGCTGGACGGATGATGGAGATAACTCTTTTCCTCTGCGGTGGTACTTTGTATGCATGAACACTTGTAGATATATCCCCTAGTCCTCGAGCCTCCAAGGGAGTAACTTGTTACTCGGTTGGATGCTCCTAGAAAATTTAGTTTCCGTCCTTAGCAATTTCAAATATTGACAAAGTTAGAGCCGGGTTAAGTTCCCTTGGTCCGGATCTTGGACACTTCAAATATCCACACACCTAGAGCCGGGTTAAATTCCACTTGGCCCAGATCTTGTAGACTTCAAATATCCACACACCTAGAGCCAGGTTAAGTTCCACTTGGCCTGGCTCTCGTAGACTTCGAATATCCACACACCTAGAGCCGGATTAAGTTCCACTTGGCCCAGATCTTGCAGACTTCGAATATCCACAAACCTAGACCCGGATTAAGTTCCACTTGTCCCGGATCTTGTAGACTTCGAATAGCCACACACCTAGAGCCAGGTTAAGTTCCACTTTGCCCGGATCTTGTAGACTTCGAATATCCACACACCTAGAGTCAGATTAAGTTCCATTTGGCCCGGATCTTGCAGATTTCAAACATCCACACACCTAGAGCCAGGTTAAGTTCCATTTGGCCCAGATCTTGTAGGCTTCGAATTACTTTTTACTTTGCCTTTGAACTTGATATTGCATTGCTTATTTCAGATTACTACTAACCGTCGCTCTGCTGAGTTCCAGTGTCTGCTGGACTCCTATAAAGACGTCCGTGCGTGTTATGGCAAACTCCTGGAGGAGCAACATAAGAAGGGTAATGTTCCTTACTTAGACTTTCCTTCTTCCATCTTGGTTCGTTCGAGTTATCTGTGATCCGTATTAATTTGTTATCCGAACCATGCAGCCAAGGTTGAAGCTGAGAATATCATCATGCGGAAGAATCTGGCTGAGATCAAAGGTATCTTATCTCGTTCACCCCATCATTGTGCGTTCTTTTCTTCATCCGGTGGATATTTATACTCTGGCTCTGCTAGATTAATTCACTATTGTAGTTGCTCTTGAAGACATCGTTCCTATGCCTGATATGATGACCCATTTCCTCGAACAAACAGGGAAACATGAGGCAGTCCCTGGGTTTGCCGAAGCAGTCCTCGGGTTTGTTGAGGTGCCTCCCTAATCTATCTCCATAGGTGCAACTCCTGATCTGGAGAGTGCCGGGATATAAATTGAGTCTGATTCAGGCGATGCCGTGATTGATGGTTTTCTCAAGTGCTCTAAAGAAACATTTGGTAGGATTGGCTACCGGGATGAGCCTAACTTGGACAGCGTATCGGCCGCCTCGTTTTCAATCCGAGGTATGTGATGGAATTCACACCCTTCGAAAAATCCGCTTATCTTTTGAACATGGAATCTGTAAAGGACCATGTTAGCATCCAAAGAATCCCAGTTTCCAGCCACTTGTTGCATTACCAAATCCGAGTCTCCAAAGCACTGTATCCAATGTATCCCCACTTCTTTTGCCACTTTGAGGCCATCTACCAGTGCTTCATATTCTGCGACATTATTTGAGGCACCGAAGTGAATTTGAAGGACATATTTCAATTGATCCTTCTTGGGCGAGGTAAGCACTACTCCGGCGCCCAACCCTTCTTTCAGTTTTGATCCATCGAAGTGCATTCGCCAATAATTGGAGTTCGGCAGAGGTGGCTCGTATTGCATCTCGGCCCAGTCCACAAAGAAATCCGCCCCAACTTGCGATTTGATAGCATCTCTTATGTTAAACTGTGATGCATATGGGGCTAGCTCAATTGCCCATTTTGCTATCCGGCCACTCGCATCTTTGTTACTCATAATCTCTGATATTGGTGCCTCACATATTACCTTGATGGGATGTTCCTCAAAATAGTGTTTGAGTTTCTTGGCCGACATATACATGCCATATGCCTTCTTTTGATAGTGTGGGTTATTCTATTTTGAAGCAGATAATACCTCACTCAGATAGTACACTGGTCTTTGCATCGACTTTCCCTCTTCTTCGCGTTCCACTACAATTACTGCACTTACGACTCGGTTGGTCGCGGCTACGTAGAGCAACATAGGCTCCTTGGGTAGTGGTGTGGCTAGGATTGATGCGGTAGACAACATCTTTTTCAATTCTCGAAATGCGATATCCGCCTGGGGCGTCCATGTGAATTTGTCTGCCTTTTTCTTTAACTGGTAGAGGGCCAGGGCCTTCTCTCCCAGCCGACATACGAACCGGCTTAACGATGCCAGGCAACCAGTGAACTTCTGCACATCGTTAAGGCATTTTGGCAGTTCCATTCTCTCTATGGCCCAGATTTTAGTCGGGTTAGCTTCGATACCTCGGCTAGACACTAGAAAACTGAGTAACTTTCCTGTAGGCACGCCAAAGGTGCACTTCTCCGGGTTAAGCTTCATCCGGAACCTTCTCAAGTTCACGAATGTCTGCCGGATGTCATCAAGGAGCGTATTGCTTTCCTTAGTTTTTATCACGACATCATCCACATAAACTTGCACGTTTCGACCTATTTGGTCATGTAAACACTTTTGCATGCATCGTTGGTACGTTGCTCCAACATTACGTAATCCAAACGGCATAGTGGGATAGCAATAAGCCCCGTACGGGGTAATAAACGTAGTCTTTATTTGATCATCCAGGTTTAAGGGTATCTGGTGGAAACCAGAATACGCATCAATGAATGACAACCGTTCACGTCCGACAATTGAGTCTATGACTTGATCTATTCTAGGGAGTGAGAATGGATCTTTGGGACACGCCTTATTCAGGTTCGTGTAATCAATGCACATGCGCTATACCATGGCCACGTTCGGATCATCCTTCTTCTTTTTCACAAGCACCAGATTAGAGAGCCAATCTAGATAGTGTACGTCCATGATAAACCTGGCTGCAAGGAGCCTAGCTATGTCATCCCCAATGACTTTCCTTCTGTCTTCAGCGAAACGCCGGAGAGGCTGCTTCACTGGCTTAGCCCCGGGTCTTACGTTCAATGAGTGCTCGGTCAACTCCCTCAGCACACCTTGCAGATCCTGTGTGGACCAAGCAAAGATATCCCGATTCTCATGGAGGAAGTTGACAATCTCGCTTTCCTATTTGCTGCTTAACCTGGCTTCAATGGTTACGGTGCACTCTGGGAACTGATCATTGATAGGCACTTTCTTTGTATCCTTGGTTGCTTGAAATGACACGCTTCCGTGCGGGTTGGTCAGAGCCGGCATATGCTGCTGCGCGGATTGAGCCAATGACGCCACTTCCAATATATTCCTTTTTTCCTGAGCTATCACGAGTGACTTGGCTAAGTTAGATCCGGCTGAGGCGCACTCGATCGAACTCCTGAAGTCCCTTAATATAGTTATCACTCCTCTAGGTCCGGGCAGTTTCATCTTAAGGTAGCTGATGTGAGTACTTGCCATGAACTTGTTTAGCGCGAGGCTGCCGAGTAACGCGTGATAAGCGCTCTCCAGATTCACCACATCGAACTCCAAATTTTCAGTCCGGCAATTATCCCTTGTGCCGAATAACACATCAACCCGGACTTTACCAATTGGCTCACAAGAAATACCTGGCAGAATGCCGTGAAAGGTGGTCCTTGTTGCTTGCAGCATGTTCTCTGTTATTCCCAACTTGTGCAAGGTATCCTTGTACATAATGTTCATGCTACTGCCATTATCAATCAGTACTTTGGAAAACCTCACATTTAGATTCGGCCTGATGAATGTCAGATCCAGGACCAGCGTGTATGTAATGCCCGGGAAATTATTCCCAATTAGAATTGCCTGTAATTTAATTTTGTGCATCATCATGACATCATGCATATTTTTGCCCTAAAATATTTTCGCCAAAAGACTATTTTGTTTTCTAATTAGTCCCCTCCTTTAATTTCAAATTAGATCCTCAGTCTTTTTCGGATCTTTTATTTGTCTAAAAACTATTTATAAAAGCCTTTCTAAAAACAAATAAAATAAAAATTGTTTTTGGGGCAGGCAGCTAACCGGCCAGGCCCAAGTGGCCCAACCGGAGGCCACCTACTACCCAAACCCTAGCTAATCGAAATCGACCCGTGCCTGGTCTAGTACCACACCCCGCCGCCACCACCAGCTGCAACACACGCGCGCGCACTTGAACGTGCAAACACACTGCACGTTACACGGTCACACCTAAACCAACGTGCAACACACACGGGAACCCCACCTCCTCGAGCCCATCGCCGCCAACCACGATGCACGCCTCCACTCGCCACCACCGGCACCGCACCGACATGCTACCCAGCCCGAGCAAAACCGCCACTCACCCTCATCCTGCGTCGCCCCTACCCGCGATCCCTTCCGCCTCTGCCTCGCCCCGCATGGCTGCCGCCAGCGATCCCTCGCCCCGCTCCAGTGAGCGCTGCCTCTGTCCCGTTCCGAGTCGGCCGCCGCTCCGCCGGACGATCTCGCCGGAGCTCCGCCGCCGCTCTCCTCCTCGTCCGTAGGCCGCGCCAGGGACGCCGCCGTGCATCTTCCTCTACGTCCGCCTGGAGCCCCGCTGCAGCCTCTCCTCTGTGTGCCTCGCCAGCGCCCGAGCTCGCCGTCTTCCACCGCCAGGACGGCCGTCTCCCCAAGCAGCGCCTCCTCCCTCCTCTCTGGCCACCAGCCACCAAGGCCGTGCCACCTCTCTCTGCAACCTCGAACTCACTCGTGCCCCGTTGCGGACGCGGCCCCACACGCCGGCCGAGCTGCGTCGCCCTCCTCCTTCTCGCGACCCCGATGGCTCGCCTCGTTCCCGGCCTGGGCGCCTCCTCCCTCTCCGTTTGTTGACAGGGATGTGCGCTGCCGCCTGTATGAGCCCTGCCTCCTCTACTCGCCGGCGTCGCCGTGAGGCCGCCACCATCACTGAAGGCCACCTCGGTTGCTCTGCAGCTAGTAAATCATAGCATGTGCGTATGCTCCTCGTTTGTAATCTGGCTATTGTTTTCTTTCATCTTTGCGTGATCGTGTATGTGTAGAAACACGCAAAGGACAAAGTCTGACACTCAGTCTTTGTTCCTGTAGCCACAATGCCTTTGCCCGTCTCATCAAGTTCACCATCGCCCGATGAAGCCGGAACTCCAAGATATCCGATGCTTACGGCGCCCGATGTAGCACTCCAAGGCCTCCTTCGTGGATTAGACGGAACCCCGAGAACGTCAACACGGAACCGAAGCCCTGATCCCGGAGTCCGAAGCTCGAGACCGAACCCGACCCCTTTGAAAGCAAGTCCTTCGGAACCCTTATGTGCGACCCCTATCCGCCCCTATTTTATAATATGACATATAACTTGTCGCATATTTAAATCATCATGCTTGCATACATGTCATCTTGTGAATTGGGTTAAATAGCCGATTCATCTAAATTAAATATGGGACCATATGTGGACTATTCTAGTCTTATATGCCCCATTTAAATTGGTGTAGCAAACCGATGCCATGATTTGCCTTGTCAATTCAACATTTAATTTGCAGGGTAGATAAACAACTTGAACCGTCTATTTAAATGTCGGGATTTCTATCCGCTTAATATTGTTAAGATAGGCTGCATATTACCATGTCATGCATCATATCATGAGCATGCCGGATCTTTGCCGTAGTATTAAATATTGCACTGGTTGTTCTTTCTAGCGGGTTGCTTTTTCACCGGATAGGACGACGAGTCGATGTGAGATACGACGAGCCTTCGGATGATCTTCTCAGGCAAGCATTCTCCCCCTTCTACCTATTTTGCATTTATAGTCTTTACTTCCTTCCTTTGATCTATTGCTATCCTTATTATCGATGCTCTAGTACCGTTTCCCTCATTTACTTACTTCACTATATTGCCTTGGTTATCCTATTGCCTTTGTTTGAGTAGCTAGCTTTGGCCCTTGCGAGTCGTAGCGCATGCTTAGGTCTGCTGCCCGCTCTCATATAGGCAAATCGTGATATCTGGTTATGGTTGATAACATGATAAATTAAATTGGTGATGCAGATTATGGGTATGGATATGGTTTCACCTAATGATAAGGCCCCGACAGGGACCACCTTTGGGAACTGCTTGAGCCGCCCTAGGACCCATTCGTTCTACGATACTAGTTCTGAGTTGATCGTGCTAACCAAACGTGGGGGCCCCTGGGATCCCCCCCTCAACTACCGGCGCTATTCCTTTATCCAGAGGGTCACACAATTGGTTTTCCATTTGGTGCATACGCATAATATGTCCCCGGACATGGTTGAGTAATATGTCTTCGGACTTGGTTATGATATGGTTTGGTGGACAGCCCGGGCATTGCATACATATAAGCGATACATGCCGGCGGTTCAAGGGGAGCTCTACAAGTTATCTTCCAGGGCCGTTCGGTATAGTAGGCGCAAACGCTGTGCCTTCCTTGAGAATCGTCGTATCTCTTGATTGGTTCCCCACAGTAGGTGATACCTCGGGATATGCGCGTAGTTATGGGACAGTTCTTGTTGTGAGATTTGGAAGGCACGCGTATTATGTTGCCTGAAGGATTGAACATGCGTTTGGGTACAGTAGTGTATCCCTGCAGGGTAAATCTTTTTGAGAAGCCGTGTGTCCACGGTTATGGGCACCTTAGGAATACGGTGTCATGATCATAGACAATGCCACTAATGTTTTGCCTCTAATAATATGATTAGTAATTAGCCTTATCAACTAAACAACTGGATAACTAAAATTGCCACCGTGTGTGTTCTGCAAGAGAACTTCTCGACTGGTCTTCGAGGGGGAAATCTTCAGATGGGTTATGCTTGGTGTTATATTATAGTTACTGTATAGCGCTCTCTTACCTTGCTCTAATAGCCGAAGTTGTAGCGTGTCTCTATACGTTAGATAGTGCAAGCTTTGCTGCCGCTGAGCCCACCATACCTGTGTAGGCGAGAACCGCCGAATTCTAGCCTCGCCGTGTACTGGCCTCAGTACCGACCGCTCTCTTTTTCCTTTGCCCTTTGTCGGCACCCCTTTGGCTTTGACATGTATGAGATCGACGACATTAGCAAGGTTACCCTTCCGGCTTGGCCTGGGCAGGGTTTATGGACACCGCTTGGTTATTCTTCAGGACTCTTAGTCCAATTTGGTTCTTGTCCATACTCGGATACCATTTCGCTTTCTTCGAGATTTGCATCTTTGAATTGTATCATTTGTATTCTTGACTCCTTGAGTCGTTGTTGTATGTACAAGTTCTTGTGGACTCTGTCGTAAACTACTGTGATTTAACTACTTGTAATCAAATCTCACCCACACGAAAGTGTTTGGTGGGCGTCCTTGAATTTCTTCTATGCGGGTTTTGACAGGAAATGCTAAGTTTTGCATATACCTGATTCTGGGGCGTTACAAGTGGTATCAGAGCAAAAGTTTACGATACCCCACTGGTCCAGCCTGTAGGATAACCTTGGCAACGGACGTTGTCTAGTGTCAAAATTATTTTGCTACAAATGCATTAGATAGATCTGATTATTTCTAATTTTACTCCTCACCTCCATTCTTTCTCCTCTTATCTTTGCGTGTTTTTAATCCAATCTCTTACCTCCTTCAAGTCTAGAATTTCTCGTGGTTGGGTTTCAGTCGTACCTCTAGGGTTGTGCTTCCTTCTTCTACAATGGTGGTGCTACATTTGGTTTTCGCTCTATCTGATCTCTCCTCATTTGTTTCCGGTGTTTCGCGACTTCTACGATGATGACCTCCTTATCTTTGTATTCTTTTTCTGGAGATCTCCGAACGCTGATTGTCAAGATCTTCAGTCTAAATCCCGAGAGTTTGGTTGCATGATCCTCCTATTAATGTACAGAGTAATGCTCTGGGTGCGTGATGGACTGATCCCCATCCGACTACTCTTATCATTCGCTCTCGTACATTGAATTGGTGGATTAGTGCGATTCTTACTCCTTCTTTGGAAGTTAGAGGTGACCCTGTGACCTCTTTCTGCGCCTTTGTTTTCCCGGAGTGTTTCCTAGAAGGACATGAGCAACAACCCTTGTTGGTGGTGTCGACAATTTCCAGACAAAGCAAGAATTCTTGTTAGTGGTGTCGTGACCATCAACCTGACGTAAGAAGAACCGATATCAAACCCTCTCCCCCCGGTGTCTTTGCTTGGATCTCGGGACGAGATCCTTTGTTAGTGGTGTCGAGTTGTAATGCACGGGAAATTATTCCCAATTAGAATTGCCTATAATTTAATTTTGTGCATCATCATGATATCATGCATATTTTTGCGCTAAAATATTTTCGCCAAAAGACTATTTTGTTTTCTAATTAGTCCCCTCTAATTTCAAATTAGATCCTCGGTCTTTTCCGGATCTTTTATTTGTCTAAAAACTATTTATAAAAGCCTTTCTAAAAACAAATAAAATAAAAATTGTTTTTAGGGGAGGCAGCCAACCGGCCAGGCCCAAGTGGCCCAACCGGAGGCCACCTACTACCCAAACCCTAGCTAACCGAAATCGACCCGCGCCTGGTCTAGTACCACACCCCGCCGCCACCACCAGCTACAACACACGCGCACACTTGAATGTGCAGCACACACCGCACGTTACACGGTCACACCTGAACCAACACACATCACACACGGGAACCCCACCTCCTCGATCCCATCGCCACCAACCACGATGTACGCCTCCACTCGCCACCACCTGCAACGCACCTACACGCTACCCAGCCCGAGCGAAACCGCCACTCACCCTCATCCTACGTCGCCCCTACCCGTGATCCCTTCCGCCTCTGCCTCGCCCCGCATGGCCGCCACCAGTGATCCCTCGCCCCGCTCCAGCGAGCGCTGCCTCTGTCCCGTTTCGAGTCGGCCGCCGCTCCACCAGATGATCTTGCCGGAGCTCCGCCGCCGCTCTCGTCCGCAGGCCGCGCCAGGGACGCCGCCGCGCATCTTCCTCTGCGTCCGCCTGGAGCCCCGCTGTAGCCTCTCCTCTATGTGCCTCGCCAGCGCCCGAGCTCGCCGTCTGCCACCGCCAGGACGGCTGTCTCCCCAAGCAGCACCTCCTCCCTCCTCTCCGGCCACCAGCCACCAAGGCCGCGCGACCGCTCTCTGCGACCTTGAACTCACTCGTGCCCCGTTGCGGACGCGGCCCCGCGCGCCGTCCGAGCTGCATCGTGCTCCTCCTTCTCGCGGCCCCGATGGCTCGCCTCGTTCCCAGCCTAGGCGCATCCTCCCTCTCCGTTTGTTGACAGGGATGTGCGCTGCCACCTGTATGAGCCCTGCCTCCTCTACTCGCCGGCGTCGCCGTGAGGCCGCCACCATCACTGAAGGGAACCTCGAGTTGCTCTGTAGCTAGTAAATCGTGGCATGTGCGTATGCTCCTCGTTTGTAATCTGGCTATTGTTTTCTTTCATCTGTGTGTGATCGTGTATGTGTAGAAACACGCAAAGGACAAAGTCTGACACTCAGTATTTGTTCCCATAGCCGCAACGCCTCTGCCCGTCTCATCAAGTTCACTATCGCCCCATGAAGCCGAAACTCCACCTTTCTAGTATTAAATATTGCAATGGTTGTTCTTTCTAGTGGGTTGCTTTTTCACCAGATAGAACGATGAGTCGATGTGAGATACGACGAGCCTTCGGATGATCTTCTCAGGCGAGCATTCTCCCCCTTCTACCTATTTTGCATTTATAGTCTTTACTTCCTCCCTTTGATCTATTGCTATCCTTATTATCGATGCTCTAGTACTGTTTCCCTCATTTACTTACTTCACTATATTGCCTTGGTTATCCTATTGCCTTTGTTTGAGTAGCTAGCTTTGGCCTTTGCGAGTCGTAGCGCATGCTTAGGTCTGCTGCCTGCTCTCATACAGGCGAATCGTGATATCTGGTTATGGTTGATAACATGATAAATTAAATTGGTGATGCGGATTATGGGTATGGATATGGTTTCACCTAATGATAAGGCCCCGACAGGGACCACCTTTGGGAACTGCTTGAGCCGCCCTAGGACCCGTTCGTTCTACGATACTAGTTCTAGTTGATCACACTAACCAAACGTGGGGGCCCCTGGGATCCCCCCCTCAACTACCGGTGCTATTCGTTTATCCAGAGGGTGACAAAATTGGTTTTTCATTTGGTGCATATGCATAATATGTCCTCGGACATGGTTGAGTAATACGTCTTCGGACTTGGTTATGATATGATTTGGTGGACAGCCCGGGCATTGCATACATATAAGCGGTACATGCGGTCATTAGGACCTTAACGCGGCTGGTGGGGCGAGTGATACGCACACCACGAGCTATGCTGAGAGGTGGTTTGCCTCCCTCGACGACATGCTGCGAATGAACACAGGACTCGTCCATGCCGACGGAGATCTTTTGCAAGCCAAGTTTGATGAAGACACTGTTGCACGGAGGGGGGTGCCTGCCGAAGCTCCCTGCGTTGTCGCTGACGTAGTCCAGCGCTCCAAAGCGCTGAACTAGGCCGGAGACGACGCGCTCGCCGGTGTTGGAGACGCTTCCCGTCCGAATTTTCACCCCTGCTAGCCCTACGGTGGGCGCCAACTGTCGTGGTGGTGGCACGTCAGATGCCATGGATAGGCTAAAGATGGGGCCAATCTATGCTAGGGAATCCAGGGAGGGAAAATGTGGTGATTCCACACACACAGGTTTTTGTATTTGCTCTATCAATGGAGTTTACAAGTGCTTTTCAAGCTAATGGTGAGAAGGAGACTATGTCTCTTACTCCCCACAAGCTAGCTCTAGAGTTCTATCTTAGACAGAGAAAATGATCGATCCCCCTCTATGGAGGCCCCGGTGCCCCTTATATAGGGGAGCCCGGGTTACAAAGTTAGGGCACACGTGGCAGCATATTCCCCGAATATGCTCCTCGAATAAAGCTAGATGCTTCTTTATTCTCTTTAACGGCTCGTCCAGGCTTTAGACATAACCCGCAACGTAATCCTTGTATTTAAGCATCACCAGACACGGGCTACGTCAGCCGACATTGCCCGCGTCACCTTGGTCGCCCTGACCTGCTGGTCCTCCTCTTTGCATTGCTTTGCTCATGCTACAGCTAATAAAGCCAACTTTTGACCAGTGGGAGATTCCTTCCTTCTCTTGGAAGCCACTTGATAGTCCGTCTAGCACATGGCTAACCCGACTATGAGGGTACCTGCACAATAGACAGATAAACATGGCTAGCATATATTTTATGCTGGCCGGGCTACGACTAAGGAGATGCTCCACGGGCCGGGTTACTCTGTGGTCCGGCCTGCCTTAAGGTGACCCGGCCCAGCAGTTGCTTTGAGCGCACCGTACCTCGGCTAACTCGGCCTTTATACCCCGGCGTTACCCTACCCGGGGGTATCCCCCCAACATTACTACTTATAAAAAAATTATGCGAGATATTCTTAATATAAAAAAGAAGGTAACTAAGACTTTAGAAGTAATGACAAGATTTGGTGATAAGATGCCTGCTAAGCTTGGGGACCCATGTATACCAACTATCTCTTGCGCAATTGGAAAAACTAATATCGTTAATGCTCTTTGTGATATAGGGCAGGTGTTAGTGTCATCCCTTATTCCTTGTTTAAGAAATTAAATCTTGGAGAGTATTCTCCCACTTCAATCACTTTGCAAATGGCTGATAAGACAACTAAACAACCTGTCAGTATGATCGAAGATGTTTTACTTAGAATTGACCAACATGTTATACCCACTGATTTTATAATACTAGATGTTCCTGAAGATGACAAACTTTCAATCATCCTTGGAAGACCTTTTTTTAGCATTGCAGGAGCTAATGTCGATTGTTCTAGCGGGAAGATTGTTTTCAATATTTATGATGATCAGATTGTTCGTTATTTTCCAAAGAAACAAGAGCATAGTGACAAATATGTTCCACCACCCAAGCGTATCCAAGCGGTAAAAACCGTCAATGAAGGGCAGCTTGAGGTAAATGCTAATGACATGGAGGTTGGTTGATACCCTAACTCTCCTTAATAAAATGCTTAATGGGAGTCAACCCATTCTTAAAGTTAAGTTTAATTTTGTTTTGTTTTATTTGTGTGTGTCTTAATAAATTTGTACAAATTTTTAAGACTTGTAGAGAATTTATTCCTTAGTGCAGTTTAAAGAAAAGCAAAAGGAAGAACTAAACAACGTTCAAATTGCGTAACGAGCAGTGGTACAACCGGAGGTACCCGTAGCACCCGCCCATACCGTCGAAGAAAATATAGTCGGAAAAGGTTATTTTATTAAGTACTCAAAACGAGCACCAGTACGGTCGGAGGTACCCATACCATCCGCCCGTATTGAACTTCAACAATTTTCTTCAAAACTCAGTACTGCGATAACAAGCACTGTTACGATGGGGAAGCGCCCATACTGTCTCCCCGTACCAGACCTCCAAGTTTGATCTCGGAACCCTAATCTTGATACAACGGTGACGACCACCGGTACGGGCGGGATGCGGCCATACCACCCGCCCATACCGACTACATCGCTAGGTAAAGGCCGACGACGGCTAGCTCACAACCAACCCCTTTCTTCTTCCTCCACATTCTTTCTTTCTATTTCTCTCTCCACCCCAAACCCTAATCCCCTAGAACCTTTGATTCTTCATTGATTTTGCGTTTTTGAGTGGGGGAATCTTCACATCGGTAAGTTTCTCATCTGATCCATGCTTTATTTTCTGAAATCCATGGTTGAATTCCTCACATTGACTATTTAGATGAGTTCATCCTATTTTGAGATTATTTTTGATTCCTCATGTTAGGATTTGTAATTTCTTCCTATAATCGTTTGTTTGTATGATATAAACCTGATGCCTATAGTTTTCTTTGAAAATTTCACAGCACAATGCATAACATTATAAGGATTTTCTGCTCGAGCAAGGGCTCAGGAACGGCAGGGGCCTCGGGATCCTCTAGGCCGCTGGGTTCGAAGAAGAGGCATTCAGAGGCGGACAGCTTGAGAGCTGCCATGAACAAGGACTACGAGAGGGTGAGCCAATGAAAGATTTTACCCACTAAGTGGGTAAGCCGTCCACCATGGTCTGTTGGAGGACTTTGAGCAGATGACCTTGCAAGCTGGCATGGTCCTCTTCTCCTACTTCTTCACCGACACCTACCAGCTCGCCACACACGAGTTCCTATCATCGTTCCACGATGACCTTGAGGTCCAGGAGCGTATGCACTGCAAGTTTTGTGCTTAATGGGCAACCCCATAGCCTTTCTTTTCATCAATTTTGTTATTGTGTCGGGTTCTCCTATGAGGGGGAGCTCGATATTAATGATAATGGCCATGTAGAGGCAATGCATTCTTGGGAGTAGAGTTTTGTCCACAGGAACACTGATTATTTGCACAAGAAGAGCGCCACCATCCATAATCCCACTATCCGTTACTTCGCCACCTTCTTGGTGAATTGTATTTTTGGGAAGGGAAATGTTGGGGCAATGGCAAGCCCCGAGATGAGTGTAATTCATATGGCTTTGCATCCTGAGATGGAGCACAAGGTAAACTTGCGTGCTTTTCTCATCCAGCACTTCCGCCACCAAAGGTCAACTTCCTCGGGTGACATCCGCTGTGGTGGCTTGATCACACAGATCGCCTACGCAAGCGGGTTTGTCATGCCCCAGGAAAGAGTTGTGGTTGGCAGTAAGATTCTGGATGACATTCACATGGCTAGGACCAAATTCATGGGGATCTATAGACTCGAACACTCCCTACGTGCTTATCAATTTTATTTTGAGCCTAATGGTGATATCCACTAAGTTTTGTTTCCTTTTGTCCAATCTTTTTGTTTGCCAGTTAAACAGAGTTGGGTCCTTAGTGAGGAAGAATTCTAGCACGTGTTGATCACCTTAGGGAGGATTGCGCCGCCGGAAGGTCATCCCAACTGGGAGGACGCAACCGCTGGCCAATAGCAGCAGGATCAAGGTGGAGAGGACTAGAACACATCATGCTGGGATGACTATGGTTAGCAGCATCATCACCAACAACCTTTGCCTCAGCACCAGCAACAAGGTATGCCTCCACCTCAGCCGGGATTCAACTATGTCTCGAGCAGTGATTTTGACCAGGTGGTGCATCGTATCGACAACGTACAGAATACGTTACATGATGTGAACACCAACATAGTCAACCTCACCCAAGACTTCACCTCCTTTATGACCGACTTTCCAAGCCACTACCCAAACTTCCCATTCCGGCAGCCGCCGCCCGATGAAGGCGATAACTTTTGATTCTAGATAGGCCAAGAGCCTAAGCTTGGGGAGGTTGAACTCCTCCCACCTTTTGCATTCATATTTTTTGTTCTTCTTTTGATTTATTTTGTTTTCATTCTAGTGCATGTTTTTTTCAGTTTGCATTGATAAAAGAAAACCCAAAAATATTAGACTATCTTTTATCTTGATTTGTGCAAAGTTCTCTCGGCTCTCGTTGATTTTTCTACAGGTTATTCACTTCTAGTGATTTAGCTATGTAGAAAAACGCGAGGAGTTGATCCAAGTGCGATATGAGCAAGCAAGAGGAGATGCCACATTCCTATTTTCCCTCTTCCTATAAGTTTATTCATGAACATTTTGTGTCTGTTCGGTTGCACTTGGGTTCTACTCCATGCTTAGCTCGTTATCTTTTAGGACTTGAGCTCAAAGGTTATTGTCACCACTTTGGTTGAGATTTATGACAATTACTATTGGTTAGAAAAACAACCCTTTGGATGAAGTTCCAAACTTTTGAGAACAAGAGAAAGTGTTTGTTGACAACTTTGTGCCATGTTTTTGTCTTAAGGCCTTAATCTTAGTAGTAATCAACCCCACATACTAATCCTTGACTTGATAATACCTTCTGAAAATGAATTGTTTGATGGAATGAACTTTTTATGGTGGTTGAGGGAGATGCCAAAACCTGTTTTGATCAGCTGAGAAGAGATACTTCATAAGAAAAATAATTATAAGAGTGCCCAAACTTCATGGAACTAACAACTCCTATGGCCTACGAAAGATTTTGAGTTCATCTTAGATTTTGGTTACGAGTTGGTTAGGCATTGACATCATTGCTGAGATGGGCAAAATTTTAGTTCCATGGGCCAAGTACTCGAGTAAAAAAAGAGAAAGAGAACTACTGTCGAGATATGAGCTGAAAATATTCAATATTTATGAGAGCATTGGTATCACCTCACCACCTAAAATGAATAAATTAGAGTTCTTGAAAAACAGGGAAGAGACGGGGTGTTTGATAGTTGCGATTATCAAACTGGGTGTTAATGAAAAGCTCCAAGTTTATCCTTCTTTTGACATTTACTTGTGCACCCTTAATTTTGACTGAATGCGTCCTCGCTTGAGAAATATTTTTACTCTCATAAAGAGGGGTGTTGAAAAGAATTGATTCGCAAGCCTTGCAAAACTTTTGACAGTCTCTTTTGAGTTTTAATAACTAGTAGCTAGCGAGTTACTTGCATTTAGGAATCAAACTTAAGTGAAATTGTTCAGATATATTATGCTCATGTTCAAGGTTGCATGATTTGAGACAATGGAATATGATACAACCTCAAACTTTTGAGTTTTTCCTCATGATTCAGTTTCTCGCTATTACTCATTATATATTTGTCACTCGAGGGAGAGTAACATATAAGCTTGGGGAACTTGATAGATCCAAATTTCAACACTTTTTATCATTGTTTTTCCTCTTGTTTATTGCCGGATTTCACTGAAGTTTGCCCTTTCTACTAATGTTAACGTCGCAATTAGTGAATCCTTGGTTTCTTGTGATGGTTTTCAGGCAATGAACATTTTTGGAAGATCTAATAGCATTTATGGGCTAATGACACATAAATAAGCAAATCCCCAATTGGAGCCCCTTTCATTGGAGGCATTCAGAGTGCATAATTGTTGTCGGATTGAAGACATGTACGCCGAGAGGGGGTCCTCGGGGCGTGTGAAGAAAGGGGGTGTGAGGCGACGGTATTCCGGGACAGTGAGCACACAAGCTTTACCCAGGTTCAAATCCGCTGGCTTTGGATGGATCCTACTCCTGCTAGTAATTCAGTAATACGACAGAGCCGGAAGTACATATTACAAGAGAGGTTCGCCTGTGCGAGTTTAGGTTGTAGATTGTGGGGTGCCCTAAAGGCTGGTCCCTAGGACGACTTATATAGATATCCGGCCTAGGGTTACAAGATAGACCTACCCGACTATGATACAGAGTCGGTTACAGAGTACATGTTGGACTACAAGTAACGAAATAGGCCTAAGTCGGTGAGTCTTCTGGGCCTTCCTGTAGCCGAATGGACCTCCGTCTTCTCTCCCTAACTAGGTCGCCCGTGAAGCGAAGCTCTAACCCAAAGTGCGCCACCCTGGTCAACGAGTCATAGTGGGTATACCCGGAAAGTATATCCCCAAAAGTAGCCCCCGGAAGCCTCCAATATCCAAAGTTAGATTTCATCGTCTAGCTTGATCTTTCTTCGGCTATAGAGTCTTGGAGGGTTCCTAAAACTCCAAAATAAAAGTAGGATCTGGATCTCAAATTGAGTTGGACCTGTGAGTATTTCATACTATTCTTTGCAACTTGATATTCAAACTAAGACAGAAACTAGTCTCTGACATAACCTGACATCAATCAAGGTCAAGTATTGTCACTGACAGACATTCCTGTTAATGTGACCATTGGTGGGTCTGCTTAAAGTGGAACCGAGGCACCATTTAATGCGTGCACGGAGATCGAAGGGCGTAATCTTCTTAAGGAAGTTGCCCGATTATTTCTATGACATGTGGCCTGTTTTACTGTTCATTTCACACAAATCTTGATGTAGGTGAAGCTTATAAGGGGTCTAGGTCTCCTCATTCTCTTCTCATCAGCACCTCTTCCATCTTCTTCCTCCAAGCGTCAACATCCTTGCCTCCTTTTCCTTCCACCAAACCCACAACGCCGCCAACCAGAGGTTAAATCCCTCGACCAAATGGATGAAGCATCTTAATCCGGCGTGGTGGCGACATCGACGGCAACATCCGCAGTGGCGGAGAAAGAAAACTTTCACGGAGTCTGGACCTCCCGCTTCCTCGACGACGAGAAAATGCACGGCGTCAAGAAGGAAGGCCTCCTCTGCGTCAGGGAATGGTGGAACGGTTTTGATGAGGTCGTCCCCACCCCTCGTGACAGCGAGAGGGTTCACTTCGGCACCCATCTGGACCGAGGTTTGAGTTTCCCCCTCAGAGTTCTTCTCCGATGTCGTATATCACTATGGAGTTCAACTCCACAACTTCCCCCAAACACTATTCTAGAGCTTAGTGCTTACGTTTCCTTGTGTGAGGGCTATCTTGGAATAAAACCGAGTCTTATTTTGTTTATGTACTACTTCAGTACCCAGGGAAATTCCATCACCGCCGGTAATCCCTACATTACCAGAACACTAAGCCTGACCCTTAGGACAGACCGAGTCTACCACAAGGTTATAGCTACTGAGTCAGTGAAGAGGTGCCCATCCACGTTATTTTATCACAAGGACAAGCTGGCTCCCAGTAAGCAAGAAGCTTTGTTGGCTTTTATCAATGGTGCCGCCACGCCCCAAGAGTCTTGGGATGCGATGCTCCGGCTCTTAGTGAAGATCTGATCCGTGCCAAGAGACAGATTGAATATTTGATGAAGCACAAGGGTCTGAAGGGATCCGACCTAGTCCATTTTTGGTTGGCACATCGGATTCAACCCCTCTAGCATCGTGGTGACCGACTCATACATACGGTCACCAAGAGCAAGAAATATAGTCCGAGGATCAACTGGCTCCCCATCCTAGATAAGGAGTAGGAGACTCGGATCAAATGGTTGATCAATGAGCGGGTTGAGAAGAAGATTCTAGGAATTTATATGGACATGCTTACTGCTGACAATCCTTTGACAACCATAAGTTTTCCGGCTGATTATTTCATACTCATTGATTTGCTCATCTATACTTTGTTATTTGCAATACTGAGATATTTTGTCTTTCAGCTTGCTAACCTCCCGAGTCAGAGCTTGCTCCTCTCGAGGGATATCCACCTGAGGATCCGGTTCCATAGGAGGATGAAGATCTTGAATTTTTGCTAGAGGCACTTACACGGAAGCGTAAAACTCCGACTGTTTCCGTGGGCACTCAGAAAGTGCCTATTGTAAAGAGGTAAACTTCTTTACAAGGTTCTGTATATTTAACTTGTACTCTTTCTGAATTGCAACAATCTTACTCTGTTACCATCCAGGGCGAAAACAATTGCCAAGGGCAAGGCAAAAGGGAATCCAGGGAAGACTTTGCGCCAGCAGAAGTTGACTCTAGTTTTGCCTGCTGTCCCGCCTCTAACTCCTACCCCAAAGACATCATCAGTACCGAATGATACTTCATCTCCTTGTACTGATGATGTTCCGACTCAATATTCCGAGCCAGCGAACCTTGGTTCGTAGACCGACGTCACCATGGGTGACTTGGGACTTGACAAGGGTGAACCCTCAAAGGGTAATGATCCCTTAGCTGAAACCTTCATGGAAAACCTTCTGCATAATCCGGGTATTGCCAAATTTGGCCTTACTCGGAAGAGTGCCGAAGAGATCCAGAAGCTGGCTCTCCATTCTAGAGACCTAGAATATCACAACCGAGGAGGAGGCACAAGAATCCGAGGACATCAAACTCGTCGAGCTTCTTGACGAAGTTCGTCTCCGCGACAAGAAGTTGAAGGCCGGTGTGGCCCCGCCACCACCAGTAATTCCTCTGACTCTCGTCGAGAAGGTTTCTTCTTAGGTGAACATGATCCTCAACAAATTGACTCAAGAACATTATGTAAGTCATAATCTGACTCTTTTTATTGTATTTCATATCATATCCTGTAGCCCCAAGCATGAAGTATGATAGGAATCCAGATTCATGCTTTTATAGGATGCGGAATAATGAACTGGTATATCCCCCAAGGCTCGTGCTGATATTTAACTTAGTTAAAATATTATCCTGAGTCTTAGTAGAATTCTGACTCTATGTACCATTCCGACTTACATAAAGTTAATGCTTATAACTAGGAATTGTTGAAGAATATCTAAAACAAGTGGAGAGAGATCTGAGCTCTCCGACTTGAAAATGCGCAACTTAAAGTTGCAATAGATGAAGCTGAAGGTAAACATTTCTGACCTTGTTTTCATAGTCTGATTTTTGAGTTGTAGCCAAATATTTATTCGACTTCACTTTCTACTGCTCCAGATCTTGTGAAGCAGTCCTGCAAACTCATTGAACAAGCCGAAGATTTTATGGTCTTGGAAACTGAGAATGCTGACTTGTGTGCTGAGCTGGAGAAACTCAAGGTAGAACATGAGCGCAGCATCAACAACGTCCTTGAATCCAGTAACATGGCTACCAAAGAGCGTGATCTCGAAATAGCCAGGCAAGACCAAATTATCTCGAACTTGAAGGATGATTTAGACAGGGAGAAAGATACCACTGAAGCTCTTCGGAATGAACTCCGAAATCTTTGAGAGGAGAAGACCAAAGTATATTACACTATCTTTGGTAAGTTTTGCTATCTCTACTTGTTGCTTTCTGACTTTGTGTACTCAGATATATGGTTGACCTTGTTTTCTTATTTGCAGGTCCTCTCAACATTATTGATGCCTCTTCATTCGAGTCTCATAACAGCCGGCTTGTTGCTGTTGAGGACCCGATCCACGACTTCCACTAGTCCTTGGAGGAAATTGGTGAATTGGTCCAACTTTTAGGCTTGAACTCAGTGTCAGCCTTTGAGCTACGAGACAAGGTGAAGGATATGCCCAAGCTTGTCAAGGACTAGAACATGTCGTATGCATGCAGAGCGGCACACAATTCCCTGGCAATGGTAATGAGCCACCATGGAAGCATGGAAATATGGCAAGTTACCAAGGGTTATTCAATTGTTGATGAAGATGACAATCCACAGAACATTAAAGAGATCTAGGATTCTTGTGCTGGATACGCCTGCCGCGTGTCCGAGATGGACCAGCTATAATGATCCGTTCTTCACGCCCGTTGAAGTGCCACCTTCCCCAAGGAAGAAGTTGCTGAAGTTTTCGAACATGATGAGCAGGTTGAGTCTGACATACTCGTCTCGAAAAGATATCAGGGTGATACGGGCCATGTTTCCATCGAGCCGGGAAATTCTTCGTCTCCACCTGCATCGTAGAGTGTACCAGAAAAACAATGTGTTATTCTGAAAACAATCTATTGTAATAAGAAGGATATTATTTTGTTATGCTAGTTTGTAAGAACTTATGCTTTACTCCTTTAACACTTTTATGTTTGCTATGCTCGAAAAATACTTAAGCACTTGTTTTGTCTATACTTATCATTTATCTGGCTTTCCGCCTCGTCCCTTTTGTGAGCCGGTGATACGTCCAAAACGTATATACTTTCCCGAACACTTTTGCTATTGTTTCTCCTCTAAACTTGTGTGATTTGGATGCAACTAACGTGGACTGACGCTGTTTTCAGCAGAATTGCCTTGGTGTCTACTTTTCTTTGCAGAAAATCAACTATCAGGAAAAATCCTGGAAAATATGCCAAAAATCCTATTTCACCAGAAGACTCCCGGAGCCAGAATACGAGACGGAGGGGGGCTAGGCCCAGGCCAAACCACCTAGCCGCCCGGGCTAGGCCTGGCCGCGCCAAGAGGTGGTCTGGCCGCCCCAGACACCCCCTCAGTCTCCCTCTTCGCCTATAAGATGCCTTCTAACCTAAAAACTTAGGGGGGTTCGACGTCTTTCCAGAAGGAGTTCCGCTCCGCCGCCACCAACAGATTCCACGAAACAGCACTAGAAACTCTGTTCTGGCACCCTGCCAGGACGAGGAATTGGAAGAGATCATCGCCATCATCATCACCATCGCTTCTCCATCGACCATCCATGTTTCCCCCATCTATGAGTGAGTAATCCCCCGCTGTAGGCTATGGGGATGGTAGGGATTGGATGAGATTGTTCATGTAATGGCATCAGATTGTTAGGGCATGGTGCCTAGTATCTTCTATTAGTGCTTTATGACTTTGTTGCGACTTGTTATTCTTAATGCTTGTCACTAGGGCCCGAGTGCCATGATTTCAGATCTGAACATGTTATTGATTCATTATGATAGTATTGTTTTTGGTCTTACCTGCAAGTTGTATACACACGTTGTTGTCCGGAACCAATGGCCCTGAAGTGACAGAAATCACGATAACCGGAGGGGATGGCTTTGATGTGAGGATCACATGTGTTCATGGAGTGTTAATGATTTGCTCCGGTGCTCTATTAAAAGGAGCACCTTAATTGCCAGTACTTCCCTTGAGGCCCCGTTGCAAATGGGCTGGCAGGACAAAAGATGTTCTGCAAGTTCTCATTGCGTGCACATATGACTATATATGGAACACATGCCTAGGATTATCTAGTACTCGGATCCTTTATCTTATTTATATGCAATTGCCCTATGTTCTGATTGCTATATGAATTGTCTTGTCCATGCAACGCCCGTCCATCCATCCCTATGCCTACCACACTCGAATCCTACTGTTTGCTTCTATTGTTACTACTGTCTTTACTTTACTGCTGCTATTACTTTGCTATTCCTACTACAAAACTGTTGCTACTGATAAACTGCTGTGAGCAAGATTGTTTCCAGGTGCAGCTGAATTGACAATTCAGTTGTTAAAGCTTATAAATATTCTTTGGCTCCCCTTGTGTCGAATCAATAAATTGGGGTTCACTTCCCTCGAAAATACTGTGATACACCCCCTATACTTGTGGGTCATCAAGACTATTTTCTGGCGCCGTTACCGGGGAGCATAGCTTTATTTATCAAGTTCACTTGGATTCTCTATTGTTCGCTGGTATCCATCCATCATGGGTAAGTCTCGTGATGGCAAGGTTCCTATTTTACCATCCACTACAAGAAGAGGTACGGTCCTGAACACCTCTGTTGCTCTTGATTCACCATCTGTTATGAGTAAGCTCGTTACACCACCACATACACATGCTACACACACCGCTACTACCGCTGAATCTGAAACTTTTGATACTTATGATGCTGCTTCTACTGTGCTTGATAAGAGTGGTTCATTATGTCCTTTCCTAGATGCTACGATTGCTAGAACTATAGCTAGAAATACTGAAACTCCTAATGAAGATACTACTACACCTATTAGTTCACCTGAGTCTAGTGAGAGTTATGATATTGAAGACGGTTATGTTGAGATGACCAATGAATTTATTAAAGAATGTAAAAACACCCATGATAGGAGCGCTGCTAAGAGTCTCCTTGAGAGGCGTACTATTAGACCCAAATTGTCTCCTATTGCTAAGTTTGCTGCTTCTCCCATAAACATAAAAGATAAAGATTATGATTTCTCTCTTGATCTATCTTACATAGCTATTGTTGAGAAAGAACCTTTTTGTGGGACTAAGAATGAAAGTGCGGTAGCACATATGACTGAGCTTTCTACCATGAGTGGCTTGTTTTCTGATGATATTAAGATGCATACTTACTTTGTTGCTAACATTTTCCCCCTTTCATTGAAAGGATAAGCTAAAGCTTGGTTTAGTAATTTACCTCCTGGATCTATTGATAGCCTGATTGCTTGATTAGTACTTTCCTGCAGAAATATTTTCCTCCAAGTGCTAGACATGCTATTTTGCAGGAACTTTTTGATTTTAAACAGGGAGAAAAAGAGATATTGCCTGAATCATGGGCACGGTTTTGTTCTTTGATTCATGCACAGGCTGGAAGTCCATTACCTAAGAATGAGCTTCTTGATATATTTTATAATGGACTAACTGCAGAATCTAGGACATACCTAGATAGTTGTGCTGATTGTGTTTTCAGGAATATGACTCCCAAGGAAGCCGAGGAATTAATGGCTAAAATAAGCAAGAACTATGAAGATTGGACTCCTCCTGAACCAGCTATACCTGAAGTAATAATACCTACACCAACTATTCCTATGCCTATTCCAACATCAAAGAAGAGGGGAGTTATTGAATTAAATGATGAAGTGATGAAGGAAGCTAAGAAATGTCTTAAGGAGAAGGGAATTAAAGCCACAAATGTCAAGAATTTACCTCCTATAGAAGAATTATGTAAGCCTATCCCCTACTCATCCACTATTGAGGTACACTCTCTCCAACACTTTGATGAAGGTGATATCCCTTACTCTAAACCTCCTGATCAATGCTTAGAAGAATTCGATACTTTCATTGTTAAGCAAGATAATTTTAATAAAAGGGTGCAAAATCATCTAATGGAAAACACTAGAGCTATTGTTGAGTTAAAAGATATTGTGGAAAGAACCTCTAATGATGTTAAAATGATTGTCAAACACTTTCAAATGGTTCAAACTCAAATAGATCAACTTATTAAAGTACAAAAAGACTTGCTAGTTAATGCTGCCAAAGAAAAACACGCTTATGAGATTAGAACTAGAAGTGGTGCTGCTACCCAGAATCCTCTATATCCTGAGGGGCATCCCAAAAGAATTGAGCAGGATTCTCAACAAGCTGAAAATAGTGGCTCTACTCGTAAGAAAAGGAAAAAGAAACATAAAACTGTTGTAGACCCTCTGAACCTGCTATAGATCCTAATAGTATATCTGTCTCTGATGCTGAAACTGAATGTGGTAATGAAGAAAATGATGTTCCTAATGAAGAAAAAGTTGAAGAAGAACTTGAAAAGCACACTAAGAATACTAAGTACACTAAAGAAGATTTTATTGCTAAGAAACATGGTAGTGAAAGAGAGCCTTGGGTCCAAAAACCTATGCCTTTCCCTGATAAGAAACACAAGTCAAAGGAAGATGAACACTATAATAAGTTTTATGAGTGGCTAAAACCTTTATTCTTGCAAATTCCTTTGACTAATGCTATTAAATTGCCTCCTTACTCAAAGTATATGAAGGATATTGTCTCGAATAAAAGGAAGATCCCTAATGAAGAAATTTCTACTTTGCTTGCTAATTATTCCTTTAATGGTAAGGTTCCTAAGAAACTTGGAGACCCAGAGATTCCAACCATCCCTTGCTCTATTAAGAATAACTATGTTAGAACTACTTTGTGTGATTTGGGAGCTGGAGTTAGTGTTATGCCTTTCTCTCTCTATAAGAGACTTCAACTGGAAAAATTGATACCAACTGATATATCTTTTCAAATGGCTGATAAATCTACCACTATTCCTGTTGGTATATGTGAGGATGTACCTGTTCAAGTGGCTCATAATTGCTTGATATTAATTGCTTTAGTTGTGCTTGAAATGCCTGAAGATGATAATATGTCTATTATCCTTGGGAGACCTTTTCTTAATACTGCAGGAGCTGTTATTAATTGTAATCAAGGGAAGGTGACTTTCAATGTTAATGACAAGGAACAAACTGTCTATTTCCCCAAGAAGATCGATAGGACTTATTGTTTGAATTCAATTGAACATGTTGAGGGCATCCAAGTTGGAGAAATATATGGTCCCATACCAAGAGAAAAATATGAAACTATTATGATTGGGACCATTGCTATCAAAGTTGAGGTAACATAATCATTAGTTGAATACAAAGTTTTGTCTCATATGAAATTGTTTTGGTAACAAGACCTGATCAACCTTGTTAACAAAAGGATTTCATTGAGCAAAACAATGTTTTCACCATGATTATCTCCGCTTACTTTTATTCTATCCATTTTAGTTTTAGCCTTCGTTTAGTTTTATTTTTGTTGTTAGTTGCTTGCATGTTAGAGTGTCTTAGAACTTATGTAGTTCTAGCCTTGTTTTGTCATTGCATCATTTCCAAAAAAACTTTTTCTATCAGAAAATCATTCATCTTACCTGAAAATTGCTCAAACATAAAGTGTCTCGAAAAATTCTAGAAAATCATATTAAATTTTTACATGAAAAAAGGGGCAGAGGAGTGCCTGGAAGGTACCAGGGGGACCCACCAGGCAGGCACACCACCTGGTGGCGTGGCCTGCCCTGGGTGGCGCCATGCCATGGTGTGGGCCACCCCTGGCCCTCCACTCACTCTCTCACTTGCCACTTTCTGCTCTCTCCCGAGTAGACACCAATTCATTGCTCAAAATCGTGTTCTTGCTGTGCTTGCCCTCGATTTTTCGATCTCCTTGCTTATCCCATCTTTGCTGCTGAAATTTGGAGCATTTGTTCTCCGGTATGTGACTCCTCCGCTTATCCAAGTAGATTTGTGTTTAGTGGATTATATCTTGAGTATTTTGCTACTGTAGGTGATAGGTTATGAGAGCTTGCAAGCTTGTTTGATGCTTAGAGATATAGTTTGGATGCATGTTTAGGCCTCTTACAAGTCCCTATGAGTAGTGCCCTCCATTATATTCACTTTGCAATCACTTGTTTAATAGGTGTTTAAATTTCAGAATATCAAACATGAACAACCATACCTTTGGAGAGATATTTGACAGGGATGCACCTAGGAGGTCGAGGCCCTCAAGATCAACCTCTCAGTTTAGGCCATCATACAACGAAGAACTCATTGCACCTCGCATTGGTTATGAAGGAGATGATGGGGATGCTCACCCATCCACTTTTCCTTGTTTTACTTTCTTACAAGCTGCAGGGATTCTTGATGATTTCTTGCTACTGATTCAGAGGGTTGGTTTGACCTCATATATGCAAGATGAGAGTGAACAATACGCTATGCTCACCAAAACTTTTGTTGAGAGCTTCATGTTTACTAACACGCCCTATCAGTCAACTGTCTCTTTCAAAATTTATAATCTGCCCTTTACCATGTCATTGGAAAGATTTTGCAGTGTTGTAGGTGTATGCATGACAGGGACCATGAAGAAGATTCAAGGGCGACCCGCTGATTTGCTGGAGCTTTACCGAGGGGTGACCAATGATGATGACCGCGTGGCTCAGCGCGGAAAGATAAGAAACATCCAACTCCCTGCTCTTAGATACTTTGCATACTATCTTGCTACTAGCGTTCTTGGTAGGGAGAATACGAGTAATATCTCCAACTATCATTTAGCCTTCCTTGCTGCTGCGCTTAACAATGACACTCAGTACAACCTTGGCTCACTTATTGCTCGCCGCCTAGCTGCTAGGGGGCCTATCTATGGGGGCATCATTGCCTCATGTATGGTCAATGCATTAGGGCTTTCAGTAGAACCCAATGATACTATATTGGCACCACAAAGGCTTGACCTTGTTGCTATGAAAACTCATCATTTTGTCACTGTTAATTCTGATTTGGACGGTCTAGTATATAGGATGCTATTTACTGACGGGGATGAGAGGGAGATCCCTTTGCCGCAGTCTACTTTGTTTAGTGTTCACAGGAGACCATGGTCGCTCTCCAAGGAGGAGGTGGACGAGTATCTCTGCTTGCTGGGTTTCCATGGGCAACACTAGGAGGATGTGCCCTCCTACAATTACTCCACGCACTACGGAGGGACGTACTCGAGCTCGCACCAGGATGAGGGTACCTCCTCGTCGTACCATGGTGACACTTCATCCTGGCCAGCATGGGATTGACACCCACTTAGGCCAAAAGCCTAAGCTTGGGGGGAGGTACGCCGACATCGCACTCATCTCCATATCATTTTGTGTCGGTACTTTGTATATTCATGTTTCGTTCTCTTTTTAGTTTTCATTCTTTCTTTGCTTTTGCTTTCTAAAACACAAAAGACCAAAAATATTTCTGTTGTTTCTCTTTGGTTTGCTTCTTTTTCTCTTTGCCTTGGTTTGTTTTTCCCTTTTTGCTTTGTTTGAACTATTCGAAAAACCCAAAAAGATTTTGCTTTGCTTGTTCTTCCCTATTGGTTCTTCTTTTAAAAATCGAAAACACCAAAAATATTTGTTGTTCTTCTTTGGTTTTGTGAGTTTGTTGCAGGGTTCAGCAGTCCTTAGTGGGATTTGGTTTCATATTATTATTCAAGCCACACAAGTGAAGGGTAATAATGAGGATTAATGACAACTTGAGGTGTGGTAAGAGGTTGGTAACAAACTCTATTTGTTTTCATTTTTGTACATATACTCATCATTGTGGTCATGCTTAGCCTGTTCGTGTAGGGTGTATGTTATTTATGGATGCTTAGTAGTTCTGGCTTTCATATGATTAGTTCCAGCTTGCTAATAGTTTGTAGCATGTCTTATATATGTTTGCTTGCATTACTCTATTCATAACTTGGTATGACACCATGGTATCCTCCTCTGAATTTTTCATTTGAATTGACTTGGCACATGCTCACGCATGCATATGACTAAAATAATCAGTTGAGCCTCGATGAATTATTTTGCCTTGAGGGTCTTGAATCACTTTCATGCCATGATTAGTCCTGTTTTGTTGCAAGCATGATTATGACAGCTATTGCTCTCTCGTTTGTTGCTCCCTTACTATTGCTAGCCTTCACTTTCACTGAGTATGTTTTACTCATGTTTCCGACTCCCTAAAACCAAATATTGCCAAAGTGTCCACCATACCTACCTATTAGCATCATTTGCTATTTCTGTGCATATTCATTATGCCTTGTTTTCTTCCGAATAAAATGTTTGCCTGTTATGAGAAAGTTAGTAAAGCTCTCACGAACTTGATGGCACACTTTATTTTCTGCACTTAATAAACCTGAACCATTGTGACTGTCCATGAAAGTTATATGCTTGCAAATTATAGGTTGGGGATTAGCAGAATCGTGCTGTCACGAGGAACGCTTTCAACACCTGTAAATATATACCTAGTTGATACCATGCTCTTTTGTTTGCGGATGTCGTCGATGTGAAATAAAAGGGGAGCCTGTAAGTCCATGGAGTTATGTATGTGTGATAGAGAAACGCCTGAGCCGCCGGTCTAATCCATGCCGTCATGGTGGAAATCTGCAGCGTAACCATAATGATATCTATGAAGCATTCTTCTTATAAAAAAGAGATATAGCCATTGAGAAAAAGAAAAGAAAAAAAAGAGATTTGAGAAAAGAGGAAAGAGAGAAAAAAGCACCATTTTCCCATGGTAAATAAGAAGATTGCTGAGATACTCATTGTCTGCTTGCCTTGTCATTTTGATATGGGGATTCTTCCATATCATCGGGCAAGGGGTACCCCGTTAGCGGTTCTCTATGATACGCACATATTTACGATGACAAGAACTTACCGGTAACTAAAGTTGAGTAGCATGAGGAGCGGCCCTCGTACTCAAGGGACATGGGATTTCCAGTTTATAGTCTGTCAAGCATATAACTCAGATTGGACCTCACTTTCACCATAACCATATTAAATATGCTTATGATAGGGGAAATGAGGGCTCAAAGCTAATGAGTACCATACTTTCAGCATTTGGGAGCCTTTCAAACTATTCAAAACCTTTTTCATTTCCTTGTTGAGTCTCCACTTATTCTATGAGCACCTTCTTGAGAGCATAGTTGTCATTCTTAGTGTAATGTGCTTGTCTCAAAACTTGATTATTATGTTATGAATTTGATGCTTGTATCTTTGATATCTTTACTTCTAGTCTTCACCTGGACTTCAGAGGTGCCTTGGCATTCACAATAAAAATGCAAGCGAGATACCACTCTATCATATCGTGTTATGAGCATTGTAATGTTGCTTATGTTTATGCTTCATGCTACTTATTATTTTTGAGTTGGAATCTATTCATAGCTTGCAATGCCTATTAAGTAAACTTAGTTGCATACTCTTTATTATGAATTGTCTAAGTAGTTGATCACATGCTGAGAATATATACATCTTATGAAGCAAATGTGTTCGTGAAAGTTTCTTTTATCGCACTCAGTTTTCAACTGAATTGCTCGAGGACAAGAAAATAAGCTAAGCTTGGGGGGAGTTGATACGTCCAAAACGTATCTACTTTCCCAAACACTTTTGCTATTGTTTCTCCTCTAAACTTGTGTGATTTGGATGCAACTAACGTGGACTGACGCTGTTTTTAGCAGAATTGCCTTGGTGTCTACTTTTTATGCAGAAATTCAACTATCAAGAAAAATCCTGGAAAATATGCCAAAAATCCTATTTCACCAGAAGACTCCTGGAGCCAGAATACGAGACGGAGGGGGGCTGGGCCTAGGCCAAACCACCTGGCCGCGCGGGCTAGGCCTGGCCGCGCCAGGGGGTGGTCTGGCCGCCCCAGACACCCCCTCGGTCTCCCTCTTCGCCTATAAGATGCCTTCTGACCTAAAAACTCAGGAGGGGGTCGACGTTTTTCCAGAAGGAGTTCCGCTCCGCCGCCACCACCAGATTCCACGAAACAGCACCAGAAACTCCGTTCTGGCACCCTGCCGGGATGGGGAATTGGAGGAGATCATCGCCATCATCATCACCATCACTTCTCCATCGACCATCCATGTTTCCCCCATCTATGAGTGAGTAATCCCCCGCTGTAGGCTATGGGGATGGTAGGGATTGGATGAGATCGTTCATGTAATGGCATCAGATTGTTAGGGCATGGTGCCTAGTATCTTCTATTAGTGCTTTATGACTTTGTTGCGACTTGTTATGCTTAATGCTTGTCACTAGGGCCCGAGTGCCATGATTTCAGATCTGAACATGTTATTGATTCATTATGATAGTATTGTTTTTGGTCTTACCTGCAAGTTGTATACACACGTTTTTGTCCGGAACCAATGGCCCCAAAGTGACAGAAATCGGGATAACCGGAGGGAATGGCTTTGATGTGAGGATCACATGTGTTCACGGAGTGTTAATGCTTTGCTCCAGTGCTCTATTAAAAGGAGCACCTTAATTGCCAGTAGTTCCCTTGAGGCCCCGCTGCAAACGGGCTGGCAGGACAAAAGATGTTGTGCAAGTTCTCATTGCGAGCACGTATGACTATATATGGAACACATGCCTAGGATTATCTAGTACTTGGATGCTTTATCTTATTTATCTGCAATTGCCCTATGTTCTGATTGCTATATGAATTGTCTTGTCCATGCAACGCCCGTCCATCCATCCCTATGCCTACCGCACTCGAATCCTACTGTTTGCTGCTATTGTTTACTGTCTTTACTTTACTACTGCTATTACTTTGCTATTCCTACTACAAAACTGTTGCTACTGATAAACTGCTATGAGCAAGATTGTTTCCAGGTGCAGCTAAATTGACAACTCAGTTGTTAAAGCTTATAAATATTCTTTGGCTCCCCTTGTGTCGAATCAATAAATTGGGTTTCACTTCCCTCGAAAATACTGCGATACACCCCCTATACTTGTGGGTCATCAGCCGGCTAACCTTTAGCACAGAAACTTTGCCGAGCAATGGAGCTCAATTGCTAAACCAGTTTAAACCCGGAATCAAAGCCGGCTTTCACTACCAACAATTCACTACTCAGAAAATACCCGCATCCAGCAATCATACAAAAACCCAAGTATAAACTAGAAAATTTAGACCTATACCCGAAGGTAGCATTTTTAGAACTAGAAGTCTAACCAGAACAAACAGGAGCATAAAGTACTTTCAAGTATTCTGGAATTTTCGACTATGACATGATCGTTCGGAAATAAGATGGCACATAAGAAACATCTCAGAAAAAACATTGAGAAGACCAATACTTTATTTCACTTTGAACATGTACATGGATATGATTACAAAGAAAGAAATTTAAGAATAAAAGGGACGTAGCTGAGCAATATTCCATGAACGGCCTATTTCATCCGGAGTTGTACTATCTCCAGCTTTGTTTCTCTTCTTTGTAGCAGGTCTTTATTTTTCCGGCCTCATGTTAGTTAGGTAGTAAGAACCATTGTGTAATACTCGACTAACCATAAAGGGTCGTTCCCATATAGGGGCAAGTTTGTGCTCTATTTTCTGCACTAGCTGGAGAACCAGATCGCCCTTTCTAAAAGACCAGTTTCTGACTCTCTAACTATGATACTTGCGTAAATTCTGCTGATAGGTTGTAGATCTCTGCTCAGCAATGACGCGAACTTCCTCGAGCATATCAAGGTCATCTTGTCGAGCGACTTCGGCATCCTCTTCGACATACGCAGCGACTCGGAGACAAGTATGAATAAGATCACTCAGAAGAACAACTTCTGCACCATGGACCAAGAAGAAGGGTGTATATCCGGTTGCCCTGATAGGACTAGTTCGTAAACTCCATATCACAGACGGCAATTCGTCCGCCCAAGCCCTTGAAACACGATGTAGTGGTGCTTCGAGTCTTGGTCGTAGGCCTTGAAGAATTAAATCATTTGCCCTTTCGACTTGTCCGTTAGCTTGTGGATGTGTGAGTGATGCAATATCAAGTTGGGTCCCTTGTTCATTGCAAAATTCCACTAGTTCTCCCATGGAAAAGTTACTCCTGTTGTCTGTAATAATACTGTGCAGATACCCGAATCGGATGATCATGCCCTCGACGAACTTTTTGGCTGTTGCTCCATCACAACTTGTGATAGGTTCTGCCTCAATCCATTTCGTGAATTTATCCACCGTCATAATAAGGTGAGTGTATCCACTTTGAGCCCGTTTGAACGTTCCTACCATGTCAAGCCCCTAGACTGTGCATGGCCATGTAATCAAAATTGTTCGTAGCTGGTTAGCCGAAACATGGGCTTGTTTGGCATATTTTTGGCAACCTTTGCACATCTTGACCATCCGTTCAGTGTCTTCCTTAGCTGTAAGCCAGAAAAATCCATGTCTAAAAGCCTTTGCCACTAAGATTTGGCTACAGCGTGATGTCCGCATTTGCCTTCATGGATTTACCTTAGGATTTCAACTCCTTCTTCCGGAGAAACACAACGTTGAAAGACCCTAGATGCACTCCGCTTATAGAGCTCACCTCCCACCACTGTGTAGGATTGTGCTTGTCGGACGATCTATTGGCTCAGAACTTTTTCTTTAGGTAATTTTCTATCTACCAAGAAATCAAGGTAGGGTTGCGTCTAGCTAGGAATTACAGCTAGAACTGCTATAAGCGGTGAGTCGGATTTGGCTGGATACTCCTCATCAACTCCTGTGATAGAGGCAACTCTTAAGAGCTCCAAAAAAGCACCATCCGGGTCCTTTTTCCGCGCAGAGCCTATTCTTGATAGAGCATCTGCTTCCTCGTTTTCTGTTCGGGGAATGTGTTGAACTTCAAACCCTTCGAACAATTTAGATAGTTCATACATGACAACTCTATATGCTGCCATATGCTTGTTTGCATTGCAGATAAAAGATACTTGCTAGGCAACTAAATCCAAGTCTCCGTAACACATGAGTCGGTGAATGCCGATGTATTTTGCGATTCGAATTCCATGTAGCAGGGCTTCATATTTGGCAATGTTATTTGTCACCGTGAAGTGAATCTGCAACACATAGAACAGTTTATCACCTTGGGGTGACTTGAGTACCACGCCAGCCCCAAGCACCCTAGTGCTTTAGACCTGTCAAAGTGTAAAGTCCAAACTTCTGTCTCTAGGAGACCTCTGTTTTCTACTGTCTTTGTCCAATCAACAACAAACTCAACAAGAATCTAGGATTTGATTGCTGTGCGAGGTTTATACTCAATATCAAAAGCTGCTAGCTCAATGCCCCACTTAGTGATGCGTCCTATGCTCTTGAAAATAATGTCATAGCTTTCTGGATGCGAAGAACACACCATAGGCTAAATTTTGGTAATGAGGATACCTTTGATTTGATTTAGTCAAGACCTCGCTGAGATAGTAAGTCGGACGCTGCACTAGGTGTTCCTATTTTTCTTTTGGCCGTTCCACCACCATGACGACACAAACGACTCTGTTTGTCGTAGCTAAGTAGAGCAACATCGGTTCATGTGGTTCCGGTGCTGCAAGAATAGGGGTGGACAAGAGTACGGCTTTTAGATCCTGAAGGGCAGCTTCAGTTTCATCAGTCCAAACGAACTTCTTGGTCTTTTTCAAGAGCTTGTATAATGGTGCGGCTCTTTCACCGAGACGACTTACGAACCGACAAACTGCGGCAATACAGCCAGTTAACCGTTGTACGTCCTTTAGGCGAGTTGGCCTGGAAATGTTGAGTATAGCCTTTATTTTGTCACAGTTCACCTCTATGCCTCTTTGAGAGACAATGAAACCTAACAATTTTCTAGATGGTATTCCAAAGAAACACTTCTTTGGGTTAAGCATTATGTTGTATTTTCGTAGAGTGCTGAATGTTTCCTCCAAGTTGGAAATAAGTGTTTCCTTCTTTTTTGACATCACAACTATGTCATCCACATATGCTTGTGCATTGCGTCTGATTTGATTGTGGAGGCAACGCTGCATAGTGCGCTGGTACGTAGCTCTTTCATTTTTGAGACCAAAAGGCATCATTATGTAGCAAAAGGTTCTGAAGGGGGTGATGAACGAATTCTTTATTTTATCTGACTCCTTCATCCAAATTTGATGATATCCAGAATATGCGTCGAGAAAACATAGGAGTTCCGAGCCTGCTGTCGAGTCGATAACTCGATCGATTCTAGGCAGAGCGAACGGAACTTTGGGACAAGCCTTATTCAAGGAGGTATAATCAACACCTATCCTTAAATCAGTGGTGTTCTTTTTAGGGACCATTACAGGCTTGGCCAACCAATCAGTATGGATGACCTCTTCTATGAATTCGGCTAACTCGATCCGGGCTAGTTCCTTAGCTATTACTTTGCACTTTTCATTGCCGAAACGCCGTAAGGACTGTTTGACAGGTCTAGCATTTGGGTATACATTTAGGATGTGCTCGGCAAGTTCCCTAGGTACTCCGGTCATGTCATATGGCTGCCATGCGAAGATATCTTTATTGGTTTTGAGCAACTCAACGAGCGCGCTTTCCTATGCGTGGCCTAAACCTATGCCTATCTGGGTCACCTTAGAGGGGTCATCATCCTTCAACGACGTCGTCTTCGTCTCTTCCGATGCTTTGAACAACGGAGTCGGCTTTGTCACCTCCTTCTTTGTCACGGGCATCTCAGACGGGTCGATGTTCTTCTTGATCTCCTAGTACTCTTCGGCGTGTAGTATGGCTTTAGCAAAGGCGACATTTCTGTCCTTGTATTCTCGTGCCTTCTTCTGGTCTCCCCGGATCGTGATGATGACATTGGGACCTGGAATTTTCATCATGTTGTAAATATAACAATGGCGAGCCATAAAAGCCTAGTAAGCCAGACGCCCAAAGATAGCGTGGTATACGCTCTTGAACAGGGCCACTTCGAAGGAAAGTGCTTCTGCCAGGTAGTTCTTTGGAGTTCCAATGGTAACATCCAAAGTGAACTCTCCTAGAGAGTTTGCTTCTCTTCCAGGGACAACTCCATGAAAAGTCACTGATCTGTGATTCAGCTATATTTCCGATATCCTCATTCGGCATAGCGTTTTGACGTAGATGATGTTGATGCTGTTGCCACCGTCCATGAGGGTCTTGGAGAACCGATAGCTATCAATAAGTGGATTGATGACCAGAGCTTACTTTCCTCGCCTGTGTGGTTTAGGTGGATGATCGCTTGGGTTAAAGGTAATTGTAACTTCCGACTAGTCCAGATACTGAGGGACATCCGGAACAGTTGCATTGAGCTCATGCATTATTGCCTTTTTTGACCTTAGTTGGTTGGGATCCAAGGAAGCAAACAAAAGTGTCTTTCTTGGTTGGGAAGGTCTTCTTTCCATACGACTTGGGATTTGAAGCTTCTGCTTCCTCCATGTTGGAATCTTCCTTTGACTCTTTGTCTTTGTTGGAAATATTCTTTCCTTTTTATCACTTGGCCCTGTAGCCAGCGGATTTTTCTTCTTGATGTCGTCATTGAAACGACACTCAACATTGGTGTGGTATGAGCCCCCATGGCCATCTAGGTGATGCATGCATAGATTTTTGGCGATGTCGGCCCAAGAGTAGGTTTTGCCAAGTTGCTGGTCTCCTCTACCTTGGACTCAAGAAGTTTCATGGCCTCGTCCCCGGCCGCCTCCGCGACCTCCTCTTCCTCTAGACCCGAAAGTTGCATTGACTGTTGTGGCTTCCGGGTTGAGTTTTTTCTCTGAGGTGTTCTTGCATTTCTGGGCCTGCTGCTTCGGCTGCTTAGCCGATTGTGGCACAGCCAGTACATTTAGCAGTCCCTCTGAATCATCATCAGCATCAATGTATTTGCTTGACGTCTCTATCATCTCCCCAAATCAATCACTTTGTCACACTTTAAGCGATGACGCAGTAAACGAATCAGGAGTCCCGTGATGAATGCTCCGATCACGGTTTGATCGTGTACCCCTCACAGGAGTTCTTTGTGTCGATCCATCATTTGAGGTAGTCCCGACAAGTTTCTCCGGGTTTCTGGGTGCACCGCTATAGATCTCCAACTCTGCAGGTCTCCTGTATGTTCCCTCAAAGTTTTGAAAGAAAGCACTTTGCATGTCATACCAGTTGTGGATGGTGTTTTCCGGGAGTTCATTGAGCCATGACTGAGCCGTCTTCCGCAGCATAAGCGGGAGATAACGGGTCATGACCAAGTTGTTTCCTCCTTTGGCGATGCATCAGGCTTGGAAGAAGTCTTGGATCTAGGTGTCTGGCTGAGCCACACTGTCATAGGGTTGGATGTGTCTTGAGATGGCAAACCCTTCCAGAAGTTTGTAGTATGCGCGGTCTGAAGCATTTTGGACCCACATAGATGTTATCCGACTCTTAGCGCCGTGCCTCTATGTTTGAGTTGATCCGGTGCCTAGCATCAATTAGTGACAAGGCGCATCGTCTTGATTGTTCACTATGGCTATGGTGTCCATGATCCGGACTTCTGCTCCTTGTACCGCCTCCTTTGTTGTGGTTCCCCTGGCCTCCATGAGAGACACTATGGTGGCTGCTTGGTGGAGAGGGTGGTGGTGGTGGATTATTACCCCCTAGCTGGGGCTTCGTGATAATGGCCATCATGCCGGCTTGATCCAGCACGATGTTCGTCGTTCCTTCATCCATCATTGCCGCCATTGTGACGTGGCTCAGCCGGATGGCTTGTAGGTCTAGGAGGGGGCATCCTTTGCCGATCCTGCTCCCGACACTAAGCTTCTTCGTCTTCCCTACGATTTTTCGTCTATCGCCGGGGAGGTTGGACCATTGCTGCAACAAGGTCTCGCTCTATGGCTGGAGCGACATTTCTCTAGCTTTGTGTGAGTTTGTGCCAGTGTCCTGACGATCCGGTTCTTGAATAGTTGCCCCCCCGAGGGTCAGAACGGTAGCGTCACTCCGGCTCCTGCCAGGGCCTTACATCTTGCTATCGACCTATGTCTGTGCGGCATTGGTCGGATTTGGAGACCAGCTTTCTGTTGCTGTACGTGGTGACCTTCTGTTCCTCCAGGCCCTTGGTGAGTAGCTTCACACTTAGTCGTACCTGGTCTAGACTTGGATTGTTTTCCAAGAGATCTTGGACCGCAACAACATTTTCTACCAACCATACACCTGGTTTCCCTTGCTGTCGATCCGAGATTTACCCATGGCTATGTCTCCTTCGAAAAGGGTTTTGTGAACGTCTGGATTTTTGTTAGGCAACTCAGGGCCGTTCTGGGTCTTCTGATGCTGCCGGGTGCTAGGCTGCCCTGCAGCTGCAATGCCCTGCTTTTCCTTGAGGACGTTTGCAGTTTCCTCAAGGAGTACTTGACGATGCGCTTCTAGGGCCTAGGCCCTGTCCTCCAACTCCACAGGTGTAAGTTCTGTAGCTATCGAGATAGGTGTGGTAATCGCCTCTCTAAGGAGTTTACCCTTTGGCTCATCAAGGATCAAAGATCCATCTAAGTCTTCTTCATATTCTTCGGTTATTACCTCATCAGTTGGAAGGTCCTTAGCCGGAGTCTTCTTCTTCTTTGCCTTCTTGGCCGTGCCAGTAGCAAAGATGGCTTTGGGTCCGATTCCTGGAGTCAAGCTTCTATCAGTACTCTCGGACATCTGGACATCGGGATTATCTCTAAGATCCATATCGTCCTGCAGTTTGGGAGAGTTTTATCCAGCTCCTTCATCCATGTTGTTGCAAGGGCTTTGATCCATACCTTCTCCTTCTTCCGCGGCCTTGGAGTTGAACTCTTCTTCATATTCTGCAAAGAACTTTCAGAAATCCACTGACGTCATGGAGTCATCCAAACATGCCAGTAAGTCGGTGTTTGTTCCGATTGTCGAAAGCACCGAGTCATTATCGTCTCCAGCATCGGTAGGGCCGGATGCGGATCCAACGTATCCGACGAAGTGCGATGTGTGTGTCCTGAGGTAGTTGTGACTTTCTCCATTGGTTTCCTCGAAACATTTGATAGTCCCAAGGATCTCTTCCATGCTGGCGTTTCCGCCTAGCATCATCCACCTCAACGTGTGCCTCAAAAGTGACTTTCCTACTCCACCATCGACAAAGCCAGATCCAAAGTTGTTGCTGCTTTGATCTTCCTGAGATTCAACCTCTTTGGGGAGAGCCTCCTGAGATTCAACCTCCCTAGGGAGATCGCTTCAGGTTTATCCTTGGGGAGATCCTCTTCATATCCAATCTTCTCCATTATCTCTGCTTCAGGTGCGGGCTGGGTGGGATTAGGGTTTTCTGGGACCCAAAACTTTGTCGCTTCCGCATACAAAGTAGATCCAGAAATTTCTTCTGCCTCTATCATCACTGCTAGGGTGGGTTGGGCAGGTTCAGTAAAACCGAGGTAAACATCGATCTTGCCAAAAGACATGATGGTGTAGGTGGTCATAGGTTCCCTAGACGGAATCCAAGTCTCATCGTTAAGGACAAGAGGGACATCATTGGCGTAGAGGACCTGACCGACAACGATTGTCTTGCCGATTCCGATTCGGAACACGGATCTGGAACGTATATCCGAAACATAGATCCGCCCGGAACGCAGATCCGAAATAGAACACAAATCCGAAACTCACAAGCCCCATGGTGGGCACCAACTATCGTCGGATTGAAGACATGTACACCGAGAGGGGGTCCTCGGGGCATGTGCTGAAAGGGGGCATGATGTGACGGTATTCCGGGATAGTGAGCACACAAGCTTTACCCAGGTTTGAATCCACCGGCTTTGGACAGATCCTACTCCTGCTAGCAATCCAGTAATACGATAGAGCTGGAAGTACAGATTACAAGAGAGGTCTGCCTATGCGAGTTGAGGTTGTAGATTGTGGGGTGCCCTAAAGGCTGGTCCCTAGGACGGCTTATATAGATATCTATCCTAGGATTACAGGAGAGACCTATTCGGCTACGATACAAAGTCGGTTAAAGTGTACATCTTGGACTACAAGTAACTAAACAGGCCTAGGTCGGTAAGTCTTCTGGGCCTTCCCGTAGCCGGATGGACCTCCATCTTCTCTCCCTAGGCTGCCTATGAAGCAAAACTCTAACCCGAAGTGGGCCACCCTGGTCAGCGAGTCACAGTGGGTATACCCGGAAAGTATATCCCCAGCAATAACGACCACTGGTACGGTCGGGGTGCACCCGTAACGTCTGCCCATACTACTTGCCGCTAGCTCCGTTATATCAATACAAGCAACTTTCATGAAGGGGTGACGATGAAAAATAGAACACAGCCGCCGCAAACTCGTCTAGAAGGGGGAGATCAGATCTGGAGAAGGAGAAGAACACTGTCTCATTCTTCGACGATCTCTAGCCTCTAAACCATTCTCTCGACCATCATCCCCATTGGTACTTAGAGAGAGAGATTGGAACTTGCAAGATTAGGGTTTGATAATTTGATCTACCTTGGTTTGTATTTATTCTATCTTCAACTGGTATTGTGGCTTGTTACGATAACTTTGAGATGATTTCGATTTGCAATACAATTATGCCTTTGATTAATCTTCCTCTCTTGTCTGAGTAAATCCCCATAGGCGTGGCAGATGTAGGGGATTAGTGAGATGTGTTGTGCCTTCTTTAATTCCAACCATTTGTGATTGTTGTAGTGTTTATTAAATTGTGAGAATGATTATCTATGTTCGCCTAATGCTTGTTATCTAATTTAAGGGCTCAGGTAACATGATCCAGAGATCTCATAGGTATGAACTTGTATGCTAGCGAATCGGTGACCCCCAAGTGACACGGCCAATATCAACCAGGAGCTAGTAATACTCGAGGACATCAAGGAACCATCAAGATTAAAGCCTTGATATGGTCAGAGACCTTAATTAATGCATTGACCATTGCCGTGGTAACAGGCAGACGGATCATTGGGGCTAGGAAGAATTGGCCATGAGGACTCCTAGTCGGTATATGGGTTGCTTGCCTACTCACTTATAAATAAGAAATATCACAATCACTTATTCCACCTTATTCATCTAGCACTTTCACTATTACCAAGAACCGTTTCTCTTCGCGCCTAACTTCTCATCTGCAGGAACCTCAAACAACTTTCTTGTCTTTACTGTTATGCTATTTAATTCTCGCTTTTTCCTTACACAAGTTTCCTCTATTATTCACTCACCCACCTTCCACCTTCAATAACTATAGTTAATTCACTCAAGACTTGTGACACCTTGAGTGTGATAGAAACACCACATAAAACACTTACCTAGGCTCCTTATTGGGATCGATATAAAAACTGGAATTAATACTTCCACGAAAACATGATCTGACGAACCTATGCACTTGTAGGCCATCATTCCATTTGAACGTTCTTCATGGGCGTATATATTGCTGAGCACATCAAAAAATGCTTGATTCTCCATCAACTGCTTTTTGGCACCCCAAAAAAGCATCAACTACTCTCTCTATCTGTATTGCTGAGCCCATGGGTGTAGCTAGAATAGGCGGTCTCGTGACCAAGCAGCCATGTTCCAACATAACTAAGAGATATGCAGTGTTGATAAATCAACTTGGATGAAAATAGCAACGCATGGATATAGACTAGGAAAATATCTAATCTAGAACCATGGCTGAGCGCATAGGATGACTTCACATATGCATTAATCCTGTAAGAATGCTTGATTCTCCCACTTGATAAAGATCTACTTCACCATTCAAGACTAATCGTCAGCCACCACTGGTGCTCTTCAGAAGAGCGCAAGCACTTATGATAATTCATTAAGAAAACATCACATACTCGTACTAGTAATGCTCCCAATTAGCGGCAGTAATGGAACATCCATAGATTGACCAAGCAAAAGAAATAAAAATAATCATAGGCCGCCTAAGCACCCAAGCAAAACAAGCTAGCCCCGTAAGTGCCCTGTTAGCAAAATATCATAGGACGTCGATCGAACAACCAACTTTGAATGGATCCCCACTGTTCTTAGTGTTAGGATCTATCCTAGAAACCAAGGCTCCATGTAATCCTAGTCTACAAAAAAGGATGCATACCTAAGATAAGAACTACTCTACACATGACATGTCTGGGCAATCAACAATAAAAGTTTAACCGCATCATCAACTCTATCATATATAGTATGAGTGTTCGGGTATTTCACAAACCTCCATTGCTGCCGTGGATAGGGATGACGGATGCGCCGCCGCTGATCTTGCCGACGGAGCTGAGTCCGAGGCCAAGGAGGTGGTAGGCAACAATATGGAGCGAGAGGCGAGCGTGCAGTAGTGGATGGAAGAAGGGACTGAGTAAAGAGATTGTGTGAGTTGGTGGAGGCTGATGTCTACACACTTCTATTCTTGTAGACAGTTGTTGGGCCTCCAAGTGCAGAGGTTTGTAGAACAGCAGCAAGTTTTCCCTTAAGTGGATCACCCAACGTTTATCGAACTTAGGGAGGAAGTGGTCAAAGGTATCCCCTCTCAAGCAACCCTGCAATCAAGATACAAGAAGTCTCTTATGTCCCCAACACACCCAATACACTTGTCAGGTGTATAGGTGCACTAGTTCGGCGAAGAGATAGTGAAATACAAGTGGTATGGATAATTATAAGTGGTAATGGTGATAGAAAATAGCTTGATGGTGTGTGGTTGACGTGGGAAAAGACTAAAGGCAAACTGAAATAAAGAAGGAAGCAAGCAGACATGTAACGGATCTAATTGCAAACGGTCTTTCAATGCTTAGAAACAAGGCCTAGGGATCATACTTTCACTAGTGAATACTCTCATATAAATATATTCTTCTTTATGATACTACGCTGAACTACTCTCCGGTTGGACACTCTAATCCATGGTAGGGCTATAACATCACACCTCAAAGTTCATCTTTCCCATCTAGAAAACCCCACACTGTCACCTTGAGCACTAGATGGTTCCAACAAACACCACAATTTCATAAAGACATCCAACTCCAAATATAACTCATAACAAGTATTTGTAATCTCTAGCCTAAGTGCCACCATGGTGTGCACGCTGTCACTTTCACACACATGGGGAGAGCAGAGATCTATTAAAGCACTTGAGTAGCAAGGTAGATCTACTTGATTACAAAGCTCATGATCACAATATGATCACGCATAGAGAGAGAGATGAACACATAGCTACCGGTAGAACCCTTAGCCTCGAGAGAGAACTACTCCCTCCTCATCATGGGAATCAGCAATGGTGATAGAGATGGTGGTGGAGATCGATGGATGTAACACCCTCGAATCGGCCCTATGCAAGTTTTAGCACTTCCCACAAACCCGCATAGAAATGATTCAAGGACGCCCACCAAGCACTTGGGTGCGGGTGGAAAAACGAAGTAATATCATTACACATTAGTCCACGATGGAACCCACAGAACATATATATACAACAACGACTCCATGAGTCAAGAATACAGATATACTATACAAAGATCCAAATCACCTTGAAAACGATAGAGCGTCCGACTACGGACAAGATGCGAATGGGACTAAGAGCCCTGAAGAATAACCAATGGCGTCCATAACCCTGCCCAGGCCAAGCCGGAAGGGTAACCCTGCTAACGATGTCGATCTTAAACCTGCTAAAACAAAAGGGGTGCCGACAAAGGGCAAAGGAAAAAGAGGTGCGTCAGTACTGAGGCCAGTACACGGCGAGGCTAGAATTCGGCGGCTCTCGCCTACATAGGTATGGTGGACTGAAGTGGCAGCGCAGCATGCATAAACAACCTATAGAGTCTCGATTCAACTGTCGGCTATTAGATAAGGATAAGAAAGACCTATTCGGGACCAACCTGATACTAACACCAATCATACCCATCCTGGTATTCCCCGTCGAGACCAAACGAGGAAGTCAAACCGAGGAACTCACACAGTTGACAGTTTTATTCATTCCGTTATAGTTGCAGCATTTACTAGTCAGATATAGGTAGCATGAGTCATCCCGACAGCATAAGTAGGGGCAGTTTTAGTTAACCATTCAGTTGTAGTTGCAGTACTTACTAGTCAGATACAATTAGCATGTGACATCCCAAAACCAGCAGTTGTTGACACTTTTATTTCATTCCATTGGAGTTGCGATACTTACTAGGCAGGTATAACATGACACGGTACACCCCAGTTCCACTAGTTGTTGGCACTTTTATTATCCATTCCATTGTAGTGAAGCTGATTACTAGTCACATAATAATTCAAATTTATAGCAGTACTTTAGTCATGCTTGTCTATGATCGACATACTATGCTCCAAGTCGTCCATAACAACGGACACGGCTTTCAGAAAGATTTACCCTGCAGGGGTGCACAAATAGCAACACACACACGATCAACCTCCGAAAAACCAAATCAAAACCCAACGAGGCTTTCATGACAAAGCAATCATAGGATTCATAAAATATTTTAGGGGGCCACCCCATTAAGCTACCCGCGACGAAGTTGGCCGGCTCCGAGACGGACCCAGGGTTTGTGTAGACGGTGGTAAACGACTGGGAACCCGAAAGTGTGACTGGGCTTGTCGATACACCGAAAACGTGTCACGATCCAAAACAGTACAGGTGCTCCACGCACAATCATAAATAAAGCAGTAAAGCATGGCATAAGTACAGGATAGTAATAAAGCCCCAAACTAGTTTGTGGCCCCAAGAAATAAGAAATGAATCAAGCTCTGGCTAAGGGGCATCCATAGGGTCTCCCGGATGTGGATAGTGCGAATAATCAAGGAACATGTATCAAGTACTCGGGGCCTACGGGACACAAGTGGACATGAAAAACCAAATAGCATATATTTCCCATCGGTGCCTCTTTCCTTAGTTATACCAACAATTTAATAGTTGTATTTAAAGTCATGATCCTCTCCACCGTAAAGCATATGACAACATTCCAACAACTGTGTGGTACTTCACGACACGGGATCACACCTAAGCAAGCGACTACGACTCGCAAGACCATCTATCTACCAAACAACAGGTAATAAGAGGTGTCCAAGGCAATATAAAGGCTGCACGGAATATATCTGGTACGGAACACTAAAGCACCGCGACACGGATAACAGTAGATCAACAGGAAGGAAGTAAAGACTATAAATGCAAAATAGGTAGAAAGGGGGAGATTGCTCGCCTGGGAAACACTGCCAAAGATACATTATCCGAAGAACTTGTCGATACTCGCATCCACTCAACAGCCTAATCCGCGAAGAAGCAAATCACTAAAATATACACCAGAGGCACTATTTAAAAACTACGGAAGAAGATTCGGCATGTTCATGATATGATGCATGACATGGCAAAGGTGCGGTGCAATTAGGCAATATTAAGCGGAACCGGGGTCCCGACAATCAATTAATGGTTCAAGTTATTTAGATACCCTGCAATTTAAATGTTGCATTAACAAGGCAAAACATGTCATTGATTCGCCACACGGAAACTACCGGCAACGCGAGTAGAGCAGAGGCGCCAGGAGGAACGAGGCGGTAGGGATTGGTGTATCTCCTGGCACCGGAGATGGCGTCCACGGCGACGAACGGGTGCGGGTCGAAGCAGAGGCGTTGCAGGGGAACACGGCCATGGAAGAGGGGGCAGTGGTGACCGGAGACGACTTGTAGAGGCGCGAGGCAGAAGGCAGTTGAGGAGCAGCGGTCGGCGAGGCCTCACGGAGGGGGCGAGGCCGAGGAGGTTACGTGGCCGGCGGCACCATGCCCTGCTGCGCTGCAGGAAGCCGGCACGGGAAGCAGCGGCGCGAGGTCGCGATGAAGGGCTTGGGTCGAGGGCGACGTGGTGGCAACGGTCAACGAGGGCGGGTTGGCCTTGGAGGCGCGGGGCGACAGGACGGGGTCGCAGGCGGCGGGTCGGCCTTGGAGGCGCGGGGCGGCAGGACGGGGTCGCAGGCGGCGGCACGTGCTCGCTGGGGAGATGGCGGCGCCAGGGGTTTCAGGGCGGTGCGGCCAGCGAGGTCGGGGAGTAGGGCTCGATGGGGAAGAGCGAGCCGAGCGGGCGAGGCAGACGACAACGTCGGGGAGCGGACGGAGGCACAGACGACAGGCGGTGGCGCGGGATCCTGGGAAGACGAGGGCGGCGGCGCCAGGGAGGGCCGAGCAAGGCGGGGAATCGCGGGCTTGCGGGGTAGGTGGATGCGGAAGCAAGGAGCAGGGTGTGTCACTGGTGGTGGGGCTGGTTCGCCTGGGGATCGGGGATGGGGCACGTCGCAAGGAGGTTGTTAGCGCGCGCTGGCATCGCGATGTGGGGTAGGTGGCATATGGGCCTCTGTCGGTGGGGTGGGGCCGGGGATTGATAACGAGGGTTTTCCATGCGGGGCAGCAGGTAGGTGGTGTGCGCGTTGCGCGCTGCGGTGCGTCGCGAGTACTGCAGGGTAGGTAGGTCGCGACGCGCGGGGGTGGGTTTAGATGGGGCGGTGGTTTGGTGTCTGGGTCAGGTGGGGGTTAGGGTAGATAGGGTTTAGTCCGGGTAGTAGGTAGTCTGGCCCAGTTAGGCCTCTGGTTTGACCGGCTAGACTGCCTCCCCGGAGATTAAAAAAATAGTTTTATTATTTTTATTTAGTTTTAAATATCTTTTATGTAAAATAGTTTAGGCAAAGAAAGATCTGGATGAACCAAGGGTTTTATATTTGAAATAGCTATGGGATATTTAGAAAACAAAGATAGGCTTGTAGAAATTAGTTTTAGGCAAACAATGTATGATGACATGACGATGCTCCAATGCAATGTGGCATGATGACATGAGCATGCGGTCATGATGATGCTCAAATCAGAAATAGCAAGCGATTTTCTAGTAGTGATTTTCTCGGGGTGCTACAATGGAGATGGATCTGGGGGCACTTCCCCGTCCCGGCAGGGTGCCGGAACAGAGACTTTCTGTCCCCCGAATCTCCCCTTCGATGGCGGCGATGCTGTGGAAGTTTTCGTGGATTTCTGATTGATTATCTAGGGTTTTGGTATCGGGAGGCTCTTATAGGCGAAGGAGGCAAGGTCGGTGGCCAGCCAGGGGGCCCACACCATGCCCTGGCGTGGCCTGGGGAGACCCACGCCTGGGGGGTGTGGCCACCCTGTGGCCCCTCTCCGACTCTCCTTCTTGTTCCGTGAGTCTCCCGGGAAAATAGTAACTTTGGCTTTTGTCCCGTCCAATTCCGAGAATATTCATTTTCTGACTTCCTGGAACCAAAAACAGCAGAAAACAGGCAACTGGCACTGTGGCATCTTGTTAATAGGTTAGTCCAAGAAATCATATGAAAAGTACTCCAAAGTTGGAACAAAACACAAGAAAGTAGATAAAACCAAGCATGGAACATCAAAAATTATAGATACATTTGCAATGTATCAACATCCCCAAGCTTAACTCCTGCTCGTCCTCGAGTAGGTAAGTGATAAAAAGAAAGAATAATTTTTGAGGTGACATGCACCATCATAAACTTGATCAAAGTATTTGTAAAACATTGAAAGCTGGGATCGTAGTACTTCAATCATAACATGAAATACAAAGTTCTAGCAATAAGACAAAGAAACTATGTTGCAACATGAAAAGGCACAAAGCATTCATGAATAACAATGCTTTGCAAGACGTTTGTTTGTTTCACATAAAGAAAACATAACATAGTGGTATTCAGCTTGTCCCTCATAGAGTAACAAAACATAAATGCATAGGACACCTTCAAAGTTCATAAGGGTGACTAGATACAAATAGTTTAAGAACAAGCAATATCAAAGTTATGCATCAATCAACAAGTCTTGGGACAATGCGCATTGAACTAAGAATGGCCACTATGCTTTAAAAGTAGGTGCATAAAGGTAGAAGGTGGAGACTCAATATAATGGTGGAAGAAAGGCCTTCATAAAAGGAAGCAGGGATTCAAGTCTCATAAAGAGCTTCCAAAAATTATGGTACTTATTAGCTTTCAGCTCTCATTGCCCCTATCATAAGCATCTTGAAGTGATTAAGGTTAAAGTGAACAAACTATGGTGTACATGCTTGACGAAGTATAAGTTAGAAATCTCATGTCCCTTTAATACGAGGGTCGCTCCTCATGCTACTAAAGTTTAGTCATCGGTAAGTTCTTGTCATCGTAAGTACATATGTATCATAGAGAACCGCCAACGGGGTACCCCTTTCCCGATGATACGGAAGAATCCCCATATCAAAATGACAAGGCAAGCAGACAACAAGCATCTCAGCAATCTTCTTATTTACCATGGGAATATGGTGCTTTTTTCTCTCTTTCCTCTTTTCATAATCTCTTTTTTTCTCAATATAGGACTCTTTTTTTATAAGAAGAATGCTTCATAGATAGCTCATTATGGTTATGCTGCAGGTTTCCACCATGTCAACATGGATTAGACCAGCAGCCCAGGCATTTCTCTAACACATATACATAACTCCATGGACTTACAAGCTCCCCTTTCATTTCACACCGACGACATCCATAGACAAAAGAGCATGATATCAACTAGGTACAAAGTACCAAGTGTAATGTTGAAAGCGTTCCCCATGATAGCATGGTTCTGCTAATTCCCAACAAATAAGTGCAAGCATATACAACATAGACGACACAATGGTTCAAGTTTATTAAGGGCAAGAAAAGTAAAGTGTGCCATCAAGTTCGTGAGAGATTTAATCACTAGTTTTCTCATAACAAGTTTAATTTGGAAGGTAAACAAAAACATGAATATACTTGGAATAGCATATGCTAATAGGTAGGTATGGTGGACTCTTTGGAATAACTTGGTTTAAGGAGTTGGATGCATGAGTGGAACTCATACTTGGTTGCGGAGGCTAGCAAAAGACTGGGAGCGACAAACTAAGAGAGCAATAATGGACATAATCATGCAGAGCGACAAAACATCATTGATCAAAGCATAAAGTGATACTACAAGTTGAAAACTAAAGGATCATGAAGGCTATAGTGACTTGGGATAGTCATAACATGGTGTGGGCATGCGTCATATAAAGCATCAAAGGAGAATACCACAATACTATGCTTTAATATGCTAAAACAATGCATGATTCATCCAAGGAACATTAAGCAATCTCAATTGTTTATAACAAGTCATGCTACAGCAAAGAATTCTAAGCATAAAGCTAAAAAAATATCAAGCATGGCATGACAAAGCATAGGCCACAGTCAAAAACAAGCTCTCTTTACCACTTAAGCATGAACTTTCCTACTCTTTTCCAATCCAAACCAAACTATTTGAAAACCAATGCATGAAAGAGGGGGTCCAACCAATTTATTTAGCAAACTAAACAAAACAAGCGAACGAAAAACCAAAACGAAGACGAAAAAGAAGACGCTCCAAGAACAACACAACTGTGTATGAAACAATAAAAATGAAGTGTTTGGAAGAAACCTGGAATTTTTATTGATGAAGAAGGGGATGACTTGGGCATCCCCAAGCTTTGACGCTTGTACTTCTTGGATATTTCTTGGGGTGACATGCATGGCATCCCCAAGCTTGAGCTTTAGTGCATCCTTCATCTCATTACTTATTCCTTCCATACACCTGAAATTTTTCCTTCATACAAAACTTCACACAATCTTTATTAGCAACATTAGTGTACTCAAGATAATAGGTCTTTAGGTTCAGTTACAACACCAATAAAACTTCCATTAAAACACAAGCTACTGTAGCACTTCCCTCAAAAAGCTCAATTCCCCAAAAGAACTCAAAAAGGAACCAACAAGAAGCAAATGTAGAAAATGGCAGAAATCTGTCAAAACACACCAGTAGGTAAAGACGAATTTTTTCGAAGACCTTCTGTTGCTCAAGTAGAAAAGTGTTGAACTAATGAAAGTTAGATAACAACCTGGGGCAGAAGCACAAAAATTCACGCCTCAAAAGGACATGCAGAGATTTTACACGAATTGTTACGATGAAGCACAGAAATCTGTTTCGGGACAGCAACTTTCCCAATCATTACTTCTCTCTCATTAGAGGTTACTCTTAGCACAAAAAGCAAATAAAAAGGATAAGGAGCGGTTATCACTGAAGCAATAACTTCCAAGACTCATCGAAAACTTTTGGGTTATCTCCCAATAAGTACTTTTCTTTAACGCCTTTAAGTTAGGCTTGATAGTTTGAGAAGATGCTCACATAAGAAACATGAATTGGAGTAAAAGAGAGCATCAAGAAGCAAATTCAAAACACATTTAAGTCTAACCCACTTCCTATGCATAGGAGTCTTGTAAAGAAACAAGTCATGAAAGCACAAAGCAACAAGCATAGGAAAGCAAAACAAGTGCAACTTCAAAATTTTCAACATAAAGAGTGGAAACTTAATATTGTTGAGACACATAAAACCATATTTCCCTCTCTCATAATAACTTTCAGTAGCATCATGAATAAAATTAACAATATAACAATCACATGAAACATTATTATCATGATCCACATGCATAAAAGAATTAATACTCCCCACATAAACATAGTCATTCTTATTAATTGTAGTGGGAGCAAATTCAACAAAATAGCTATAATTATTATTTTCATCACCATAATCATCAAATATAGGAGGCATATTGTAATCATAACTAATTTCCTCCGCAATAGTAGGTGGACTGAAAATATCATATTCATCATTGCAATCATCATATATTGGAGGTATAGTATCATCATAAGCAATACAATAGTTATCCTCCAAAGTGTGTTCATTTGTATCATCATTGGAAGGATCATGGATAACAATAATACTATATCAATTATTAATATCATCATTTTCAGAATTGGTACTGAAGATATTTTCAATATCAAAGGTAGTGTGCTTTTCCCAATCATGATCACTACTATAGGTAATAGGCATAGGAACATCATCGAGTTCAGACTCATCAAAAACTATAATAGGAGCAACATGCTTAGGGAAAATACCGTTTCCTCTCTCCTTTTACTCCTCCTTTTCTTCTTTTTCTTCTTCTCTTTAGGAGGGAGAGGCTTCAAAGGAAGCTTCTCCATATACCCTAGTTCATTGTTAGAGACAATAGAAGAAACTTTGGAGGATTCCTCCTTTTCATTAATAAGGCCAAAACACATATTAGTCCTATCATATTTTGGTAAAATCTCATCATTTATAATATTTTGTATGTAAGTATTTGGGTGACAATTATCAACACAATAAAGATGACAACCATGCATCACACTATTCATACCAAAAGCACTCATATCTACCAAAGAAGTTTTTCTTGATAACTCTTCACACCCCAAAAATAATGTAAGTTCATCATGCTGATTAGGAGTGATCATGTCATCACAATACAAACTTGCAGTACTCATTGGATTAGAAGGGCTATTATTATGGCTTGAGCATTGAAAATTGAAATGACCCACTTCAAAGCAAAGTTCACAAATAAAAGGATAGAGGGCACAAACTTTTTTACCAAGATCATTTAGAGCCCTATACCACATTCTAGTTTTTTCATTCCTGTGGGTGATACAATATTATTCTTCAATTTGATTTTCTCACAAGGTCTATGTATTGCACAAAAATTAACATGCTTATAAGAAGTACTTTCAGAGGTTTGAGCATGTTTATTGTCATCATTAATAACAATTTATTTTTCCATGCAAGTGTCTTTATAAGGCTCATGATACATGTCCCATTTTTCTTTAGGAGCATTAATATGAGAAGAAAAGGATCTAAAACAATCAATAAGAATTTGAGGATCAATGCCATATTTAGCACTAAGCTCTTGAAAATCAGCAGTTTCAGCAAAAGACTTAATGCAATCATAATCATAGTTTATACCTGGTTCTTTACCTTTGTTGTTATCCCAATCTTCGGTATTGCTTTGAATTGTTTCAAGAAGATCCCACTTAGCTTTGGCATCCTTACTTGTGAAGGATCCCTCTAAACAAGTATCTAGATAGTTCTTGTAATGTCCTGAAAGCCTTGCATAGAAATTATTAATAACAATATTACTGGAGAGCTCATGAATGGGACATTTGAGCATTAGTGACTTCAATCTCCCCCATGCTTGGGCAATACTTTCTCCATCATGTGGATGAAAATTATAAATGTAATTCCTATCTTTATGAATCTCATGAGGAGGATAAAATTTAGAGTAAAAGAGAGATTCAAGTTCCTTCCACTTCAAATGATGAGGATCATCTAGTAGCTCATACCACTCCCTTGCTTTGTCCTTAAGTGAAATAGGGAATAGCTTCCTCTTAACTTGGTTCATTGAAATACCTGCACACTTGAACAACTCGCATAATTCATGTATAAAGAGTAAATGATCACTAGGATGGACAGTTCCATATCCAAAATAGCAGTTATTCATAACACGTTCAACAATTTTTATAGGTATTTTAAAAAGGATGCTTTCAGTATGTGGATTTAAAATATCACAAGTATCATTAGAATTACCACATATGGGAGATAAAGTATCATAAGAGCAAATTTTCTTCTTTAAAGCTGGGGAACTAAAAAGATCGTTTTCATAAAAACCAACTTCCCCAAGCTTAGACGTTTCCATAGCATTAGTAACAAAGGTGTTCAAAAGATTCATACTAATAACATTGCTACTAGCATGCAAAGAAAGTTCCATGGGTTTTTTAATTTTCTTTTCAGACAATTCATGTTCTATCTTAGTAAAAATACTAAAAAGCTCTCTAACTTTTTTTTTGTTTTCCATTAAGCCTAACTAGTGAAAACAAGAAACAAAAAGACAAAATTGCAGAATCTAAAGGAAATAACTTCGAGTATTCACACCGGAGGATGTGAGTACCTTTTACCTTACCTCCCCAGCAACGGCGCCAGAAAATAGCTTGATGTCTACACACTTCTATTCTTGTAGACAGTTGTTGGGCCTCCAAGTGTAGAGGTTTGTAGAACAGCAGCAAGTTTTCCCTTAAGTGGATCACCCAAGGTTTATCGAACTCAGGGAGGAAGTGGTCAAAGGTATCCCCTCTCAAGCAACCCCGCAATCAAGATACAAGAAGTTTCTTGTGTCCCCAACACACCCAATACACTTGTTAGGTGTATAGGTGCACTAGTTTGGCGAAGAGATAGTGAAATACAAGTGGTATGGATAATTATAAGTGGTAACGGTGATAGAAAATAGCTTGATGGTGTGTGGTTGACGTGGGAAAAGACTAAAGGCAAACTGAAATAAAGAAGGAAGCAAGCAGACATGTAATAGATCTAATTGCAAACTGTCTTTCAATGCTTAGAAACAAGGCCTAGGGATCATACTTTCACTAGTGAACACTCTCATATAAATATATTCTTCTTTATGATACTACGCTAAACTACTCTCCGGTTGGACACTCTAATCCATGGTAGGGCTATAACAGCACACCTCAAAGTTCATCTTTCCCATCTAGAAAACCCCACACTGTCACCTTGAGCACTAGATGGTTCCAACAAACACCACAATTTCATAAAGACATCCAACTCCAAATATAACTCATAACAAGTATTTGTAATCTCTAGCCTAAGTGCCACCATGGTGTGCACGCTGTGACTTTCACGCACATGGGGAGAGCAGAGATCTATTAAAGCACTTGAGTAGCAAGGTACATCTACTTGATTACAAAGCTCATGATCACAATATGATCACGCATAGAGAGAGATATGAACACATAGCTACCGGTAGAACCCTTAGCCTCGAGAGAGAACTACTCCCTCCTCATCATGGGAATCAGCAATGGTGATAGAGATGGTGGTGGAGATCAGTGGAGATGGCTCCGGGGGCACTTCCCCGTCCCGGCAGGGTGCCGGAACAGAGACTTTCTGTCCCCCGAATCTCACCTTCAGTGGCGGTGGCGCTGCGGAACTTTTTGTGGATTTCTGATTGATTATCTAGGGTTTTGGTATCAGGAGGCTCTTATAGGCAAAGGAGGCAAGGTCGGTGGCCAGCCAAGGGGGCCACACCATGCCTTGGCGCGGCCTGGGGGGACCCGCGCCTAGGGGGGGTGTGGCCACCCTGTGGCCCCTCTCCGACTCTCCTTCTGGCTCTGTGAGTCTCCCGGGAAAATAGTAAATTTGGCTTTTGTCCCATCCAATTCCGAGAATATTCATTTTCTGACTTTCTGGAACCAAAAACAGCAGAAAACAGGCAACTGGCACTGTGGCATCTTGTTAATAGGTTAGTCCAAGAAATCATATGAAAAGTACTCCAAAGTTGGAACAAAACATTGGAAAGTAGATAAAACCAAGCATGGAACATCAAAAATTATAGATACATTTGCAATGTATCAACATCCCCAAGCTTAACTCCTGCTCTTTCTCCAGTAGGTAAGTGATAAAAAGAAAGAATAATTTTTGAGGTGACATGCACCATCATAAACTTGATCAAAGTATTTGTAAAACATTGAAAGCTGGGATCGTAGTACTTCAATCATAACATGAAAGACAAAGTTCTAGCAATAAGACAAAGAAACTATGTTGCAACATGAAAAGGCACAAACAAAAGATTCATGAATAACAATGCTTTGCAAGACGTTTGTTTGTTTCACATAAAGAAAACATAGCATAATGGTATTCAGCTTGTCCCTCATAGAGTAGCAAAACATAAATGCATAGGACACCTTCAAAGTTCATAAGGGTGACTAGATACAAATAGTTTAAGAACAAGCAATATCAAAGTTATGCATCAATCAATAAGTCTTGGGACAATGCACATAGAACTAAGAATGGCCACTATGCTCTCAAAGTAGGTGCATAAAGGTAGAAGGCGGAGAATCAATATATGATTGCGGCCTAGGTTCTTCGCCTCAAACAAGATGGTCATAAGAAGTTAGAATCGCCATGGGAAGGACCATACATCTTCATAGAAGTTATTACCGGAGGAGCATATCGACTACAAGACAAGAAGACATGAGTAAATTACTCAAATCGATGGAACGTAGCACAACTACGAAGATTTTACACATAAGATTACTTACAATATGATAAGAGTTACAGTTCGGCTTCTTAAGACAGAATATCCAAGTCAATGGCTAGATGCCATCCGCCCAAATAATAATGTATCATCGAATTTTTCGCCTTATGTATAAAGAGAAAAGTTTTTCGTGCCTTAAGCTCTTTGTTATTATTCAAAAGATTTATGTTTTCCATCAAGCTAACAACAACTATGAGCCTATGTTCAGATATAGGCATCCGAACATAGCGTCGGGGGCTACTCCCATCGGGAGCGCTGGCGTGCACCCAATAAAAATACAATTGTGTATAAAACAAAATATTTATGATTGAAAAGTACCTTTGAGTCTTACATAAATGTATCCTCAAAAAGGTATCCTCGAAAGAAAGATTACTCCCATCAGGAGCCAGTATAAAGCATTAAAACTATTTGGTAAGTCAGCTCAGTAGGGCAACCGCCGAAAAAGCCAAAAATCTCGGATCGTGCTCAAACACGACAAAAGTCCTGACGGACGCGTGAAGGTAAGACCCCAGGATCATCTTGTGTGGCCTAGTAATCGCATAAGAATGCGCTCTGCCAGTAAAATATCGGTATCACCGATACGATGAAAAATCCGGACGGACGCGTTTGGTACCCGATAAAATAAGAAGCTGGAATTCAGTATTCGGTAAGACCTTAGCGGCCCGAACTGAATTACGCTAGTAACAAATTCCGGATTCGAGCCTGGGGACTTGAATTTGATGTAGGACAACCTTGTTTTTGCCTAGGAGCAATTAACTGATTTCTGATCCGTCGGAAGCATTAGACTCGTTGTACCAAATCCCTACAAAACACAAAAATGATAAAAGTAAAGGAAAAGAAACTTTGAGACTCAACCTGAAACTACGGTTCAAGTAGAGTCTCGGGGGCTACTGACATAGGTACAATTACTCGGATGCTTATTATTTGCTTCCCTATACTGGGTAAAAGGCTTAGGGCCCATGAAGGTTTCAAATGACAGCCCAAGGAAGAGACCAACAAAGGTTTTGATTGTATTAGGAAAGAGATTATGAAACTGACATTGTGTTGGTATTGTAATTATGCTTGTATGAGACCTATCCGCATACAGCATTGAGACCCGGCCTATTATATATAGGACAGGAGAAGCCCAAGCGAGGGTATAGAAATCTAGAGGACAACTTGTAATAGTGTGATTACCCAATATTCAAGCGACTTTGACTCCATTGTTTTCCTGACATCTGACGAAATCCCCAGCGTTCTCTTTTCCGCGAAACCCCAAGTCCATCACCATGGGCATTGCCGAGGTTACCCCTCATCAATAGCTTACTATGATTCAGGAATGAAGCTAATACACTAAGTAGGGGGATATTTTACCAAGTTCCAAAGGCTTCTGTGCATAAACACTACCATTCTCGGCCACAGCGAACATAATGTCGTGTTGGATAATAGCATCACAGTATCTAAAGTAGCCCTGGAATTGGTTCACACAAACTAACCATCCATAACTATTATTCTCGGTAAGGATGCCAATCTAGAAATCAAAGATGGTGACAAGAGAGAAATCCTCGTATCCCCCAACAACCATGGGAACTTGAAAGATAACTACCTTTTGCAGTTTAGTAGGTCAACCTTCATCACCATCATCCTCGAATGTAAGTGCAGAACCTTCGGTTGCTTCAAACCCCGACACTTGCGGAATAATAATCTTGCAACGAGTGTACATGTTGACAATGTCCCACATGAAATAGGGGCCAACCATGATGATCCAATCTCCATTGCTGCCTGCCCGCTGCTCATCAAAATCATTTGGCATCACAACATCGGTAGAGAACCTGTCAAGCGGCATCAGCTTGCATGGGTTGTCCACCACTTTGAAGTAGTCTTCGGATTCCCACGGTCTTACCATCGATGCGAATGGAGAACACATGGGAGGCCAAACAACTAAGAAGCAGGTGTAGTTACGCTCTCTTTTGCTGATTGAAGAATATGCGTGGACAAACTGACGAGGCTCACGGCGGTGGTGGTGTCGTAATGGTTGATGAGTACTTCAAGGGGGCCTTCAGTGAACACCTTCTAAAACTTCTCGGGTTCATTACTGACCTTGATCGATCTCGCCATGGAAGGAGGCAGCAGATGGTGTTTTTTTGGGGGGTGATGAGAGGGCTTTCTGGGGGAGAGGTAAGATCATTGGCGGGAGCTGGCGGGGTGACATGAAGAACAAATCCTGATGGTGTGTAGTACTAGTACTACATAAGGTGGGCTAGTGGGGACTCCAATTGAGGATACTTGCACAAACCTTCAACAATTTGAGACAAAATCCAACTGAGGACTAATCGAAAATTTTGTGCTATGTGCAGCATTTGCACCCAAAAATTGTTGTAGTTTCTTGCAACTACTATCCTTATTATTTGGAGTTCCCTACAACTTCTACTCGAATTGTTGGAGGTTTGTGCAAGTTCCTTCCTCCTCCTGTTTTGAGGAAGCTCCATGAACCTCTATGTTTAAACAAAAAAAGATCAAAGAAAATAACGAGGAAGTCCATCTCTTAGAGCTCGTTTGATTTGCAGGATTCTCGGAACATAGGAATAGGAAACTACAGGAATTTGGATGAAGTTTGCGTTTGAATCACATGAAACGCAAAGGAATTCTGACATGATGTTGGAGTGGATGGAAAGTTTCCTACTACAAAATAGAGGGTAAAGGGGTATCCTTTGAAGAAATTCCTAAGGATTGGAATCCTTTGAATCAAACGACCAACATAGGATTATTTCATAAGGGGCAAAGTCCTTCACAAATCCTTTCAAGTTCCTTTGAATCAAACATGTCAATCAAAGAAGGAATAAAAGAGGAACCCCACCTCTTGGAGAAGGAAGGTGTGACGAGAGCAGCTATATGTCTAGTAGTACTAGCTGTATGGCCCCATCATAGCACGTTACTGATGGGGGTGTAGTAATTTGGACGTGTCTATCAGTCTCGGCAAGTGCCTCAAAGGAAACAAAAAAAGCTCTGCAGGTAATAAATGGCCATGGTAATTTCGCAGATAGAAAACCTTTTGCTTGTTCATTTTGATCTAGACGACAACTAGAGGCTAGAGGAGTAGTAGCTGTATCGTTCCTTGAGACATCAAGCTAGAGTAGGAACTTGGGTGTATTAACCTGAATTGTCCTGTCAGACCAATGCCAGTGGCATGCAGTTTAACCAAACAGACTTATTGCACTACTACTTTACTATGCATCGAAAAACTATGAAGTATAGTAGTACAGTAATGTGAGACAAAGAGTTTCACATTAATCTTGTATCACCAAAAGTAGAAGTTGTGCCTATAATACTGTAGTAGTCATGTCCAAGTTGGACAAAAACTAGTACGATGAGCGACAAGATCTTTCAATCTTATATGTTTGCGTACTCAGGAATGGCATGAGCGCGTGATGGGTCATCACACGAACCGACGATCTAGTACTCCACTAGTGTGCCTTAGCACGTAGTACTCTAGTACGAGTAGTTCACAACCGCGTTGTCGCGTGATTATGCATGGTCCATGCTCTAGTCATGGGCATGTGCCCTAGCAGTGAACAATTTGAGAAAAATCTTAAAATAGTACTCCCTTCGTCCCAATATAAGTGATTAGGATTTATCTAGATTCGTACGTATCTAGACATATTTTAACCATAGATACATGCAAATCTAGACAAACCCAACACAATTATTTTAGGACGGGTTTGGAACGGAGGGAGCAGCTAACTTCACTTTGTCCAGATAAGCATGTATCTCATCGCAAACGTAGAAATATATCTCTTATGTGATCTTGGATGTTCCGACAAACTTCGTATGGTACTGCATATTGTACTGCACGGAGGCACCGTGAGGAAGGTGAGATCTTCGAGCGTGACCCTGCCCAATGATGCGCAACTCGTAGGACGGATTACCGCATTATTAGTGTTCGTTAAGAAGTCCGTCGATGTACCGCAACACGCAGAAGTTATACTAATTTTCTTTACCTAACAAAAACTACGAGCAAAATATCAATTTATTTATGGTACGTACTCATGAACAACACTAGCTTGTGCTTGACGATCACATAAAATACATGATATTCTCCACTACACATTCTCACGTAGATTGTAACCATGCATGGACCATGGAGTTAAATACACAAACAATCCTTGTATTTCTGTGCGTGGCTCGATTTAGTCATCTAACTCGTGATTTGCTAAATTTTACATATGATCTTGTCAACATGATTAAATTTAGTTGTAATCGAGGTTTGTAGTCAAAATTGTGTTAGAGCGGATGACATGTGGACGTGGGTCGTGCGTGCACGAGAGCATCTGCCCTATAACTTCACGTCTAGCGCCTCCCGTATAATATCCAGTTACGGTGAGCTAATCTCTCGCCAGATTAATTTTGTGAAAACCGCCATGTCAGATAATTATAAGATATGCTCTAGTACAAATATCGCAATCCCTAACCCTTGTTCATTTGTTCCTCCCTTGGCTTGTGCCCTAATCTTCACAGGTGAGCGCATCTCATGGTTGGAGCTCGAGTTTGGTGAGTGGTGGCTCCGGTGGTTCAAGATCGAGTCCAAAGGAGTATCGTGTGCCCATCACATAGCTGCCTATTGTCAAGTGCGACCAATGCAAGCATCATTTCTTGAAGAAGTATACCACCCATTCCAATGTCCATGGTAAGGATGGCAATTTTACCCACGCGTATGGGTACCCGCGGGTACCATACCCGCATGGGCAGAGTATGGGCAAACTTTTATACTCACAGGTAATACTCATACCCTACCCGTTAATCAAGGGTACAGGCATGGCTATAGCCTTGTACCCATGGGTATACCCATATCCTACCCGTTTAAACTAATATGTCAAACTTACCCGTAGAGTTTCAATCTATGCGTACGAGAAGCCTATGGAGGAGTATGAGATTATGGCTTCTAAACTTTTATACTTCCATGTACTCATCTACCTATTAATAAGTAGTCTTTTTTAAATACGATATTGATGAAAGTAAAATTGTGAATAAATGTACTATTGGATCTATCCGCTGGGTACCCAATGAGTTTGGATACCCACCGTATCCGCAAGTTCGGGTATGGGTAGACTTCTGTACCCACTGAGTACATGGGTATGTGAATGGTATTGCTCTACACTGATCATACCCTGCCCATTGTCATCCTTAGTCCACAGGAATCCGAACAGTTATTTCTTCAAGTGTCCTAGTCACATGGTTAGTGAGGTGGGTTGCTTTCAATTTGCCTCCGGTTTTCTCTCGCATTTTAGATAAATTTCCTTATTAATATGGACGTTGAGCAATTTTTTTTGGTAATGTAACCCGAATGGGTGTAATATGAGAAATTGGTCTAGTCCTCACTCATTTTCCTTCTCTCGAACAAAAAAATAAAGTGGCATGGAGGTGAAGACGATATGACGCTGGTTAGCAGGAACGATGTGCTGGTAGGGGGAATGGGCGGTTGATATGCAAATATTGGGCTTGCTATTTATTGTTCGGGATGCGGGAGGTGCTACATGAAAAATTCTAGGGTAGCTCCTAGCACGCTGGACTCACGTCCACGTGTCATCCACACTATCACAATTTCGATGGCAATCCTGGTTAAAGACTAAATCAAGTCGAATTGATAAGTTTGGGCATAAAATATCGTAATCACTGAGTTAGAGGACTAAATCGAACCACCTATAAGAATGGTCAGTGTTTTTATCTCTGGTCCATACCATAGTCGTGGGAACATGTCATAGAAGTGAACAATTACATAAAATTCTTAAAATCCTAAATATACTCTATAATTGTATTATCAGCAAACTTAGTTTACATCCAAAATGCATCCTTCCTAGTGCCAAAAGAGAAGCTGCATCCGACTACTACTAGTAAACTAGTAAAATAATACTACTACTATTTAACTATTAATAAACCATTATAGTCGCGTTAGGATCATTAGCCATAGATTAAGATCAATTTTTCATGTCGATGCAAAACAAAAAAGATACATGGGTGGACTCTCCAACCTTCATCAAGAACCACGGCGGCACCCCAAGGTACGTCATGAGCTCGTCGGACAGGAAGTTGTCCGATGATGAGCTGCTTATTAGCTCGATTACCACATTAAGGTTCTTGACCATCGAGAAGTCCGTCAACCTTGGCGGGCCAGGCGCACACTGTTTCAGTGTATACCATGGCCATGAGCATACCTGATGCACATCGAGGACATAATGCTGACCTGGCCGAGCGTGCTGATGGTCAGGCCGAACACGGTATCATCGTCCCCATAGAGGATGCGCATGAATCCCCTCGCGCTTGCTGGTGGCAGAATCAGGATAAGGCAATAGAAGGGGCTGCCGTAGATGACCCTGGTTATTATGATCCCGTGGGCCTCCTTCATGTGGGGAAGGATCCCTGCCGGCGAGTCGATGAAATAACATGCGGGATCCATGCAGGACCACGAGCCGTGCAAGCTTGCGATCTTGTGGTTATTGAGCTTGTTGAAGGCGACCAAGCTAAAGCAGCCGTTGTAGGGGCACTCAATCGTCCCCGCAGGCTCGACGACGTCCATAGCCACCGGCTCGCAGTCAAATCCGCCAGAATGGTACATGAATTTGTGGAATTGGTTATAGAGGGTAGATCGGCTGGCCAACATAGTGCCGGTCGGCCAGAAATCCGAGTTGTGCTTACTGAATAAAATATATTGATTGAGTTTGATACTATACTGGAACGAGTTTACATGAGTACTCCTACGAGTAGTATGCTAGGCATAGCCGCACTAGAAGCGGCTAAGGTTGTGCACTTGCCTCTGCCTCTATGCCTATAATGCAAGATTTTAGTGTAGGTCACTTCACACCGCTTGGTCAAAACAAAAAAGCCACAGAAAGTTGACATCTGAGTAAAGAAGGTGTTAGAATGTACTGTGCCAGATAAATAGATCCTACCCACGTGAGAGTTAAGATCACCTAGAGAGAGAGAGACAAGCCTGGGTCCTGGTGCGGAGTGTACATGGCCGCATGGGAGAGATCGAGGAGTGCATACATGTCTTCAATAGCAACCTGCATTTTTCTCTTCTAGCTCTTTCGTTTCTCGGTATGGCAGCCTCATTTCTCTTCTCCATTTCTTTCTTGTGGGAATTTTTTTTGTTTTTTTTTGTTAAAACTTGTCTAGATACAAGTAGGAATAATTTGAATCGGAGGGAGTAGAAAAACAGGTACGGATTTTTGAAACTCTACGGAGTAAGTAGTAGTAATAGTAGTACTAGTACTAGTAGGCATCAGCGATGGCCGTGGAAATTTATGGCTTTTTACTACTCCCTCTATCCCAAAGTAAATGAGTCAAGTTTGTCTAGATTCGTATGCACTAGTACCTCCGTTTTAAAACTTGAGGCTTATAGTATTCTACTCCGTCTGACCCAAATTAATTGACTCAAATTTGTCAAGGTGCGGATGTATCTAATACTAAATCATGTCTAGATACAATCAAATCTAGAAAAATATAAGTCATCTAATTTGGGATGGAGGGTGTACAAAAGTCAAATACGAAAAGTTTGACCAAGATTTTACAAAATATATTAATATTTACTATACGAAATCCATACCCTTTGATACATCATGAAACATATTTTCACGTGGTATATATATAATATTATAGTTGTTGATAGTTTTTTCTGCATCTTGACTTTTTAAAAAGTATATAAACTTTTAAACGGAGGTAGTAAACATGTCTAGATACATGCGAATCTCGTCCACCTAGAAGTACATTGTATAGTAGTAAGTAGTAGTACACGAGTACTCCTACTCTACTATACTAGTACTCACTTCAAGAGTGAGACTCATCAAACGGTTCCCAGGGAACTGAGCGTTAGAGAGACATGTACTCAGATGCACGTCCTAGGTGGTCCCAATGCTTTGAGACTGGATAGCCCTTCTTCCTAACCACACAGCTAGACAATTCATTTTGCTCCTCTTTCGATTTCTTCATGATTTGCTTCTCTCTGCTTCTCTCTTCTCGCTCTTCATTTCTCGGCATGGCAGCCACATTTTTCTTCTCCATTTTCTTCTTTCGCTTTTCTTTTAAAAGGAGAAAAGTTGAGAATTTCCGAAATTCCATGAAAATTACATACTACTATGTGGATTATCTTTGCTTATTTTGGCTTTGATTTGCGGGTGCCATCTAATTAATTGTACTTCATCAAAAATGCTTTTTGTGAAGTAATTAAGTACAAGAAGAATGTGGCTCACAATGCCACCACCCTAATTTTCAACAAAAGAGGCCATGTTTTATTGATAAGTCCCAACTATTAGCTTTTTAGCTAATGTCACGCAATTAGACGACATCATGTCTGTTTTCGGAAAGTAGGTAAACATTTGAAGATCCAGTGCATGGCAACTTGCTTCAGAAATTTCAAAAAAAAACCAAGTAGCCACTCCATGTTTTTATTTTTTTTGAAAGATTCAACTTCTAGGTGTGATTTTTCATGATGACATTCATACCTATGTTTGGAAAAAATCAAAGAAAATAAAAGTTGGAAAACTTTCGCATGATGCCCTTTGGTGTGTGTATTAGTTTCCATAAAAAATGCTAACATTGAAATTTGAAAACTTGGAAGTCTATGGATGCTATAATACTATGGTGTGATCCTAATTTCTTCAATGCCCTGAAAATTTCGTTGGTGTTTACACGAGAGATTCATTTTTGGCTGCATTGTAGTAGACATTTTCAAACATTCAATTATTTCCAGTTATTCAAAAGATTGCCATTCGCAGTAGATGGACAAGGGATGATACTCCTTAACTCGTCCCATCGCTTTTGATGCACTTAATCAAGATATGGCCAATATTTCCTATATATTTATACTACTCCCTCCTTCATCAAGATATTAGGCTTACTATTTTTTTTATAAAAACCTCAAGAGTTCTGCTGATATCTAGCACTAATTAACACCCACTATGGCATGCAACCAATAGCTGGCCTCCTAAAATACTTCCACCAATCCTAGACATTGGCATGCAGCTAATCCCTAATCAGTGGCGGATCTAAGAATTATTCAAAGCCTAGGAAAACAATGTATTTTAAGGATAGTGACACTACATTTAATCAAATTACAAATTATGCTTGTCGGACAGTCAGAATCCTGGACACGTGCCCATGCTTAGGTACGGTTGGGTCCACCTATGTCCCTAATAACCTAAATCATAACGTCATTTCTGTTAAGCCTAACAAGGGGAAACTTCAAAGTATTTCGCATTCACTAAAAACAAATTAAAGGAGAGAAGAAGCACACCTACAACAAGCTAGTCCGAAAGTGAGCATCGTGTTTTTTATGAACCAAATACTACGTAGTATGAAGATAACAAAAGAGAGTATGGTTCATCTTCTCGATGGAGGATCCGTACCTGACTGCTTTTCCTTTCTTAATTTAAGGGTCATTTATGTTAAATGTATGGACATAAGTGTAATTTTCTTTATTTAAGGTCTTTATTATAACCTTTACTTCCACCGGCCATCTTAATTCAAGCATCTCGGTCTTTGGGACCCAACTTGATTTCAAAAAAGGTTAATTGAAAAGGCGACATTGCAATTTTGTACTATTTGAGAAATTCCACTTCAACTTTCGTCTTTTGAAAAAATATCACTTCAATTCTCGATATGTTTCATATACACCATTATGCACACTTAAACACACACACCAATATACCCTTATAATTCAGCCATACATACGTATACACGGTGAGGGCCACCTGAACTGTGCTGACGTGAGATTGCAACTAGTAGAAAAAATGAATTCGTCACGACCATTCAGATAAAATACATCGACCTTTGTTGTTATAGACTTATTCTAAGAAAAAGAAGTACCACGATCTACCATATATATAGAAAAGTCATCGTCATGTACAAGTACATGCATATACATATGTTGCAACTTTCTATTTGGAAAGTCTGACTACAGGAAACCAAAATCAATATATGCATAGGATATATATCTCTACTATCTAAAAAGAATCTTGATGTTCCGTTTTCTGCCACAACCCTACTACGTCGTTTCCTTCATCGCTAACCCTATCCGCTCGCCTCACACGCGCTTACATAGGCTACAATGATGTTAAAGTCCCAAGCGGATCCCAAGCGGATCCTCATGTCCACCGTTAATAATTAACAATCAATAGTAATGTTTGGACGCACAATTAATGGTAACCAAAGTCTAGAAACGTAATCATGCTGCCAACGATATTACACGCACAGTTAACGGTCCTCCCATGACAATCATGCAACAAAAATCACGTTGCCAAATAACACGCCACCACAACTCACATAACAAAACTAAAACACTCGATTGACCCTGGTATATAAGGTGCTCTCCTGTCATGGTCGAGATGACCTAGAACCTGGCTTTATCATTCAAGGTGACCCGTCTTCAAGCTACCTCCATGTCGAATCAATCCAGTCTCGGTCGCCCTAGCATGAAGAGGGTGATGGCGCCTTCACCAGTCCCGTATCCCGCCATCTCACTTCCTCCAGTCACCACGTATAACATCCCCGAATCGGCCCTATCACTACAAGAAAAGTTTGCTTCCACAATGACTTGGCCTGACGGTCATCGTAGAAGGCGCGTCTTCCGCGACGAAATTCTCAGCTTGGCCGTGGCCGATGGAAAACCTTTTTTTTCCGGTTTCGTGGCCCTCTACTACGACGGAACCGCTAAAAACATGGAGGAAGCTCAGCTGGCATGTGACAGAAGCAAGATTTTCGTTTCCTCGCGCGATGTCGACTCGCCGAAGTCTTTTGAGGCGTGTGGGTCCCGGACATCAGTGTCTCTAGCGGACCATACTTTTCGGTTGCTCCTCCCTGATTTGAACTCGATAACGTTGCTCGATGCGTCTGCCGTTTAGTCAGGCTCCTAGATTCCACATGCCAGCCTCTCATTAGAAGGATCGTGTGTATGATGGAATTTTTTTCCTTCGCTCGCGCTACCCTATTCCGAAGTTGATAGCGCTACTTGATGCATCTACCGTTTAATCAACCTCATGGGACCCACATGTCATCCTCTCATTAGAAGAAATGTATGTATGATGGAATTTTTTCCTTCGCTGGTGCTATCCTGTTCCGAAGTTGATAGCATTGCTCGACGCATCTATCCTTTAACCAACCTCCTGAACCCCACATGTCATCCTCTCATTAGAAGAAACGTGTGTATGATGGATTTTTTTCCTTCGCTCGTGCTACCCTGTTCCGAACTTGATAGCGTTGTTCGATGCATCTACCGTTTATTATGCTGCTAGGCCCCACATGTCATCCTCTCATTAGAAGAAACGTGTGTATGATGGATTTTTTACCCTCTGTCATGCCTTCGTGTTCTGAACTTGATATCGTTGCTCGCTGCATCATATTTAGGCTGGTGGGTCCCTTATGTCAGCCTTACATTAGAAGAATCATGGGTATGATGGAATTTTTTTCTTCTCTAGCGCTACCATGTTCTGAACTAGATAGCATTGCTCGATGAATCTACCATTTGCTCATGCTACTGGGTCCTCCATTTCAGCCTCTCATTACAAGAAACATGTGCATGCTGAACTTTTTTCTCGCTCGCGCCTTCTTGTTTCGAACTAGCAACGTTGCTCGATGCAACATCTGTATAAGTTCGTGCTGTTGGGTCCCACATATCAGCCTCTCTTTAAATAAAACATGCGTATGATGGACTTTTTTTGGCCATGTCCGCTGTTTTAACCTTGGCAACTTGTTGGGTCCCAGATGTCAACCACCTGTGTGCAAGAAACATATGTATGCTGGGTCCCAGCTGACAGCCTCTATTTGAAAGAAACGTGTGTATGTTGGACTGTTTTTTGGGTCCCAGATGTCAGCCTCAGACTATAAAAATGCTCATAAAGGCCGAATTAAAAAAATTCTAGGCTAACTCGAAGCGAATGGCCTATTCGTCATGGCTTATATTCCATGGGCTCACTCCTAAATTGAATGGGCTATGGTCGGTGGGCAGAAGACCACGAAAAAGCCGAATTAGAAGGTATTGGGCTATGCTTGGGGTGATAGGCTAATTTCATGGGCTATGCTTGGGCCTACTGGGTCCTACATGTCAGCTTCTCTGTAAGTGCAACGTGTGTATAATGGACTTTTTTCCGGCCGCGTCGGCTGTTTTCACCATGGCAGCCATGTATGGTCTTACTAGTGGGGCCCTTATGTCAGCCTCTCTAGCATGTCCTGGCTTATGGGTCCCTGATGCAGCCTTGTATGTTCTGTCTGGTGGGTCCCCGATGCGAGCCTCTCTGTACAAGTATTTAAACTTTTTTTCGAACCCACCCTCAAAACAAACTCCAGGGACGCTGCATGCTGGTGGGTCCGTGATGTCGGCCTCTCCGTAATGCGATATTGCTAGAAGAAAAGACCTTTAAATCAAATAAATGTAAACTGAGTGTGTTGCCACTACAACAAAGATATCTTTTATTAGTACTACAATTTATGTATTAGTCTTTTTAAAAATATTTTATGTGTCTATGTTTATCTCTTTTAAAATATAAAAGCGCAGCGCTCCTGGTATCTCAATTTATAAAATGCCACATAATGGAGTATTTTCTTAAAAACATGGGTAGGCAGAGTTTTTTTATTTTGAGAGGTGGGGGAATGCCCAAAAGGCCGAATTAAAAAGAGTTTGGCTATTCTACATAGGCTGCTCTACGTGGGTTATACTCAGTAGGCTATGCTCCATGGGCTTCATTCTCAAATTTTAGTGGGATGTGCTCAGCAGTCCCCTGACCCCTAAAAGGCCGAATTAATATGTTCTCACCTATGCTCCATGGGCTCCTTTATCAAATTTCACTTGGTTGTGGTCAGCAGTCTCCTGACCCCGAAAAGACCGAATAAAAATGTTCTGGGCTAAAGAGGGACCGAATGAGATACTAGATTTCTTCTCCTGGTTAATAAAAATTGCATTGTGATGTGCTCGGCCGGATTCAAAACAAAGACCTCAAACAGGGAGGGGAAAGCGATAATTCTTTTTGGTAGCTATTCATGTCAAAATTCAGCAGTATAGAATAAGGTAGAAAAATTATCAACAGATTCGAAGTTCATATTCAGGAGCACTTGACCAATTCAGCAGCATTTCAAAAGTAACCATTCAGCAATACAGACAATGAAATACAATAGCAGTACAGAGAGAACCAGTTTTTGTTTCAGCTCTAAAAACCTTGTCGCGCGATCAGTTTGTCCTTTTCACCAAACACACTCGACCATTGGAGCAAGAAAAACTGACGGTCAAGTCTGCTTTGAGTACCTTCTTCTCACATCAATGCCCATGTGACCCCTGTATGCAACCCAAAATGCCCAAGTCTCATCTAGATTGTGACACGGCCATGTTTCAAAAGAAAAGCAAGACTATCTACTGGCCTTGATTTAAACAAGTACCAGTACATCAGTATTAGTTCCACAAAATGCTTTAGTAATAGTAACGACAGAACATTTGAGAGATTCAGTGGATTTCCTGCTTGAAATTCAATAGCAGTACAGAGATAATAAGTTCTTGTTCCATCTCAAAAAACCTTGGCGCACGATCAGTTTGCCCTGTTTTCCAAATAGGCTCGATCATAGGAGCAAGCAAAACTGATGATCATGTCTGCTTCTGTGCGAATACCACCTCATTTCGTCAATGTTAGTGTGACCCCCCATATGCAACCCAAAATACCTAAGACTCATCTAGATAATTGTGAAAATTCTAGGTTTCAAAAGAAAAGCAAGACAATCAACTGCACTTGATCTAAAGTAATAGTACATCACTATTAGTTCAACAAAATACTTTGGTAATGGCAACGATAGAACAAAGGCAAAGCAAGACCATCTCCTGACCTTGACCTAAACAAGTACTACCAGTATATAGTAGTACAAAATACTCCGTAGTACAAGAACTAGTACTATACTAGTACTACTATGCATCCAAAATCCACCCTCCAACACATAGATATCTGTAAGCGGGTTAAATAAATATTGTGTCAATTGGGGATTCTCCCCCGCGATTGATGCATATTGAGTAATGCAGGCCGGTAATATGAGATGGTTCACTGCAAAACATAAAGGAATGTTTTTCCTCCAGATGATGCCCGACACCTCCCAGCTCCCAAGCATGGAGGAACTGCAGATTGTACGGGTCCAAAACCCTGGCTCTGTTGTCGGGTAATAGGAAGTGATCAACACTCTCTTTTCTCGCACGTGTTGGGGATATACTTTCCAGGTATCCTCACTGTGCCTCGCTGATCAGGGTGGCCTACTTAGGGTTAGAGCTTTGCTTCATGGGCGACCCAGTCAAGGAGAAGAGACGGGGTCCAGCCCGGCTACGGGGAGGCCCAGAAGACTTACCGATATAGGCTTGTAATGTTCTTGTAGTTCAAGACGCACTCTGTAACCAACTCTTAGTCGTAGCCGGATAGGTCTCTCTTGTAAACCCTAGGCCGGATATCTATATAAGCCATCCTAGGGACCAGCCTTTAGGGCACCCCACAATAGTCTACAATCTCAACTCGCAAAGGCGAAACCCTTGTAACCCATATTCCGGCTCTACCGTATCACTGGATTGCTAGCAGGAGTAGGATCCGTCCAAAGCCAGCGGATTCGAACCTGGGTAAACTTGTGTGCTCACCGTCCTAGAATACCGTATGTCTCACACCCCTCTCTTTCGCACGCCTCGAGGACCCCCTCATGGCGTACTTGTCATCAATCTGACGACAGTTGGCTCCTACCGTGGGGCAAGTGAGCTTTGGATCTGCGTTCCGAGCAGAATATGCAAGAATCAGAATCGACAAGACAATCACCGTCGGGCGTGTCCTCTACGCTAGCGACGTCCCTCTCATCATTCTCGATGATACGTAGATTCCGGCTAAGGAGGTTGTGACTGCCTACACCATCATATCTTTTGGTGAGATCGATGTTTACATCGGTTTCGTTGAACCTGCCCCACCCACCCTAGCGGTGATGATAGAGGCAGAAGAATTTTCTGGGTCCACTTTGTCTGCGGAGGCGGCAGAGTTCCGGATCTCGGAAAACCTTAATCCCAGCCAGCCCGCACCTATCACGGAGATAGTGGAGAAATCTGAGCCTGAAGCAGAACTTGCGGTGCAAGTCGAATCTGGAGTGGATCTTCCTAGGGAGGCCGAATCCCAGACCAATCTGCCCGTCGAGGTCGAAATCCAGGAGGAGCAAGACAACAACTCTGGTTCCGGCTCTGCCAATGCCGGAACGGATCAACCTTTCTTGAGGTACACGTTGAGGCGCATGATGCTACAAGATGCCATCATGGATGAAATTCTTGAGACCATCAGGTATTTCGAGGAAGACCACGAGGAAATCCGTAACTACCTCAGGATGCACGCATCGCACTTCGTCGGATATGTTGGATCTGGATCCGGCTCTGCCGATGCTGGAGACAACAAAGACTTGGTGCTGGAGGCGATCAAAACGAACACCAACTTACCGACATCTTCGAATGATTCAATGACATTGGCAAATTTCCGAAAGTTCTCCGTGGAATATTAAGAGGAGTATAACTCCAAAGCTGTAGAAGTAGGAGAAGCTATGGACAAAGTATCCGGAGAAAACTCTCCTAAAGCGCAGGATGACATGGATCTCGGTGATAATCCCGACATCAAGATGTCCGAAAGTACCAATCAGAGCTTGACTCCAGGAAACGGACCCAAAGCCGTCTTTGCTACCGGCGCTGCCAAGAAGGCAAAGAAGAGGAACAAGAACAAGACTCCGGCAAAAGACCCTCCTGGTGAGGAAGTAGTTGCTGAAGAATACGAAGAAGACTTGGATGGAGCCCTAATCCTAGATGAGCCAAAGGAAACTCCGGTGGATGGATACGTGGTTACCGCTGGTGCCCGTAAACTCATCGATGCTGCGTTAACTACGCCAATCCCTACTGCTGCAGAGCTTACACCTACAGAATTGGAAGAAAGATCCCAAGCCCTAGAAGCGCGTCGTCAAGTACTCCTAGATGAGGCTAACAACCTTATGGAAGAGAGGAAGCGCATTGCATCTGCGGTGCAGTTCAACTCCCTGCAACATCAGAAGACCCGGAACGGCCCCGTGCGGGCTAACAAAAATCCGGAAGTCCACAAGACCCTCTTTGAGGGAGATGACACCGTGATACGTCCATTTTGCATCACTATTCTATATCATAATTTACTGTTATTCATTGATATATTTCATATTAGGAGATGATACTTATGTTATTTCTTCTGTTTTTGCATGGTTGATGACTTTTGGAGGATGGACCGCTGAAGTCAAGATTCTGATGGAAAAGGCATTGTTTGGAGGCGAAATTTGTGAAGATCAGAAAATCCTGAAAAATATATGGAAAATACTATTTTTCCAGAAGACGAAGGAAGCCAGAAGGGGGAGCAGAGATGGGCCACAAGGGGCCCACACCACCCCCTGGCGCGAGCCACCCTAGGCCGCGCCACCAGGTGGTGTGGCCACCCTGGCCCACCTCTAGCTCTCCTCTTTGGCGTATATAATCCTCCGGAAACCCTCAGACTCGAGGAGCGGCCACAGAAAGGTTCCGCCGCCTCTATGGGGCGGAAACTATAGAGAGAGAAAGAGCTCTCTGGCAGGCAGAAATGTGCCGGGGAAATTCCTTCCCGGAGAGGGGAGATCGTCGCCATCAACACCGTCATCGAGCTAGACTTCATCGGGATCATTATCACCACCACCATCATCTCCACCATCACCATCATCACCACTCCATACCGCAGTAACAATTGGGTTGAATCTTGCATAGTTCTTAGGGAAACTTTCCCGGTGTTGATTACTTGTTGTAGTTGATGCTATTGAGTGGAACCATTGAATTATCGTTCATGTTTAGATTGTTACTTGTCATTATTTCATCTCTGATCTTGATCCATATGATGTCTTGTGAGTAGTTCGTTTAGTTCTTGAGGACATGGGAGAAGTCATGTTGTTAGTAGTGGAATTGTGTTGAGAAAGATTCAATGGTTTGCCAATTAAGTTGTGGTGTTATTCTTCTAGTGGTGTCATGTGAATGTCGACTACATGATACTTAACCTTTATGGGCCTAGGGGAATGCATTGTGTATTTGGCTACTAATCGTAGGGGTTACCGGAGTGACAGAAACCTAAACCCTCGTTAGGAAACTTTTGCACAAGGGAGTGTAGGATCTCAAAGTTTAAGGATGTGGTTAGGTTTTTATCTTAATTACTTTCTTATAGTTGCGGATGCTTGCAAGGGGTATAATCACAAGTATGTATTAGTCCTAGGAAGGTCAGTACATTAGCACAGGTTCACCCACAGAACACTTATCCAACCAAAGAAGATTAATCAACTATATGAAGCAAAAGCACTTGACGATATTCACATGTGTCCTCGAGAACGTTTGGTCATCTTAAGTAATACAATCGGCTTGTCCTTTGCTGAAGAAAGGATTGGGCCACTTGCTGCATTTGTTACTGTCTTTTATTTACTCGTACTTTATTTATCTACATTATCAAAAACCTCTAAAAATCTGTTTGCTAAGTATTTACAGAGAATTCCTGCTCTAAGCCACTCATCAACACCTTCTGCTCCTTGTTGGGTTTGACACTCTTACTTATCGAAAATACTACGATACACCCCCTATACTTGTGGGTCATCAAGACTATTTTCTAGCACTCCAGGGAGTGAAGCTTTATTGAAGAGTGGAACTGGTAAAGGAAACTTCTAATATGAGTATTGTTTATTTCTGTTAGTTACTTTATTTCAATATGGATAATTCACTTAGTTTATTATTTCGTAATGCTACTACCACTGCTAAGGTAGTAGATGAACCTCCACGTACTGGAAATGATACTTTTAAGATACCTACAAGAATTATTGATCGTGTTATGGATAACTACTATTTTGGTGATGGAACTGTCCATCCCGGTGATCATTTGCTCTTTATACACGAATTATGCAGGTTGTTCAAGTGTGCAGGTATTACAACAGATCAAGTCAAAAATAAGTTATTATCATTATCACTAAAAGGAAGAGCTGAGGAATGGTATAAGCTGCTGAAGAATGGTCAAGCTCTTGAATGGGAGGAAGTAGTACCTCTCTTTTATTCAAAATTTTATCCTCCTAGTGAGATTCACAAAGATCTAAATCAAATATACAACCTTTGGCCTCGTGATGAAGAGAGTACAGCTCAAGCTTGGGGGAGATTGAAGTTACTAATGCTCAAATGTCCTATTCATCAACTCCCTAACAATATTATTATCAATAACTTTTATGCAAGACTTTCTCTTCATGATAAGGATCTATTGAATGCTTCTTCTGCTGGATCATTTACATGCATGGAAGAAGAAGCTAAATGGGATCTTCTAGACCATATTCAAGACAATGCTGAAGCATTGGAGAATGATAAAGGAAGAAAGTCAGGTATAAATTATGATTATGAATGCATTAAATCTTTTATGGGAACTGATGACTTTCATAATATTAGTAATGCTTATGGTCTTGATTCTCAAAGTATTACAAATTATTTTAAGGCTTTTGCTTCTTATATTGAAATTCCTAAAAAGAAATGGAATAAGTATCATGATCCATATAAAGATATTGCTAATTGTGTTCCTGCAAGAGATACTGAAGTTTATACTTCTAATCATATTTTACCTGAACCTTACATTGAGAAAATGTGTTTCCCAATCAAGGTAAAGGAACATTCTATGATAGCTAGTATGGTTAGTGAAAGTACAAATAAAGTTGTTGAACCTGATGAACAAATAGCTGTTGAACCTGTAATAGCAAATGTGAAAGGCTTTGTCACTAAATATGTAGAATATGGACACACTATCCTCTGTAAGGATACTTCTAATATTGTTTCACAAAGTAGAGTTAGGAGATCTAGTGTCCCTGTTTTTCTGTTAGAATAAGTGATCATTGCTACAATGGTTCATGTGATAGTTATATCGTTAAATTTATGCATGATACTGAAAAGTTACTATGAGAGAGGGAAAAAATTTCTTATGCATCTCAATAATATTACGTTTCCTCGCTTTATGCTGAAAGTCTTTATGTTGCACATGTTTTGCCTTCCTATGCTAGCAGCCTCTGGTTTCAACAATTTATTTTCTTACAAAATACCCTTGCATAGGAAGTGGGTTAGACTTAAACATGTGTATTTTTTCTTCTTGATGCTCTCTTTTACTTCAATTCATATTCTTATGTGAGCATCATTGAAATTATCATGCCCATCTTAATGGCTATAAAGAAAGAGCTTTTTGGGAGACAACCCAATATATTTTTGCTTTCAGTTTGTTTTTGTTTATTTATGTCTTGGAATTTATTGCTTTTGAAATAACCTCTCCTTATCCTTTTGTTTGGTTCTTGTCTCAAGATCAACCTCTAATGAGAGAGAAGTAATATTTGGGGAAGTTGCTGTCCCAAAACAGATTTTTGTGCTTCACTATAAAAAATCATTAAAAATCAAAGAATGTCGCACTGATCTGTATTTTTTTGTGTGCATGCCCCAGGTTATTATTTAACTTTACTTAGTTTTGCACTTTTTGATTTGAGCAACATAAGATTTTCGAAAAAAATGATATTTACCTACTGGTCTGTTTTGATAGATTTTTCCACTCTTGCATTTGCCTCTTAAATCGATTTCCTTTTTGAATTCCTTTTGGGATTTCAGAAGCAGTTGCTACAGTAGCTTATGTTTTGATGGATTTCAGTTGAAATCTAACTTAAAGGTTTATTATCTTGCATGCACTAATGTTGCTAATGAGAAATGTGTGAAGTTTTGTGTGAAAGGAATTTCCAAGTTGTAGGAGGAAAAGGTGTAATAAGATGGTGAATGGTCAAAAGACTCAAGCAATATGTTTTTGAAGATGAAGATATTGATGTTATTCAAGTGGTGACTCCGGAAAATTTATCAAAGACCAAATTTAGAAACTTGCAGAGTCCGTTTTCGAATAGGTAATAGTTCTGGTAAGAAAAGGTCCGCGAAAAATCTGTCAATTTATATTTTTGCAGTTTTTATATAACATGGAAAGCAATGAGTAGAAAGAGGGACGGAAATGGAGCCCGGGTAGCTCACACCCCCCCATGGCGCGGGCCCACCTAGCTGCGCCACCAGGGGGTGTGGCCACTCCGGAGCCTGTCTCCGACCCGTTTTCTCCCAGTACTTTCCTTTTGTTGTTAAACTTCGTAATATATAATCCCCCGGATCCCCCGAGGTCCGTATATCGTGTTCTCGTCATGTTTTCGTTTCGATCTGTTCTGTTCAGATGTCGTTCCAGGATTCGTCTTCAGAGGGCTATGAGCTGCGACGCCAGCGCGAGCTCCATCGCAATCTTGAGCAGAGGACTTTCGTGGGATGGGTGAAAGAAGAAAGGATCACAGCTAGGCACGAAGACATGGATCGGAGCATCGAGGAGGAAGTAAAGGACATGTCAGCAGGCATGAAGGGGCTGATACCTCCAACTCTAGACCTCAGTTCCTGCCCTGCAGCAGTGGAAGCTCTAAGAGCCACTAATGAGTTCTACGATAAGTACCGAGTCCTAAGGAGAAAGGTGGATATACTGCAAGAAGAGAATAACAGGCTTCGCAAGATCTTGGAAGATTTTCTCACTCCGATCATGGGCGCAACACCACCACCACCAAAGGAGTAATTCGTCATCAGGTTTTGGCATCCCCTTGGTTTGTTCCAAGCTTGGGGGAGTGTCACGGTATCATATCATTATCTTTTATCGTTTTACCTTTTCAGTAGAGTCATGTCATGAATAGAGAAGTTATCATATAGTATGGTTTGCATTATGGAAGTATCTCTCCTCTAGTTAGATATCTATGTATCCCTTGGTGTGAGTTGCCGTTATGGAATATTAATGAGAAGTTCTATCATTTAATTTGTGCACATCTTATATTAGTTTGCAATTTCTGTTATATGATTGATCTTGTTGTTAGTATTGGTATCACTTTGGGATCATTAAGTAAATTTATTTGGTTTTGGCAAACCTGGCTCTGGTCAGTAGCAACACTATTTGAGAATTGAATGAAAAAGATAAAAGTACTCTTAAGAAATATAATTTCATCATCTTTCTTTCTTGATTGGGTCATAAGCTTAGTATTCTCTAGTTAAGATCTTTTGTGCTTCCAAGGAAGATTGCATGTTTATTTTTATCACCTGTATGTTTGTTTGTTTCCTTCAACTCTTATGCTTGCTACCCAGCCTTGCTAGCCAAAAACCTGTACTGAGAGGGAATGCTTCTCGAGCATCTAATCCTTAAACCAAAACCTATGCCATTTGTGTCCACCATACCTACCTATTAGCATTATTGCTATTCCAAGTAAATTCATGTTTTTATCTACCTTTCGAATTAAACTTGTTATGTGAAAATTAGTGATTAAAACTCTCACGAACTTGATGGCACACTTTACTTTCTTGCACTTAATAAACTTGAACCATTGTGCCCATCTATGTTGCATATATGCTTGCGTTTTGTAAGTTGTGAATTAGAAGAACCATGTTACCATGAGGAATGCTTTCAACATTGCACTTTATTTAGTTGATATCATGTTCTTTTGCTTATGGATCTCGGCGGTGTGAAATGAAAGGGGAGCTTGTAAGGCTCGTGGAGTTCGTATATGTGTTAGAGAAAAGCCTGGGCGACTAGTCTAATCCATGCCTAATCATGGTGGAAACGTGCAGCATAACCATAATGAGAAATCTGTGAAGCATACTAAAAAAAACCTATGCAAATAGGAAATAAAAGGATCGTTGAGATGCTCATTGTCTGCTTGCCTTGTGATTTTGATATGGGAAAGCTTCCGTATCATCGGGAAAGGGGCACCCCGTTGGCGGTTCTCTATGATACACATGTACTTACAATGACAAGAACTTACTTGTGACTAAAGTTGAGTAGCATGAGGAACGGTACTCGTAATCAAGGGGCATGAGATTTTCAGCTTATAACTTGTCAAGCATATCCTCATATTTGTTCACTTTAAGCTTAATCACCTAAAGATGCTTATGATAGGGGTAATGAGAGCTGAAAGCTAATAAGTACCATAATTTTTGGAAGCTCTTTATGAAACTTGAAATCCCTGCTTCCCTCTGCGAAGGGCCTATCTTTTACTTTTCAGTTGAGTCAATAAACCTATTCCTTTCTATATCAAGCAAGTATTTGAGTTGTTGTGTTTCATTCATTCATATGATGATTTATTCAATCATGTTTTTTAAGTTCCTTGTTTTGCACACTTCTCTTATCTTAGAGAATATTACTTTGAAAGCTATCATTGAAAACCCCATTATGTTTGAACTCGTGCAAATTGTTAACTATCCTTTGACCAAGAACAAAGTTTGCCATTACCAATTATGATTTACTTTGTGTATCTTTATTGTGTTTACTTTACTTATTGCAAGTTAAGTTATATAATAGTGAGTTGTTTTCTATTATGATTTGTGTATTGATGAATGTGATGCTTCTTTTCCGTATTCTTTTATCGACACTTCACTCCATAAACCTGAGGTCATGTTTATTGAGCTCAGTTTTTGCTTGGGAACAAGCGAAGTCTAAGCTTGGGGGAGTCGATACGTCCATTTTGCATCACTATTCTATATCATAATTTACTATTATTCATTGATATATTTCATATTAAGAGTTGATACTTATGTTATTTCATCAGTTTTTGCATGGATAATGACTTTTGGAGGATGAACCGCTGTAGTCAGGATTCGGATGGAAAATGCACTGTTTGGAGGCGAAATTCGCAAAGATCAGAAAATCCCAGAAAATATATGGAAAATCCTATTTTTCCAGGAGACGAAGGAAGCCAGAAGGGGGAGCGGAGATGGGCCACAGGGGGCACACACCACCCCCTGGCGCAGGCCATCCTAGGCTGCACCACCAGGTGGTGTGGCCACCATGGCCCACCTCTAGCTCTGCTCTTTGGCGTATATAATCCTGCTGAAACCCTAAGACTCGGGGAGCGACCACAGAAAGGTTCTGCCGCCTCTGCGGGGCAGAAACTATAGAGAGAGAAAGAGCTCTCTGGTAGGCAGAAATCTGCCGAGGAAATTCCTTCCCGGAGAGGGGAGATCATCGCCATCAACATCGTCATCGAGCTGGACTTCATCAGGATCATCATCATCACCACCACCATCATCTCCACCATCACCACTCCCTACCGCTATAACAATTGGGTTGAATCTTGCATAGTTCTTAGGGAAACTTTCCCGGTGTTGATTACTTGTTGTAGTTGATGCTATTGAGTGGAACCATTGAATTATTGTTCATGTTCAGATTGTTACTTGACATTATTTCATCTTTGATCTTGACTCATATCATGTCTTGTGAGTAGTTCGTTTAGTTCTTGAGTACATGGGAGAAGTCATGTTGTTAGTAGTGGAATCGTGTTGAGAAAGATTCAATGGTTTGATAATTAAGTTGTGGTGTTATTCTTCTAGTGGTGTCATGTGAACGTCGACTACATGATACTTCACCTTTATGGGCCTAGGGGAATGCATTGTGTATTTGGCTACTAATCGTAGGGGTTGCCGGAGTGACAGAAACCTAAACCCCCGTTAGGAAACCTTTGCACAAGGGAGTGTAGGATCTCAAAGTTTAAGGATGTGGTTAGGTTTTTATCTTAATTACTTTCTTGTAGTTGCGGATGCTTGCAAGGGGTATAATCACAAGTATGTATTAGTCCTAGGAAGGTCAGTACATTAGCACAGGTTCACCCACACAACACTTATCCAACCAAAGAAGATTAATCAACTATATGAAGAAAAAGCACTTGACGATATTCCCGTGTGTCCTCGAGAATGTTTGGTCATCTTAAGTAATACAACCGGCTTGTAATTTGCTAAAGAAAGGATTGGGCCACTTGCTGCATTTATTATTATTGCCTTTTATTTACTCATACTTTATTTATCTGCATTATCAAAAAAAACCCTAAAAATCCGTTTGCTAAGTATTTATAGAGAATTCCTGCTCCAAGCCACTCGTCAACACCTTCTGCTCCTCGTTGGGTTCGACACTCTTACTTATCGAAAATACTGCGATACACCCCCTATACTTGTGGGTCATCACACCGTCAAAGGAGAATCTCGGCTAGATAGCAAGGGAGATCTGGTGTATGGAACGCTAGTGGAAAACACTGCTGCAGCTCGAGATATCCCCGCGAACAATCCAAACCCAGATCAAGTCCGATTGGGTGTAAAGCTACTTACCAAGGGTCTGAAGCAACAGAAGGCCATGAAATCCAGAAGCGAAAAACTGGTCTCTAAATCTGACCAATGTCGCACGAATCCGGCTTGGGATGACATTAAGCCCCAACGGGACCCGACACAGCATCACTGTCCCAACTTTCAGGAAGACAACTACTCAAGAACCAGATCTTCAGGGCAACGGCACAGAGCCACATGTGACTAGAGTAATGTTGCCCCAGCCATAGAGTGAGACACAGTTGCAACACTAGTTCTGAGACATCCTCCCTGACGAGAGTAGAACAATCTCACGAAAGACGAAAAAGAGCATCGTCGGGAGGAGGACCGACAAAGAATGTCACCTTCTAGACATACAAGCCGTCTGGCTGAACCTCACCACAATGGGGGAAACAATGGACGAAGGAACGAAGGACACTGTGCCGAGTCAAGTCGGCAGGGGGCTTGTTGTAATCAAGACCCTCCTGGGAACCGGAATAATGACGCTTCGGATGGAGGCCGGCACTCAGCCGGAAACAATCCACCTGCACCACCCTCTCCACCAAGTAGCCATCATACCGGCTCTCGAGGAGGCCAAGGAGGGCATAGTGGCGGAGTAGGTGGTGGCAGAAGCAGAAGTCCGGCTCCAAGACACCGCAGCCACAGCGAACAACCAAGACGGTGTTCTCTGTCACCAAGTGACGTGAGGCACTGGATCAACTCTAACATAGAGGCGCGTCGCTACGAGACCGATGATATTTACGTGGGTCCAAAATGCTTCGGACCACGAATTTGACAAACACACTTCCTGGAAGGATTTGCTATCTCAAGACACATCCAAGCCTACGACGGTGTGGCCCGGCTAGATACTTGGCTTCAGGATTTTTTCTAGGCTTGTTGCATCGCCAAAGGCGGAAATAGCTTGGTTGCGACCCGGTATCTCCCACTTATGTTGAGGAAGACGACACGATCCTGGCTCAATGAACTTCCGGAAAACACCATCCACAACTGGTATGACATGCAAAGCGTGTTCTTTCAGAATTTCGAAGGCACATATCGGAGGCCCTGTACGGTAGGAGACCTATAGCATTGCACTCAGAAATCCGGAGAAACTTGCCGAGACTATCTCAGACGATGGATCGACACGAAGAACTCCTGTGAAGGAGCAAATAATCAAACTGCGATTGAAGCTTTCATTGTAGGACTCCCAATTGGTTTACTATGTCACTGTTTGAAGTGCGACAAGGTCACTGGTCTGGGAGAGATGATAGAGACGGCAAGCAAGTATGTAGATGTCGACGATGACGCAGAGGGACTACTGAACGTCCTAGTTGTACCACATTCGGAAGCGCAAGAACACCTCGGAAGAAAAGCCCAACGGCGAAACTGCAGTTGTCACTGCTACTTTCGGGTCTAGAGGACGAGGAGGGCACGGAGGCGGCCGCGGATGCAGTCGTGGGACGTCAAGAGTCCAGGGTAGAGGATACTAGCAACCTGGCAAAGCCTACTCTTGGGCCGACATTGCCAACAATCCGTATGTGCATCACTTAGATGCCAACGGGGGCTCGTCCCACACAAATGCCCAATGTCGTTTCAATGACGACATCAAGAAAGACGAATCCGCTGGCTATAGGGCCAAGCAAAAGAAGGGAAAGAAGAATCCAGAGAAAGAAAAAGAGACCAAGGAAGATTCCGACATGGAGGAAGCAGAGCCTTCAAATCCCAAGTCGGATGGAAACAAGAACTTACCAATGAAGAAAGACACTTATGTCACTTTCCTTGGGTCTCAACTAGCTAAGGTCAAGAAGGTAGTTTTGCGTGAACTCAATGCAACTGTTCCAGCTGTCCCTCAATTCTTGGATTGGTCGGACGTGACAATAACCTTTGATCGTGCTGATCATCTGCCTAAGTTGCACATGCAAGGAAAATACGTGTTAGTCGTCAACCCACTTATTAACGGCTATGGATTCTCCAAGACCCTCATGGACGGCAGCAGCAGCATCAACATACTCTACATCGAAACGCTGCGCCGGATGAGGATATCAGAAACTCAATTGAATCACAGCTCCCTGACCTTCCACGGAGTGGTCTCAGGAAGACAAGCAAATTCCCTAGGAGAGATCACTTTGGATGTTACTTTTGGAACTCAAAAGAACTACCAGACGGAAGCACTTTCCTTCGAACGTTCAAGAGCGCATACCATGCTATATTCGAACGGTCGGCTTACTGGGCTTTCATGGCTTGTCCGTGTTACATTTGTAATATGATGAAAATTCTAGGTCCAAAGGGCATGACACCATCAGGGGAGACCTGAAGAAAGCACGAGAGTGCGAGGACGGAAATGCCGCCTTCGCTGAAGCCGTACTACACACCCAAGAGTACTAGGAGATCAAGAAGACCATCAACCCGTCCGAGATGCCCACGATGAAGAAGGAGGTGACAAAGCTGACTCCGGAGTTCAAGGCATCGAAAGAGATGAAAATGACATTGTTGAAGGATGATGACCCCTCCAAGGTGACCCAGATAGGTGTAGGTTTAGATAACGCATAGGAAAGCGTGCTTGTCAAGTTCTTCCAAGCAAATCAAGATATCTTCGCATGGCAGCCATCTGGCATGACTGGAGTACCTAGGGAACTTGCTGAGCACTCTCTAAATGTACACCCAAACACTAAACCCGTCAAACTGTCCTTACTATGTTTTGGCGATGAAAAGCAAAAAGCAATAGCTAAGGAACTATCTCGGCTCGAGTTAGCCAGATTCATAGAAGAGGTCATCCACACTAAGTGGTCGGCCAATCCTATAATGGTCCCTAAAAAGGACACTACTGAATTAAGGATGTGTCTTGATTATACCGCCTTGAACAAGGCTTGTCCCAAAGATCCGTTTGCTCTACCTAGAATTGATCAAGTTACCGATTCTACGGCAGGCTCGGAACTCCTATGTTTTCTTGACGCATATTCCGGTTATCACCAAATATGGATGAAGGAATCTGGCAAAGTCAAAACTTCATTCACAACCCCCTTTGGAACCTTCTGTTTCATTACGATGCCCTTTGGGCTTAAGAATGCAGGAGCTACGTGCCAGCGCACTATGCAGCGTTGCCTCAACGATCAAATCGGATGCAATGTACATGCATATGTCGAAGACATAGCGGTGATGTCCAAAAACAAGGAAACCTTAATTTCTGACTTGGAGGAAACGTTCGCCGATCTATGCAGATACAACATTATGCTTAACCTGAAGAAATGTTTCTTTGGAATACCAGCCGGAAAATTGTTAGGTTTCATCATGTCTCAAAGAGGCATAGAGGTGAACCGAGACAAAATTAAGGCTATACTCAATATTTTCAGGCCGACTCACCTGAAGGACGTTCAGAGATTAACTGGTTTCATTGCTGCAGTAAGTCGATTTGTAAGCTGGCTCGGTGAAAGAGCCGCACCACTCTACAAGCTCCTGAAAAAGACCAAAAAGTTCACTTGGACTGATGAAGCTGAAGCAGCACTACAAGACCTGAAAGGTCCGCTCCTATCATTGCAGCACCGGAACCTCGCGAACCGATGTTGCTCTATCTCGCTATGACAAACAAGGTTGTCAGTATCATCATGGTGGTGGAAAGACCAGAGGACAAACAGGAACACCTGGTGCAACATCCGACGTACTACCTTATTGAAGTCCTAACTGAATCAAAACATCGATATCCGCACTATCAAAAGCTGGCTTAGTGTGTGTTCTTAGCATCTTGGAAGTTACGACATTACTTTCAGGAGCATCAAATGGCCATGGTGAGTAGAGCTCCCATGAGAGACATAATTAACAACAGCGACACCACATGACGTGTCGCAAAATGGGGAATAGAGCTTTCAGCTTTCAAGATTGAGTACAAACCTCGTACAATAATCAAATCCCAAATTCGTGCTGACTTTGTCGCTGATTGGACAGAGACAACGGAAAATATGACCCTCCTAGATTCAGAATACTGGACCTTGCATTTTGACGGGTCTAAGGCGCTCGGGGACTCGGGGGCTAGCGTGGTGCTCAAATCACCCCAAGGAGATAAGCTTTTCTATGTGTTGTAGATTCACTTCACGGAAACAAACACCATTGCCGAATATGAAGCACTATTGCATGGAATCCGGACTGGTAAGGATATCGGCATCCGACGACTTATGTGTTATGGAGATTCAGATCTTGTTGCTCAACAAGTATCGGATATCTGTAATGCAAATAAACATATGGCACCATATAGGGCTGTCGTGGATGAACTATCTAAATCGTTCGAAGGGTTTGAGGTTCAACACATCCCTCGAATAGAAAATGAGGAAGGAGATGCATTATCTTGAATAGGCTTTGCACGGAAAAAGGTCCCGGATGGCGCTTTTTTGGAGCACCTCAAAGTTCCCTCTATAAAAGGAGTAGATGAGGAATATCTGACCAAATCTGACTCACCTTTAGTGGAAGTTCTGCCTGTAATTCCCAGCTAGATTCAACCCTACCTTGATTTCTTGGTAGATGGAAAATTACCCAAAGACGAGGTTCTGAGCTGGAAGATCGTCCGACAAGCAAAAACCTATACAATAATAAATGGTGAGCTCTATAATCGGAGTGTACATAGGGTCTTTCAGTGCTGCGTATCTCCAGAAGAAGGAGTGGAAATCTGACGAGAGATCAACAAAGGCGAATGCAGCCATCATGCTGTAGCCAAATCATTAGAGGAAAAAGCTTTTAGACATGGATTTTCTGGCTTACAGCCAAGGCAAATGCCGAATAGCTGGTCAAGACGTGCAAAGGATGCCAAAAGTACGCCAAACAAGCTCATGTTCTGGCTGATCAGTTGCGAACAATACCTATAACATGGTCTTTCGCGATATGGGGGCTTGACATGGTAGGACCGTTTAAACGGGCTCCAAGTGGATTGACTCACCTCTTAGTGATGGTGGATAAGTTCACAAAATGGATTGAGGCTAAACCCATCACAAGTTGTGATGGAGCAATAGCCAGAAGATTTGTCGAGGATGTTATAATCCGATACGGTTATCCGTATAGTATTATCACGGACAACATGAGCAATTTTTCTATGGGAGAACTTGTCCAATTCTGCGACGAACACAATATCCAGCTTGACATTGCATCAGTCGCGCATCCACAAGATAATGGACAAGTTGAAAGAGCAAATGGTTTAGTCCTACAAGGCCTCAAACCAAGACTCGAAGCACCACCTCGTTGTGCTGCAGGGGCTTGGGCAGATGAATTACCGTCAATGATATGGAGCTTAAGGACAACTCCGAACATGTCAACCGGATACACACCTTTCTTCTTGGTCTATGGCGAAGAAGAAGTTCTTCCTAGTGATTTAATTCATACTTTTCCCCAAGTTGCTATGTATATCGAAGAGGATGCCAAAATTTCTCGACAAAATGATCTCGATTTAATCGAAGAAGTTTGCATCGTTGCTGAGCAGAGATCAATAGCCTATCAGCAGAAGTTACACAAGTATCATAGCCAGAGAGTCAGAAACTGGTCTTTCAATAAAGGTGATTTGGTTCTCCGGCTTGTGCAGAAAAGAAAGCACAAACTTTCCCCAGTATGGGAAGGGCCCTTTTTGGTTAGCCGAGTATTGCACAATGGTTCTTACTATCTAACTGATATGTGGCCAGTTAAAGAAAGACCTGTTACTAAGAAGAGAAAGAGAGCTGGAGGTAGTACAGACTTGGAAGAACTAGACAGACCGTAGAATATCGCTCAGCTACGTCCCTTTTATTTTTAAATTTTCTTTCTTTGTAATCATATAAGTGTACATGTTCAATGAGAAATAAAGTGTTGGTTGCCTCAATTATATCTGAGAAGTTTTATATTACCATCTTATTTCTGAATGATCATGTCACAGTCAAAAATCCGAGAATACTTGAAAGTACTTAATGCTCATGTTTGTTCTGGTTAGATTTCTGATTCTAAAAAATGCTACCTTCGGGTATAAGTCTAAATTTTCTAGTCTATACTTTGGTTCTTTATCTGATTGCCGAATACGGGCATTTTCCGAGTAGTGAATTGTTGGTACTGGAAGTTGGCTTTGTTTCTGAGTTTAAACTGGTTTAGCAATTGAGCTCCGTTGCTCGGCAATGTTTCCATGTTGAAGGTTTGCCGACTCATGAATGGGACAAGGTGGAAAGCCAGAAAAAGCAATAAGTGTAGACAAAAACAAAGAGTGCTTATGTAAAATTCAGGCTCAATAAAATAAAGCCAAAAGTGCTAAAATGAAGCTAAGAGCATCAGTTCTTGCAAACCTTAGTACTAGCAAAAATATTACACTACTTATTTACAAATCTGATTTTTTTCAGAATAACACATTGTTTTTTCTACTACTCTACGATGCAGGAGAGGTAGGAGCTGCCGGCTCATTGGAGACATCGCCTTCAACTTGATATCTTTCTGAGACGTGCAAATCGGATTCGGTTTGCTCATCGTCGGAAACCTCAGTTGTTCCTTCGGGAGGCGGAGGACGTGTTTCCACGCGAGTGAAGAATGGAGTGTCATAGCTGGTCAGATCAGCTACGTGACATCCATAACTGGCCTAGGAGTCCATGATGGCCTTGATATCTTGCTCTTTGTCATCTTCGTCCACAATTGAATAACCCCTGGTTACTTGCCAGATCTCCATGCTTCCATGGTGGCTCATAACCATGGTGAGGGAATTCTATGTCGCGGTTCACGCATAGGACATGTTCTAGTCCTGGATGAGCTGGGGCATCTCCTTCGCCTTATCTTGCATCTCAGAGGAGGAAATTTTGTTCATGTTTGGAACTTTAAGAGCTTCACCAATATCCTTCAGTGACTGGCACAAATCGTGAAGAATATCACCGACTTTGGTAAGCCGGTTGGTGCGAGACTCAGTGGAGGTGGAATCCAATAAATTCAGAGGACCTGCATATATAAAGCAAAGGTCAGAAAAATATATCCGAACTCCTAGAGTCGGAATAACGAAAAGTCACAGACAAGAAACATACCGAAGATGACATCGTCAACTTTGGTCTTCTCTGCCCTAAGGCTCTGGAGTTCAGCCGAGAGTGCTTGGGTGATGTCCTTCTCCCTGGCCAATTCATCATTGAGCTCCGAGATTTTCTGATCCTGGATTGTGATCTTTCGATCATGTTTTTCGGTGGCCATGCTGGAGGATTCAAGAATGATGGCAATGCTACGCTCGTGATCTGCCTTAAGCTCATTCAGCTCCCGCCGTAAGTCGGCGTTTTCCACCTCCAGGGTCTTAAAATTCTCGGCCTCTTCAATCATTTTACATGACTGTTTGACCGGTTCTGTAAAACAAAGATAACAATCAAATAAGAAATTCAGCTATGAAAAGCAAAAAGAATAAGGATAAGGACTGAAATGATTATCTTCGGCCTCATCCTTAGAAACCTTCAGCTGAGCATTTTCAAGTCAAAGAGCTTTGATCTCTCTCCGCTTATTGCAAATATTATTTAATAATTCCTAGTTATAAGCATTAACTTTCTGTAAGTCAGAATAGTACCCAGAGTCAGAAGTCTACTAAAGACTCGAGCTAATAGTTTAACTAATATTAGCTTGAGCCTTAGGGGCTACACTAGTTCATTCTTTGGCATCCTATGAAAGCATAAATCCGGATTGTCTATCCAACTTCATTCTTGGGGCTAGAGGATATATATGAAATAAAGTAAAAGAGTGAGTTGGAATTCCGACTCACATATTGTTCATGAGTAAGCTTTCTTAGGCTCATGTTCACCTCAGTAGTAACTTTCTCGGCAAGAGTCAGCGGGATTATTGGTGGTGGCAGAGCCACGCCGGCCTTCAGCTTCTCGTCACGAAGACGAACTTGGTTAAGAAGATCGGAGAGTTTTACGTCCTCGGCTTCTTGTGCCTCTTCCTCGACGGTGATGTTCCGACTCTCCAAGCATTGCTGATCCACCTTTTGTATCTCTTCTGCAGTTTTCCGAGTAAGGCCAAGTTTGGCGATACCCGGATTACGGAGAAGGTTATCGGTGAAAACCTATGCCGAGGGATCATTACCCTTTACGGGTTCACCCTTATCAGTTGCCGGGTAACTCATGGTGACGTCGGTCTGCGAACCAAGGTTCGCTGGCTCAGAATGTTGAGCCAGATCTTCTGCAACACATGGAGATGGAGTAACCTCCGGTGCTGCAGAAGGCTTTGGGGTAGGAGTTGGAGGCGCTGTGGCAGGAGAAGTCAAATTTAACTTTGACTAGTGCAGGGGCTTCGACAAGGCACCTTTCCCCTTGCCCTTGGTGAGCTATTTAGCTCTGAAAAAGTGACAAAACAAGATCGTTACGCTTCAGAAAGAGTAAGAAATAAAATACAGGGACCTTGTGAAGAAAGTTACCTCTTCAAAATGGGCACTTCCTTTGTGCCAATGGAAACAGTCAGAGTCTTACACTTTCGGGTAAGAGTCTCCAGTAGTAGGACCAGTTCTCCATCATCCCGAGAGAGCTCAGGAGGATATCCCTCAAGAGGAGAAAGCTCTGACTTGGGGAGGTCAGCAAGCTGAAAGAAAGATTACCTTAGTATTGAAAAAAGATATAACAAACCATGGATGAGCACATATTCGAGTAAACTACTGAAAACTTACTGGTGTCACAAGATCGTTAGCCGTATGCATGTCCAAGGAAAGTTTCAGAATCTTCCCCTCGATCCGCTCCCTAATCAACCATTTGATCTGGGGCTCATAGTACTTTTCCGAATAAGGTCTGGAGCAGATCCAAAGAGAGTCTGTCTTACTCTTGGTGATTGAATGCATGAGCCTATCACCATGATGTTGGAGAGGAAAGATCCGAAGCGCCAGCCACTAGTGGATCAAGTCAGATCCTTTCAGACCCTTGTGCTTCATCAAATATTTGATCTTCCTCTTGGCAAGAAGAAGATCATTAGTGAGAGCCGGAGCATATACGTCCTAGGACTCTTAGGGCGTGGCGCACCGTCAACAAACACCGGCAAAGCAGTTGCTTTCCTGGGAGCTAGTTTATCCTTATGATAAAAGAACGTGGACGGCCACTACTTCACCGACTCACTAGCTTTAATCCTAGGATAAACTTGCTCTCTCCTAACAGAAAAGCTAAGAGTTCCAGTAATGTAAGGATTACCGGCAGTGATGGAATTTCTTCGGGTATGGAAGTAATACCAGAAAAGAATAAGACTCAGCCTAATACCGAGATACTGATACGTCCATTTTGCATCACTATTCTATGTCTTAATTCACTATTATTCATTGATATATTTCGTATTGAGAGGTGATACTTATGTTATTTCATCTATTTTTCCATGGTTGGTGACTTTTGGAGCAGGGACCGCTGCAGTCAGGATTCTGATGGAAAATGTGTTGTTTGGAGGAAAAATTCACGAAGATCAGAAAATCCGGGAAAATATACGGAAAATCCTATTTTTCCAGAAGACTCAGGATGCCAAAAGATGGAGTGGAGGTGGGCCACAGGGGGCCCACACCACACCATGGCGCGGGCAGGCCTAGGCCGTGCCAGGGAGTGGTGTGGCCGCCCTGGCCCACTCCAGCCTCTCCCCTCTGGCGTATATCATCCCCACGAAACCCTAAGACTCGGGGAGTGACCATAGAAAGATTACGCCGCCTCTGCGGGGCGGAAAACACCAAGAGAGAAAGATCTCTCCGGCAGACAGATTTCTGCCGGGGGAATTCCTTCTTGGAGAGGGGAGATCGTCGCCATCAACACCACCATCAAGCTGGACTTCATCGGGATCATCATCATCATCACCACCATCATCACCATCAGAACCCTCATCACCATCTCCATATTGCTGTAACAATTGAGTTGGATCTTGCATTAGTTCATAGGGGAAACTTTCCCGGTGTTGATTACTCTTTGTAGTTGATGCTATTGTGTGAACCATTGAATTATTGTTTATGTTCAGATTGTTATACATCATTATTCCATCTCTGATCATGATCCATATGATGTCTTGTGAGTAGTTCGTTTTGTTCTTGAGGACATGGGAGAAGTCTTGTTGTTAGTAGTGGAGTTGTGTTGAGAAAGATTCAATAGATTGTTATTTAAGTTGTGGTGTACTTCTTCTAGTGGTGTCATGTGAACATCGACTACATGACACTTCACCTATATGGGCATAGGGGAATGCATTGTGTATTTGGCTACTAATCGTAGGGGTTGCCGGAGTGACAGAAACCTGAACCCCCGTTAGGAAACCATTGCACAAGGGACGTAAGGGTCTTAGAGTTCAAAGCTGTGGTTAGGTTTCTACCTTAATTAATTTCTTGTACTTACGTATGTTTGCAAGGGGTTTTAATCACAAGTATGTATTTAGTCTTGGATGGGGCGGTACATTAGCACAGGTTCACCCTCACAACACTTAGCAAGCTAAAGAAGATTAATCGACTATATGAAGCGAAAGCACTTGACAGTCTTCCCATGTGTCCTTGAGAACGTTTGGTCATCTATAGAAATATAACCGGCTTGTCCTTTGCTGCATAAAGGATTGGTCCACTTGGTGCATTCATTCCTACTGTCTTTTATTTACTCGTACTTTGTTTACTTGCTTTATCGAAAACCCCTAAAAATCCGTTTGCTAAGTATTTGCAGAGAATTCCTGATCCATACCATTAGCCAGCACCTTCTGCTCCTCGTTGGGTTCGACACTCTTACTTATCAAAAATACTGCGATACACCCCCTATACTTGTGGGTCATCAAGACTATTTTGTGGCGCCGTTGCCGGGGAGTGAAGCGCTATTGGAGAGTGGAACTGGTAAAGGAAACTTCTACTGTGAGTATTGTTTACTTCTGCTAGTTGCTTTATTTTTGTTATGGATAATTCGCTGAGTTTCTTATTTGGTAATGCTATTACCACTGCTAAGGTAGTAGATAAGCCACCACCTGCTGAGAAAGATGTTTTCAAAATACCTACAAGAATTATTGATCGTGTTATGGATAACTATTATGTTGGGGATGGAACTGTCCATCCCGGTGATCATTTACTCTTTATACACGAATTATGCGGGTTGTTCAAGTGTGCAGGTATTACTACAGATCAAGTTAAGAAGAAGTTATTCTCATTATCGCTGAAAGGAAGAGCTGAGGACTGGTATAAGCTGTTGAAGAATGGTCAAGCTCTGGAATGGGAGGAAATAGTGCCTCTCTTTTATTCAAAGATTTATCCTCCTAGTGAGATTCATAAAGATCGGAATCAAATATACAACTTTTGGCCTCTTGATGGAGAGAGTATAGCTAAAGCTTGGGGGAGATTGAAGTTACTAATGCTCAAATGTCCCATTCATGAGCTCCCCAACAATATTATTATCAATCACTTTTATGCAAGGCTCCCTCTACATGATAAGGATTTATTGGATGCTTCTTGTGCTGGATCATTCACTCGCATGGAAGAAGAACTTAAATGGGACCTTCTAGATCGTATTCAAGACAATGCTGAAGCTTGGGAGAATGACAAAGATAGAAAGTCAGGTATAAATTATGATTATGAATGCATTGAATATTTTATGGGAACTGATGACTTTCAAAATATTAAAAACGCTTATGGTCTAGACTCTCAAGCTATTGCTTCTTATTTTAAGGCTTTTGCTTCCTACATTGAAGTGCCTAAAAAGAAGTGGAATAAGTATCATGAACCTTATAAAGATATTGCTAAGAGTGTTCCTTCAAGAAATACTAAAGTTTATACTGCTAATCAAGTTTTACCTGAACCTTATATTGAGAAAATGCCTTTCCAAGTTAAGGTAAAGGAACATTCTATGATGTCTAGTATGGTAGATGAAAGTATGAATAAGGCTGTTGAACCTGATAAACAAATGGTTGATGAACCTATAATAGCAAGTGTGAAAGACTTTGTCACTAAATATGAGGAAGTGGGACACACTATCCTTTGTAAGGATACCTCTAATATTGTTTCACAAAGTAGTGTTATGAGAGCTAATATTCCCGTGTTTTCTGTTAGAATAAGTGATCATTGCTATGATAGTCCTTGTGATAGCTATATTGTTAAGTTTATGTGTGATACTGAATGTTACTATGAGAGAGGGAAAAGTGTTCTTATGTATCTCAATAATATCAAGTTTCCTCGTTTTATGCTGAAAGTTTTTATATTGCGCTTCTTTTGCCTTCTTATGCAAGTTGCCTTGGGTTTCAATAACTTGTTTGTTTACAAAATCCCCTTGCATAGGAAGTGGGTTAGACTTAAATGTGTGTGTTTTTGCTTCTTAATGCTCTCCTTCACTTCAATTCATATCCCTATGAGAGCTTCTTCAAAATTATCATGCCCATCTTAATGGCTATAAAGAAAGAGCTTTATGGGAGACAACCCAATTTGTTTTTGCTTTCAGTTTGTTTTTGTTTATTTGAGTCTTGGAAGTTATTACTTCGGTAATAACCACTCCTTATCCTTTTTTTTGGTTTTTGTGTCAAGATCAACCTCTAATGAGAGAGAAGTAAGATTTGGGGAAGTTGCTGTCCCGAAACAGATTTTTTGTGCTTCACCGTAAACATTCGTGAGAGATCTCTGTATGTCGGATTGAGCTGTAATTTTTTGTGCTTCTGACCCAGGTTGTTATTTAACTTTAGTTAGTTTTGCACTTTTTGATTTGAGCAACAGAAGATTTTAGAAAAAATTGATCTTTACCTGCTGGTCTGTTTTTAACAGATTTAGCCACTCTTGCATTTGCTTCTTTATTCGATTCCCTTTTTGAATTCTTTTTGGGTTTTTGGAAGGAGTTGTTTCAGTAGCTTTTGTTTTGATGGTTTTTAGTTGAAGTGGGACTCAAAAGGTTTTATCACTTCTTATATACTAATGTTGCTAATGAGAACTGTGTGGAGTTTTGTGTGAAAGAAATTTCCAGGAAGTGGAGACAATGGTGTAGTAAGGAAGAGAAGGGTTTTATGACTCAAGTAATAAGTATATGAATATGAATATATCGATGATATTCAAGTGATGACTCCGGAAGAATCTACTAGATACCAAATTCAGAGACCTGCAGAGTCCGAGTTCAAATAGGTAATAGTTCTGGTAAGAAAAGATCCACGAAAGTACAATCCAACTATATTTTTGCAGTTTTCAGTCAATAAGGAAAGTTTCGAAACGAAAAAGGGACGGAACCGGAGCCGTGGTGGCCCACACCACCCCATGGCGCGGGCCCACCCCTGTCCGCGCCACCAGGTGGTGAGGCCACCCAGGACTCCGCCTCCGACTCGTTTTCTCCCAGTACCTTCCTTTTGATATGAAACTTCGTAATATATAACCCCCCGATCTCCCGAGGTTCGTATATTGTGTTTTCGTCGTGTTTTTGTTTCGATCTGTTTCTATCAGGACATACTCTTTGAGAGCTTAGAAGCACAATGGTGTCCGCCAAGGATAAAGGGAAGGAGCCTATGGAGGAAGACCTCCAAGACCCCGGGAAGGAGAAGGAGATCAAGAGTGAAGGTGAAGAGGAGCAAGGCCAACATCTGCATGCTGGCACTACCATTGAATGCATTGGAGTGGTGAAATCTTCCAAGGTCAGAAGGACGGCACGGATGCAGACTGGGGGGAAAGCTCCTCGTCACAGTTTGGCTCCACGGTTACTTCCTCCACGCACTAGGAATCCTTTCCATACCCTTATCCATGAGCATCAATACCAGAATATGCCCAAGGGGAAATTACCCTCCAATTGGGATTTGCCTTGTTCTAGCCATGCAGGAAAAGAAGACTTCAAGGAGGAAGAGTGGGGAAAGAATAGCAAGAGCTGGAATTCTCAACCCGACATGATCATGAGCCATATTGAGCAAAACTCGCAGCTTATTCGTAATCTCACTTTCGATATTGAGGACTTGGGGAAACTGATCAAGGAGCTCATCAAGAGGATACCACCACCACCTAAGGAGTAATTCGTCATCAGGTTTGGCATCCCCTTGGTTTGTTTCAATCTTGGGGGAGTGTCGCGGTATCATATCACTATCTTCTATCTTTTTACCTTATTAGTAGAGTGATATCATGAATAGAGGAGTTATTATGTAGGATGGTTTGCATTATGGAAGTGTCCCCTCTCTCGTTAGATTTGTATCCCTTGGTGTGCTTTGCCGTTATGGAATATTAATGAGAAGTTCTATCATTCACTCTTTTGCATAGCTTATGTTAGTTTTCAATTCGTGGTTAGTTGATTGATCTTGTTGTTAGTATTGGTAGCACTTTGGGATCATTGAGTTAATTTAGTTGGTTTTGGCAAACCTGGCTTGGTCAGTAGCAACACTATTTTTGAGTTGAAAGAAAAAGATAAGAGTACTCTAGAGAAAAATAATTTCATCATCTTTCTTTTTTGATTTGCTCATAATTCTAGTATTCTCTAGTTAAGATCTTTTGTACTTCTAAGGAAGATTGCATGTTTGTTTTTATCACTTGTATGTTTGTTTGTTTCCTTCAACTCTTGTACTTGCTACCCAGCCTTGCTAGCCAAAAACCTATACTGAGAGGGAATTCTTCTTGTGCATCTACCTCCTTTAAACCAAAACCTTTGCCATTTGTGTCCACCATACCTACCTAGTAGCATTATTGCTATTCCAAGTAAAATTTTGTTTTATCTACCTCCCAAATTAAACTTGTTATGTGAAAATTAGTGATTAAAGCTCTCACGAACTTGATGGCACACTTTACTTTCTTGCATTTAATAAACTTGAACCATTGGGTCCTTCTTTGTTGCGTATATGCTTGCGCTTTATGAGTTGAAGTTAGTCGAACCATGTATCATGGGGACCGCTTTCAACACCTCATTGGTACTTGTACCTAGTTGATATCATGTTCTTTTGCTTATGGATCCCGGCGGTGTGAAATAAAAGTGGAACTTGTAAGATCATGGAGTTTATATGTGTGTTAGAGAAACGCCTGGGCCGCTAGCCTAAGCCATGCCTAATCATGGTGGAAACTTGCAACATAACTATAGTGAGCATTCTATTAAGCATCCTCAATAAAAACCTATGCAAATAGCAAATAAAAAGATCGCTGAGATGCTCACTGTCTGCTTGCCTTGTCATTTTGATTATGGGATAGCTCCTGTGTCATGTGCAAGGGGTACCCCGTTGGCGGTTCTCAATGATACGCATATATTTACAATGACAAGAGCTTGCTCGTGACTGAAGTTGAGTAGCATGAGGATCGGTACCCGTAAGTAAGGGGCATGAGATTTCAACTTATAACTTGTCAAGCATATCCTCTTAGTTGTGTCACTTTAACCTTAATCACCTAAAGATGCCTATGATAGGGTCAATGAGAGCTGAAAGCTAGTAAGTATCATAATTTTTGGGAGCTCTTTATGAGACTTGCAATCCCTGCTTCCCTCTGCGAAGGGCCTTTCTTTTATTTTGTAGTTGAGTCAGTAAACCTATTCCCCTCTATCTCAGCAAGTATTTTGAGTTGATGTGTTTCATTCATTCATATGATGATTTATTCAATCATGTTTCTTATGTTCCTTGTTTTGCACATTGCTCTTATCTTGATGTTTAGTACTTTGAAAGCTATCATTGAAAAAGCCAGCTATTTGTGAACTCCAGCAAATTATCAACTATTCTTCGACCAAGAGCTAAGTTTGTCATTACCAATTATGATTCACTTTATGTATCTTTATTGTGTTTCCTTTACTCATTGCAAGTTGAGTTATATAATAGTGAGTTGTCTTCTATTATGATCTATGTATTTGATAAATGTGATGCTTCTTTTCCGTATTCTTTTATTGACTCCTCACTCCATAAACCTGAGGTCATGTTTACTGAGCTCAGTTTCGGTTGGGGACAAGTGAAGTCTAAGCTTGGGGGGAGTTGATACGTCCATTTTGCATCACTATTCTATGTCTTAATTCACTATTATTCATTGATATATTTCATATTGAGAGGTGATACTTATGTTATTTCATCTATTTTTGCATGGTTGGTGACTTTTGGAGCATGGACCGCTGCAGTCAGGATTCTGATGGAAAAGGTGTTGTTTGGAGGAAAAATTCGCGAAGATCAGAAAATCCGGGAAAATATACGGAAAATCCTATTTTTCCAGAAGACTCAGGATGCCAGAAGATGGAGTGGAGGTGGGCCACAGGGGGCCCACACCACCCCATGGCGCGGGCAGGCCTAGGCCTCGCCAGGGAGTGGTGTGGCCGCCCTGGCCCACTCCAGACTCTCGCCTCTGGCGTATATCATCCCCATGAAACCCTAAGACTAGGGGAGCGACCACATAAAGATTCCGCCGCCTCTGCGGGGCGGAAAACACCGAGAGAGAAAGATCTCTCCGGCAGACAGATTTCTGCCGAGGGAATTCCTTCCCGGAGAGGGGAGATCGTCGCCATCAACACCACCATCAAGCTGGACTTCATCGGGATCATCATCATCATCATCACCACCATCATCACCATCAGCACCCTCATCACCATCTCCATATTGATGTAACAATTGAGTTTCATCTTGCATTAGTTCATAGGGGGAACTTTCCCGATGTTGATTACTCTTTGTAGTTGATGCTATTTAGTGAACCATTGAATTATTGTTTATGTTCAGATTGTTATACATCATTATTCCATCTCTGATCATGATCCATATGATGTCTTGTGAGTAGTTCGTTTTGTTCTTGAGGACATGGGAGAAGTCTTGTTGTTAGTAGTGGAGTTGTGTTGAGAAAGATTCAATAGATTGTTATTTAAGTTGTGGTGTACTTCTTCTAGTGGTGTCATGTGAACATCGACTACATGACACTTCACCTATATGGGCATAGGGGAATGCATTGTGTATTTGGCTACTAATCGTAGGGGTTGCCGGAGTGACAGAAACCTGAACCCCCGTTAGGAAACCATTGCACAAGGGACGTAAGGGTCTTAGAGTTCAAAGCTGTGGTTAGGTTTCTACCTTAATTAATTTCTTGTACTTACGGATGTTTGCAAGGGGTTTTAATCACAAGTATGTATTTAGTCTTGGATGGGGCGGTACATTAGCACAGGTTCACCCTCACAACACTTAGCAAGCTAAAGAAGATTAATCGACTATATGAAGCGAAAGCACTTGACAGTCTTCCCATGTGTCCTTGAGAACGTTTGGTCATCTATAGAAATATAACCGGCTTGTCCTTTGCTGCATAAAGGATTGGTCCACTTGGTGCATTCATTCCTACTGTCTTTTATTTACTCGTACTTTGTTTACTTGCTTTATCGAAAACCCCTAAAAATCCGTTTGCTAAGTATTTGCAGAGAATTCCTGATCCATACCATTAGCCAGCACCTTCTGCTCCTCGTTGGGTTCGACACTCTTACTTATCAAAAATACTGCGATACACCCCCTATACTTGTGGGTCATCAGATACCCCTCACACAAAGAGGCATAAGTGCTCATTTCTAAAAGAGAGTTTGGGGGGAGATGGTGGAGTTGCACTCCATAGTGATCTATAACCTCACAAAAGAAATCTGAGGGAGGAAAACTCAAACCTCTATCGAGGTGGGTGCCGAAGTGCACTTGCTCGTCGGCGTTGGGGTGAGGATGCTTTGTTCGAAGCCGCTCCGCTAGTCGCCAGCATGGAGGATGCCTTCCTTCTCGATGACGCTGAGCTTGTCATCGTCAAGGACGCAGGGGATCCAGACCCGCGAAACTTCTCCTTCTCGGCCGCAGGAGCCGTCGCCGCTGTCACCGCCATGCCGGAAGACGAAGCCTCGGCCATTTCTAGGCGTTGGTGACCTAGGATGGGCAGCGCTATGGGATTTGGGGGAGGCAGAGGAGCTTTTTCGCAGGAAGCGTTGAGAGGAAGGAGAAAGCACTAGCGTTGGTAAGGAAGAAGAGATCTTGACCCCTTATATCCTTTCCTTTCTTTTGATGTTTCAGGAACCCTTCAAGATTCTACAAGCTGAAGATGGATCAAGCTAGGCGATGATGAAATACGACTCTGGATCTTGCAGGATTCCGGGGGCTATTGTTGGGGATATACTTTCCGGGTATCCTCACTATGCCTCGCTGACCAGGGTGGCCCACTTCGGGTTAGATCTTTGCTTCACGGGCGGCCCAGTTAGGGAGAAGAGACGGAGTCCAGTCCGGCTACAGAAAGGCCCAAAAGACTTACCGACATAGGCCTCTAATGTTATTTGTAGTTCAAGATGTACTCTATAACCGACTCTTAGTCGTAGCCGGATAGATCTCTCTGTAAACCCTAGGCCGGATATCTATATAAGCCGTCCTAGGGACCAGCCTTTAGGGCACCCCACAATAGTCTACAATCTCAAATCGCATAGGCAAAACCCTTGTAACCCATATTCCGGCTTTGCCGTATTACTGGATTGCTAGCAGGAGTAGGATCTGTCCAAAGCCGGCGGATTTGAACCTGGGTAAACTTGTGTGCTCACCGTCCCAGAATACCGTATGTCTCACACCCCTCTCTTCCGCACGCCTCAAGGACCCCCTCATGGCATACTTGTCATCAATCTGACGACAACACGTGAAGGATTTGAACCCACATGCCAAAATAAAAGGACGTCAATCCTCAAGTCAGCTCGCCCAACTCTGATAATAGGACTACTGAAAAACTATAATAATAGGTCAAGCTCAAAAAATAATTATAATTTTGAGCCACGTCCATAGAATATCCGTTGTATATTTGGTTCTTTTACTTTGTATCATGTAGTAGTAATCAACCTATTAGCTACCTAATAGTACTCTCCATGCTCTAGAGAAATGGCGAAGAACATTCTAGAATTATTGAGAAGTGTGTTTTGAGGTTTATGCATATCTTTTAGTGTGCTAAATTCTATCAATTGTATGTTCTAGATGCTAGAATGGATAGAATTAAGATCCAACGGTACTTTATGGACGTAGCTCGAAATTATAATTATTTTTGGGCTTTACCTATTATAATTTTATATAAACTAGTAAAAGGTGAAGGAAATATGCCCTAGAGGCAATCATAGAGATGATTGTATTTCATGTGTATCCATGAGTTATTATAATGTTCCTTGAATATCCATATACCAAGCAACTTGTATTGATTGGCAATTATGTGAATTGTTTGTGAAACTCTTTACTTGTATGGTTATCTAATAATTGTCCCTAGTCAGAGTTCATGTGAGGACACACGTGAATATTAGACTAGCACATCGATTGGTTGATGACTATGTTTCGCAAGTCATAGACATGGAGATGTCAAACCAATGATGTGGACACATGTTATGAACATGGGGTTGGACTGACCCAACTTGAGACTAGCAATAATACTTGCAGCTCTCTCTACACATCGTGTACGTTTTGTCCTTAGACCTGAGATTGTCACATGTACTTGAGATGTGGATCGACCTACTTTGGGGCTATCAAACACTACTCCGTAGTTGGGTAGTTATAAAGGTAGCTTTCGGGTTTGTCCTGATACATGCTCCAAGGCATCGGTTAATCAAGATGGGATTTGCCCCTCTCTACTTGAGAGAGATATCTCTGGGCCCCTCGAGTGATCGGATCCAGAAATGCATGGTCGTGCTACATATGGTTAAGAGTTAACCTAGTAAAGGGATTCTGAATCACAGTATCGAGAAAGAGAGGTCAGCTTGGAGCTAGACCAAATATCGTGAGGCAAAGGGAAAGACATATACTCAACCTTGTGATGGTTCGTCCGAATGATCTTTATATGTGTTTAGGAGTTGGCACGTCTTGCTAGAGGCCGCTACCAACTATTGACGGAGTAAGTGTACTCGTGTCATGACTATACGCATATGAACATATAGGATCACACACTTTAGGGGCTGGAAGCCTAATGAGGATTGGATCCGACTTAGACCAGGCTTAGGCTGCTAATGGGCTGCTAATGTAGAAGCCCACCAGGATGCCTATATAAGAGAGAGTGAGGCGAGCTAAATAGGGTTGAGCATTCCACCCAGCCGCCACTCCTCTTCCGCCTGTGTTGCACGTGCATACCTAGCAGTATGGCGTGTGACGACTTCCACTCCGGACGTGCGGATACCTCGGAGGTGCTGCAGCTGTAACACTTGGACGAGCCGCGCAAAGGGGAGCTGCTCGTGGGACGAGGACGAGGAGGAGACGTAGAACATCTATACTGCCCCGACGTGCTTCATCGAGTTCCGCAACTGCACGTCTAGTGGTAATACCGTGATCTATGACAATAGTATTCCTGGTTGACGCGGTAGAAAATTTTGATTTTACGCTATTGTAGCCTACCCGTTTCCCTACAAAAGGCACCTTCCACATATGTATATACTGTATGAAATGTGATTTAACAAACATTTTAAGTTGTTATAAACCAATAGTCTTTGAACATCGATCATCGGATATAGATTGACAGATTCCAACATTGCTAATTGTTGGATCTCTTGTAAATTCAAGAAAGAATCTATCGCACTTACTTTTAGTTCAAATTTGACCTACTTTCTTTAAATCGACATAAAGTTATTCGAGTGCATGGGCGTAGTTAGCTAATATATAGGAAAGCTTGAAACGTCCTAAGACTAGGGAATTGTAACAAAACATGTCCGCGTTTTCTGAAAATGGGGTGGTGGCACTTTATTTTTTTGACTAGAGTATGTCCCGAAGGAGTGAGATGCTTCAATAATTAACACAGCTAGTGCATGTGTACATGTTACACCAAGGACCTTAAAAAGTAAAAATTGCATCCAAGTCCATACATTTAACATAAAGGACCCTACAATCAAGCAATTAAAATTAGTAGTCGGGTCCTGCTCCTCCATCATGGAGCTGAGCCATGCTCTTCGTAGTAGCACTAGTAAGCTGCACGTGCCTTGCATGTGAAACTCACATAATATACAGAAGCATGACATGTCATTAGTATATAACATTGTAATAGGTAAACCTTGAAATATCTATGAATTTGAGCCACGTTTCTAAAGTATGAGGGTATATTTGGTTCTTGCACTTTATATCATGTAGAAATAAACGTTTATTAGCTACATAATAATTGAAAATTCTAGAACCATGGTCTAGAGAAACAATCGAGAAGATTCTACAATGATGGATACGTGTGTTTTGATGTTTTTCTACATATATATCTTATCTTACCACTATATAGTGTATGAATAACTTTGAATATTGACCGTTGGATCAAGACTCGCGAATCCCAACATTTCCAGTCGTTGGATCTTATTTTTCATTCTAGCATCTAGAAGATTTTATTGATAGTTTTCATCATAATGAATGGTATGCACAAAACTCAAAACACACTTCTCCATCATTCTAGAATCTTCTCCCTCGTTTCTCTAGACCATGTTACCAGAATTTTCAAGTTTTAGATAGCTAATAATTGTTGACTTCTAAATGATATACAAAGTACAAGAACAAATATGAACCCATACTTTATAGATACTGATCAAATTTATATTTTTTATGCTTTACCTATTAAAATTTTATATAGTGATGATATGTCAGACGTCTATTATCTAAGTCTCACGTGTTGATCAAAAGGGATGTGCCACACACGTATATACTATATGAAATGTGATTTAATAAATGTTAAGTTGTTATTAACCAATATTCTTGTTAGATAAAAAATGCATACATTAAGTCTATTAGTAATAACTATCTACCCATATTGAGAATACATCCTACTGTGCTATGAAATTTTGGGGGTGGTGAAATGATGGTTCTAGAACATGTTATAGTTTGCTCTAGGTACTATTCAACACGAATCTAGCTGCTCTGAACCATTGGATCTAACAGCCCAACGGTCAGGATTGGTGCTATGGATCCAATTCAAAACTGCTCCATTGTAGTAGTAGAGATATGATGTCAATATGGTCATGACCTTGGCTGTTCGGGTTAAAGCCAGGGATGTTGATGAACATATTGACATCATATCTCTACTACTATAATGGAGCAGTTTTGAATTGGATCCATATAACCAATCCTGATCGTTGGGCTGTTAGATCCAATGGCTCAGAGCAGCTGGATTCGTGTTGAATAGTACCACTTTATCAATTTGTTTTCACCCATCAAGTGAGTTATCCACGTAGGGCCCATAGATTGTAGAGGTTGCGGTAGCCTTGGACGCACCACAAAATTATGACTGGGCCATCAAGTGCGGGAAGCAGAGTCATCATTCCGTCCAATCGCTTACCCTAGTCATCGTCATCGATATTTGCCACACGCATCAGCTTCATCAGTGGCATTGATATTCCCCTCGCTTCGGTAATCTGCCACATTAATCTCAGATCACCTCCTTCCTATTTAATCTCTCCCTTCCCCGCACCAAACCATCTCTAATCCCCCGCTTCCAGCAACCATCTCTATCTTTGTCTGTCATCCATGGCCACCTTCCCGCTGTCGCCCGCTATACCGAAGCGCAAAGACCCCAACATCACCGCACAGGAGGACAATGCCCTACGCATTTGGGCCTTCTCCCCATGGAGAACAAAGTGGCATCTGGCGTGCGCCTTCCTCAACGCTGGGTACGGTCACCGCAAGTACCACATGTATGGCCTCTACGACAATCCGGACGGGACGTTGAAGGTCAAGTTCGTCAACTTCAGGGACGCCCATCTCCTCTACGGCTAGGCCTTCCACTACGGCTGCGAGATGGTGGTGTTCACCGGCGCTAACATTTTCACCAACTACTGGAACCGGTTCCCAAACAACGGCAATTTCATCCATAGTGTTCTCCTGGAGCTGCCGATGGCTCCGGAGGTGCTGCCTCGTCATCCGGCGATGCCGCCGATGGCTCTAGAGGTGCCGCTGCCTTATCCAAAGGTGCCGATGAGTCAGGAGCTGGCTCTATCGCTGGAGCTATCGTTGGTGCCGATGTCACGAGCTGCCGCTGGCGGCGCGGACTAGGTTCTAGGAGGCGCCGGACCTACACTAGTTCAGCAGCGAGTCCTATATATGTAAACTCGTGATGTTATGTTAATGGTTGAATGAAGTTTCTTTTGGTACTACTCATCAAAAAAAAGTTTCTTTTGGTACTACTCGCTGTACCCTGTAGTACTAGTAGTACTGCGAATGGTGATCTATTGAATATCCTTCCGCCCGGATGTTTGTGAAGGAAGTGAAAATTTCGAAACCGGGAAAGTTTGAATTGCTACTCTATTGTAAGGACCAAAATGGTTCCCACCAACGCAGCTGACGAACACGCGAGACAAAGACATAGAGCCTTCGACAGAAGGCAGGTCGTCGGTCGACGCGCGTGCGCAGCGCCATGTTGTGGACGAGGGAGAGATCAGCCGGCCGGGGTGTGGGGGTGGTGATGAGGGAGTGAAGGAGAGAGAAAACACATTTTGTTTTGCATGCATATATATTGTGGTCCTGAATTTACTCTACTCACTGTACCCTATACCTCATGTTAGGAACCCATCCCAACTTTGCTCTGACATCGCACCGCCTTCAAATCCTCCTCTTCGCATCTCTCTCGCTTCCTCCTCTGTGCTCATAGTCTCTTCTCGCTCATTATTTTTTAACAGAAAAAAGGAAAATAAATTATTCTTACTTGCTTTTCAGAAAATAAATTCCTCTCACTTGGAAAATTGAAATTGATTACTTTTTGTTTTTAATATCTTTGATTGTTCTCAAAAGATGGCCAAATTTGTCAGTAGGCAAATTCTTGGATATGGGATCATGAGCATAAAGTATGATGTAGAGATATGGCCTTGAACTTGTGGTCGTTCACCTTGAAATCCAAGAATTTTTCATACTCATTGACAACTATGCTTAAATTTGATGAAATTTCACCACTTACTTTTAGGTTAGCATTTTACACGGTCGGTGGGAGTACATTCTACAGCAAGGACCTAAAAAAGGGAAAATTACATCGAGGTCCACACATTTAGCACAAAGGACCCTAAAATTGAGCAAAGAAAACAGTCAGGTTCGGCTCCTTCTCGGGAGAGCAGCTGATCGAGTCATACTCTTCACACTACTTTCTCTTTGATTGTTTTCACAATATGGCCAAATCTGTCACCATGCAAATTCTTGGATGCTCGATCATCAGAATAAAGTATGATGTAGAGATATGGCCTTAACCTTTTGGTCGTTTGGCTTGAAATCCAAGAATGTTCATACTCGTTGACAACTATAAGCTGAAAATCGTTTAAATTTCACCACTTACTTTTAGGTTACAATTTTACACGACGGTGGGAGTACATTTCACAACAAGGACCTAAAAAGGGGGAAAATTACATCGAGGTCCATACATTTAGCATAAAGGACCCTAAAATTAAGCAAGTAAAACAGTCGGGTTCGGCTCCTTCTCGAGAGAGTAGCTGATCGAGCCACACTCTTCATACTACTTCATCTTCGATTGTTTTCAAAATATGGCCAAATTTGTCGGCATGCAAATTCTTGGATATGGGATCATCAGCATAAAGTATGATGTAGTTATGGCCTTGACCTTGGTCGTTCGTATTGAAATACAAGAATGGTTCATGCTCGTTGACAAATAATCTTAAATTCGTTTAAATTTCACCACTTACTTTTAGGTTAGAACTTTACATGGTTGATCGGAGTACATTTTACATCAGGGACCTCAAAAAAAACTAAAATTACATCGAGGTCCATACATTAGCATAAAGGACCCTAAAAGGAAAATTTTCTGGTCCGGCTCCTTCTCGAGAGATCAGATGATCTGAGCCAAACTCTTGATACTACTTCATATTCGATTGTTTTCAAAACATGGCCAGATCTATTGCCATGCAAATTCTGTAATATGGGATCATCATCATATAAAGTATGATGTTGATATGGCATTGACCTTGGTCGTTCGGCTTGAAATCCAAGAATGTTCATACTTGTTGATAAGTAAGCTTAAAATCATCTAAATTTCACCACTTACACTTTTAGACCTAAAAGGGGGAAATTACATCGAGGTCCATACATTTAGCACAAAGGACCCTAAAATTAAGCAAGGAAAATAGTCGGGTTCGGCTCCTTCTCGAGAGACTAGCTAATCGAGTCATACTCTTCATACTACTTCATCTTCGATTATGTTCAAAATATGGCCAAATTTGTCGGGATGCAAATTCTTGGATATGGGATCATCACCATAAAGTATGATGTAGATATGGCCTTGACCTTGGTGGTTCGTCTTGAACTACAAGAATGCTTCATACTCATTGACAACTAAGCTTAAATTCATTTAAATTTCACCATAATACTTTTAGGTTAGAACTTGTTGATCGGAGTACATTTTACATCACGGACCTCAAAAAAGCAAAAATTACATCGAGGTCCATATACATTTAGCATAAAGGACCCTAACAGAAAAAAAATCTGGTTTGGCTCATTCTCAAGAGATCAGCTGATCTAAGCCAAACTCTTAATACTACTTCCACTTCGATTGTTTTCAAAACATGGCCAAATCTGTTGCCATGCAAATTCTCTAACATGGGATCATCAGCACAAAGTATGATGTTGATATGGCCTTGACCTTGGTCGTTCGGCTTGAAATCGAAGAATGCTCATACTCATTGACAAGTAAGCTTAAAATCGTCTAAATTTCACCACTTACACTTTTAGACCTAACAAAAGAGGGAAATTACATTGAGGTCCATATATTTAGCACAAAGTACCCTAAAATTAAGCAAGGAAAATAGTCAGGTTCAGCTCCTTCTCTAGAGAGTAGCTGATCGAGCCACACTCTTCATACTACTTCATCTTTGATTGTTATCAAAATATGGCCAAATTTGTGGGCATGCAAATTCTTGGATATGGGATCATCAGCATAAAGTATGATGTAGATATGGCCTTGACCTTGGTGGTTCGTCTTGAAATACAAGAATGGTTCTTACTCATGGACAACTAAGCTTAAATTCGTTTAAATTTCACCACTTACTTTTAGGTTAGAACTTTACACAGTCAATTGGAGTACATTTTAAATCAGGGACCTCAAAAAAGTAAAAATTACATCGAGGTCCATATACATTTAGTATAAAGGACCTTAAAAGAAAAAAGTCTGGTTCGGCTCATTCTCGAGAGATCAGCTGATCTGAGCCAAACTCTTAATACTACTTCCTCTTCGATTGTTTTCAAAACATGGCCAGATCTGTTGCCATGCAAATTCTCTAACATGGGTTCATCAGCATAAAGTATGATGTTGATATACCTTGACCTTGGTCGTTCGGCTTGAAATCCAAGAATGTTCAAACTCATTGACAACTAAGCTTAAATTCGTTTAAATTTTACCATTTACTTTTAGGTTAACATTTTACACGGTCGGTGGGAGTACATTTTACATCAAGGACCTAAAAAAGGAAAATTATTACATCGAGGTCCATACATTTAGCACAAAGGACCCTAAAAGGAAAACTTTTTGGTTTGGCTCCTTCTCGAGAGATCAGCTGATCTGAGTCAAAATCTTCATACTACTTCTTCTTCGATTGTTTCAAAATATGGCTAAATCTATTGCCATGCAAATTCGCTGATATGGGGTCATCTACATAAAGTATGATGTTGATATGGCCTTGACCTTGGTCGTTCGGATCCAAGAATGTTCATACTCATTGACAAGTAAGCTTAAATTTGTTTAAATTTCACCACTTACACTTTTTGGTTAGAATTTTAAACAGATGGTGGGAGTACATTTTACACTAAGGACATAAAACGGGAAAATTGCATCGAGGTCCATACATTTAGCACAAAGGACCCTAAAACCAAGCAAGGTAAAATAGTCAGGTACGACTCCTTCTTGAAAGAGAAGTTCATCGAGCCATACTCTTCATACTAGTTTTGACTAAGGTATATGTCCCGAGGGAGCGAGATTCTTCAATTAATTAACACGGTAAGTGGATGTGTACATGTTACACCAAGGATCTCAAAAAAATGAAAAATACATCCAAGTCCATACATTTAGCACAAAGGACCCTAAAGTCAAATACTTGAAAATTTTGGTAACATGGTCTGTAGAAACGAGGGGGGAGATTCTAGAATGATGGAGAAGTGTGTTTTGAGGTTTGTGCATATAGTATTTCATTGTGATGAAGGCTATCAATAGAATCTTCTAGATGCTAGAATAGAAAAGAAGATCCAACGACTGGAAATGTTGGGATTCATGAGTCTTGATCCAACAATTAATATTCAAAGTTTTTCGTACACCATATAGTGTTAAGATAGTGGTAATGGTAAGACTAGTATACTTGCTTAACAAAAGAAAACTACGCATTGCTCATTTTCAGCAGATCTTGTTGAATAAGATGCACGAATCTACCAGATGCAGGAACTGTATCATAAAATATATATGATGTCAATATAGTCATGACCTTGGTTGTTCAGGTCAAAACCAGGAATGTTCATACACCGTAGGCCAATAAACATTGTGAAGAAGCCAGAACATTTTTTGTATTCAAAGGTATCAAAACACATGTTTCTTTTTTTTTTCTTAGCATTGTATAGTGTACGAATAACTTTGAATATTGACCGTTGGATCAAGACTCGAATCCCAACATTGTCAGACGTTGGATCTTCATTTCCATTTTAGCATCGAGAAGATACTATTGATAGTCTTTCTTTTCTTATCTTACCACTATTATATATAGTGTGCGGACAAAACTGTAACATCCCAAAACTTCAATCCAAGGTTATCAAAGATCAAATCATCCAAATTTTGTATTAACAAAAACTTTTCCATATTTAAAATGAAAGCATTCATATATGTGTGCATTTAAAATAGGAGTTGTTTTGAATTGCCATGATTGTGTGATCCTTTGCTTCTAAAATGTTTCTTAGGTGATTTAAACATCATCTACATCATTCCCAAACTTTTCCTAAAGAAAAGCAAATCAAAAAGAATTAAAATGAAGGAATGGTCATTTGGACAAATTTAACTCTCATGCCTACTTTGGCTATTCCTAGTACTCATTTCTTGACAGAAACAATTATGGATCTTTACACCCCTTGCTAGTACACATAATGAGGTACCAAGGCCCACCTTTTGATCCACTCAAAACCTTCTGTTAACTATTTTAAATGACAGTTTAAAATTGAATCTAATGCATATGCATAGATCACCCCTATTTCAAAAACCATGTATTTGAGCTCCATTTTCAAAACCCTTGCAACCAGAGACTACCTATCACTAGTGGAGATCACCCAAAAATTTTGAACTCAAAATTCAAAACTTTTTCTCTTGCGGCCATTTCATCAAACACTTGGCAGGTAGAATCACACCTCTAATCCTAGCTCACTGTTTTGAACAGAGTTTTGCCCCCCATTTGATCTCCATTTAATCTCTTTGTCCCCCTCTGATCAAACCATGCCATTTTCAACCCATCCCCTACACCCTAGTAGCAATGCCATGCCATGCCGAGCACCACCCTAGCCGGCCAAACTTGCCCCGCTGCAGCAGACCAACTCCTCGTTCCTCTCCATGTCTAGGAGGTAGCCAGCACCGCACCGCCCCTCTCTGTCCCTTGCCCGAGCCAAGACCAGCCATGGACCATAGAGGAGAACCTGCGCCCAGTGCCACCAAACCATGCCGACGCCGCCCGCAGAGCGCACACTGTCCCCGCGTGCACAATCCGCCGCTCGACACCAGCCCGCGCCCACCGCTCCGCCTCGACCTGGAGAACACCCTAGACACCCCCGTTCGCCGCCCAAAGCCCCACAGCCACCGCTCGTCGTGGACACAGCCGCTTCGGCCGCGCAGAGCGCCACCTCACCCCGACCACATGCCACCGCTCCTACGGCCGCATTGAAGCACTAGAGCACCGCCAGGGGACCGCCCATCGATCGCCATCCCCATCCATGCCGCTAGCTCGCCGTAGCCATGTCGCCACCGTCGACCGCCCATCCCGCTCGGTCTCACTGCCGAGCCTATAAAAGGAGCCCTCCCCAGCACCAAAGACTCACACCATTCCACTCCCCTCACCTCTCTGATCCTCAACCACCCCTCGCCGGAGCAAGTGGAGCAGCAGCTCGCCGGAATTGGAGCCGGAGCCGCCGCCTCTGGAGAAGAAGGGTGTCGTTGATTCCGGCCACCCCAAGCTCCGCCGCGACCATGCCTCGCCTCACCGTCGTCTTACACTTCGTTCGCCCGCATCGCCGACCCTCCTGGAGCCCTGCTACGCCCCCAGTAGACCCCCACCGAGACGCTAGGGTTCGAGCTCGCCGGCGACCCGTCCGTCGTCGACGACGACCATCAGCTGTAGATCTAGCCTCTAATCGCACGGCCCACAGCGCGCGTACCGTTTCGCGTTTTAAGTACCGCTGACCAGTGGGACTCCCCTTTCAGCTGAGCCCCGTGCCGCGTAGCGCCACTGGGCCGGCCCATTTCCTTTCCCACGCAAACCCGTAGATTCAAATCTAGGTTTTTCTTTTTAGTTAGAATATAGTTTCTGTCCAGTGTTTCAAAATTCAATTCTGTGAGTTCGACAAATCCAAATTACATGAAACTAATTTTGTCTGGAAGCTATTGAAATGCTCTATCCAAGTCCGTTGGATTTAATTCATTTAGAGTTATGGATTTCTCCTAATAAAAATAAGAAGACAGAAGCTTTTGCAACTTGAAACATTTTTGTAAAATCAACCAAGTTAGCTTTTGAGTTGATTCCAACTCTCAAAAATCACATTTCATCATACCTATCCAAATATGTAATAATATTAAGGGTTACAGGCAGTGACTTTGGACTAGTACCAAAATAATGCTATATAGGAATTTCTAGTCACTTTAAATTATTAAATAATAAACTTAAACCAAAGTAATATTGATCCAACCTTTAAATCTCATTCCCACATGTTAGAATATGTGGTGAGGACATGTGTCCACATGATCCCATATTTTGGTGGTGAATATTAAATTTTAGTTAATATTTCAATGAGTAGAAATTACTTTTCCAAAATAAAAAGGTTGAATTTATTGAATTAAAACTTGTGATGTTTGGGATGATAATAGATCATCAATTGTGTGGTTTAGAATACTACTTAGCCCAAGTTAAGTATTGTTTGGTGATTGTGCACTCCCTATGTATTTCTAGACGCTAGTATCGACCAAGCCTTCGAGGAGGAGTTCTACCAAGAAGAAGAAGAAGAAGAAAACTTCAACCACTGCACCAACCAAGGCAAGCTATTAGTGGCAAGCTAACCCTTGCAAACATGATTTAGTAAGCTCTTATAGCAAGCTAGAATAAAACTCGATAGTTTAGTAAAGATGCCTTAAGCATACTTTGATCACACCCCCTTAGTTTACACAAAGTTCTTTAATTAATTTTGAAGGTAGCATAAAGAGTATAAAACTTGACCTACTTAGGAACCTTTAGATGTCATTCTATGGCATGAGATTGATCCCACCTTTCCACCTTAGTGAACACTCTTAACCTAGTGTTTTAGAATAGATCAAAACTTGAGTCACTTTAGATGGGAACACTTGGTGAAAATGAATTGTGAAAACCTTGGAATGATGAGTCATTCTATTGAGATGTTTTGACATGTGTTGAGAAACACAATTGATTTATGATGATGAAAATGATGAGGCATGAGCCTTAACCCTTTTATAAAACTGATGGTTGGATTCGGATGCGATACCATTCCAAATTTACCGTACAACCACATTACCTGAATTGGGTAAGGCTTAGCTGGAAATTTATATGCATTAGTATTAGTTCCCTCACGGGAGAGGTTTGAGATGAGGCTACCTCTCATGATGTCCACCTATGCAGTGCCCAAGATGACTGATGGTCATGGTTGGGAGGCCATGCTCGTAGGAGAGGTGCTTGTACTAGGGTGTGTAAAGGGAAGGTTATGATTGATTATCTGCATACCAAGTATGATGATTCAGGGTTATCCCTGACAGATGTATCGAATCTTGTGGTGAAAGTGTACCACCTCTGCAGAGTGTCAAACTATTCGAATAGCCGTGTCCGCGGTTATGGACAGTTGGAATGGCCATACTGTTTCGTTGTCAGATGTTTTCTAAATAACTTGAAATGAATGATGAACCTTGACTTGACCACAACAGGGTTGTGTAGATGAATATAGCTCCCCAACTTAAGTGATTCTAGAACTTTACTTTATCTTTTCTTGCTTCAGAACTCAGCTTAAGTTTCAAACTTAACTTGATAGTTATTCTTTCAATTCAGTACTTTAACTTAGAATCATAACCCTTGCTAGTAGTAGTTTGCGAGTACTTAAAGAGTACTCATGGCTTTTGTCCCTGGCTATTATCATGGCCAGACTATGAAGGAGATTATCAAGATGATGGTCAGCAGGACGGCTATGATAACTAGGACTATCTGTCTTCGTCAGCATTGCCTGTGCCCCTGAAGATGGACCCCACCGCTACGCTATCATTTAATTCCGCTGCTTGTTGTATTAAAGACTGGATCATGAGATCCTTATTTGTGTAAAACCTTATGTATGGTTTGTAATGGATGATGTACTGTGATATCCAATCCGTTATGTCTCACAAAAATGGTAATCTTGGGATTGCGAGGTATGGCATAACGGGCATCTGGGATTAAAAATCCGGGTGTTGACAAAAACTATGAAAGTTAATTTATGCAAATTCGTTAAAATTATATATTTGTATTTTTAATAAATATATGCATGTATTTGAACTATTAATGACCAACAAAATGTTTTATTGTCTAGTGTCTAAAAAATTAAACATAGTTGAAAACTGGGGCGTACCTGTGAGATGTTTTCTTTTCTATGTTGTTTTGGATCACTTTTGTCCATCAGATGAATATTGGATGGTAGATATAGGGGACATGTTGATCTGAGTCCCCCTAGCAGTGGGCACGTGGAGTAGTAGTTGAACAATTTTAGAAAATACTTAAAATCCAAAATATAAACATTAGCAGGAAAGACAGTTTACAGGCAAAATACACCATTCCTAGTGCCAAAAGAGACCCTGCCTTCGACTACTACTACATTAACTAGTAAACAAGTGGTACTTATCTACAACTAAATTAACTAGTAATACATCATTACCATCACATTAGGATCACTTTGCTGAAGATTAAGACAAATTCAGCCTATCGATGCAAACACAGAAAGACAACACCTTGATCGTCCGGTACTATCCATCAGCCACGGTAATGTAGCGCGGTGGCAATTTGAGGAACGTCAGATCTTCGAGGCCAATACTGTCGGGCGACACGCAGCTCGTTCGCTCAATGATCCCATTAAGGATGTCCGTCGAGAAGTCCGTCGGCGACTGCGGGCCAGTCACGCACAGCTTCACCCTATACCGGGGCCACGAGCACGAGGCCACCTTGACGTACACCGAGGAAATGGCGGTGGCCTGGCCGAGCTCACCGATGATGAGGCTGAATAGGGTAGCATCATCATCATAGAGGATGACCATGGATCGCATAAAGGACAGTAACGACATCGTTACTATCCTATCGCCGGCTAGCCTATGCACTTGTACCTTGTGGACACCGTTGAGGTGCAAAAGGAGCTTAACCGGCGAGGCGGTGAATATTCAGCCGACCTCCATGCAGCCGCACGGGCTGTACGGGCACGCGGCCTTGTGGTCGTCAAGCTCGTGGTAGGTGACCATGGTGAGGCAGCCGTTGTGGGGGCATAGAACAGTTATCGGCGCCAGCTCGTCTTTTTCCATCGCCGGCTAGCTCTTGGTGGAATCCGCCGACGCACCCAACGTTGGAGTGGTTCCTTGGAAGCTCGGCTCGTCGATGTAGTGCATGCAGTCCAGAATTTTAATGCAGCATTGAGTTTTTTTTGAACGAAGGCTGCAGAAAGTTGACAGGTGAGAGTAAATCAGGTACTTATTACCCTGTATAGTACTGTACCAGACAAATAGATCCTACCCGCGTGAGTGGTAGGAAGGTATGCGCCTTTTTTTTGGAAATGGAGAAGGTCTACACCTAGAGAGAGACAGAGAAACCTAGGGTCTGGCACAAAGTGTACAGTGCTGCGGGGGAGAGAATGAGGACTGCATGTATGTCTTCAACACCATCTGCATTTTATTCTATCTGCTTGTTTCTTCTGGCTCTTTCTTTCTCGGCATGGTAGACTCGTTTCTCTTCTCCATTTCTTTCTTGTGGTTAAAGCTTGTCTAGATATAGAGTACTAGTAGTAGTACATTTGAACTAGTACTCTAGTAATACGGAGTATATGTATTTTTATACTCTAGTTGTACTACCAGTACTCCAATAATAATACATATGTCTTCTTTTTACTATACTACTACTCCAGTAGGTAGGCATCTGCAGGCGGTGGGTGGCGGGCGGCGGTGGCTATTTGTGGCTTTTTACTACTCCGCGGGCGGCGGTGGCAGTAGGGTTCTAGTAGTATGGAGTAGTACTCGAGTACTCCTGCTCACTGATTCATGAAGTAAGACTTCAGTAGTGTACTACAGTCTTGTAATGCTCAGATGCAGCTGTCATCATACAACGGTTCCTAGGGAGATGCCAGAGACTATAGATTTTTCGATTTTAACAAATTGAATAATAAATATAAAAAAAACCTAATTTTTTATATTATTTATCTATTAATGTGGATCTCTCCCTAATATTTTTGAATATTATGGAAACTAGAGTATCCCGTCGTAGTGGTAGCTGCATTTACGCGACCGGGTCCGAGCCACGGGAGCGAAAGCAAGTCTTCATAGGGCGATTGTCACTGCTAAAGTAGAGGTTTTTTTATATAATAAAATACGTGAAGAAAGAGTGGACACAATAAAAAAAGCCATACCCTACATAACTTAACTCTTCCTGGTTCAGGGTTTTCTGTTTTCGAAGACTAGTAAAATAGGCGGATTCTGGAACCCTAAGAATTAAATTACCCAATATGATTTGTGGTGAAAGGGAAGGGGTCCACATAAGCCCCAATTATTCCCTAGCTTGTTCTTCCTACATATCTGTAGGCGTGTGTGAATAAGAAAGAGTTGAGCGAAGGAAGAGGTGCTCAAATGCAATCCCAGATGGGCCCCTATGCCTAGCGATTGGATAAAGCCTTGCTACCTGACCACACAGCCAAGGCAATTCATTTTGCTACTCTCTACTACTATTTCTTGGTGATTTTATCTCTCTGCTCGTATCTGCTCGCTCTTTATTTCTTGGCATGGCGTGCAACCTTCTGATTATAAAAAGCATCATAAAAGCCTCAAAATGTAAAATTATAGAGGGAGAGAATGCCGTCAATGTATCGAGACGAGTGAGAGTTTGGAAAGATTCAACTTCTTGCTAAGAATATGCATGCCTAGAAATTTGACCGTGTTTTGAAAACAACAAAAGAGACTATGACTCACCGTGTTTTAAAATTTTGGCTATGTTTTGAAATTAACTTCACACCTTGCAATTATCTGTTCAGTGGACCCACTAGGCAGTCAATGTATCGAGAACGAGTGAGAGTTGTTTGGCAAGATTAAACTTCTTGCTAAGAATATGCATGCCTAGAAATTGCACCATGTTTTGAAAACAATCAAAGAGGCCATGACTCACCGTGTTTTGAAATTTGGTTGTGTTTCGAAATTAACTTCACACCATGCAATAATCTGTTAAGTGGACCCACCACCAGGAAGTCAATGTATCGAGAACGAGTGAGAATTTGGAAAGATTCAACTTCTTGCTAAGAATATGCATGCCTAGAAATTTGACCGTGTTTTGAAAACAATCAAAGAGGCTATGACTCACCGTGTTTTGAAATTTTGGCTGCGTTTTGAAATTAACTACACACCTTGCGATAATCTATTCATTGGACCCACCACTAGGCAGTTAATGTATCGAGAACGAGTGAGAGTTTGGAAAGATTCAACTTCTTGCTAAGAATATTCATGCCTAGAAATTTGACCGTGTTTTGAAAATAATCAAAGAGACTATGACTCACCGTGTTTTGAAATTTTTCCCGTGTTTTGAAATTAACTTTACACCTTGCAAAAATCTGTTCAGTGGACCCACCACCAAGAAGTCAATGTATCGAGTGACAGTCTAGAAAGATTCAACTTCTTGCTAAGAATATGCATGCCTAGAAATTTGACCATGTTTTGAAAACAACCAAATAGTCTATGACTCACCGTGTTTTGAAATTTTGGCTATGTTTAGAAATTAACTTCACACCTTGCGATAATCTATTCACTGGACCCACCACTAGGCAGTTAATGTATGGAGAACGAGTGAGAGTTTGGAAAGATTAAACTTCTTGCTAAGAATATGCACGCCTAGAAATCTGACTGTGTTTTGAAAATAATCAAAGAGACTATGACTCGCCGTGTTTTGAAATTTTACCCGTGTTTCGAAATTAAGTTCAAACATTGCGAAAATCTGTTCAGTGGACCCACCACCAGGCAGTCAATGTATCGAGACGAGTGAGAGTTTCGAAAGATTCAACTTCTTGCTAAGAATATGCATGCCTAGAAATTTGACCGTGTTTTGAAAACAACCAAAGATACTATGACTCACCGTGGCTTGAAATTTTGGCTGCGTTTCGAAATTAACTTCACACCTTGTGATAATCTATTCACTGGACCCACCACCAGGCAGTTAATATATCGAGAACGAGTGAGAGTTTGGAAAGATTCAACTTCTTGCTAAGAATATGCATGCCTAGAAATTTGACCGTGTTTTGAAAATAATCAAAGAGACCATGACTCGCCATGTTTTGAAATATTTCCCATGTTTCGAAATTAACTTTAGACCTTGCGAAATCTGTTCAGTGGACCCACCACCAGGCAGTCAATGTATCAGGGCGAGTGAGAGTTTGGAAAGATTCAACCTCTTGCTAAGAATATGCATACCTAGAAATTTCACCGTGTTTTGAAAACAACCAAAGAGACTATGACTCGCCGTGTTTTGAAATTTTGACTACGTTTCGAAATTAACTTCACACCTTGCGATAATCTATTCACTGGACCCAGCAACAGGCAGTTAATGTATAGAGAACGAGTGAGAGTTTGGAAAGATTCAACTTCTTGCTAAGAATATTCATGCCTAGAAATTTGACCGTGTTTTGAAAATAATCAAAGAGACTATGACTCACCGTGTTTTGAAATTTTGCCGTGTTTTGAAATTAACTTTACACCTTGCAAAAATCTGTTCAGTGGACCCACCACCAGGAAGTCAATGTATCGAGACGAGTGACAGTTTGGAAAGATTCAACTTCTTGCTAAGAATATGGATGCCTAGAAGTTTAACCGTGTTTTGAAAGCAAACCAAATAGTCTATGACTCACCGCGTTTTGAAATTTTGGCTATGTTTCGAAATTAACTTCACACCTTGCGATAATTTATTCACTGGACCCACCAATAGGCAGTTAATGTATCGAGAACGAGTGAGAGTTTGGAAAGATTAAACTTCTTGCTAAGAATATGCATGCCTAGAAATTTGACTGTGTTTTGAAAATAATCAAAAAGACTATGACTCACCGTGTTTTGAAATTTTTTCTGTGTTTCAAAATTACCTTCACACCTTGCGAAAATCCGTTCAGTGGACCCACCACCAGGCAGTGAATGTATCGAGACGAGAGAGAGTTTGGAAAGATTCAACTTCTTGCTAAGAATATGCATGCCTAGAAATTTGGCCATGTTTTGAAAACAACCAAGGAGACTATGACTCACCGTGTCTTGAAATTTTGGCTGCGTTTCGAAATTAACTTCACACCTTGTGATATTCTATTCACTAGATGCACCACCAGGCAGTTAATGTATCAAGAACGAGTGAGAGTTTGGAAAGATTCAACTTCTTGCTAAGAATATGCATGCCTAGAAATTTGACCGTCTTATGAAAATAATCAAAGAGACTATGACTCGCCGTGTTTTGAAATATTTCCCGTGTTTCGAAATTAACTTCAGACCTCACGAAAATCTATTCAGTGGACCCACCACCAGGCAGTCAATGTATCAGGATGAGTGAGAGTTTGGAAAGATTCAACCTCTTGCTAAGAATATGCATGCCTAGAAATTTCATCGTGTTTTTAAAACAACCAAAGAGACTATGACTCACCGTGTTTTGAAATTTTGGCTACGTTTTGAAATTAACTTCACACCTTGTGATAATCTATTCATTGGACCCACCACCGGGCAATTAATGTATCGAGAACGAGTGAGAGTTTGGAAAGATTCAACTTCTTGCTAAGAATATGCATGCCTAGAAATTTGACCGTGTTTTGAAAATAATCAAAGAGACTACGACTCACCGTGTTTTGAAATTAACTTTACACCTTGCAAAAATATGTTCAGTGGACCCACCACCAGGAAGTCAATGTATCGAGACGAGTGACAGTTTGGAAAGATTCAACTTCTTGCTAAGAATATGCATGCCTAGAAATTTGACCGTGTTTTGAAAACAACCAAACAGTCTATGACTCACCGTGTTTTGATATTTTTACTATGTTTTGAAATTAACTTCACACCTTGCGATAATTTATTCACTGGACCCACCACCAGGCAGTTAATGTATCGAAAATGAGTGAGAGTTTGAAAAGATTAAACTTCTTGATAAGAATATGCATGCCTAGAAATTTGATGGTGTTTTGAAAATAATAAAATAGACTATGACTCATCATGTTTTGAAATTTTCCCATGTTTCGTAATTAACTTCACACCTTGCGAAAATCTTTTCAGTGGACCCACCACCAGGCAGTCAATGTATCGAGACGAGTGAGAGTTTTGGAAGATTCAACTTCTTGCTAAGAATATGCATGTCTAGAAATTTGACCATGTTTTGAAAACCACCAAAGATACTATGACTCATCATTTCTTGAAATTTTGGCTACATTTCGAAATTAACTTCACACCTTGTGATAATCCATTCACTAGACCCACCACGAGGCAGTTAATGTATCGAGAACGAGTGAGAGTTTGGAATGATTCAACTTCTTGCTAAGAATATGCATGCCTAGAAATTTGACCGTGTTTTGAAAATAATCAAAGAGACTATGACTCACCGTGTTTTGAAATATTTCCCGTGTTTCGAAATTAACTTCAGACCTTGCAAAAATCTGTTCACTGGACCCACCACCAGGCAGTCAATGTATCGAGACGAGTGAGAGTTTGGAAAGATTCAACCTCTTGCTAAGAATATGCATGCCTAGAAATTTCACCGTGTTTTGAAAACAACTAAAGAGACTATGACTCACCATGTTTTGAAATTTTGGCTATGTTTTGAAATTAACTTCACACCTTGCGATAATCTATTCAGTGGACCCACCACCAGGCAGTTAATGTATCGAGAACGAGTGAGAGTTTGGAAAGATTTGACTTCTTGCTAAGAATATGTATGCCTAGAAATTTGACCGTGTTTTGAAAATAATCAAAGAGACTATCACTCACCGTGTTTTGAAATTTTGCTCATGTTTCAAAATTAACTTCACACCTTGCAAAAATATTTTTAGTGGACCCACCTCCAGGCAGTCAATTTATCGAGACGAGTGAGAGTTTGGAAAGATTCAAGTTTTTGCTAAGAATATGCATGCCTAGAAATTTGACCGTGTTTTAAAAACAACCAAAGAGACTATGACTCACCGTGTTTTGAAATTTTGGTTGTGTTTGGAAATTAAGTTCACACCTTGCGATAATCTTTTCAGTGGACCCACCAGGCAGTCAATGTATCGAGAACAAGTGAGAGTTGTTTGGCAAGATTCAACCTCTTGCTAAGAATATACATGCCTCGAATTTTGACCGTGTTTTGAAAAGAATCAAAGAGACTATGACTCACCGTGTTTTGAAATTTTGGCTGTGTTTTGAAATTAACTTCACACCTTGTGATAATCTATTCAGTGGACCTACCAGGCAGTCAATGTATCGAGAACGAGTGAGGGATTGGAATGATTCAACTTATTGATAAGAATATGTATGCCTAGAAATTTGACCGTGTTTCAAAAACAATCAAAGTGGCAATGGCTCACCGTGTTTTGAAATTTTGTGTGTGTTTCGAAATTAACTTCACACCTTGCGAAAATCTGTTCACTAGACCCACCAGGCAGTCAATGTATCACGAACGAGTGAGAGTTTGGAAAGATTCAACTTATTGCTAAGAATATGCATGCCTAGAAATTTGATCATGTTTTGAAAACAATCAAAGAGGCTATGACTCACCATGTTTCAAAATTTTGGCTTTGTTTCGAAATTAACTTCACACCTTGCAAAAATCTGTTCATTGGACCCACCAGGCAGTCAATGTATCGAGAACGAGTGAGAGTTTAGCAAGATTCAACTTCTTGCTAAAAATATGCATGACTCAAAATTTGACCCTTTTTTGAAAACAATTCTAGAAAGCAAAACGGATTCATAAACAACCTCACAAATTTCAAATCATAAAAAGCAACACAAAGAGCCTCACAATTTTCAAAATATATAAGGGTCATATATTTATAAACATCCTCGCAAATTTCAACTTATAAAAAGGATCAAAAAATCCTCACAAAATTCAAATTATAAAAGGGATCCTGTATTTGTAAACATCTCATAAATCTTAGCTTATAAAAAGGATCACAAAATGACTCACGAATTTAAAATTATAAAAAACATCATAAAAAGCCTCACAAATTACAAAGGGAACGATTCCCAAAAAGCCTCACAAATTTCAAATTATAAAAAACATCATCGGAAATAGCCTAGGGTTTTTCGAAGAACTTTTTTATGGCTTCGGTGTCAAACTAGTGATCTAGTGCCAAATTTGAACGAAAAGGGAGATAGCATGGAGATATCAAGCTCGTTAGATCGTAGAGGATCCTAAAGTGGGTGGACACGATCCATGTGAGGTAGGTCTCGACCAATCAGGGCTCGACCATAGAACACATAGAAGAACACGTTGTGCACCCAAAATGGTGTTTCGTGAATCTTTTTTGGAAATTTTGATGAAATGACATATTGTGGAGCTACTAATGTTAAAAAACATGAGCAAAACTATGCGACACCTGTAGTGCAAATGAAGGATGTTTCTAGTGAAAATCGGCATGAACTCAGAAAATGGAAGAGAGAGGAGAGAGGGAAAATCAATTTTCTATATCTTGTGGGCAACCCACAAGCTTGAGGTGTACCTTAATGCTTATGTAATCGTAGGTACCTCACCGGTGAGCATTGATGGGACCGAGGCTAGCTAGAGCTATGATTCTGATGTTTGTGTGTATACTAGATTCTTCTGGCGTATATAGACCGATGTTTCGTGCTTGCTTGATTTTGCAGGCGACGCAGCCTTTTTGACGTGCCGCGGTGACGGTCAGGGGATAGGGAGAGCACGTGACACGTTGGGCGCAGTTGAGTTTTCAAATCAATGTGACATTAAACAATTTCAAATCAATGTCGTGCAAGGAGATGATTTATCCATGGACTTTCATATATACTACTAATCCATATTTCACTTATAATGATTGATATTAGTAATTAAAGAATACATGTGGGTTCCTAGGCTTCTTCCTTTTAGTATTAATTACCTGAATTCACGTGAGTAATTAACGTGGGTTTCTCTGTATTGGCACCCTTCTTTCCTCGAACGCATGCAGAAATTAAGGGGAGGAAGTAATTTCACCTTCCTCGGTAATACAAGAGGTTTTATTGTGTCGTAGTGGAAGATGAAATGACAAACGGAGTAGATCGCAAACACCATTCCAATTTTCACTTGATAATAATATTCAATCTCCAAACATTATTGCAAAAAGGAAGTATAGGTAAAATTAAACAAAATTAATACTAAGACTTCTTCATCTTCTTGGACCTAGATCCTTCCGCTATCACCTTCGTGCTGGTGTCGTCCTTCCGCTTCCCGTGGCATCCCTCAGATCTCCCCGTCTTCTTATTCAAGCCTCCCGCCTGCTTCTCCTTCCTCTTCTCATTGCCGATGAAGGTGGGATCGAGTGCACTCTTCTTGGAGACAAAGTCAAGAAATGGCCATAAACCTTCCGACCCCTCATCCTCCTACTCCCTCTTCTTCTTGCCGATGGAGGATGGATCGAGTGAACTCTTCTTGAAGACGACGTCTCCTTCATAGAGGAAAGACCAAGGATCCTGCTTCCCCTCCTCCTCCTCCTCTTTGCTCTCTGCCGGCAGTGTCCCCTCCATCGGATGACGGTAAGAAGGGTCCTTATTGGAAAAATTACCTTCTTGTGTGTCCGAATAGTACAGTCCATCAACGGACTCCCCGCTATCACCATGGTAGGGACTGATATCCCCGTTCGCCCGTGTGTTGGACTCGTCAATGGAGGTGCACTGATCGGAGCAGCTGCACGGAATTTTTGTGCGTGTGGTGTCTTGGCCGGCCTAAAGGGACAGGGATAGATAGAGAGAGTTCTTCGCTATGTGTGTCGTGCCTGGATGGGAGAGGTGGTCATTGTTGATGGCCACTTAAAAAGGCTTGCTCGAGACATCTAGGAGTTGCCACGTGTTGTAGGAGCAGCCTGGCAGTTCCCCTCCATCGTTTTTTATACAAGAGTTCCCTTCCATCATTTTTTTTACAAAAGTTCCCTTCTAACATTGAAACAAGATCGAACGGTTCGTACTCCTTCGCCCCGAGAGCATCAATAGCGAGGATATTGCAAGTACCACCACATGTTGGGGAGGTTTTTGCACATAACAACAACCATAGACCTTTTCTGCGCAAAATACAGACATTTTCTATAATCGTTGCACATAATACATAACCAGTCAATGAATGTTTCTTAGTTTTTATGGGAAACGTTCCATAGTTAATTATATAATATAGTACTAAAATATATTTTTTATCTAAATTAATAATAGGTAAAGCTCAAAATATAATTATAATTTTGAGCCACATCCATAAAGTATCTGGTGTATTTTCGGTTCTTGTAAGTTGTATCATTTAGAAATCAACCTATTAGTAGGTACATAATTCCCGACATGCTCTAAAGAAATGATATATAGATTATATAATGATGGAAAGTGTGTTTTGAGGTTTATGCATAGTGTTCATTGTGCTAAATACTATATCAATAGAATCTTCTAAATGTTAGAGTGGAAGGAAAATGCATCGGTTAGCAATGTTGGGATTTCCAATCTTCATCCAACGGTTAAAGTTCAAAGTTATCCGTACACTATATACTTGGGTATGCTAAGATTATTAAATGTATAACATGTCATTAGAATCTTTGTGGTTTTTTCATAGCGTTCATTGTGCTAAGGACTATCGATAGAATCTTCTACGTGCTAGAATGGAAAAAAGATCCAAGAGTTAACATTGTTGGGATTTGCCAGTCTTGATTCAATTTTCATTATTCAAAGTTACTCGTACATTATATAGTGGCAAGATTTGCAAGAAGTCACACGCTACTTCCTACTAGTAAAAGGCACATGCCACACTCGTATATATCGTATGAAATGTGATTTAATGAACATTAAGTTGTTATTAACCAATAGTCTTGTTAGAGAAAAAAGGCATACATTAAGTATATTAATAATAACTATCTACACATATTGAGAATACAACCTACTGTGATATGAACTTTTTTTGCAGGGGGAGGGGGTGACATGATGGTTCCAGAATATGGTGGAGTTTGCTCTAGGTACTACTCCTTTAACACGAATCCAGCTGCTCTGAACCATTGGATCTAACTACCCAACAGTCGGGATTGGTGCTATGGATCCAATTCAAAACTGCTCCATTATAGTAGTAGAGATAATTAGAAAACATTGGTGATGATGCTAAGGCTCTAGCCAAGTACTACTCGCTCTCCTCTAGCGATGACGAGCATGACCTATCGTGGTGACGCCGCTCACGCTGACATGATCACGACTACGATGCGCGTGATGACATCACAAAGCGCAAGGTCGACAAGGTGCGCGCTAGGCGCGCCTGCTCGACATACTCGGAGGATGTAGGAACGGAGCTCTGCGGCACCGGCTGCTTTAGGAGGGCCATATGGAAAACATGAATGCCTAAAGGGTTCAAACTCCCGTCGGAGAACCCAAAGTTTGACGGCCTCCAAGACCCGAAGATCTGGCTGGAGGACCACATCTCCTCTGCCAGGCTACAGAGCACGCCATGCAGTGCCTCCAGATGCAGCTGCAAGGCACTGCCCGTGGGTGGCTCAACAATCTCACATGCGGGTCGATCTGTAGCTGGGAGGAACTGGTCTACAGTTTCGTGCGAAACATCAAGGGCACTTACAAAAGACCTGCATCAATCGAAGAGCTAAAGCCCTGTTATCAAAAGCCTAGAGAATCACTATGCTCCTACATCCAGAGGTGGTCCATCGTTAAAAACTCCATAGAGGACATCTCCGAGGACCGCGCAATCGACGTGTTCACTGGAGGCATACGTCATAGAGAGCTTAGGGAGGAGTTGCGCCGCTCAAAGCCCAAAACAATCGACCACCTGATGGAAATCGCGAACAAGTGGGTCGATGGAGAGGACTCAATAAAAAACAACCGCGTCCACTTAGACGATGATGACGACCTCAGCCGCAGATGCGACCGCCGAGGAAAGCGTCGATTGCGTGGCTACGAATACCGCGAAGAAGTCGACATGGTCGCGGCTGGCTACGCCGACAGACGTAACGACGGCAACCGCAACAGCAGGTACCGTAGCGGTGGCTATTGCGACAACGGGAAAACCACGCATGTATGGCAACGTTGTACCCGTGACGAAGCTCCTGGAACACTGATCCAGGATAAATTATATGGAACTTGCAATGTCCACTTCAACATCGACAAGCACGACGACAAGAAGAAATCTAGTCACCGCCTAAAGGACTGCCGTGATTTCCTCAAGTTCCACAAAGGCCTCACCCACATGAATCTCGATGCCATAAATCAGGGCTATGGAGATTCCCTAGGCATTGTAGCTCACGGAGCGGCACCACCACCGCCCGGACCACCACCACCTACGGCTGCACCAGCCCAGAATAACAGAGGCGAACAGTACCCACGACCGCTAGGGAGCATGGGCATGATCCAAAAAGTTCACCCCTCCAATAGAGTGCAAAAATCAATCACTCACCAAATGAATTTGGCGGTCAACTCTCCACCCTCAACCACTGAGTACCTCAGTGGGTGCGAGTCATGCATCATGTTCTACAAGCACGATCATCCGCGCCAGGTACCTCGCCCGGGCCATTCTCCCCTCATGCTCGAGGCGCAAATTGGTGGCTTCGAGATGAGTCGTGTCTTCATGGACAGCGTCAGCGGCATCAACCTCATGTTCGCCAACACCCTGCGCGCCATGTGGATCCCCCTATCGTGCCTACAAACTTCTGACACAATGTTCCATGGCATCGTTCCAGGGAAGGGCATATACCCCTTGGGAAAAATCAACTTGGACGTCATCTTCGGCACGCAAGCAAACTTCTGGCGATAGCGCCTCGAATTCGAAGTGGTCGACTGGCCCTTGCAGTACCATTGTATCCTCGGACATGTCGCGTTCGCAAGGTTCATGGCGGTGCCACACTACGCCTACCTGTAGATGAAGATGTCGGTCCCTAACCGCATTATTACCGCCAGCGGAAGCTTCGAGCGGTCATACAGCTGTGACAGGGAATTCAACAGAATTTCCCAATCTTTCGGCGTGCAGGAGGAGCTGGCGAGGCTTAAGGAGTCGACAGACAACAATCTACCTCCTCCAAGTAAGCCAAACGCACCTGACCAGTCCTTCGACTCATCGGTCCACAACAAGGCGATCTAGGTCCATCCGACGGACCCGACCAAGATGTCCCTCATCACCAACTTGAATTCCGCATAGGAACTTGTGCTCATCGAATTCCTCCGTGAGTGATGGGAGATCTTCGCCTGGTGTCCAGCGGACATGCTAGGAGTTCCTAGGGAATTCGCCGAGCACTCACTCAACGTGAATCTTGACACTAGACCAGTCAAGCAGTCAATACGTCGACTTTCAGAAACAAGGGCAAAGACGGTCGTTATGGAAGTCAATAGACTCCTCGACACCAACTTTATACGAGAAATAAAGGAGAGCACATGGGTAGCAAACCCCATGCTTGTTCCTAAAAAGGACACACGATATCCTACGGATGTGCATGGACTTCACCTGCCTCAACAAGCACTGCCCGAAAGATCACTTCCCATTGCCGTGGATCAATCATATAATTGACTCCACCGCGGGATGCAAACGCCTCTGCTTCCTCGATGCCTACTCAGGATAACATCAGATTCGAATGAAGGAAGAGGACCAGGAGAAAATGGCCTTCATCACACCCTTCGACATCTTATACTACACAACAATGCCCTTCGGGCTGAAGAATGCAAGAGCTACCTACCAATGGTGTATGCAGGCATGCCTTAAGAGCTAGCTTGGCCAGAACATCCTAGTTTATGCCGACAACATTGTCGTCAAAACCAAGGAGGAAGCCACATTACTCGACAATCTCTACGAGACCTTCGACAACCTTGACCGCTGCCGGATTAAGATGAATCCGGAGAAATGCGCCTTCGACGTAGCATCTCGGCAACTGCTCGGGTACCTCATATCCGCCAGGGGAATTGAGGCCAACCCGAAAATGATAAAGGCCATACTGGCCATGGAGAAGCCAAAGAACGTCAAAGGCGTCCAACGGCTAGCTGGGAGAATCGCGGCACTCAGTCGATTCATCAGTTGAATGGGCAAGAAGGCGCTACCGTTCTACTAGCTCCTCCATAAAGCTGAGAAGTTCGAGTGGACAGATGAAGCACAAGAGGCACTCGAAGATCTCAAGCGCCTATGCTCCACCTCGCTTATGCTGGTGATGCCCAGGGAGAAAGAGCCCATCTTGCTATACATCTTCGCCACCAACCAGGTGGTCAACACTGTGTTGGTGGTAGAACGAGCCGAAGACAACAAGATCCATGGGGTGCAACGCCTAGGATATGATGAGTGCATATTTGCATCATGTTTTATATTATTATTTTGCACTGTAGATGTAGGATCTTGGTATTTTATGGCGCTCGCATGCACATTTTATGTCTGTTTTCACCAGGATCAGGACAAATGATGGATCCAATGGACATAATTCTTGGAGAAGTTGTATTGGGGAGAAAAGGAGTCAACAACAACGTAAATCGCTTATTTGGGAAATATCAATAATACTAGAAGAAAACCCGAAGCAGTCGAGGCATACAGACAGTTCAACGACCAACTATACGACCGGAATACTTTTTCCGGCCGTATAGTTCCGGTCGTATAGTTGCGCCGCCTCCGCCTCTTCAAATATTTTCACCCCGTTCAATGGGATTGGAGAGACGACATACAGAACAACCAGAAATCACGAAAACCTCACCTCCGTAAGGCATCTGGAGAGGGAACTTGCCCAAGGGATCCATCTTCTCCCTACGCAGATCTGGGAGGCCAAGGCATCGATCTCCATCTTCATCAACCAGTGCACCATCTCCATCCATCCAATCTCATCCATCTAGATATTGTTCTAATTTTCGACTCGTTGTGGATTTATACAAGTACTATTCATCTATGATTGTTTCCATCACCATTGCCATGATGTTGATTGCCTCCATGTATGAGTAGATCTCTAGTTCTTGGGGAGGGAGGAACCCTAGCATATGATTGAGATGAGATAGAGATTATTATGTTATACATCATTATGTGTATGTGTTAATTGTCTTCATCTTGATGTTGGGAGTTGTGCACCTCCTTAATATTTGCCTCCTAAGGGGACTCGGTGAAGGGGATTACTTATTGGTAGACGGAGGGATGATATCACTTACTGTGACTATAAAGCTGTTATCATTCTCTGCGTACTAACTTGGGGAATCGAGGAGAACTCATTAAGCCATGTCCATGCCATGGGAGAAATCCCTTAATAGCGAGATAATGCGATTGATGTCGTTTATTCTTCAGCTGTGGTTATGAAGGATGATGTGAGCACTAGTTGCTACCTATTTGTCCATATATGGAGCTCCTCCCACATACATACATATCATGAGAATATTCGTTATAATAATCTTGATTGCTTAGTCTAAATTGCTAGCAGTATATCCACCACTCCCTGAGAACGTTGTTTTCCCTATTGCAGTTCCAAAGTTCTTTTACACACGTGATTCTTACTTTTTGCATTAATTTTTGCTTTACTGTAAATTGCCTTGTTCAACCAAAAACCCAAAATCAATTCTACTATTCTTGCATCTTAAATTTATTCCTTAAGTACTTTGTTTAGTTTTAGTTAAAAGCATTTTAGTCTTTTGCCTACTGCTCCCTATGGGATCGATATCTTTATTTTGAAACTACCTACAAATGATCTGTGCACTTGCAGTCATCAAGCTATTTTTTGGCGCAGTTGCCGAGGAGCTTAGCGCTATAAGTCACTTTACTTTTAGTTATTTACTTTCATTGTACTAATTTTTAATTTAAGTTGCAGGACCGCAATAATAGACAACACTCGGCATTTAAACCAGCTTGAGGTTGTAAGGAAAATGGGTTCGCCCATGGACGCTTTTATAACTATCAATAAAAGCATAAATCTGGATGGAATTGAGATCCACCCTTTATTATTTGAACTACTGCACTCTAAGAAATTTGCAGGAACCAATGAAGAGAGTCCATATGAACACTTACAATTCTTTGAAGATGTTATCAGTTCCTTTATATTTGATGACTGTAATCTTGATATGGTTAAAACCCAGTTGTTTAGACAAACTCTCTCTAATAATGTTTGCGACTAGTATAGATCTTTTTGTGCAGAAGCACCAAGGACTTGGAAGGAACTAACAACCAATTTCGTATCAAAATATTATTTAGAAAGCAAAGCTCACAGGATGAGAGGTATTATCAGTTTCAAAAATAATCCTGGTGAGGGTTTGTATGAAGGATATCTAACGTACAAAAGTTACCTAGATAATTGCCCCCATCATCGTTTGCCTGATTGGTTAATCACTCATACTTTTTATGGAGGGCTTAATATTGAAAATAGAATGAATCTAGACACTGCTTCTAATGGCAGCTTTATATCTTATACCTATGATGAAGTTTGGAATTTAATAATAAGAATGAGGGAAGCAATGGAAAATCTTAAAGATAGGGAAAACATTACAAATAGTTTTTCTGAATATGCTTGCGTTAACGATTTCCTTGCAGATGAAAGGAATGGTGCAAATATTAAAACCCTCGGTATTGATTCTTACTCAGTAAAGAAAATTATTGAGAATTATGCAGGACATTTGCAGGTACCGACAGAATGGGAACCACGTAAACCCCTCGAAGAGAAGAAGCGTGCAAGAGCGCTAATGGAAGAATTCTCCTCAATACCTATAACATCCCAAAATTTTCCTATTTTGGAATGTTAAATTAATAAGTTGATTTAATTGTTTGATCTTGTTGAAAGTTTTGAATGAAAAGAAACTTTTGTTGTTTGTTTGAAATTTTACCAAACCACATTAAAAGAATGCACATTGGTTGGGAAGTTTTGATCAAATCCAAAGCATTTGTGTTTGATTTGTATCATGGCATCATGCATAATTTGCAAATCGGAATAATGAACTAAGAACCCTAAATTCTATGTGCCACTTTATTCTAAAGAGAATTAAATAGGCTGTATCAAAACCATTTGTTGGGGGGATACCCCCGGGTAGGGTCATGCCGGGGTATAGAGGCCGAGTTAGCCGAGGTATGGCAAGGTCAAAGCGAATGCTGGATGAGTCACCTCAAGGCAGGCCGAGTCACGAAGTAACCCGGACCGGAGGATGTCCACCTAACTAAGTCCTGGCCGACATATGTAGTATGTCGGCAGGTTTCATGTAACTTGTATGCAGGTACTCGCGTGGCCGGATTAACCAGGCATGATCCGGGTTATATCTGGCTTGCAAGAGAAGGAAGGTATCTCGCTGGTCAAAAGGTGGCCACTATACGCTAGAGCATGAGCGAAGCGGACAGAGGGAAGGACCACTGAGGCGTGGCCGACAAGGGTGATGCTGCCTGTGTCGGATGACGCTGGCGCCACAGAGGCTCACGTAGCCTTTGCAGGGCTTACGATGGCGAAAAGTAACCCGGTTGGTTTGCTATTTTGGGAAGAGGCATATTCCAACGTATGCCCTAGTTGGAGACCTAGCCTCCCCTATATAAGGAGGGCTAGGGCCTCTGTAGAAGGGGTTGAGCTTTACTTGGTTGATCTCTGCTGAGTTGGCATTTGGGTAGTCGTTTCCTAGGAATAAGCTAGTGGTGAGAGTAAGAGAGTTCCTTCTTCCTCCTCTCCCCAATACAACTCAAGGAGCATTTGTAACCTTGGAAACCAATCGAATACAAAGCATCTATGTGTGGAATCACTAGACTATCCCTCCCTGGATACCTCTAGTGCATATTTTCCCCACCTTTAGACTATCCATGGCATCTGCCGTGACACCACCACGACAGTTGGCGCCCACCGTGGGGCTAGCAGCGCTAGCAGGAGTGAAGATCCGGACGGGAAACCTCATCGGCAACGGCGAGCGCATCATCTCCGGGCTCATTCAGCGCTTCGGAGCGCTGGACTTCGTCAGTGACAATGCTGGCTGCTTCGGCAAACGACATCTTCCGCGCAATGGCCTCTTCGTCAAGCTTGGCGCTCACAAGATCTATGTCACCGTCGATGTGTCGTGCGTTCACCCGTGACACGTTGTTGAGGGAGGAGAGCCACCCCTTAGCGCGGATCACGGGGCGCGTATCACTCACTCCCTCGACCGTGCCGCGGTGATGATGACAATGCCTGGCGCTGGCGCGAGCAAGGATCCAGCACCATATCTGGAGGTAACACCCAAGGCACCAAGGAAAAGTAGAGGTCCTCCACTAGAGAGGCTAGAGAACATGCTGCAGCAGGCGATAGATAGCCTAGAGAGCCCCATAGCACCTGCAGTAGATCCGGCTCGGGCACACACCGAGTTAGAAGAAACTAGGCAGAAAATACTAGAAGGTGCAAAAAAGATAGCCGCGGCTCAGCATTCGTTGAACATGACACTGCGTGAGTATGCAAAGGCAAATAAGGTAGATGCTGTAAAAGTAAAGGGGAGAAACCTCATCAGTGAAATGAACAAAGAGGGTGATACTAGAGTTGAGGAGTCAGAGAACATTTTGTCCATGGGGCTGCCGAAGTATAGTACCCCGACTAAGAACCTCAGAGCCGCAGATGCAGCTGCGTCCAAGTTAGAGGGTTTGACTGGTGAAGCCCGGCAAAGGCAACAGGATAGGGTCAATGAGTTAGTTCGGATTGCTAATAGACAAAATGAAGAGTTCCTCAGGGAAAATCCGGCAAGGGCTGGGGCCTCCAAGGTCGTTCATTCAGCAATAGGTAACCCGGAGAAATCTGCTGGAGCTGCATTGTCACCTCATGGTGGCCCAAGAAGAGAGGAAGTGGTAACCTCGGCGAGGAGAAACAAGCAGATAGTCCCATATGACCCGGCAAGGGAAGGGAAAGGAAAAGTAGTGCAGGAAAACGAGGATCGACGAAGTGTCAGCCGAGGTGAAGCTGGCCGAGCTAACCGCGACCAAGGAAATGCCGGTTAGGGAAACACTGTAAACGGCAATGCCGGACAGCACAACTCGGCGGGTGCAGGGCAACCGCAGCAGCGGAATATACCACGACAAGAGCGAAGTGCCGGCCAAGGTATGCAACAAAGAGGCGCTCCACGAGAGCAAGACAGATACAATGATGGTGATTCGGAAATGGTGAACAAGGATACCCTAGGCCGGACTATCATGTGATAGGGTCAAGGTTGGGAAGCAGGGACTTGATGCCTGATGATGCCAGGTTAAAACTGGATCGGCTTTATAGGTCGGAGCAAATTGAGGGGCAAGGTTCTCCGGGTCCGGCGTGCTTTGGGCCCCGGATCATGAAAGAACCTCCGGTACCTAACTTCCAGTTACCCAGAGGCACGAAAACATATGACGGCAGCACCAAGCCGGAGGATTGGTTGATCAACTATGCTATGGCTGTGAAAATTGCTACAGGCAATTAGAGATGGGCTGTGAGATACGTGCCTCAGATGCTGGAGGGGCCAGCGAGGGTATGGTTAAAGAATTTGCCACTCGGAAGTATCAACTGTTGGATTGATTTTGAGGAAATGTTTGTCAGTAGCTTCTCGAGCATGTATCAGAGGCCGAATAGGCCACAGACCTTAGCAATGTGCAAACAGAGACCAAATGAAACAGACAGGGAATTTTGACCCGCTGGTGCACCGTGAGAAACTCGTGTGAGTGCGTGATTGAGTCACAGGCAATAGCTTGGTTTGCACAGGGATGTAGATATGCAAGCCTGTTGTGGCAAAGGCTACAAAGGGATATGCCAACTACACTGGCAGAGACAATCTGAATTGCTCATTCGTATGCTTTGGGTGATCCGACTTAACCCCGACTTATGTCAAACGAGTCAAATGAGGATTACTACCAGCGAGATGTGGCCGGATCATCCTGGTGAAATCATTACCGCGGTAAGAGAAGAGATGATAGACCGGATTACAAGTACATTAACAAGTTGCTGCTGTAAATCAAGATCAACCCGGAATAGGGAGTAATCAGCGTCAGAAAACTGGAGGGCAACAATGGACTCCGAGAAATGATGGCAAGAAAACTTGGACGCCAGAGCAGAAGAAACAGTGGTAAGAAAAGAAAGACCGGCCGAGGTATATGTATGAGGCAATGCTGGATCAGCCGTGTAAATTTCACACGCCAAATCCAAGTAACCCGGCGGGTCACACGACTTGGCAATGCGAGTGGATGAGGAAGATTGAACAAAGTGGTTCAGGGAATGCTCAGGCACCTCGGAACGATCAACCTCGGCAGGAGTTACCCTGGCAGCAATTGCTCTCCGGAGTGAACATGCAACAGTTAATGTTGCCACCACCTCCGCCGAGGTATGAAAACCATGAGAGAAGGGATGCAGTGCATCAAGTGGAAAATCAACATCAGCCAGATCAAAGATACCCCGGAAGCGAGGGGATAAATGAATACAGAGAGCATCACTAGAGTTATTGCGTGTTCACCATGGAGGAAACAGATAGAAAAAGCTTGCAGCACCGACATATGGAAGTGAACGCGGTTATGCCGGCAGTGACGAGGTATATGCCTTGGTCGGATCAGGAAATTACCTGGAATATCAAGGATCATCCCAAGCTTATGCCGAGTCCTGGTTCGTGCGTGTTAGTGCTGGACCCAACGTTCATCGGGCCCAATATCAATGTGAGATTTTCTAAGGTGCTGATTAACAATGGCAGCAACATTAATATCATGTGTGTGGATACCATGCGCAAGTTGGGTATCTCGGAGAACATGCTCCAGACCACGAGGATAACTTTCCATGGTATTGTGCCAGGCATTTCCTGTGAACCCATTGGCAAGGTCTGGGTTGACGTATTATTCGGCACACGAGATAACTGCCGGACTGAGAATTTGGAGTTTGAGGTTGTGAACTTGGAAAGCACATATCACGCATTACTCGGTAGGCTGGCCCTAAACAAACTCATGGCGAGTTGTCACATTAGTTATCTGAAGATGAAGTTGCCCGGGCCAAATGGAGTAATTACCATAGCAGGAGATTTCCGACGTTCCATTGAGTGTGCGTCGGCCGGGTCTAACCTAGCCTAGTCACTTGTGATCGCACAAGAAAAGAGAAAGATCCAGGAAGTGGTGGGATTGGCTCAATCCGCACAACAGTATATGCCGGCGTTGAGTGACCCACATGGAAGTGTCTCATTTCAAGCAACAAAGGATACAAAGAAAGTGCCTGTTGATGATCTGTTCCCAGAGCACACCGTAACAATTGGTGTCGGGTTAACTGACAAATAGAAAGCAAGCTCGTCAACTTCCTCCGTGAGAATCGGGATATCTTTGCTTGGTCCACACATGACTTGCAAGGTGTTCCGAGGGAGTTGGCTGAGCACTATTTGAATGTGAGACCCGGAGCTAAGCCGGTGAAGCAACCTCTCCGCCGCTTTGCCGAAGATAGGAGAAAAGTCATTAGGGATGAGATAGCTCGGCTCCTCGCAGCCGGGTTTATCATGGAAGTGCTTTACTCGGATTGGCTATCTCATCCGGTGCTTGTGGAAAAGAAGAAAGATGATCCGAATGTGGCGGTGGTTTGGCGTATGTGCATTGATTACACGAACCTGAATAAGGCGTGTCCAAAAGATCCGTTCCCACTACCAAGGATAGATCAGGTCATAGATTCTACTGCTGGGTGTGAACTATTGTCATTCATAGATGCATATTATGGTTTCCACCAGATACCTCTGAATCCTAGTGATCAAATAAAGATTGCGTTTATCACCCCGTACGGGGCTTATTGCTATCGCACCATGCCTTTTGGTTTACGTAATGCAGGGGCAACGTACCAAAGATGTATGCAAAAATGTTTGCATGATCAAATTGGTAGAAATGTGCAAGTATATGTGGATGATGTGGTTATAAAAACCAAGGAAAGCAAAACGCTCCTTGACGATATCAGACAAACATTCGCGAACCTAAGGAGATTCCGGATGAAGCTTAACCCGGAGAAGTGTACCTTTGGTGTCCCGGCTGGAAAATTACTCGGATTTCTTGTCTCCAGCTGAGGTATCGAAGTTAATCCAACGAAAATCCGAGCCATAGAACGAATGGAATTGCCGAAGTGTCTTAACGATGTCTAGAAGTTCACTGGTTGCCTGGCATCCTTAAGTCGGTTTATATGTCGGATGGGAGAAAAGGCATTGCCTCTCTATCAACTAATGAAAAAAGAGGACAAGTTTGTATGGACGCCGCTGGCCAATGAAGCCTTCATCCAATTAAAGAAAATGTTAGCCACTGCACTAGTGTTAGCCTCTCCACTATCAAAAGAGCCAATGTTGCTCTACATAGCCGCAACCAACCGAGTTGTAAGTGCAGTAATAGTGGTAGAGCGCGATGAGGAGGGTAAGTCAGTGCAAAGGCCAGTCTATTACCTAAGCGAGGTATTATCAGCATCAAAGCAAAATTATCCTCACTATCAGAAGATGGCGTATGGTGTGTATATGGCAGCAAAGAAGCGGAAGCACTATTTCGAAGAACACCCCATTAAAGTGATATGTGAAGCCCCCATATCTGAGATAATGAGCAATAAGGATGCAAGAGGCCGAATCACAAAATGGACAATTGAACTAGCTCCTTATGCTCCATAATTCGACAGGAGAGATGCGATCAAGTCTCTGGCTGTGGCTGACTTTTTCGTGGATTGGGCCGAGATGCAGTATGAGCCACCATTGCTAGATCCGAACTACTAGAGAATGCATTTTGATGGATCAAAAACAAAAACTGGGTTAGGCACCGGAGTTGTGCTTACCTCGCCCAAGAAGGACCAGCTGAAGTATGTGCTACAGATCCACTTCGCAGCGTCAAACAATGTTGCAGAATATGAAGCACTTGTGCATGGGCTCAAAGTAGCAAAAGATATTGGAATACGTCGGATCCAATGCTTTGGCGACTCGGATTTGGTAGTTCAGCAAGTCTCGGGGCTATGGGATGTCTTGGATGAAAACATGGCACTGTACAGATTCCATGTGCAGAAAATATCGGGATACTTCAAGGGATGCGATTTCCATCATGTACCTCGGCTGGAAAATGAGGCTGCCAACGTACTGTCGAAACTCGGATCCACCCGACAAGCGATTCCACCAGGTGTAGCACTGGAGCACCTCATAAAGCCATCGATCAGGCCACCCCCAGAATCTGAGTCAATCTATATCCCAGAAAATCTGGAGCCGGAAGCTGTGCCTATGAACATTGATGTGGGAAGTGCCTCAGGAGACCCGGGGACTGCATCGGTAAACCCGGGGACTGCGCAGCCTGACCCGGTAGAGGTTATGCCGGTAGATCGAATGGAAGTGGACGAGGATGTGTTTCCAGTGCGAGCCATACCAGCTTGGGCATTGCCTATATTCCAGTTCCTGAAGGATGGATCCTTGCCCGATGATGAAGTGCTTTCAAGGAAAGTTCAGAGGCGCGCAAAAGCATACACGATTATCAATGCTGAACTATACAAGAGGAGTGTCATGAATGTCCCTCAGCGGTGTGTGGACCCGGAAAAAGGGCTTGATATCATCCGAGATATACATCAAGGGGAATGTGGGCATCACGCCTCATCCAGAGCATTAGTGGCAAAAGCTTTCCGGCATGGGTTCTATTGGACAAGTTGCCTTGGAACAAGCAAAAGATCTAGTGAGAAAATGCAACGGTTGTCAGAGGTATGCTACCAAGACACACATGCCAATGTCGGAGCTCAAGACCATACCAATCACCTGGCCATTTGTCGTATGGTGTTTGGATATGGTTGGCCCGTTTAAACCAACAAGAGGAAACATGACCCATATTTTGGTCATGGTTGACAAGTTTACAAAGTGGATTGAAGTAAAGCCAATAAAAAAGTGTGATGGAGCTACAGCCATGACATTCCTCAAGGATATCATCTTGAGATATGGCTATCGTCACAGTATCATAACAGATAATGGCACAAATTTTGCTGAAGGAGCATTTGCGCGATTCTGCTGAGATAAGAAGATCCGGCTGGACATTGCCTCGGTAGCGCACCCCGCATCAAATGGACAAGTGGAAAGATCCAACAGATTAGTATTATCTGGGATAAAACCCCGGCTCATTGAGCCGCTGCAAAGATCAGCGGGGTGCTGGATAGAAGAACTACCAGCAGAATTATGGAGTTTAAGAACAACTCTGAATTGATCAACAGGCTATATGCCATTCTTTCTAGTATATGGGGCAGAAGCTGTATTACCAGCCGACATAGAGCATGATTCGCCTAGGGTCACCCAATACACAGAAGCTGAAATGCAAAGCCCGGCAAAATGATGTTGATCTGCTGGAAGAAGCGAGAGAATTGGCATTGTCCAGATCCGCCATATATCAGCAAAACCTCCGACGCTATCATAGCTTGAAGCTAAACCCCCAAGTCTTCCGGGAAGGTGATCTGGTACTCCGGTTGGTACAACGTACTGCTGGCATGCATAAGTTATCCCCCCCATGGGAAGGGCCATTCATTGTGAGCAAAGCATTGCACAATGACTCTTATTATCTCATCGATGCGAAACCACAGGAGAAGAACAAGGCGGACAGGTCTGGCGAGGAATCTAAGCGTCCATGGAATGTAGCTCTACTTCGTCCGTTCTACACTTAACAAAGAAGTGTGTGTATCTGAGTCTCTCATGCATCGGTATGTATGCCGGCAATGAGTTTATCAATGAAATATTGGCACCTCGAGCAGTAACTCGGGGACTGCCTTAATAATATTTGTTATCTTCTGTACTTATTATTTATTTTTATATCGGCTGGCTTAAGTTGCTTCTACCTAAGCCGGATTAGTAGTGTGTGAGTACCAAAAACTCAACTCTTTGATTTGCTGCTATCCAACAAGATTTGGCTTCATGGCAAGCAAGAGAACAAGTTTGGAATTGATAGCACACGAAAAACGACTAAGGAAAAGAACTTAATCGAGCCGACATTTGTTATTCAGACTAACCCTATGTTTACTTGGTGTTTATTATGCTGAATTACTTTGAGCTAAGCCCAAAGTTTCCAAGTATTGTTAAGTCAATTTTCGAAACCCGGGCTCGTAAGTCACAAAACCGAATCAAGGTAGACACGAGCCGAGCCAGGAAATTGGAGAAACAAGAAAATGAAACTCGGGGACTACACCCAAGTTAATCCGGCATGAGCAACTTAGTAGCAAAATACAAATTGTGTGCTTAATACATCTACACCCGGCATGTCGGGGATCTGATGAATTTCAAAGTGTTTTTTCACGCTCAAGGAGCAGCAGGAGGAGGTAACACGTCGCCAGCAGGTGGAACTCCGGCTTCAGCATCATCATCGTCTTCGTTCTCTTCAACATCTGAAGCTTCGTCCTCTTCCTCATCTCCCGAACCATCTTCGACGTATTCATCGTCAATAACGCCAAGGAAGCTTGGTCCCTCGTTCCATTGATGGATGGGGGCATACTGGATGAGGTGATGGGCGCGAGCCTTGCCCCGAGCTATCCAATCTGGATCAGTGGACCACCTTGATCCGGTGCGCAAGCGCTCGAGAAGGTCCAGATTTATTTTCTCATACCATGTCAACATGACATGAAGAACAGTTTGAGCTCCGGAGCGGGCGGCAGATTCCCTCCAGAGGTCAAGCTGGGTCTCGCACTCCATTAACTTGTTAATTAGAGCAGTGGATCCCTCCAGAGTATCTTCACCAGGCCAAAGGGCATTGAAGATCCGGACTGCTGCATCTAAGGTATCCTTACCATAGTTCTTCACAATCTCGATGCGAGAAGATAGGCTAACCAGCAAGTCCTCCATGTCATAGGGAATATTTTCAGCGCCAGGACCAGTTGGGGTACCCCTCTGCTGGCGGAACTTGGAAACTGCAGCAGCCGCAATAGCATCGCCCTCTGGAAATTTACCTGAAAACAAGACAAGTGAAATGAGTAAAGGAGGTTAACCCGGAGAGATTCATGTCGGCTGAAGGAAAAGAACTTATGAGAAATATGGCTATGGATCCGGGTCAGCTCCTTGGTGCACTTGTCACGCCCCTTCCGGAGTTGCTCAAGTTCAGCATTTGCCGACTCAAGCTTAATGTTGGGGTCCTTCATCAGTTCTTGATCTTTGGCAATTTGGAGATTGAGACGTTCTTGTTCCTCGATGAAGTCTTGGCTAGCTTTCTCCATCTCAGTTTTGTGGAGCGCCTTGAGCTTTTTCATTTCTGCCTTGAGCTTGGCAATTTCATCATCTTTGGTCTAGAGGAGGGCGAGCTCATCATCCTTCTTCTTAAGTTCGGCCTGATGCTGCCCTGCTTGTTCGAGAAAATGCAGCATCATATCAGGCACGGGCACACTATCTTCAAGAGATGCTGAAACAGTTTGTTGACCCGGCAAAGCCGAGGTATGAATATCTACCGAGCCAAGAAGAAAAGGAGAGAGAGCGCAGAAGAAGATTAAGCAAAATTGACTTACCCTTTATATGCTCCAAGTTCTTTCTCATGATGGTGTTTTCGGCTTCCACTTCGGCTGCCCAATCCGAATAACAGATTAGTTCGGCGGGAAAATACAAAGAAAGATGGGAAAAAAGGCAAGGAGAAAACTTACCCCTTTTCTCGAACTCACCGAGAAGCGTAGAATGTTTCGAGCGCAGCGCCTTATGTGTGTCCAAGAGGCGCTGAAACTCAGCGCTCTGGCGATTGGTGGTAACCTAGGAAAAGCAAAGTTGACTTGATCAGGTGCATATTCGAAGTGTACAAAATCCGGGCCAAGTGGAACTTAACCCGGCTCTAGGTGTGTGCATATTCGAACTGTACAAAATCCGGACCAAGTGGAACTTAACCCGGCTCTAGGTGTGTGCATATTTGAACTGTACAAAATCCGGGCCAAGTGGAACTTAACCCGGCTCTAGGTGGGTGCATATTCGAAGTGTACAAAATCCGGGCCAAGTGGAACTTAACCCAGCTCTAGGTGTGTGCATATTCGAAGTGTACAAAATCCAGGCCAAGTGGAACTTAACCCCGCTCTAGGTGTGTGCATATTCGAAGTGTACAAAATCCGGGCCAAGTGGAACTTAATCCGGCTCTAGGTGTGTGCATATTCGAAGTGTACAAGATCCAGGCCAAGTGGAACTTAACCCGGCTCTAGGTGTGTGCATATTCGAAGTGTACAAAATCCGGGCCAAGTGGAACTTAACCCGGCTCTAGGTGTGTGCATATTCGAAGTGTACAAGATCTGGTCCAAGTGGAACTTAACCCGGCTCTAGGTGTGTGCATATTCGAAGTGTACAAAATCCGGGCCAAGTGGAACTTAACCCGGCTCTAGGTGTGTGCATATTCGAAGTGTACAAGATCCGGGCCAAGTGGAACTTAACCCGGCTCTAGGTGTGTGCATATCCGAAGTGTAGAAGATCCGGGCCAAGTGGAGCTTAACCCGGCTCTAGGTGTGTGCATATTCGAAGTTACTAGGGAGCTACGCTAATTCTTTAAGGAGCATCCGGCCGAGTAACAAGTTACTCCCTTGGAGGCTCGGGGACTAATGGTTATATGACTAAGCACTAGTACATGTTAAAGAAAGGACAAGGTAGCGTACCTCCATCATCTGGCCGGCAAGGTTGATAGCCTTGGGAGCTGTGTTCATCTGTGCGGCAAACTCGGCAGGCCCAAATTTATCCGGGAGATCGTCGTTATTGACAAACTCCGCCTTGTTCCAGTTATTGACAAACTCAATTAAGGCCGGAGGATATCGCTCTCCGCTAAGCATATGCAGCGCAATAAAACCCTTGGCATGGGCATCCCTCCTCTCAACTTGGGCAGCAGCAGGGCTAGTGTGCAATGCAAGTTGCATGCTAGCTGACCCGGCGGAGGCATCTTTCTTCGGTGGGGTCTTCTTCGGAAGCATGGACGCGAGCGTACGCTGTCCAGCCTCGATGGATGCTGCCCTGGCAGCGTCAGAAGCTTTCTTGGCCTTAGGCTGCTGCTGAGAGGTTGAAGTTTGTGCTACGGGTTTGCTCTTGGGTGCAGCCTTGGTGCTAATTGGGCCTTCTCGCTGAGTCTTGGAAGACTCGGACGAGGCAGATGGAGTTGGTGCTGTTGCTGGTACTTGTGCTGCTACTGTTGGTGTTGGCGCTGGTGCTGGTGCTGGTGCTGGTTTTGGCGGGGGTGCTGTGGGTACCTCAGAGGTGGAAGGTTGCGGCTGAGCCGGAGAGGAGCCGGGAGCATCTACTGCCTCGGCAGAACCACTTCCCCTTGCTCCAAGGTCGTCCCCCTCTGGACGAGGTGGGCTAGAACCCGGAGCAGCCGCTGAACCCTCCTAAATGGGGCTCAGCGGGCATGTATCATCACCACGAGGGGGAGATGGGGTATGTCGGAGAGGCGAAGCGATACTAGATCCGCTCTGGGGAACCTCCACCGCAGCCCTGCCGAATCAAGCGACAAATAATGAATTTCAACAAAGGAAAAACATATGAATAGCAAAGCGCGAAGCAGAAAATTAGACAAAGGAAGAAATGACTTACTCGTCAGAAGTCAGAGGCTCCTTGGGCTTGCGAGCTCTCCGGACTATGGCCTTAGTCGGAGGCTTGGTGGCAGTCTTGTCTGTGGACTTCTTCCTCCTCTTAGTCGTTTTGGCAGGTCCGAAGGAAGCAGCAGATGTTGCAGCCCGTTTCTTAGACGCGGCTGGGACCGGCTCACCCGTGGCAAGAGGAGGGTCTTCGTGGATCTGCCCACCCGGGTTAGCTGAAGCCGGAAAGGCATAAGAAAGGGGTACACCGTCAAATGCTTCCATCACCTCAACGTCGGAATCATCTTCATCGTCAGGCCAATCTCTTAAGGAAGAGAAGTTACTAGTGGGTCGCTTGGTGGCATCGGGGAATGGCAGGAACGTCTCCTGATCCGGCTCCTCCCCGTCCGACACAAGTCGATCATTCACCCATTTGAGTGAAGGCTCGATGCCATCTTCGAGAGTTTGCTGAAGAAACAGCTAAGAGAGAAATACAAAAGGATCAGATAAACGACATACTCCGACATAGAATATAACTTGGAAAGAAATTGGAACACGAGAGTTACCGTAGGAGGAGGCTTGTCCCGGCAGAAATGCTCTATCCCCCACTCCTAATCAGTGGTGAAGTTTTTATCGGTCGTGAAAAGGGCCTTGACCCGGCGGAATATCTCGGTGTTGTTCAGCTCGAAGGAAGAGGTTCGGTTGGGGTTAAGGCGCTAGCTCATGTGGCAAAGCTTATGTGTGCGTTTCTGGAGAGGGGAGATCCGGCTACGGACGAAAGTGATCATCACGTCCTCGTTGCGCAGCCCTGCATCCTTTAGCTCCTGAAACCATTTGTTGACTTGATTCGCCAACACAGTGGGTTTCTTGGAAACCCGGTCCCACAAATCTGGGTTAGGGGGACCCGGACCATAGGGGCGCAGCCGGATCAGATCTTCATTCGTGCCATTTCTGACATAGAAGAAGGTTCGGGCCCAGCCCTTGCACGAATCAAGCCCCGTGACCCAGGGAAAAACAGATTGTTTCCAGGGAGAAATAGAAGCTGCGCCGAACTGCGTAAGATGTTCGTCCTCTGGGTCAAGCTGCTTATTCAGAATCACGTTCCTTCGTAGACCGAAGAAACGGATCCAGAGCTCTTTAGCGGGCCACAATCCGACATACCCCTCTATGGTGGAGGCGAAGGAAGAAAGGGATGTGATGGCGTTTGCTGGAAGGTGGTGCGGTTGAAGTTCATAGATGTTGAGGAAATCATGGAAGAAATCGCTAACGGGGAGGCCGAACCCGCACTGGAAGTGGGAGAGGAACACTACGAACTCACCCGGATTAGGTGAGGGTGCAAGCTCCTCGGAGGCGAGGCGGGCAACTGTCAACACCCGGATTTTTAATCCCAGATGCCCGTTATGCCCTACCTCGCAATCCCAGGATTACCATTTTTGCGAGACATAACGGATTGGATATCACAGTATATCATCCATTACAAACCATACATAAGGTTTTACACAAATAAGGATCTCATGATCCAGTCTTTAATACAACAAGCAGCGGAAATAAAAGATAAGCGTAGCGGTGGGGTCCATCTTCAGGGGCACAGGCAATGCTGACGAAGGCAGATAGTCCTAGTTATCATAGCCGTCCTGTTGACCATCATCTTGATAATCTCCTTCATAGTCTGGCCATGATAATAGCCAGGGACAAAAGCCATGAGTACTCTTCAAGTACTCGCAAACTACTATTAACAGGTACTATAATTCTAAGTAAAAGTGCCGAATCTAATTTAACTATCAAGTTAAGTTTGAAACCTAAGCTGAGTTCAGAAGCAAAGAAAGATAAAGTAAAGTTCTAGAATCACCTAAGTTGGGAAGCTATTATCATCAACACAACCCTGTTGTGGTCAAGTCAAAGTTCATCATTCATTTCAAGTTATTTAGAAAAGATCTGACAACGAAACAGTATGGCCATTCCAACTGTCCATAACCGTGGACGCGGCTATTCGAATAGTTTGACACTCTGTAGAGGTGGTACACTTTCACCACAAGATTCGATACATCTGTCAGGGATAACCCTGAATCATCATACTTAGTATGCAGATAATCAAACATAACCTTCCCTTTACACACCCTAGTACAAGCACCTCTCCTATGAGCATGGCCTCCCAACCATGACCATCAGTCATCTTGGGCACTGCATAGGTGGACAACATTGAGAGGTAGCCTCAGCTCAAACCTCTCCCGTGAGGGAACTAATACTAATGCATATAAATTTCCAGCTAAGCCTTACCCAATTCAGGTAGTGTGGTTGTACGGTAAATTTGGAATGGTATCGCATCCGAATCTAACCATCAGTTTTATAAAAGGGTTACGGCTCTTTCCTCATCATTTTCATCATCATAAACCAGTTGTGTCTCTCAACACATGTCAAAACATCTCAATAGAATGACTCATCATTCCAAGGTTTTCACAATTCATTTTCACCAAGTGCTCCCATCTAAAGTGACTCAAGTTTTTGATCTACTCTAAAATACTAAGTTAAGAGTGTTCACTAAAGGGGAAAGATGGGATCAATCTCATGCCATAGAACGACATCTAAAGGTTTGTAAGTACGTCAAGTTCTATACTTTTTATGCTACCTTCAAAATAAGTAAGGAACTTTGCATACTAAGGGGAGTAAAACTTGTAGGTAAGACTTGGGGTACTAATAGTTAAAAGGGGTGTGATCAAAGCATGCCTAAAACATCCTTGCTCATTCATCTAGCTTAATTCTAGTCTGCTAACAATAGCTTGCCTTGGTTGGTGCAGTGGTTGAAGTTTTCTTCTTCTTCTTGGTAGAACTCCTCCTCCTCGAAAGCTTGGTCGGTACTAGCGTCTATAAATACATAGGGAGTAGACAATCACCAAACAATACTTAACTAGGCTAAGTAGCATTCTAAAACACACATTTGATGATCTATTATCATCACAAACATCACAAGCTTAATTCAATAGTTTCAACCTTTTATTTTAGAAAAGTAATTTCTACTCATTCAAAAAATTAACTAACATTTAATATTCACCACTTAAAACATGGGACCATGTCGACACATGTCATCACCACATATTCTAACATGTGGGAATGAGATTTAAGGGTTGGATCAATATTACTTTGGTTTAAGTTCATTATTTAATGATTTAAAGTGACTAGAAATGCCTATATAGCATTATTTTGGTACTAGTCCAAAGTCACTGCATGTAAACCTTAATATTATTACATATTTAGATAGATATGATGAAATGTGATTTTTGAGAGTTTGAATCAACTCAAAAGCTAACTCGGTTGATTTTATAAAAATATTGCAAGTTGCAAAAGCTTCTGTTTTGTTATTTTTATTAGGAGAGATATATAACTCTAACTGAATTTAATCCAACGGTCTTGGATAGATCATTTTAATACCTTTCAGGAAAAATTGGTTTCATGCAATTTGGATTTCTAAAACTCTCTGAATTGATTTTCAAACTAGTGGACAGAAACTAGATTTAACTAAAAAGAAAAATCCAGATTTGAATCGATGGGCTAGCGCGAGAAAGGACTTGGGCCGGCCCAGTGGAGCTCTGCGGCACGGGGCTCAGCTGACAGGGGGGTCGCACATGTCAGCGGCACTTAAAACGCGAAACGGTACGCGCGCTGTGGGTCGTAGGATTAGAAGCGAGATCAACGGCTAAGGGTCGTCGTCGATGACGAACAGGTCGCCGGCGAGCTCGAACCCTAGCGGCTCGGTGGGGGTCTACTAGGGGTGTACCACGGCTCCAGCGGGGTCGGCGAGGCGGGCAAACAACATGGAAGACGACAGCGAGGCGAGGCGCGGTTGCGGCGGAGCTTGGGGTGGTCGCAATCAACGGCGCCCTTCTCCTCCTGCCGCGGCTGCTCCAGCTCCAATTCCGGCGAGCTGCTGCTCCACTTGCTCCGGCTAGAGGTGGGTGAGGTTCAGAGAGGTGAGGGGAGTGGAATGGTGTGGAGATAAGAGGCCGGGGAGGGCTCCTTTTATAGGCCCGACGGTGAGACCGAGCGGGATGGGCAGGCGACTCTGGCGACAAGGCTACGGCGGGGTAGAGGCATGGCTGGGGGTGGCGATCAATGGGCGGTTCCCTGGCGGTGCTCTAGGAATTGAATGCGGTCGTAGGGGCGGTGGCACGCGGTCTAGGCGAGGTGGCGCTCTACGCGGCCGAAGCGGCGGTGTCCACGGCGAGCGGTGGCAGTGAGGCTTTGGGCGGCGAACGGGGATGTCTGGGGTGTTCTCCAAGTCGAGGTGGAGCGGCGGGCGCGGGCTGGTGCCAAGGGATGGTCTGTGCGAGCGGAGACAGGGCGTGCTCTGGTGGCGGCGTCGGCATGCTCGACCGGCTCCGGGCGCGGCGGTTCCTGGCCGCTCTGCTCTCTGTCTCTGTCCTGGGTCTGGTAGGGCGGGGGAGGTGGACCACTGGCAAGGTACTAGACATGAGGAGAGGGGCTGGAGAGGGCTACTGCTGCGAGTGCATTGGTGGCCGGCGAGGTGGTGCTCGGCATGGCATGGCAGTGCAGCTAGGGGGTAGGGATGAGGCTGGTTAGGCTCTGGTTAGATCAAGAGGGGACAAGGGGATTAAATGGGCATCAATTCGGGGCAAAACCCTATAGTAAATAGTGAGCTAGGATTAGAGTAGAGATTATGCATGCCAAGTGTTTGATGAAATGGCCGCATGAAAGAAAGTTTTGAATTTTGGTTTCAAAAATTTTGAGTGATCTCCACTAGTGATAGGTAGTCTCTGGTTGCAAGTGTTTTGAAAATGGAGCTCAAATAGATGGTTTTTGAAATAGGGGTGATCTATGCATATGCATTAGATTCAATTTTAAACTGTCATTTAAAATAGTTAACAGAATGTTTTTAGCAGATCAAAAGGTGGGCCTTGGTACCTCATTATGTGTACTAGCAAGGGGTGCAAAGATCAAGAATTGTTTCTATTAAGAATTGAGTACTAGGAATAGCCAAAGTAGGCATGAGAGTTAAATTTGCCAAAATGACCATTCCTTCTTTTTAATTCTTTTTGATTTGATTTTCTTTAGGGAAAGTTTGGGAATGATGTAGATGATGTTTAAATCACCTAAGAAACATTTTACAAGCATTGGATCAATCAATCATGGCAATTCAAACAACTCCTATTTTAAATGCATACATATACGAATGCTTTCATTTTAAATTTGGAAAAGTTTTTGGTAACCCTATTTTTGGATGATTTGATCTTGATAACCTTGGATTAAAGTTTTGGGATGTTACAACAACCACGCCCTCGGGGATGCGGCGCGTGCGGTATAGCCAGTCCAGGTCGTCTTGGCACACCCAGGAGCCAGCCCAGGCGCCGCGTTCGGCGTTCTCCACCCCCTCCTCCATCTCTGCCTCCGCGACAGTGAGCTCCTCTTCAGTCATGTCTAGGTTGCTATCCTCACCGGACCTATCGGAGGTGGGGGCAGTGCCTTGGACTGGCACGGACCCGTGGTGGTGGAGCTATGCGGGAGCAGCGGCGATGCGGGTGCGGAAAGGCATGGAGCGGCGGCGGCGCTGCTAAGCAGGTGCGGCGGTGGCGGCGCTATCGCTATGAGGGAGAAGAAGAAGAAGAGGCAGAGGGGCGTGAGAAGGGGAAAAATACCAAGGGGCGCGCCCCTCCCTTATTTAACCACGCCCCAGTAGGGGTAGTAGGATCGTGCAATGCGGCAAGGCCACACGGTGTGGCCGTGTATCTGACCAGATCAGCCAATCGGAAGCAAGCCACAGGAAGGGCCACAGGGCGCAGGGGATCCCACGACGTGACGTGGTGATATAGTTAACAAGGAGACAGACGCGATGTGACGTGTGCAACAGTAACACCTGACATTAACTGCAGCAATAACTGGCGCAGGCCCTTAAAATGAGGCAAGATAATGATTACCCTCCACGTGGGGAAGCGTACGAGAGAAGGAAGGATAACCCAGATAGCTAAAGGGTGACCCGGCCAACGAGTGAAAACTCGGAATGTGCCAAGGGAAAGTTAGCCCATGAAATCCAGACTATGAGGCAACACGGAAAAGAGAGCAAAAGGCTCGGTAAAATTGAACCTGTTGTGGCCTTAGTAGCTGGAGCTGCTAAGACCGCACCAGCTTCGGGGACTCATGTTGGGGGGATACCCCCGGGTAGGGTCATGTCGGGGTATAGAGGTCGAGTTAGCCGAGGTACGGCAAGGTCAAAGCGAATGCTGGCCGAGTCACCTCAAGGCAGGCCAAGTCATGAAGTAACCCGGACCGGAGGATGTCCACCTAACTGAGTCCCGACCGACATATGTAGTATGCCGGCAGGTTTCATGTAACTTGTATGCAGGTACCCGCGTGGCCGGATTAACCAGGCATGATCTGGGTTACATCAGGCTTGCAAGAGAAGGAAGGTATCTCGCTGGTCAAAAGGTGGCCACTGTACGCTGGAGCATGAGCGAAGCGGATAGAGGGAAGGACCACCGATGCGTGGCTGACAAGGGTGATGCTGCCTGTGTCGGATGACGATGGCGCTGTAGAGCACGTAGCCTTTGCATGGCTTACGATGGCGAAAAGTAACCCGGTCGGTTTGCTCTTTTGGGAAGAGGCATATTCCCTGAAATATGCCTCCACGTATGCCCTAGTTGGAGACCTAGCCTCCCCTATATAAGGAGGGCTAGGGCCTCTGTAGAAGGGGTTGAGCTTTACTTTGTTGATCTCTGCTGAGTTGGCATTTGGGTAGTCGTTTCCTGGGAATAAGCTAGTGGTGAGAGTAAGAGAGTTCCTTCTTCCTCCTCTCCCCAATACAGCTCAAGGAGCATTTGTAACCTTGGAAACCAATCGAATACAAAGCATATGTGTGTGGAATCACCACACTATCCCTCCCTAGATACCTCTAGTGCATATTGTCCCCACCTTTAGCCTATCCATGGCATCTGCCGTGACACCACCACGACACCATTATTGCTAAGACAGCAAACTTCGCTAAACACTAGCCAAAAAGATCTACTTGAATTTAGAAAATTTTAGAAATAAGTTTCAACTCATTTGGAGTTTAAATGCAAAAGATATAAAAGAAATACAGAACAAAAAAAGAATAAAACAAACCCTAACCATGCAAAAGAATAACTGACCTACCCTAAGTGGGCCAGCAAAAGCCAGCCCGCAACTATTTACCATGCGTGCCCGTGAACGAGCGGTGTACACCGCAGCCGCCTAGCTAGGCCAGCCCGCAACTCCGCCCGCAGCCTGCCTCTCCACCCATAGCCGCCGATAGACCGGCCCCACCTGTCATTGCTTCCGTAGAGTTTGGGATGAACTCGACGCTGTCGCCGCATTCGCTAAGCGAATCCCGGCCAAAGCGGGGACGAATCTGACCCCTCCCGCACGGCATCTGACTCTTAAATACCGCCGCCATGACCCCCTCTCCTGTTTTCGTTTTTTCCGAAACCCTAGCTACCTCCCGTGCTCGTTAGCAATCTCGCTGGAGTTGCACCGCCGTGGAGCTTCGGAAGGTGAGCTTCCCCATCAAAATCGAGGCCCCTATGTCCCCTCTTTATGTCCCTCGCTCCCTTCTCCAACGACTGCATCACCTCATGTCATTTTCCCCTTGAACAAAGCATTGCACCACCCTGTATTTGTCGCCGGAGCACCTCAGCACCCATCCGACTCTAGCCGCACCGTGTCGTCATCCCGGGAAGCTACCAACGACTAACGAGATACCATCGACCTCACCGTGATCCCCCGCACCCCGTCACCTACCTCTCCGTCTCTGGTGACCAACAGAACCGCCGCCACCGTTGCCACCTGGAACTGCGCCGCCGCGAGCCTCCGCCGTTGTTGGAGTCGAGGAAGCAACGACTCCCGACCGTCAGATCGCCCCTCGACGTCCCAGATTAGATCGATCCCGCGAAGGGGTATCGACGAATCAGTGTGTGCCATGTGTACAGCCTCATCAGCGCGTCATGTCAGCGTCCAGTCAGCAGGTCCGTACCTAGTCAGCGCGGTCAATTTGTTTAAATAGTTTTCGTATTAAAAATAGCCAGAAATTCATGAAATCTTGAATAGTTCATAGAAAAAGATTTATAAGTCCAAATTTTGAAAATAATATATCGTTGGATTCAGAAAATTATGTAGAATAATATTATGCTAATAGATCTGACTTGTACTACATATATTTACTCCAATTGTTTAATTGGTTTAATAGCCTTTTTAGACTAAATAAATCAGAGTAAATTATTTGTAGACCAGAAAAATACAAATAAAATATCTATGGATTCATAATTTCATATTCAACATTAATATGTTGTTAGATATAATTTTCATAGTGTATAAACTACTCTAGTGATTTAACTAGTATTAATGTCTATTTAGATTATTAAATTCATAATAAATTATTTATAGCTCTAAAAAATATAAATAATATGTTCCTAGATTTGTAATCGTGTGTACTATATTAATCTGTTTTTAGATTTGACTTTTTTCAAAGTTTTAATTTTAAATAATTTAAACTCTCTTAATTGGTAAGTAAATCATAGAAAATTATCTAAAACTCCAAATTTAGTGAAACAAACTTCTATGGTTTTGTTTTGATCATATCTATCAAGGAAAAATACGCACTAAATCATTTGACACTGTTTTATCTGATGATCTTGTAGAAAGCCCAAATTGCCTAATAATAGTAATTAAATCATAGAAAAAGATCTACAACTTCGATTAAGATAATTCCAATTCCTACTAGTTCGTATTAATATCCTCTATCTAGTAAAACCCATAACCAAATTTAATTCAGCAATTAGGACAGAATTTGCAATGGAACTACTAAACCCTCTTATTTGGTCATCAAGATTTAATAATAAATACCTGATTGCACTAAATGATCTGCTACATGAATCATATGATTTAATACCATTCAAAGAACTAATATTAAATCATCATGCATGTTTGTGATCATCATCGTTGTATTGTATGTTGCAATTGTTTTGATTGGACTTACTCCATTCCCGCGCTAGATTGTTCTGACAGTGCGATTGCTATGGAGGAATACAATCATCAAGAATATTATTAACATAAGACAAGTTACACCACTTGTTCATATTTATGTCCCGGTTTTGACTATGCATGTTTTGATCTTCAAATTCTATAGTATGCATGTGTAGGATTATATGGTAGATTTTCTTATTTTTATTTTGCAAGTGTGGTTTTGTAGAATGCCATGAGTAGCTCTATACTTAGGAATTTCCATCCTAATAGGTTACCCCTATTTTTGCTAAGTACTGCTTGCTATGCTATATATATAAAGTATCGTTAGGGGGTTCGAAAGATTGAAAAAATTCTAAGTATAAAGTTCTCTCGAGCGAACCTTTTCCTCTCAAAACCTCCTTTAAAATAAAACTAAGTTTTCTTCTGGGCGGAATGGTTGTCGGGTCAACGAGTGGAATTTGGTGGAGGAAGGTTGCCTAGGAATCAAAGAAGTCTGCTATGTTTTGGAATTCAGAAGCTTCCAGTGTAACCACAATACATATGGGCTCTGTCTTGGCCTAGTACTTAGTAGGAAACCTCACCGGGGAACCTACATTTGGAGGTTCTTGGCACGGTTGGATCCAGCTGGTAGAGGGGCTACTAAGGGAAAGCCTCGCCATGGTCTTGTCTGTAAAAGTACTTGATCATGGATTGTGGGGAAAGTGCACAAACTCTCAAGAGGATTGCAATCTGATCGATTAGCCGAGTTCATGGAAAAGAACACTTGAGCATCTAAAGGATGGATCCTCTGAAGGATCTTCCTCTCTTTTTCCAAATTTAAAGTTTTCTAAAACCCTAGGGCGTGTGTAATATCGCTAATGGGTGGAATTTTGGGGACTTGGTGTTTCATATCCAAGTAACTTGGTGCGTAATATCCAAGTGTCACTTGGTGTGTCATGTCCAAGTGTTAGGTTGATTGGAAACTTGGTGCATAATATCCTCGTGTTCCACTTGACCCTATACTACTTAAACAAGGTTTACAAAGTAGGGTAAAACTCTTCCTCTTTTCTTTTTTACTTAGAGAAAATGGCTTTATGCAAATGAACCCCAAAGCCTACTCCTAGCCTTGCATGTAGAGTTACTCTTATTCTTTCCTTGGTGTAATTTGCCAATACATTCAAAGTATTGACCCAACTTGTTGGCTGCATGTTTCATGTGCAGAAATATGGAGATCGTTGAAAGGTGCGCTAGGATCGCGGGTCTTCACTCAACTAGACTATGGCATTGATGGGAATCCAAGTTGTATTTATTTGCTTCTGTTGTAATAATGTAACCTCTGGATTATTCAATTCATGTAATAAAGACTTGTGTTTTACATGATATTTCATCGACTATGAGTGCTAGCTAATGATCCAGGGACTAGCATGTTAATCACAGGGACTTTGGATCTTTAATGATCTGAGGTCACAACATATGGTATCAGAGCATAAGTTGACTGTAGATTGTGACCCTAGCATCGGAAAACCTTAAGTGTTATATTTTTAAAGTTATTTTAAAAGAAAAACATACTTCGCATCATCTATATTTGGAGTTTTAAAATTCTTAAGTCTCTTCTTTTCAACATTAGAGATGACCGTTGCACACTTCAAGAAGAAATCTCTCTCAAGACCACCTTTCCAAAGAAGATATTCTCAATGTTTCACTCAAAGCAAGGACTTGAAGACCTCCATAGAAGGTGTTCCAATACTAAGGCTACGAGAATTGAAGACTTAAAAGCAACAAGTACTGAAGACTTTGAAGGCCTTAAGTCAAGGTTATTAATGGAAGACCTTGAAATATTGAAGACTATGAAGAACATGAAAATTATCAAGAGCACGAAAACTTTTGAAGACTCGAAGCCTCGAAGATTGACACAATAGGAACCAAACTTGGATAGACTACACTACGATTAGACGCGGTGATTTGTGAGTTGTCATTTTCATGGGTTTTTGACAGCAACAAATAAAACTCTTTTTCAATACAAATTTTTTTTGCCCCTCTTGCTAGACTTTACTCTGTCTACCCTAAATCTTGAAGACAGAAGAATGGAGACAAATCGAAGAACTTGAATGAGGGCACCAAGCTGAAATTCTACAAGTGGATCAAAAGAAGAACATTCACATGGTGGAGAATGCAACAAGTCCTTGAAGGTAAACAACACACAAGTGCCTCCAGGATTAGGAAACACAAGGATAAATGCTTATCTCCAATGTAGTTCCCTCTCATAGCAATTTCTTGCAGTAAAAAAATATAGTTTGAGTGAAATTGGCATGATTTGATGTTTTGTTTGGTTTGTTTGCTTGTATGGGGTAATCTTCTTATTCCTCATCTATAATCCACTCGTTCCTACTCTAAACCTTGGTCAACTCGACAGATGGGCTGTACCATCAAGGAAGACAGGAACTCAACTTCTCCAAGCGAATGAGCCACACTAATGTAAAGCAATGAATGCACGGGGTTGAAGCCAATAGAATGGTTCATTATGCCACCCAATTCCTAAAGGACGACGCTGCAACTTGGAGGGAGATGCAACACACCATTGATGGTCATCAAGGGATGATATCCGGGGAAGAATTTAAAGTGGTTCTACTACAATCTCGTCTCGTCAATCGGATATCAAAAACTAAGGAGTTGAAGTCCCAAAACATTCAGCTTGTAGAATCTGTGGGGAAATAGGAGGACATACCTCCAAGGAGCATCGTGATTAGTGCCCCTACTATGAAGCAAGTCACCCCTTTGAAGAATGCCCCACCTCTCAAGTTACATGCTTCTTGTGTGAGGAACCAGCCATAAACCCTCTCAATGCCAACTCTACCCGATGGTACAACAAGTGAATCGGCATGTTAGAGATAGAATGCTCCAAGGACTAAGGAAGCACTTAGAGGACACACAGTCTATGACAAGGGCTAGAGATGTAGTCAAGACTCTAGACACCACACCCGAAGTCATCACTTCACGATACTCGGCATATGAAAGGAGTGACCATTTTCCCCAAACTAGCTCAAGGAAACAATCAAGGTTTCTGAATGTTGAGGTAGAGCATAAAGAAGAGATGTTGTCCTTACCGATGAAGAGGAAGGATCTAAGCAAAGTCCTATGCTTCCAAGGTCATAATCCTGGGTGTTATGTTATTGATTGTCTAGAACAGAAGAATGTGGCTGGAAAGGATGAAAACAATTATGGTAATGGTAATATAAGGAGCAGCAATAAGAAGCCCAAGAAAGATCCTAGCCAGGTGACATGCTACAAGTGTGGCGAAACAGGGCATTATGTGTCAGATTGTCCTGAGAAAAGGAAGAATGGCAGTGGCAATCGCAATCGCAATGGCCATGGCAGAATCCCAATCCGTCCATCAGGCTACAGTGAATTATGTTAGTGTGAGTTAAGCTTACAAATTATTGTACCCGAAGAATCCAACAAATACAATCTTTTAAGGGTGGTAGTACCCTATTGTAACCCGAACCTATTTCTTTCTAGCCTTCTCGAATCTCGAGGACGAGATTCCTTTTAAGGGTGGTAGTCTGTAACATCCCAAAAATTTCCTATTTTGGAATGTTAAATTAATAAGTAGATTTAATTGTTTGATCTTGTTGAAAGTTTTGAATGAAAAGAAACTTTTGTTGTTTGTTTAAAATTTTACCAAACCACATTAAAAGAATGCACATTGGTTGGGAAGTTTTGAACAAATCCAAAGCATTTGTATTTAATTTGTATCATGGCATCATGCATAATTTGCAAATCAGAATAATGAACTAAGAACCCTAAATTCTATGTACCACTTTATTCTAAAGGGAATTGATAACCCACAAGTATAGGGGATCGTGTGTAGCCTTTTCAATAAGTAAGAATGTCGAACCCAACAAGGAGCTAAATGTAGGATAAATGTTCTCTCAAGTTTTATCAACCACTGATACAACTCTACGCACACTAAACATTTGCATTATCTAGGAAATAAAACTAGAGCAACAATACGAGTAATAGAGATAGCTTTGCATGACAACAAATAACAAGAAAGTAAAGCTAGTTGCTACAACAATAAAATACATTAAACTAACAGAACCATGAGTGTGGAATAGTGGTGGTAATTGTGGTGCCTTTGTCCAAGTTTAAATAGCGAATAGATCGGGTTCTTGTCTTCGATTCAGTTTTCTATGTGGGAGAGGCTAAATATACATGCGCTTCACTACATGGAATTACATATATGATTAGATTGTTAGCAAACATCCGTAAGTATTAATCAATGCATTAAGGTTTCCCCAACCATAGCCTTAAGTTTAATGGTCCTCTTACTCCCATACATGCAACGTTCCGGTTTGCGTCCTCAGGTTTCTGTCACTCCGGCAGAACTCCCCCTTCATTTTACATATACTACAAACCCTATGATGTTTAATCCATACACGCACAAATATAATGGACACCAAAGGACTGTACCATATCAATATACAACTCTAATGAACCAAAGACTTTCAACCATTCAATCTAAGAACAAATAAACTACGCAAACATGACATAGATCATAGGATTATAACTTATAGCATCAAACACCATGTTTACATAGGACGGTACAGAGGTGTGTGGGAGGATAAACCACTCGATACTAGGAGGATTAGGTGAGAGGGCGATGGCGAATCTAGCGGCGGCGCGGGGGATTCCTTTCCCGCCGCTGGTATCATGGGGGAGCACCGCCCCTTAGCCCCCTTCCTTCATGGCTTGTTGGGAGTCGTCCCCCATAGAGATGGGATCTATGGGAGAGGAAAAAACGTGGCTTTGGTGGCTTCAAATTCGTGGGTGGAGGTGACCTGGGCGAATTAGATTTCCTCCCTTTATATAGCTTCTCGGATTCCCGTCATCCCATCTTGGGCTGCAGTAAATCGGGCCTAAAAGACCCGTTTGGACTCGGAATAAGCTAAATTTTATGTGTAAAACATTTGCCGTGAAATTTCCAACAACTTTGTAGTTGAAGATTTTTCCGTTTGACGCCGTCTTAGACCTGAAACGTGACCATCTTCAAAAAGAGTTCTGAGACAGATTTCTGGAAAAATCCCAATTTGACTCCAACAAGGTTTCCACTTGTATTCTTAGTAATTCCTACACATCAAAGTATAAAACAAGAACATTATGCACTTTTGTAATTATTAGTAGGTCAGTCCAAATAAATCATAAACTTTATACAAAAGGAGTGTCAAAAGCATATTATTAGCATAAAAGCATCAAAAATTATAGATACGTTATGGACGTATCAGGAATTAAATAGGCTTTATCAAAACCATTATTGCTAAGATAGCAAACTTCTCTAAACACTAGCCTAAAAAGATCTACTTGAATTTAGAAAATTTTAGAAACAAGTTTCAATTCATTTGGAGTTTATATGCAAAAGATATAAAAGAAATACAAAACAGAAAAAGAATAAAAGAAAAAAACAAACCCTAACTGACCTACCCTAAGCGGGCCAGCAAAAGCCAGCCCGCAACTATTTACCGCGTGCGCCCGTGAGCAAGCGCCGCACACCGCAGTCGCCTAGCTGGGTCAGCCCACACCTCTGCCCGCAGCCCGCCTCTCTGCCCGCAGCCGCCGATAGACCGGCCCCACCTGTCATCGCTTCCGTAGAGTTCGAGATGAACTCGACGCCATCGCCGCGTTCGCTGAACGAATCCTGGCCGAAGCGGGGACAAATCTGACCCCTCCCGCATGGCATCTGACTCTTAAATACCGCCGCCATGACCATTTTCATTTTTTCCGAAACCCTAGCTACCTCCCATGCTCGTTAGCAATCTCGCTGGAGTTGCGCCGCCGCGGAGCTTCGGAAGGTGAGCTTCCCCGCCAGAATCGAGGCCCCTATCTTCCCTCTTTCTGTCCCTCTCTCCCTTCTCCAATGACTACATCACCTCATGTCATTTTCCCCTTGAACAGAGCACTGCACCACCTAGTATTTGTCGCCGGAGCATCTCAGGAACCATCCGACTCTAGCCGCACCATGTCGTCGTCACGGGAAGCTACCAACGACTAACGAGATACCATCGACCTCGCCGTGATCCCCCACACCCCGTCGCCTACCTCTCTGTCTCCGGTGACCAACAGAACCGCCACCACCGTTGCCACCTGGAGCAGCGCCCGCTGCGAGCCTCTACCGTCATCGGAGTCGAGGAAGCAATGACTCCCGACCATCGGATCGCCCCTAGACGTCCCAGATTAGATCAATCCCACGAAGGGGTATCGACGAATCGGTGTGTGCCATGTGTATAGCCTTGTCACTGAGTCATGTCAGCGTCCAGTCAGCAGGTCTGTACCCAGTCAGCGCGATCAATTTCTTTAAATAGTTTTCGTATTAAAAATAGCCAGAAATTCATGAAATCTTGAATAATTCATAGAAAAAGATCTATAAGTCCAAATTTAGAAAATAATATATCGTTGGATTCAGAAAATTATGTAAAATAAGATTATGCTAATAGATCTGACTTGTACTACATATATTTACAGCAATTTTTTAATTGGTTTAAGAGCCTTTTTAGACTAAATAAATCATAGTAAATTATTTGTAGATAAAGAAAAATACAAATAAAATACCAATGGATTCATAATTTCATATTCAACATTAATATGCTGTTAGATATAACTTTCGTAGTGTATAAACTACTGTAGTGATTTAACTAGTATTAATGTCTATTTAGATTATTAAATTCATAATAAATTATTTATAGCTCTAAATATCTAAATAACATGTTCCTAGATTCGTAATCTTGTGTACTATATTAATCCGTGTTTAGATTTGACTTTTGTTAAAGTTTTATTTTTAAGTAATTTAAACTCTCTTAATGGGTAAGTAAATCGTAGAAAATTATCTATAACTCCAAATTTAGTGAAACTAATTTCTATGGTTTTGTTTTGATCATATCTAACAAGGAAAAATAAGCACTAAATTATTTCACACTTTTTTATCTGATGATCTTGTAGAAAGCCCAAATTTCCTAATAATAGTAATTAAATCATAGAAAAAGATCTACAACTTCGATTAAGATGATTCCAATTCCTACTGGTTCATATTAATGTCCTCTATCCAATAAAACCCATAACCAAATTTAATTCGCCAATTAGGACAGAATTTGCAATGAAACTACTAAACCCTCTTATTTGGTCATCAAGATTTAATAATAAATACCCGATTGCATTAAATGATCTGCTACATGCATCATATGATTTAATACCATTCAAAGAACTAATATTAAATCATCATGCATGTTTGTGATCATCATCGTTGTATTGTATGTTGCAATTGTTTTGATTGGAATTACTCCATTCCCGTGCTAGATTGTTCCGAGAGTGCGATTGCTATGGAGAAATAAAATCATCAAGAATATTATTAACATAAGGCAAGTTACACCACTTGTTCATATTTATGTTCCAGTTTTGACTATCCATGCTTTGATCTTCAAATTCTGTAGTATGCATGTGTAGGATTATAAGGTCGATTTTCTTAGTATTATTTTGCAAGTGCGGTTTTGTAGAATGCCATGAGTAGCTCTATACTTAGGATTTGACATCCTAATACGTTACCCCTGTTTTTGCTAAGTACTGCTTGCTATGCTATATATATAAAGTATCATTGGGGGTTCGAAAGATTGAAAAAATTCTAAGTATAAAGCTCTCTCGAGCGAACCTTTTCCTCTCAAAACCTCCTTCAAAATAAAACTAGTTTTCTTATAGGCGGAATGGTTGTCGGGTCAACGAGTGGAATTTGGTGGATGACGGCCACCTAGGATTCAAACAAGTCTGCCATGTTTCAGAATTCAGAAACTTCTAGTGCAACCACAATACATATGGGCTCTGTCTTGGCCTAGTACTTAGTAGGAAACCTCACCGGGGTACCAACATTTGGAGGTTCTTGGCACAGTTGGATCTAGCTGGTAGAGGGGCTTCTAAGGGAAAGCCTCGCCATGTTCTTGTCTGTAAAAGGACTTGATCATGGATTGTGGGGAAACTGCACAAACTCTCGAGAGTATTGCAATATGATCGATCAGCCGAGTTCACGGAAAAGAACACTTGAGCATCTGAAGGATGGAGCCTCTGAAGGATCTTCCTCTCTTTTTTCCAAACTTAAAGTTTTCTAAAACCCCGTGGCATGCGTAATATCGCTAATGGGTGGGATTTTGGTGACTTGGTGTGTCATATCCAAGTAACTTGGTGCGTAATATCCAAGTGTCACTTGGTGTGTCATATCCAAGTGTTAGGTTGATTGGATACTTGGTGCGTAATATCCTCGTGTTCCACTCGACCCTATACGACATAAACAAGGTTTACAAAGTAGGGTAAAACTCTTCCTCTTTTCTTCTTACTTAGAGAAAATTGGTTTTATACAAATGAACCCCAAATCCTACTCCTAGCCTTGCATGTAGAGTTACTCTCATTCTTTCCTTGGTGTAATTTGCCAATACATTCAAAGTATTGACCCAACTTGTTGGTTGCATGTTTCATGTGCAGAAATATGGAGATCGTTAAAAGGTACGCTAGGATCACGGGTCTTCACTCAACTAGCTTGTGGCACTGATGCGACTCCAAGTTGTATTTATTTGCTTCTGTTGTAATAATGTAACCTCTGGATTATTTGATTCATGTAATAAAGACTTGTGTTTTACATGATATTTCATCGACTGTGAGTGTTAGCTAATGATCCAGGGACTAGCATGTTAATCACAGGGACTTTGGATCTTTAATGATCCGAGGTCACAACAGTACCTATTCAAGAGATCAACAAGAAAAGGCAAAAAGAGGAAGAACAAATAAATAAGAAACCGAAGAAACCAGAAAAGAACCCTGAAGCTACCAATATAAATAATGTTATATTAAAGGATCTTATGGAAGCACGAATAGTGGATGATGAAGTGGTTATGCTAGACCGCAAAACCACAGAGTTTATAGAAGGTAAGGTACGAGGTAACAAAACTTCTAAACCTATGACTCCTATATATTATGGAGAAACTTTCTTGTACGGAATTTGTGAGCCAATTTCCACTATAAATATTATGCCTTCATCACTTTATGAGGAACTTCGCTACAATTTAAATAATCTAGATGTGGAACTGGTAGGCACTAGTATTAAATTGTCTAATAGGACCAATATAAGACCATAAGGTGTAATCAGAAATATCTATGTGTTTATTGGATCACTCATGTAAACCCTTGAATTTCATATTGTTGATATGCCTCGAGATTCTGTTTACCCTATTCTTTTAGGCAGGCCTTTTGTTTACATAACCAAAGCTCGAGTTGATAATAAGAAGGAGACTATTTCACTGATGTTTGGAGAAGAGGAAATGACATTCCACTTTGCCAAACTAAAGAAGAGGCCATATGAAGTGGAAGATATCAAGGAAGAGAAAACAATTGCTGAGCTAGCCGCAATTAATTTTAGTACTCCACAACATGAATTAGAGAGGAGCCTAACTAATTGGGAGGAAGCATCATATGATGAGGAGAGAGAAAACATGGATGATTACCTTGATTCAGTTCCGGAAGCACAAAATCCACATGACTATGAAGAACTGGTAAGAAAAGGAGATGAAGAACCTCCACCAATTGAATTGAAACAACTTCCAAACGATATGAGGTGTGAGTTTTTAGATAATGAAAATAAATGTCCTATTATTATTAGCAAAAATTTATCAGAGAATGAAACAAATAAACTCCTTTCGGTCTTGGTTAAGCATCGTGAAGCCTTTGGATATACTCTAAGTGATATTAAAAGAATAGATCCATCTATAGTAACACATAAGATTACCATGCTTGATGATGCTGAACCTGTAGTGGATACGCAAAGAAGACTTAATCCGAAAATGAAGGAAGTAGTAAGAAAAGAGGTTATACGCTTATTAGATTCTGGCATAATATATCCTATCTCTGATAGTAAGTGGGTTATCCCAGCTCATTGCATACCAAGCAAAGGTGGTCTTGATGCTGCTATGAATGAGGATGGTGAGCTAGTTCCTGTAAGGCCTGTTGTAGGATATCATATGTGCATTGATTTTAGGAAGCTAAACCGAGAGACACAGAAAAATCATAAACCTATACCATTCATGGATAAAATTTTAGAAAGACTTAGTAATAATTCTTATTTCTGTTTTCTTGATGGTTATTCTAGATATTCTAAAATTGCCATACAACCGAAGATCAAGAGAAAACAACTTTCACTTGCCCTTATGCCACATATGCTTATAGATTAATTCTGATTGGCTTATGTAACGCAACAACAACTTTTCAAGAATGTGTTCTAAAAATCTTTGATGATTTTGTTGAGAAGACTATGGAAGTTCTAACAAATGATTTTGTTGTTTGTGGAACAACCTTTGATAATTGCCTCTACAATCTAACCAAATTCTTGCAGAGATGCAGGAAATCAAATTTGGTTTTGAATTGGTAACAATGTCGTTTCATGGAAAGAGAAGGTAAAGTTTTCGGGCATAAAGTTTTGGAGAAGGGAATATAAATAGATAAAACTAATATAAATGCTATAAAAATCTTCCAATACCTCAGGACATTAAAAACTTAAAAATGTTTCTGGGACACACAGGTTTTTATAAGTGTTTTATAAAAGATTTTGCTAAAATAGCTATGCCTCTCACCAACCTTCTTGATAAAGAAACTCCATTCTACTTAGATCATGACTGCATTGCAACTTTTGAGAACCTTAAGAATAAATTAGTTTCAGCACCTATCATGCAATCTCCAAAATGGGATGAACCTTCCTAAATCATGTGTGATGCAACTGACTATGCTTTAGGGGCTGTGTTGGGACAGTGAGACGGAAAGAATTTAAATGTTGTTTATTACGCTAGTAGACCTCTTAATAAGATTCAAAAACATTACGCTACTACAGAAAAAGTGTTCCTAGCTATAGTCTTTGCTTGCGACAAATTTAGATCCTACATCATTAATTCTAAGGTAATAATTCATATGGATCACCAAGCTTTGTGTCACCTCCTTGTGAAAAAGGATGCGAAGCCCAGGTTGATTAGGTGGGTTTTGTTACTACAAGAATACGATTTACAAATAGTAGATAGGAGGGGTAAAGATAATCCGGTAGCAGATCATCTCTCTAGGATGGAGGGAATAATTACTAACCCCGTACCTATAAATGAATCAGTTTTCGGAGAATATTTAGCAAACGTTGAAGTTGCTGATCCATGGTATGCAGATTATGTTAATTATCTTGCAACAAAATTTATACCTCCTGGTATGACAAGAAATCAAAGAATGAAATTCTTTAATGATCTTAAATATTACTTTTGGGATGATCCATATCTATATCATCATGGACCTGACGGAGTGATTCGAAAGTGTGTTCCTAACCATGAAATGAATGCAATATTGAAAGCTTGTCATGACAGTCCGTATGGAGGACATCATGCAGGTAAGCAAACTACAACGAAGGTACTTCAATCCGGATTCTATTGACCCACCTTGCTCAAGGATGCAAACAGGTATGTGGAATATTGTGATGCTTGCCAAAGAAGAGGTAATATAGGTAGGAGACTAGAAATGGCAATGAATTATAGTCTCATAATAGAACCCTTTGATGTATGGGGAATGGATTACATGGGACCTTTTATTGAATCAAATGGTTATACTCATATTCTTGTTGTTGTTGATTATGTTACCAAATGGGTTGAAGCTATTCCAACAAGTCATGCAGATGCAGCCACCTCCATGAAGATGATCAAGGATATCACATTCCCCAGGTTTGGAGTTCCTAGATTTTTAATCACTGACGGTGGTTCTCATTTTATGAAAGGGACTTTCAGGAAAATCCTCAGCAAATACGGAGTAACTCACCGCGTTGCTTCACCATATCATCCTCAAACAAGTGGTTAAGTGGAACTCTCTAATAGAGAATTAAAGACCATACTCAAGAAGATGGTGGACAAATCAAGGAAAGATTGGTCATACAAGTTAAATGACACTCTATGGGCATACCGTACTGCATTTAAAAATCAAATGGGTATGGCATCTTATAAGATGGTGTACGGTAAGGCATGCCATTTACCTTTAGAATTGGAAGACAAAGCTTTTTGGGCAATGAAGAACCTAAATTATGATCGTAAAGTAGCAGGAGAAAAGTGTCTATTAGATATTCATTTAGATGAGTTTAGAAGTGAGGCCTATGAAAATGCTTGGTTGTTTAAGGAAAAAGTGAAAAGATGGCATGATACAAAAATAGAAAATAAGACCTTTAAATGTGGAGACAAAGTGTTGCTCTATAATTCTCGTCTTAAGTTGTTTCCAGGGGAGCTCAGATCGAAGTGGGAAGGTCCCTATATAGTTGAAGAAGCTTATTCATCGGGATCAGTGAAGCTCAAGGAAAAGACACCCTCTCTTGCATGAGTGGTAAATGGACAACACTTGAAGCACTATCGAGTAAAATAAGATATAAGTGCAGTCACCATAGAAGTGATAACCCCAGAAGAGTTGATTGAGCAAAAATATGCAAGGGATGGCAGCCTCAAGAAAAATGGACTCTGTACGAAATAAGCAACACTACGGTCAAGCTATTAACCATAAAAGAGCGCTTCATGGGAGGCAACCCATGCAAGGTAAAGGCTTGAATAAGTTTTAAAAGTTTTTATGAGCTTGTGTTAAAAGAGGAACATTTTGAAACTCTAAGCAAAGAAGAAGGAAGATTGATAATGCCAAAATTGGTCGAAAATTTAAGATGTTATTTTCCTGTCAAAACTTGATATTTCATTAAGTTTCAGATTAATAAAGAATCCTTGGAGAAGCAGGAAATTTTTGGTGGACACAGAAGGTTTAATGACCAACTATACGGTGGGAATAAAAATTCCGGCCATATAGCTGCGGTCGTATAGTTGTTTCGACATCACCCCTACCTTCCATGAAAGGTACTGATAGTTTAACGACCAACTATACTACGGGAATTAAAATTCCGCATGTATAGTTGCTACCGTATATATATCGATGCCTTTGGCGAAACTATTTCCTGAGTACTGATTGTTTAACGACCAACTATATGGTGGGAATAAAAATTTCGGTCGTATAGTTGCCATCATATAGATATCGACCCATCTCCAAAAAAATTATTCAGAGTACAGGGAGTTTAACGACCAACTATACGGAGGGAATAAAAATTCCCACCCATATAGTTTCGGCCGTATAGTTGGTTCCACCGTAGATGTAATCTATAGTCGGTTCATAACTATACGGCGGGATCTATACGGGCCACGCCCGTATAGTTGCTCGTTATGGAAGGTGGCTAGGGTTTTTGACCTCCCCTTTTAAAGTTGATCGCATCTAACCTTTTTCATTAAGTTTTTGTAGATCTACAGCCTTCAGCCTCGAAAAAATCCTTGCCATCCCTAAACAAGCCCCTCTAACAACATCCGTGCAGTGAAGCCATGCAGCCCTTCCATGTCAACAAGATCTGGAAGAAGAAAGAAGAGAAACCCGTGAAGAGGATCGAAGAAGTATAACCTAAAGGATCATCATCATCCAGCCCGGAGATCAAACCTCTCCCAAATTGGGAGGACATGTTCCCGCAACGGATGGAGATGATGAGGCAAGCTGAGCGGGGAAGAATGAGTATCTCCCAAATCCCTATCGTCACAACATAGGATCCTATTATAAACCTCATCTTGGTCCATCACCTCTTAAACCTAAGAAGGTGCGGCAAGATCTATGAGTTGGAAAAAGCTTCGAAGGCATGTGTTGAAACAATTGGAGAAGGAATTGACTCCTACTGGATTATGAGCAAAGACCTTGAAAAGAGGGTCGATGACATTGATGGTAGAGTTGATTTCTTGATTAAAACTGTCTTTGAGTTGACAGATGAGAAGAAATTCCTCAAGAAGAAAATGCTAAAGCTTCAATACGACATGGCTGGGCTCAGCATCTGCTTTGCAAGCATAGTTAAAGATGGCAACACCAAAGAAGAGGGCAACACTCTTCCTACCTAGGAGGAGGAATAGGTACCAACAAGGATTTATTTGATTCCAAGCTTGGGGAGATATTTAAAGACCTTGTAATCTATCTTATAAGTTTTATATCACCATTTTGTTTTGCATTAGTTCAAACCAGAAATAAAGTTTGCATCATTAGAATTCCCTTCAGGAAAAGTCGATCCCTTTTATGAAATTTTGAGTTTATTATTATATATGGAGTGATTTTGAGTTTGTGTTTGTCTTATTAGATATATGAATAGCTTGAGTATAATTTTACTTGCACTTGATGATAACAATAGTAGTCTTCCACACCATTGGTATTAATGGGACATATAAAGATAATTTAATCAACATGTTGTAAGTCTACGGTTTGATTTACAAAGAAAATTATCAATGCAGATAGTTGAAAAAGAAACCTTGAAGAAAGGAAAATAAAAGTGCTATCAAAATAGAGTGAGAACAAGTCGAGGTAGAATCTTCAAGTCATAAAAATGCTTCATATACAATTGGAATTTGATAATTGAGATCGTTAAACCTTTGAATTCCAACATGAAGTGGAATGCATGGCTAGCTCCTTTGCACAGCACTTAAACAAAAGTGTGAGCGTATAAACAAAAAAGAAGAAAATAAAGAATAAAATAAAGAAGAAAAAGAGCGAATGTGCAAAGAGCAAATAGGCATACACCACTATATTGTAGTATGACAAAGAGACACTTTTGAGATTTTCAATCCCAAGTGAATATGTTAATCCTAGAACACTTAGGACTACCTCGCTAACTCATTCGGTTGAACCGGATACTTTTATATTATGTTGAGATTCATCTTTTGTGAACTGTTGATCACTAAGGTGTGGAAGCCTTCTAATATTATTCGGATGGTTTGAGTAAGGTACTATTCATGAACTTATTCCTATGTATCATATATGATAAACACATGTTGCAACTACCTCATTTATTATATCGACTCAGCTTCATGAATATGGGGATCACATCCATTAAGCTAAACTTGCTCGGGACGAGGAAGAGTCTAAGCTTGGGGAAGTTAATGAGGGCATATTTGCATCATGTTTTATATTATTATTTTGCATTGTAGATGTAGGATCTTGGTATTTTACGGTGCTCGCGTGCACATTTTATGTATGTTTTTACCAGGATCAGGATAGATGATGGATCCAATGGACACAATTCTTGGAGTAGTTGTATTGGGGAGAAAAAGAGTCAAAAACAATGTAAATCGCTTATTTGGGAAATATCAATAATACTAGAAGAAAACCCAAAGCAGATGAGGCATACAGACGATTCAATGACCAGCTATATGACCGGAATACTTTTTCTAGCCGTATAGTTCCGGTCATATAGTTAGCGTCGCCTCCGCCTCTTCAAATAGTTTCACCCCGTGCAATGGGATTGGAGAGACGACATACAAAACAACCAGAAATCGCGAAAACCTCATCTCCGGAAGGCATCTGGAGGGAGAACTTGCCCAAGGGATCCATCTTCGCCCTACGCAGATCTGGGAGGCCAAGGCATCGATCTCCATCTTCATCAACCGGTGCACCATCACCATTTCCATCCATCCCATATCATCCATCTAGATCTTGTTGTAATTTCCGTACTCGTTGTGGATTTATACAAGTACTATTCATCTATGATTGTTTCCATCACCATTGCCATGATGTTGATTGCCTCCATGTCTAAGTAGATCTCTAGTTCTTGGGGAGATGGAGAAACCCTAGCATATGATTGATATGAGATAGAGATTATTATGTTATACATCATTATGTGTATGTGTTAATTGTCTTCATCTTGATGTTGGTAGTTGTGCACCTCCTTAATATTTGCCTCCTAAGGGGACTCGATGAAGGGGATTACTTGTTGGTAGACAGAGTGATGATAGCACTTACTATGACTATAAAGCTGTTGTCATTCTTTACATACTAACTTGGGGAATCAAGGAGAACTCATTAAGCCATGTCCATGCCATGGGAGAAATCCCTTAATAGCGGGATAATACGATTGATGTCGTTTATTCATCAGCTGTGGTTATGAAGGATGATGTGAGCAGCGTTTGCTGCCTATTTGTCCATATATGGAGCTCCTCCCACATACATACATATCATGAGAATATTCGTTATAATAATCTTGATTGCTTAGTCTAAATTGTTAGCGGTATATCCACCACTCCCTGAGAACGCCTTTTCCCTATTGCAGTTCTAAGTTCTTTTATACACGCGATTTTTACTCTCCGCATTAAGTTTTACTTTACTCTAAATTGTCTTGTTCAACCAAAAACCCAACAACAACTCTACTATTCTTCCATCTTAAATTTATTCCTTAAGTACTATGTTTAGTTTTAGTTAAAAGCATTTTAGTCTTTTGCCTACTTCTCCCTGTGGGATCGATATCTTTATTTTGAAACTAGCTACAAACGATCTGTGCACTTGCAGTCATTGGTATACTACCTCAGTGAGGTGCTCACGCCAACAAAACAGTGGTACCCGCACTATCATAAGCTGGCTTATGGCTTCTTCATGACCGCACGATGACTGCGCCACTACTTTTAGGAGCACCCCATCGTCGTGGTGAATGATGCTCCACTAGGGTACATCCTCAACAACCCCAACGCCACGGGACGAGTCGCTCTGTGGGGAATCGAAATGCCTCCACAAGACATTACATATGATAAGCGACTGGCAATCAAGTCGCAAGTTCTCCTAGACTTCCTCATTCACTGGATGGAGAACCAGCTCCCAGACACGCTGGATATGTCCTGCCTAGGGACAATGCACTTCGACGGATTCAAATGTCAAGAAGGACCTGGCGCCGGTGTCATCCTGACGTCACCATAGGGTGACAAGATGAGATATGTTCTGCGAATGCAGTTCCGCGCCTCCAACAACAAAGCTGAATACGAGGCCCTGCTCCATGGGATGCAGATGGCCAAAGCCTGCGGTGCAACGCGACTCGTCATCTACGGTGACTTCAAGCTTGTGGTGGACCAAACCATGAATCAGAGCGATGCGCTGAGCGACAACATGATCGCTTACCGCAACCTCTACGACACACTCGAAGGAGACTTCGATGGTTGTGAACTGCGGCATGTAGGCCGTGAAAGCAACGAAGAGGCTGACACGCTAGCCAACATTGGATCCACCTGTGCTCTGGTGCCGCCAGGTGTATTCCTGGAACAGATCTACGAATGCTCCATCAAGCCAAAGGCTCCTGAAGGACCGTCCGGCATGTCAAAGGACTCAAAAGTTGCGCCACCTGAAGAACTCGAAGGTCCTAGTAATGCGGAGCAGGGACCCGAACTCGAAGGCCCCATGGAGGTCATGCTCATCGAGCCATCCTGGACTCAGCCGTACATCATGTACCTGATCAACAAAAGGCTGCTAGATGACCCGACAGACGCGTGACACATAGCGCGACACTCAAAAGCTTTCACCATCATCAACGGCGAGCTATACAGGTGTAGCATCATAGGAGTCCTTCAATGATGCGTCTCCAATGGTGATGGGAGAGCCATCCTCCTCGAGATACACGAAGGCACGTGCGGTCATCACGCCGGGAATCGCGCCCTCGTTGCCAAGGCTCTATGAGCTGGATTCTACTGGCCAATGGCAATGCGCGATGCCAAGGACATCGTCCATAAGTACAACGCCTACCAAAGGTTCGCAGATAAACCGCACGCACCTGGCGCGGAACTCAGGCTAATACATCGGCCTGGCCCTTTGCGCAATTGGGAATCGGCATGGTCGGAAAGCTACAAAAGTCATCACCTGGAGATTACACTTTCCTCCTCGTCGCAGTCGACAAGTTCACCAAGTGGATCGAGGCCATGCCAGTGACAAACCAGACGAGCGCCATCACCGTCAAATTCTTCGAGTCCATCGTCTTTAGGTTCGGGGTGCCACACAGCATTATCACTGACAATGGGACGAACTTCACCTCGAATGAGTTCCAGGATTTCTGCGAAAACCTAGAAATCAACATCAGCTATGCTTCGGTAGCACATCCCCAGACCAACGGTCAAGTCGAGAACGCCAACGACCTTGTCTGCAACGGCATCAAGAAAAGACTCCTCCGACCACTCGAGCGAGCAGCTAGGTGTTGGGCTGAGGAGCTACCATCAGTACTATGGAGCATACGCACAACTCCAAACAGTGCCATAGGCTACACCCCGTTCTTCATGGTACATGGCACCAAGGCAATACTACATGTAGAAGTGTGCTATAAGGCCCCAAGGGTCATGGCGTACAGCGAGGCCAAGTCAACAACCGCACTCAAAAACTCGGTCGACCTCCTCGATGAAGCACGTGAAATCGCGACGAAACGGTCCATGATCTACTAGAAAAGCCTTCACAACTACCACAACCGATGGCTGCGCCCAAGGTCCTTTGTCGAGGAGACATCGTCCTGTGACTGAAGCATAAAGGACACCTCAAGCTCGAGTCCCCCTGGGAGGGACCCTATATGATTACCGAAGTAATCCCATGTGGCGCCTATTGCCTGAAGGGCGTAGAAAGCGGAATCGCATACTCCAACCCCTGGAACATCGTGCAGCTGTGACGTTTCTACCCCTAGATGTTTATACTTTCACAATAAGGCTACTCATCTAGGCTACTTAGCCAAACATTGTACCTCCTGATACTCTACAAATAAATAAAGCTAAGTGCCTCCAACTTTGTGTTTTGTTTTCATTTACTTCCATTGCTATTTCTACACTCGGGGGCTGAGTAGCTAACCACATTGCTAATCGAACCCTTGGTAAAACCAACCCGGTTGCAACGCAACTAGCAGGCTTGCAAGGCGATGAGATGCACAAGTGTCGAGCTAACGAAAAGGCATTACATACAATATTGCACTCGTGAAACAACTAAGCTAATAGCTATACATACAAAAATGGGTATCAACACTCAGTTAAAATGATTATACAAAGTTTTACAGCACCTATACATCCTGTGCAGATCAAACAACTATCATACTAACATGACAGGAGAACATTAGTGCGCTCATCGAGCAAGTTAACGATGTCTTCTGCTGGATGATCAACAACTCGATAATGAGGCACCATATTCCATGCCATCCCTGGCGGAGGAGGCGGAGGTCCTGCGACAATAGCATCCAGATCCACATCAGGTCACTGCATGCGCACAAGCGCCAATGCAGCCTTAGCACCCGCAATGAGCTGTTGGCACATGCACTCGCGTACTGCATCGGAGCTCTGAAACTTCTGCATCAGAGCCAACAGGCTCAAGGGTGCGGCATCCAATGGAAACATCTCCTAGAAAATACGCTTTAGGAACGACTACGCTTTCTTCAAAAAATACAGCACTTGTGACACGCGATCCTGCAACGTCACCAATGCGACTGCACGATCATAATCTATCCAAAAGAATCCACCAGCTTCTAGTTGATCCTGAGTCAAACAGCCGAGTCAAACGCTGATGCGATCCCTCTCTTCCTACGGAATTAGATTGACAACTGCAAAAGGCAGTAACATAAAGGCATCAACCAACTGAATAAAGCAACACAAGCATACCACGGCAACAAAGTCGAAGCAACACTAACATTGCAATTGTTCACTGATTTGGGCCACCTCGCGAATAAGATAGGCTTCCTTCTCCAAAACCTTCTCTGTCTTCAACTTCCAGACATCAGCAATTCCACGGATGACCGGTGCCTCTCGCTCTAAGTGCTTCACACGGTCATGCAGTCGAGACAATAGCGACATCTCCTCCACCTTCGAACGTGGTTGTGCCATGAGTTCGCCAGGGGAAGATTCACCGGGCGCATCAGTGGAAGGCACATCGTGCAAATCACTCAAAATACCCTAACCAAGCAGAGGCTCGGAAGCATAAGAGACATGGTGCACAAGGTCAAATGGTGCAAGAACAAAGATAATTTATACATTAATAATTACATCCAAGTTTTCACAGGGGAACCCCCACAAAAGTGGTCTCAAGACAAGGCTACAACACTTCACGTAGCTACAAAAGGAGGCAATGAGGACGGCTACGCCTACACTTCAGCACCTGTAGGCCTCTTCGACTCTATGGTGGCCTCCGACGATGTGGCCTTCGCCGCGGTGGGATCTGACGCTGAAGCCCTCGCTGTGGTGGCCCCCGAGGTCGTGGCCTTCGCTACCTTCATACGCTTCCTTCCCTCCGAGTACCTCGCAAGTGTCTCCATGAGCCTAGGCCCATATTTTTTATAGCGATTGGCAAAAGGAGCGAAAACTACCTGTTGTCCATTTGAGGCCACCGGCATCTTCGAGGAGACCTTACTAGCATTTAGGTCAACACCACGGGCTTGTGCCATCGCTAGACCCAGGGAGGCACCAAGCCCTTTCTGGGCATTCTTGAAGTCCACAAGGACACCTTCGGTGAAGAAATCTAGGTCTTCAATAAGTTCGCCCTTGGGGACCATCTCCTCTCGAAGACTTCCAAGAACACCCTTGGCCTTTTAGAGTGAGTCCTGGACGGAGACATTGTGGTCTTCAATTGCAGCCACGGCGTCGGACAACGCATCCTTGCGAGCAAGAGCCTGGGGGTCAGAACTCACCCCAGAAGCATCTACAGTAGATCCACATAAAACCATCAGAGGCCAAACAAGTGAAGAAAGAAAAGCTTCAATGGCACAGAAACTGCAATAGCAGCATACCTGAAAGCACTTTTGTGGCAGAGATAAGTTGTTCCGTGAATTCTTTTTCTCTGTTAGTGACAATAGCCACCTGCTCCTCATCGTGCTGCTTCGACTCCTGCTTGAGATAGTCATAGGCTGTGGGTGCCTCATCTCCCTTGGTTTCCACCGTGTTGATTCCCTTCTCAAGGGAATTCACCTAATGGAGCAAGTCATTATTATCCTCTGCAAAACAAGGACAATATATCAAGACCAATCAAAACAAATGTGTAGCAGAAAAAACAAATCGACAAAACTCACTTTGCAGTTGGCAGTTGTTGATATCAAGCCGAGCGTGATGCCGGCCTAGCTCGACGATCTATTTGCCAAGGTGAATAGACTCCTGAAGAATGGTCTACAGAAGAAGGACATATATCATGACTCGTTTTTTACCCCAAGCACTAACTCTTCGAGTAACAAAGGTTTACAAATACTTATGTGGCCATCCAAAGACTCCAAAGTTTCCTTCTGGGTTAATGTCTGAGCAAGAACCATGTGCTCCCCCATGTTGGGAGAACTCGAGGAATTTGCACCAGAGTTGGCTGCTATCTTTGGGAAGGGCGCAAACTCCGCCACACCCTTGTTCTTGGACTCCATGACTCCCGCCTCCTCTACGAGACGGCAATCATCAGACGATGATGAGGTGGTCGCGCTTCAAGCAAAGTGCAAGCCGTGTCACCATCAATGCAAGCCGCGGGATACAAATTTTCAGATAGCAGCAATATAGAAGACTCACCTGTCGAAGTTGTCAAGGTCGAAGGAATCATCCGAATACTCCTTATGCTTCCTCGGTTTCTTCCATGATGGAGGAGCAATAGCGTGCATAGGAACCATTGGAATTGGATCCGCGACATCCACCCCAATCAAAGGATCCTTCGCATCTCCGGAGTAGAAAAATCTGAGTCCTCGCTTTGGGAGCGCTTGCGAGTGGCGCCCTCGCCGCACTCAGGGGCTTCGTGCTCCTTAGTGACGGGCAAAAGTACCAGATCCATCTTCCTCCATAGCCTCGGAGGGAATTATCCCTTCAGGTTGCGGAGGCAGAACGGTGTTCACCTTCCATTCCTGCCAAAGCACAAGGTTACAAACGCAAAACGCCCTGCGGGAAAAATAAGCACAGTAGAAGAACAAATGATGAAGTTATCTGAGGAGGGGGTGACTCACGTGAAAGGGCATCACGACTGAATCCCCAGGGAATTTATCCTTGAGGGTGAACTTGGTCAGTGTCCTGAACCTTTTGTCTACTTCGCCTAAGGACAAGTTCTCCTGAGAGACGCGAGTGACGTCGTCGGTGCCAGTCCAAAGATACATTGGGTGCGCCCTAGCCTACAGTGGTTGCACCCAACGGCACATCCAAGTGCGGATGAGGTCCGGGCCATCAATATCCTTCCCTCGAATGTGCTTGAGATCATAGACGCGCTTATACAAAACTTTGACTTCCTCGGCCTCGCCGGGCATCACCTCATTTTTCCAAGACCTTCTCCTCTTCAATTCCGCTTTCATATCAAAAGGAGCAAGTCCATAATGTTCACCATTGGCCTTCTGATCACCAATGTAAAACCACTTCTCCCTCCATCCCTGGACGGACTCGGAGCTCTTGAGGGAGAAGTATTGGACGTTCAGGTCCACATGGATGCCGCAGCCTCCAATGTCATAGACCACAGATCTAGAACCCAATTTCCGCTTTAGCTTGAAGAGTTTTTTGAAAAGGCCGAAGTGTGGCTCGATTTCGAGCTAGCACTCATAGAGAGTGATATAGCACGTGATGTGCAAAATAGATTTTGGGGTCAACTAATGCAGCTGGAGCCCATACAAGCAGAGTAACCCTTGTACAAACTTGTGGAGGGGAAGAGAAAGGCCCCGAAGGACAAAAGCAAGGAACATCACCTGAAATCCAATAGGGGACCGGGGATTACCTCCAAGCCAAGCATCGTGTAGTTTTCTTCATTGGCAAGAAGTAGACCATCTTGGCGGTGTTGTTAGAGCTAGTGATCTGTAATGGTGATGCGCCGCCACGAGCCATTGGTGATGCGCATTCCAGCACCCTTCTTCTTCCCAGCTGCAGTAGCACTACCGAACCTAGTGGCGGCGGCACCCTTCTTCTTGGCCGCAGCAGCGACGGTAGTAGATCCAGCAGCGGTGGTGCCCTTCTTCTTCCCATTGTCAGGTGGCGATGGGATCGTAAGAAGTAGCTTGGAAAAGTCCTAAGCCCATCCAGCGCAGCAGCGGGAGCAAGGGCGATGGAGTAGCAGCAAAGAGCAATGGCAGCAGTGCGCGAGGAGGAAGAAGATGGATTTATGGAAAATTCACCGCATGGAATCCCTACTTAACCACAAGAAAGATGCAATCCAATGGCTCATAGTGATTCACCCAGACGCGTCGCAAAAATCAATGCAGACGTGTGGCGATGGAAATAGTGAACCATCGCCGCACTTTCCCCACTACACGCGAGAATCGAGGAGGTGTAGTTAAAATGAAGATTACGTATGCCAGGTCAAATCTCAGTCAGAAATGGGCCCCACCTTCATCACGTCACGTCAATACTGCTTAGGCGGGCAAATGAGATCATCGAATCGCCAGCACTGACATCATCTACTCTACCAGAAGATCTCCTCGACTACTTTAGTCCTTGCTTGACTCTACGAGTCAACCAATCACTCGGGGGCTACTCCTAACAGGAGTGCTGGCCGCGCACCCGAAGACTTCATAGGCACAGAACTCTCTTCACCAGCTGAAGCCCGTCTTCGAATCAACAATTCGACTATGGACTCGGAGGCTACTCCCATAGGGAGCACTAGAAGGATATTCGGCTAAAAAACTAAAGTCCCCACTTGAGTCTACGACTCAAATAGGCACTCGGGGGATACTCCTATAGGGAGCACTGGCCGTGCACCCTATGAAAAACCTTAGTCATTAAAAGTGTGTCGACTACATCCATATTCGAAACGATGACTCCGCCTTATATTTTCCCTGCAAAGAGACTATGTCTCCTGGGCCACCCGAATCACCTCCGCGGTGACTAAAAATTCGGATGCCACGTTTACAACGTGAAGGTAAGACCTGAAAAAGGCCTGGCAACACACCTACTGTGCTCTACCAGATGTAAGACGTGCCTACAGGCACAATGAAATAAGCCTTGACGGATGCATCGAGTGCCTACACCTAAAACACTGGAATTCGAACTCTGTAAGGCCTCCACGGCAAGAATCGAATTACGCTAGCATTATTCCGAATTCAGGTCTGGGGACTCGAATTTGAGTAGATAGCGTTGCTTTGCCCTAAGGCAGTTAACTGATCCTGGTCTGTCAGATGAATCGGGCACGCATATCGATAATCCCTATGACATGAACCATGGCACCTGAAAGAACTTCGGATGAGCCTATGTCCCATGCACTCGAAAGAATTATAGTATCCACCCAAATCTATGATTTGGCTAGACACTCGGGGGCTACTGACATGGGTATACCTTATAGGTACTTGATATTAGCCTATATGGTTCATCCCAAGAAGGAGTCCACGATGCAATCGAAGCATAGCAAGGATTCGGGTGGCCCATTAGAGTTTGACTTCTTGAAGGACATGTCAAAGTGTAGATAGAAAATTAAAGGGAAACCCTAATCTATAACCGACTCGACCTACTACCGTGAGACCTAGCCTTTCTGTATAAAGGCCAGGGGGACGGCGAGGAGGACTAATACGCACACCCCCGCATACACCTTGCCAGATTGCATCTCCGCACTCTTGTAACTTTCGACTCCCCCATAATCAAAGAGCGGACAAGCAGGAGTAGTGTCCTCTACGAGGCCTAAACCTGGGTAAAACCTCGTGTCACATGTGTGCTTGTTTGCTAGCCGATCGATGCCTCCAGTGCTCCCCACTTCCTCAAACCTAAGTCCATCAATGATGGGCATTGACGAGTTAACCCCTCGTCAATGGTCTGGTAGGCGGGTCCCCCATGCTAGCCTCCTCTGTATAAGTACTTTAACTGTTATTTTTTCAAACCCGCCCGTTAAACTTAAGAAATACTGTAGGCTGGTGGGTTCGTGATATCAGCCTCTCCGTAAAGCAATTTATTGCTACAATAAAAAATGAAATCCTAACATTAGTAATAAATATATGGACGCACATAAGATTTGAACTCAAAACTTCAATACATGTAAACTGAGTGCGCTTCCACTACGCCAAAGAGAATTTCTGAAATATACCATTAAATTTTGTATAGTAACTATAACTGATGTATTAGTCTTAAAATATTTTTTGTGTCCATGTTTATCTCTCTTAAAATAAAAGGTCAGCGCCCTGGCATCTCATTTTTTTAAAGGGATTTCTATTTCTGTGCCCTCGGTTCCTTAGTTGTACTCAGTTTTCCCCAGCTGCTTAATTTTTCCTTCCTTTTGCCAATCTCCATGTACGAAACTCTCACACGGTCTAAAACTCGCCGTCCGTCAGCCTTGTTGTTACGTGCTGACAAGTGGGGCCGCGTTCAGTTGGGTCCCATAGTGGACCCTCGCCGTTACGTGCTGACAAGTGGGGCCGCGTTATGTCGGGTCCCGTAGTGGACCCTTGCCGTTACATGCTGACAAGTGGGGCCGCGTTCAGTCGGTTCCCGTAGTTGACACCTCTCTCCACTTATCCAGATCAGCATGGGACCCACAGCTTATCCATGTGAGCGCCAGACCCATAGCTTACTCAGGTTGGCATTGCAAGATGGAACCCTGATCTAGCCCCGTGCCCGCGCTTGTGCCATCGCCACCCCTTTCTTCTTCTTCTTCTCTGGTGGCCCTTTGTCTAGCTTCACTTCGGCCTCCCATTCATCCTGGCTGCAGTATGGTGTCGTCCCGTTGACCTGTATGAAGGATGACAATGGCAACCGTGTGCTTGCTGTGGACAATCAATTGGCGCAACTTGGGAGCTCAATTGGGCGCGCACTTTCTGTGGAGAATGCGGGTGGCGAGCCGTTACAATGATTTAATTGGTTTATCGAGTTAATGTCTCAGCTGCAATCAAGTGAATCTATGAGGTGAAATTCAAACTTTGAGATCTAGGGAGATGGATGTATATGAAATAAGAGAATGCCATAACTCTTGAACACTTTCAAATTACAAAAATTATACAACTCTTAATGTAAAAGATTGTTTATAACTGACACAACTCTTGAACACTTTCAAATTACAATTTGGACATGATAATGTTGTCCTAGGAAAATCTTGAGAGTTTACCATTTTTAGAGCGTGAAAAGTGATCCCTAAACTAAAATCTTTATTCCTCGTGCATATACGAAAATTATACACCTTCGAACACTGTGAAATCGCACTTAGGACATGATAATGTTGTGCAAAGAAAATCTTGAGAGTTTGTCATTTTCATGGAGTGAAATATTATGCATAAACTTGGATATACGAAAATTATACAGCTTTGATCACTGTGAAATCGCACTTAATACGTGATAATGATGTGCTAACAAAATCTTGAGAGATTATCATTTTCATATAGTGAAATATAATGCATAAACTTGCATATACAAAAATTATACACCTTTTAACCCTTTGAAATCGCACTTAGGACATGATAATGTTTTGCTAATAAGATCCTAATCATTTTTCATTTCCATAGAGTGAAATATAATGCATAAACTTGCGTATACAAAAATTATAAACCTTTGAACACTATGAAATAGCACTTAATACGTGATAATGATGTGCTAACAAAGTTTTGAGAGATTATCATTTTCTCCCCCATTTTCATAGAGTGGAATGTAATGCATAAACTTGCATATACAAAAATTATACACATTTGAACTCTTTGAAATTGCACTTAATACGTGATAATGTTGTTCTAAGAAAATCTTGAGAGATTATCATTTTCATAGAGTGGAATGTAATGCACAAACTTGCATATACGAAAATTATACAACTTTGAACACTTTCCCTTCAAATTATATTCAAAATCATTTCTTTATGGAGTTAAAGTACCGGTGGAAAACTCGTTATTTTGCATGGATAGAGGGGTTCCCCCCGACAGATATAGGGGTTATCATGTCCGCTAGATCATAGAGGATCAACGGTTGGTGGGCATGATCCATGTGACAACTGTCTCAACCAATCAAAGTGTAGCAGCCAAGATGAGCACAGGTGTGAGAGTTTGTGACTAAGAGAGAGGGGAAAAGTGAGTAGAACTTAATAACCAAGGGCAAAACTGGGTACAACTTAAAAACCAAGGGCAAAGCTGACAAAGGGATTCAAATAGAAAATAGAAAATAGAAAGAGATTTAAAAAATGTAAAATGATTCTTTTATATAATAAAATACATCTTGGCATACATCAAACTATTTGCAGTTTAAATATACACCAGTTTGACAATTATTGCCTCATTCAGACAAACTATGTTTTGGGGAGGGATGTTTTGGGAAGAGGCTTGAGTAGAAAGCCATGAACCTCCATAGATAGTAGGTGATTTGAAAAGTGGTGATTTAGGTTAAAACTTGATTTCTATACATTTCTTATGGTGGCAAGTCACATAATAAGACTCCCTGGGTAGATGCCACTATGTTTTGATCTTTTTGAATTTGTTGTGCATAAAATGACTCAATTAGCTAGCTAAAAACCATTCGTTGACTCTCTGTTGACTAGTCACCGGAGAGCAAAACTGAGTATATTGCACACGGCAGTGTTAGTGCTGGAGAGCAAAACTGAGTACAACCAAACTACTAGTATTACACTCGAGGGTATAACGTTGCACAACTAAGTCGCCAGGGTTAGACATGAGGGAAAAAACGTGACTCACGGTACGTGTGTCGCGGTGCATGGGGTCGTAGCGGACACGTGAAGCCGTGCATGGTGTAGTAGTGTACACGGTTACGCAGTGTACGGTGGTGCAATGAAACATCTCTTTCCTTCTCCTTTATAGAGGCCTCCTCACTCTCACTCATCACTCACTCGTGCACTCACGCGACTGTCTCCACTGTCCCATCACCTTCTGCAAACCCTCAAGAAAACCCCAACCGTGCTAGCGATGGAGAAGAACGGCGTGGTGGCCATCGTCGCCTCCAAGACCGCCGATGAGGAGGCCGCCATCCCTATACAGGCCCCCGTTGAGGCATCAAAGTCAGACGTCATCCCCGTCTAGACCCCCATCCCCGCTTCCGCTATAGCCACCGGTGAGGAGGCCCCCACCAGTCTCAGGCAGATCTCGCTCGGCTGGGACCCCTACGAGGAGGATGATTACATTAGTCCGAAGAACCCCTATGACACCAGCATCGCCGACCCATGGTCGAAGGTAACTAGGGTTTTCTCCCCTTACCTTTTTCTTCCCCCATTCCCATCGTTGGATGCTAAATCGTATTTCAATGAATCCCCCTGTTTGTATTTCAATCTTATTTTATTTGTCCTCCGAGTTGTAGTTAAGGGATTCCCTAGTTAGTCCTAGCATCGATCTGTAGTTGGGATCAGTATTCGATTTGGTTTGAGATATGGGGATTGGGGAATAATCAGGGGATCTCAATCGGTTAATTTATGCAAATAATCAATCCTGATAATCAAGGTATCTCAAGCATGTCCTTATTGCACTCTACTGTTTTTTCCAATAGGAGGATAACAACGATGTCTGCAGCGACGACGAGTCCAAGGACACTAAGACTCGTCAGGTACTGAGGAGGCTAAAGTCCAGCCAGTATGACAACTTCTTCGTCGGCAACATCTACAAGTGCCCCTTCTGCACCACCAGGAGGTTTCACGCCATCGACTTCAACTCCCTCGTGAAGCATGCCGAGGACGTGAGGACCTGCGGCGAGTCCGTGAACGTCCACGGCTTCAGAGCCAAGCTCCAGGCGCTTGGTCTTCACCTCTGCAACCTCTAGAACATGGCCATCGAGGAGGGTCGCATGCCCCTGATCAAGCCCAAGGCGCCCAAGGTCAAGGGACTGGGCAGCAAGAAGTGGAGGAGGCGCTAGAGGGAGGAGGCAGAGGCCCTACTGGCATAGGCCATGAGGGGCCACTGATCTTGTGCTGCTACTTCTGCTATAAAGCAGCTTCTTTTGTCTTGTATGTGTTGAACTTGTCCGCTGCTGCTAAGCAGCCTATTTGTCGAACCTCATTAAGTATCGTACTATATATCTTATATTAACTGCTTTATCTATATCTGCTCTGTTTACTGAATTTATTTATGGTGCTGGTTAGATTTGTTGCTCTAGATTTTCTACCAGATTGGTGAAAAACAAGGGCCAAAAGGAACAACGAATGAAGAGAGAAGCTGCTCTAGATTCGCTACCCTTTTAGGCAAAAAAAACACAACTGTTAGCAAGAGAGAGTGGAAAAGGCGCTCTTAAAAAGGTCAATCATAAAAATAACAAAAAAGAAACTTCCAATTTATGTGACAGGGTGTACGTAACCACCAAACGCGCTCCACATGGTCCCACACCACGTCCCCCAAAACGCGTTCCTAGTAAACCGGCCCCACATAGTCCCACATGGCACGACCCCACACGTCAGCATAACACATTCCTGACCAAACGGCCCCACGTGGTCCTAGACCGTGCGGCCCCACATGTCATCCAACGATCAACCTGACGGCAACTGCCGTTCGACCTCTTAGATGAGTTTCCGAGAAGGGGAGGGGCAAAAGTGAGGAAAAGTTAAGCGGCTGGTGAAAACTGAGTACAACTAACGAACCAGGGGCACGAAAATAGAAATCCCTTTTTAAATGCCACCTAATGGAGTAGTTTTTAAAAACATGGGTAGGCCAAGATTTTTTTTGAGGTAGGGAGAATGCACAAAAAAGGCTGAATTAAAAAATGGGGCTATTCTACATGGGTTATACTCCAAGGGCTATTCTCCATGGGTTAAACGACATGGGCTATACTCCATGGCTCCTTTCTCCAATTTCACTAGGTCGTGGTTAGTAGTCCCTTCACCCCGAAAAGGCTGAATTAAATGTTTTGGGCTAAAGAGGGGTCGGATGGGATAGCTTTCATCTCCTCATTAGTAAAAATTGCATTGTGCTAGCCCTCAAAAAATTGCATTTTACTGTGCTCGGCCGGATTCGATACAAAGACCTCACCTAGGGAGGAGGAAAGCTGACGAGCAAGTCTGCTTTTGTATGCATACATAGTTCATTGGAGCATGCAAAACTAATGATCAAGTCTGCCATTGTGTGCATACCTCGTTCTTACAACAATGCATGTGTGACCAACATATGCAACCCAAAATGCCCAAGCCTCATCTAGATTGTGACAAGGCCATGTTTTAAAAGAAAAGAAAGAATGACCATCTACTGCCCTTGATCTAAACAAGAATCAATACAATAGTATTAGTTCTACAGAATACTTTAGTAATAGCAACGACAGAAAATTTGACAGATTGAGTAGCATTCGAAAGATTTGGTAGTATAGAATAAGACTAGAAAACTATCGAAAAGTTCCTAGTTCACATTCAGTAGCAATTTCAAAGTGACCAATTCAACAGTGTCAGACAATGACCAAAAGAATTGACTTGCGAATTTCTGCCATTATGCTAAGATTTCAGAAATTTCAAAAAAATATGATCAAGTAAATACAAATAACCAAACTGATCATTATAATACAATGTACCAGTACGAGGCTATGTTTTGAAGCAGAGAAACCATCTCCTGCACCTGATCTAAACAAGTACCAGTACATACAACAATATACTAGCAGAAATAGACACAAAATACACCTAAGTAGAATTACTTTGCAGCCAAAATCCCTCGTCACAACAATTTGACCAGAGACATGATTCATTCATAGCTTTTGTTTTCATACCAGTAGTATTCCTAAAAATGCTCGCATGCAGGATGTATTGTAGGGATTTTAGACATGTTTGTTTTGTGGCACTTGATAGATTCAGCAGCATTTCAAAGTTACAGATTCAGCAGTACAGACAATGACCAAAAAATTGACAGATTCAGCAATACAGACACTAAAACTCAATAGCAGTACAGACAAAAGTAGTTCTTGTTTTAGTTCTAAATGGCTTCGACACACGAGCATAGTTTCCCCTTTCTTCGAACAGCCCGATCAAGGAACAAACAAAACTAACCATAGCGTCTGCTTTTGTTTGCATACATCCTTCTCACATCAATGTCTTTGAGACCCCCTCATATGCATCCAAAAATCTGAAACCTCACCTATAGTACTACCTCCATCCCAAATCTTAAGGCTTTTTTAAAAGCCAAACTATGTGGAACAGAGGGAGTAGTATACAAGTGAACTAGCAACTCTTATGTGTGGCGGAACTAAAATATGATTTTTTTTAGTTTGCTAAAAAGTATTATATTGTGGAACGGAGGTAGTACAATACTAGTAGTAGTACACTAGCTGCTACACCCGCATGCAGAATGTGTTGTAGTTTTGGACAAGTTTGTTTTGCTGCAAACAAAGTATAGTCAATACCTTCACATTGGATCCTAGCGCGTTCGAGTACCATAGTGTTCCAACACAATGCATCACTAGAGGGGTGTATTTATAGACCACCTCTTTACAGAATAGTTATAATTAGAACCGAAGAGTCATCGCCTTAATACACCTACGATATTGTAAATTGTTCCTCAAATGATGGGTGATAACCTACACATATGATCACCTTCTCGCAGTTATCATGGTCAAATACTATCACCTTAAAGGATGTTGTGGCAAACTTCTTGAATACCAGAAAGTATCCTACCTTCAGGTCATGTGCTTTGACAAAATCTAGCCATCCTTCATTACGGATAACCTTGTCATCTTCCTCCTTCAGGTCCACATCCCAGCTACAGGCTTTGTCGATCTTCAGCTTGATGGTATGTGGATACTCATAGCCAAACATTGGCAAAAGGCAATGGGTATGCTCTGCAGGTATAATCCGGCCAGTATTAACAGCATCTTGCAGAACTCATCACAGGTGTTCTCCACGTGGGTGTTCCTGGCTAGCCCCTTGATGCGACCGCTAGAAAACTTCCTGATAGTTGTCATAGGAGCTCTCGCATCACCTTAATAGTTGAGACTCTAAGTAGAGAGTGATGTAGTAAATGGAAGTCTTCCCCACGAGGGAAACTCGAGGGTTTAAATATCAAACTCTCGAGGAGTTGTGTGTAAGAGAATGATTGTCTTATTCTTCGTCAAGCAACCTACAAAATAGTTATAGATTGTTTTGTGCCCTCAACCACACCAAGTGGTTGTGAAGCACAAGGTGTATGTAAGGAAAACTGAAATAAAATGCAATAAAAGTAAAATGCAATGCAATAGTAAAAGTAAATATGCAATTATGGAAAATGCAATGGAATATGATGTTTTTAGGTTTTGGTTGGTGTTTGCAAGTATGAGAAATGTTTTTCATTTTCAGATTTAATTAGTACTGAAAATAAAAAGTGGTGTATATGTGCTGGATAGTGTTTTCTTATGGTTTAAAATGGACCGGGGTTCATGGTTTCGCTTATGCACTCTCTCTTTAAGTTGTGGTGGACACGGGACACTCTAGTTCACATAATATTGGTGCAACATGTTAAAGTATGGATAGCAATTCATATGGGTATCACGTCCTAACATAGGTATGTTATTACACTAACAATTCACTTATACTCCACTAGAAAGAGGGTTCTCCAAGAAATCTAGTATTAAGAACAATTTTAGAGTATACCATTAAGTTCTATGACATGAATTTAAAATGAGAACATACTTGATCTAGTCTAAGCATGGTATTTTCTTTATCCCTAGTGAGGCAACTAAGTAAGGTAAACACCCAAGTGATTCGCAAGTTTTACTGTCCTATCCGCAAGATCACCCTTCTCCAACTAATGCACATGTTGCCACACACATGCTCCCATATACAAGTTTGATCAAAACAAGTAAACAAGAACGGGGTACATGATATGCATCTATTCATATACTTCAAATACGGAACAATTGCAATCTAAAATATCAACTATATAAAGATCCACCACATAGGTAATACAAATATGACTATAATCATGTTATATAGCTCCTACGGTTCTAATACAATCGAGATCATGAGAGAGAGATACAATAGCTCCTACCACAAACCCATAGTCGAGGGGTGGGCTACTCCCCCTTCATCATGGTGAAGGTGCTGGAGTCGTTGGAGGAGGTGGAGATCACACTGGCAGCGCCCCGCCAAAGTTTTCCCCCTCCAATCTTATGCCTCCTACTGTTTCGTGTTTCTATCTTCTATGGTTCTCCTTTTCGAGAATCATCGGGAGACCTTTTTTATACGTGGTTTTAGGTCAGAACCTTCGCCTGGGAGAAAGAATCGATAACATCAGAGACTCGAGGGGCAAACGAGCACACCAGCCGCGGCTAGCCCCCTGACCTTGTGTGCTCGGCCCGTTTCCTCCTCGGTCTTCTTTTCTCATAGATCTTTGGCCCAATGTTCTTCGTTCTGATAAATACTAGGTCCTGTGAAGTTCCGGGTCAATTGGACATCGTTTGGATACCTGAAAGTCAAAAACATTGAAATAGGGGTTTTCTACCTCGGTAGGGTTAATTCCTAAACAATATGGGAAGTGTGAATTATTCCCAAATATCATTATAAAACATGAATATACCCCATATATGATGCAAATATGTTGGAATATCAAGTAATAAAGTACAAAGTTCATGGATGCATTTTACATGCATCAGCATCCCCAAGCTTAACCTATACTCATCCTCGAGTATGAAGGTGATAAAACTAACATGGACTTTGTACTTTAATAATATTTTGGATATCAAGACTAATTACTATTGCTACACAAATTCAAATGATTCATTCTTTAAAGGAATAGCAATATGCAAGATAGGTAATGAAGTGATATCTCATATACCATGAAAGGATGATCAATAGAAATTCACAAAGTGTAACATAGAAGGAAGAGCTATGGACCAGATGAATGCAAAAGCAAAAGTAAAGTAAAGACATCCTATAGTGGTCATAGAGTTTTCTTCTCAATTTTGAATATAAAAGTGGACACTTTGTAAAGATGGATAATAAGCAGAGATTAATCATGAATAAGTTTCATATAGCTTCCAAACTCTTCCTCTTATGATCATGTTTGAACTATGGTATTCATTAGCTTTGAGCCTTCATTGTCCCTATCATAAGCATCTTGAGTGGTTAAGGTTAGTGTGATGGCAAGTATGAGTTATATGCTTGACAAAGTATAAGTTGAATGCCTTATGCCCCTTGAATACGAGTACCTACACCACATGCTACTCAACTTAGGACCCTAAGCAAGTTCTTGTCATTGTAAGTATATATGTATCATAGAGGATGCCAAACAGGGTACCTCTTGCCCCATGGTATGGGAGGTTTCCCATACCAAAATGACAAGACAAACAGACAATGCGCATCTCAATAATTCTTTTTATTTACTATTGGCATAGCTTTTTATTGAAGATGCGTCATAGAATCCCACTATGGGATGATGTAAACTTCTACCACGAATGATGAATGGCTTGGGTTAGTGGCCCAGATGTTTCTCTCACACATATACAAACTCTATGAGCTCACAAAGTTTCCAACTTATTTCACAATGATAGGCATCCATAACAAAAGAACATGATATCAACTAAATATGAATAAGTGCAATGTTGAAAATGTGCCCCATGAAATCATGGTTATGATAACTCCCAACTCATAATTTGTCAAGAACACAACTTCATAAGATAGTCACAATGGTTCAAGTTTATTATGTGCAAGAAATAAAAGTGTTCCATCAAGTTTGTGAGAGCTTTACTAACCAATTTTCTCATAGAAAACATAACCATAATCATCTTAATTTGGAAGCTAGATAAATAATTAAAACATGAGAAACATACTTGGAATAGCAATTATGCTAATAGGTAGTATGGTGGACACTCTGGAAAACTTGGTTCAAAGGCGTTGGATAACAAGTTTTAACTTGTTGGTTTTATTTTTGGGCTAGCAAGAGGGAGAAAGTTAACCATCTACATGAATACATAAGAGTCCATAGTCCTAATCAGTCCATGTCAAACAATGTAAACTAATAGCAAGCATCAAAATATGAATAAAAGATAACTCAACACAATGCATTTGCAAATTGATACTCATTCAAAGCATATGAACCATGCAACTATCTATAATCTTTTTAAACCGACTTCAACATCCCAATCCCAACTTTTTAATAGCATCCAACTTTACTTAAACCAAACCTCCAGTATATATCCCATAATATATATCAAAGTGGTGGTCTTACTCAAATAGAAATAAAATAAAACAAACTAAAACAAATAAAAGACACTTCAAGTTTAAGCGATAGTAATGTGTTGCTCGAAACACAGAAAGTAGACATGTGCAAATCGAGAGTGTGGTTGGTCCAGTGGGGTGCCTTGGGAATCCCCAAGATTATGGTTTTCACCATCCTTGGATTGTTCTTGGTGCAGCTCCTCTAATCCCTGTGAAAAAACATAAAAAAATTCTCCCATCTCTTTTCTGTGGGGTGACATTAGGGATATTAAAACCAAGTCAAAAAGGAGGCCTCCCACGAAGTGGGCAGTTTTAGCCATCCGATCGTGTCCCCCATGTCATTCTGGTCGTTGGATGATCCTCGGATCCCACGTGGGCCGAATTATCCCTTAGGGACGCTTCTTTGGACATCAAAAAGTATTTATGTGCTTAATTGGGCTACAATGTTTATCTATTTTGGCCCGCTCTACTCTACCTTTTGACAACCGGGTCTCCTCGTACGGAACCACTGGATTTTTTTTGAAGAGGACACATCCGGCAACAGACTCCAATGGAAAACGGGTCTCCTTGCTCATCCGGAACCACCAGAAAAAAAATTTGAAGAGGACACATGATGCGGTGGCAGACTCCAATGTAAATTCAACCACCCAGACAAGACGCACACCTCCCGGTCGATTGGACCACAGGCCGGAATCTAGAGCGGGCATGCATTAGACTCGAATCGAGATTCGACCGACCGAGACTAGATGCACACCTCTCGATCCGTTCGAACGCAGGCTAGAATTTGGAGCGGACATCGATCTCTCCTGCGGATGCAGTACAGATCCTTCCCTCGCCTCCCCATTCATGGCGATCTGATGCGCCGGTCTGGGCAATTTTGGTCGTCCGATCGCGCCCCCACGTCATTATGGCCGTTGGATGATCCTCAGCTCCCGCATGGGCCGAATTATCCCTTAGGGACGCTTCTCTGGACATCAAAAAGTCTTTATGTGCTTAATTGGGCTAGAATGTCTATCTATTTCGGCCCGCTCTACTCCACCTTTCGACAATCGGGCCTCCTCGTACGGAACCACTGGATTTTTTCTAAAGATGACACATGCAGCAGCAGACTCCAATGGAAAATGGGTCTCCTTGCTCATCCAGAACCACTAGAAAACAAATTGAAGAGGACACACGATGCGGTGGCAGCCCAATGTAAATTCTACCACACAGACAAGACACACACCTTCCGATCGATTGGACCGCAGGCCGAAATCTACAGCGGGCATGCAGCATACTCCAATCGAGATTCGACCGACCGAGACCAGATGCACACCTCTCGATCCGTTTAAAGGTAGGTCAGAATCTGGAGCGGCCATCGATCTCTCCTGGGGATGCGATACAGATCCTGCCCTCGCCTCCCCATTCATGGCGATCTGATGTGCCGGTCTTAATTGATCTTTATGACCGTGTTATTTTTTCAGTTCTTACAAATCCCTAATGGTAGCCATGGTGCACAAATTGATGGCGGCAAATAATTATGGTACGTTACTACACTGCCACTATACTGCCTACATGTCCTATAAAATCTCTTGCCTCAGTTTCTACCCGTGCTACTCCCACTCGATATCAGATTCCAGGTCTAATGGTGGTCTGATAGGTTGATTCTATTTTCACACGAAATACCCATCTTCTTTAGATAACAATTGTCATCTTTTCTAAATCAGAAATATATTTCTTTGCCCAGGTCTAATGATAGTCTGATAGGTCTAACGGTGGTCTGATAGGTTGATTCTATTTCTGCTTGTTCTAGCTCAGCTGCTTACATTCTATTGCTTCCTGGTGATTGGTCGAATTTTTATCTGGTTGGTTTTGTTGGACTTGGTATTACCAATGGCTGCTGGACAGGTGAGTTCCTCAATTACATCACTAATTTCACTTAATAGTATACGCCTTATTATTATAAATGTTTGTCATTGCTATACTTATATACATGTCACTTGCACCATTATAATCTGTCTGAGGTCGATCGCGGTGACAGGGCGAGAGAATCTGCTCCGAACTCTGCGCTACTGCTGTTTGTTTTCGTAGGACTCAGATTTGGCCCGTTTGAGTGGATTTCTGCACCGTTTTGGCTGATTTTTTCACCATTAGACTAGTGTGTTTCTTTTGCAACTCAAAGGTACTGATTCTAAAATTATGACAGTATATATAAATTACTTCTTATTTTTGTGTGTCAGTGAAATTGTGAATCCAGGCATATCCAGAACAATATCTTCGTTTCCATTTTGACGACATCTTACTTTTTGGAAATCTTGGCATGTCTCTTTGGTTCTATGATGTAGTTAAGGATGTATTTTACAGTATTACACATGCGTCAATTCCTTTCCCACTACAATGATTTATGATTTTTGTATTCAGTTTCTTTCCCATCTTTAAAGTCATCATTCGTGAAAAAACAATCAGAACAGAAGAACAGTATTAAGGATTACAAAAATTAATAATTCTAACAATAATTTGAACAATGTAGAACATTCACATATCACACCTATTCTCTCTTTGTTGACTCTCCATGCTATCCTTCCAATAAACCACTAATAAACCTATGAATAATTTTAGCTTAAAATGCAAATGAATTTCACCATATAGGGGTACATGCAAGTTGCTCTTATAAGAGCATACATTATGAAATGTAGTCCAAAACATGACTCGATACTTTGGAACATGTTATCGAATATATTTTCATCAATTCATAACAATCTATTCTTCTAATAGACAGGAGCGGCAACGCGTGCCTACATGATCTAGTTAGTGGGTACAAAAGACACATTGGTTGCTGCAACAAATCCTTAAAAAAAATATGAAATTTCCAATAGATATATAATGGTGTATGCTTTTTCATGAACTAAAATCAATCAAAAATATTCAACTTAAAAGCTCAAAGAATGCATAAAATAAAATGGGACAGAATCTGTCTAGAATTTTAGCAGCAGCAAAATATAATTAATTACCCTACTTAGACATGTCCTAAAATCACGATATTACATGAGCATAAATAGGATGAAAAGTTGTAACTACAGTTCCAATATGCGCTCAATCAGATTTACAAAAAAATATGAAAAAGCATACGGTACATAGAGTCATGCAGAAATTTGCAACTCCATATATGTGTTCAACTTTTTTCAATCCAAAATGGGTAAAACTTGGTACTTTATTGAAAACTACAGAAATAAAACAACAACTAAAGTCTCTTGCTACATCAAAAGGACACAAAGAAAATCAAAATAAAAACATTTGGGTTGCCTCCCACAAAGTGCTTTCTTTAAAGCCATATAAATAGGCTTACTTACTTGAATTTCAAGAGGGGTGAAGCTCATGAGGGAGATTTTTTGGAGTGTCCCTCTTCCTTGGAAAGTGTTCCAAACACATCTTATGTGGAAACTAAAACTTTATATTGCCTTCCTTTGAATCAATAATATCACCTATAGTACGAAGGAAAGGTCTTCCCAAAATAATTGGACTACAGGTTTTACTCCCCATGTCCATGATAATAAAATCAACGGGAACGAAAGTCATGTGAAGCTCTACCATTACATTACTAACTTTTCCTACAGCATTTTTAATGGTATGATCAGCAAGTAGTAAGTCCATGGAGCATTTTTCTATATTTTGCAACCCTAGCAATTCGTATAGATCTTTAGGTAAAACTGAAACACTAGAACCTAGATCAAGTATAGCATGGTGTGTTTCTTTTCCATTAGTAATTAATACCTTGGGGATCCATACACCCCCCCCCCCAAGCTTAGGTGGTATCATAGCATCTTTATTGTACCTAGAAATCTTTTCTTTAAGCACATGGTTAGCTATATAAGAACCAAAACCCGCTTGGTGAGAATTTATGGAAGGGTCACTAGCAAATTTTTATAGCACATTAATGAGTTCATGTAAGCTACACTTATCTAGATCAAGTAGTGGATCCTTAAACTCACTAAGCATCTTAACTTACTCTACCTTTTTCTCATTCATAATCATGAGAGTTTTGTTTTCCACTCTCTTTCTTTCATTAATAACTTCCCAAGATCTATCTATTACATCTTGGACATAGTTTATAGTTTCCTCATGTTTTTGAGCAATGATAGTTTATTTTAATAATGTTACTTCCCTAGTGTGCTGATCTACCTTCTCAAACAAAGCATCTTGTTTCTCAAATTTCGATATAAATTCTTTGTTCAACTCTTTTTGGGTAGATATAAATGATCTAATAGTGTTTTCCAAGTCACTAGAAACATTACCACTGCTAGCATATTTGTTGGGAACAAATGGTGGTCTATTGTAAGAGTTGTAATTATTATTACCAAAACTACCACTACCAAAATTCCTAACAAAGTTCATATCCACACTTTCAGCAATATTACCAACTAAGTCTTGCAAAGGAACATTCTCAACATTTGTTTAGACATGAAAGCAAGAATGATGTCCATTTTATTAGATAAAGTGTCTATCTCTTCTATGGAATTTACTTTCTTGGAAGGAATAGGTGCTCTTTCAGTATGCCATTGACTATAATTTTTTAATATACCTTCTAGTATGGATTTTGCTTCTACAATAGTCTTACTCATAAAAGCACCTCCAGCAGCAGAATCTAATATGTTCTTAGACATATAGTTCAAACCATTATAGAATGAATGCAAGATGGCCCATCCATTGATTCCATGTGATGTACATGTCCTAAGCATTATCTTAATTCTCTCCCAAGCTATAGCTACATGCTCATTTTCATTTTGCCTAAATGATAAGATGCTATTCCTATTTTGCACAATTTTAACGGGAGGATAATATTTTTTATCAATACTTCTTTTAAATCATCCCAAGAATTTATACTAGCGGTGGGTAGTAATAGTAACCATGCTTTAGCTTTTCCTCTAAGTGAGAATGGAAACAATTTTAGTTTGAGGATATCATTTTCAACATTTTTAAATTTTTGCATGTCACATATTTCACAAAAGTCATGAAGGTGCATAGAGGCATCCTCATTTGCACTACCTCCAAGTTGTTCCCTAGTTATCAAGATTAGTAAACTAGGACTAACTTCAAATCTCTCTGCTATAATCTCAGGTGTGGTAATGGGCTTAGCAATAAATTGATCATTAAGTGTATTTGTGTAGTCACGCAATTTAGTTCTTTCTCCCATTATGCAAGTAGTAAAGTGATACTAATTTTTATGTGTTTTATGTTTTTGAATGAAAACTGGAAGTAAAATGATACTACAACTAACACTACTGAACTAAAAAGTAACTAATGAAACAAAAAACTAAAAATAAAAAGACAAACTGAAATACAAAAGTAAGACAAAAAACTGAAAAATAAAAAGTAAATGCAAAGCCGAATGTAAAATGTAACTAAAAATGTAAAAACTAAAATGAAAAGATGAAAGTAAAGACAATAACAAAACAAAATTAAACTACTTTGAAGATCTAAAAGAACAAGATGATACTCATGTAGGTGCACCTCCCTAAGCATAGGTGTTTACACAAGTTGGTGATGAAGTTGAACTTTCTTGTGAGCTATCCTTTTACTAGCTCCCTGACAACGGCACCATAAAACTTCCTTGATGCAAGAGCTAAAAAACTTCCTGACAGTTGTCATAGGAGCTTCTCGCTGCACCTTAATGTATGAGACTCTAAGTGGATAGTGATGTAGTAAATGGAAGTCTTCCCTAGGAGGGAAACTCGAGGGTTTAAATATCGAACTCTCGAGGAGCTATGTGTAAGAGAATGATCGTCTTGTTCTTCATCAAGCAACCTAAAAGAAGTTGTAGATTGTTTTGTTCCCTCAACCTCACCAAGTGGTTGTCAAGCACAAGGCGTATGTAAGAAAAACTTAAATAAAATGCAATAAAAGTAAAATGCAATGCAATAGTAAAAGTAAATATGCAATGGTGGAAAATGCAATGGAATATGATGTTTTTGGGTTTTGGTTGGTGTTTCCAAGTATGAGAAATGTTTTTGCATTTTAGGATTTAATTAGTACTGAAAATAAAAAGTGATGTATATGGGTTGGATAGTATTTTATTATGGTTTAAAATGGACCGGGGTTCATGGTTTTGCTTATGCACTCTCTCTTTTAGTTGTGGTGGACACAGAAGACTCTAGTTGACATAATATTGGTGCAACATGTTAAAGTATAGATAGCAATTCATCCTAATATAGATATGTTATTATACTAACAATTCACTTATACTCCACTAGAAAGGGGGTTCTCCTAGCAATCTAGTATTAAGAACAATTTCAGAGTATAACATTAAGTTCTATGACATGAAGTTAAATAAGAACATACTTGATCTAGTCTAAGCATGGTATTTTCTTTATCCCTAGTGAGGAAACTAAGTAAGGTAAACACCTAAGTGATTCGCGAGTTTTACTGTCCTACCCGCAAGATCACCCCCGTTGCTCCAACTAATGCACACGTTCCCCCACACACGCTCCCATATACAAGTTTGATCAAAACAAGTAAACAAGAACGGGGTACATGATATGCATCTATTCATATACTTCCAATACTAAACAATTGCAATCTCAAATATCAACTATATAAAGATCCACCACATAGGTAATACAAATATGACCGTAATCATGTTATGCAGCTCATACAGTTCTAATACAATCGAGATCATGAGAGAGAGATACAATAGTGATGCACGTAAAATGCATACATGAACTTTGTAGTTTGTTAACATGTTTTCCCATATATTTGCATCATATATAATGTTATATCGTTATTTTATATTGATTTTTGGGGATTTACCAATGATCCCCTTTATTTTGGTTATAACCCTGCAGGGCAGAAAAACCCTGTTTTCAATGTTTTTGATGTTTCAGGGCCTAAACAAAGTCAAATGGACTTGTACTTTTGGGAATGCCAATATTTATCCACGAGAAGCTTCTGGAGCATTGGAATCTCACCAGGAGGGATAGGAGGGCCAAACGATCCTAGGCGGCACGCCCAGGCCTGGTGGACGTGCCACCCATGCTCTTTCCCTCCTCGACCGTCTGATCGCCTTGATTCTTTCACCCACAAAGTTCCTTGACCTAAAAACCCCTATATAAGGACACCATGGGGCGTCCTCAGGGAGAGAGCCGCTAGAGACGAAAACACCACCAAATAGAGTCAGATCCAGCAAAGATTGGAGGGGGAAACTCCACCGGAGCCACCTCCGGGGACATCTCCACCCTCTCCAATATCTCCAGCTTCATCACCATGATGAAGAGGGAGTATTCCATCTCCAGGCTATGGGCTTGTGGTAGTATCTTGATCTATTTCTCTCTTGTTCTTCATAGATCTAGGACCATATGAGCTGCCCAACATGATTATGGTCATATTTATAATTCCTATGTGGTGGATCTTTGTTCTATAATTTGATATTTGAGATTGGAATCTGTTTTGTGTAAGATGTTTTAATAGATGCATATCATGCACCCTGTTCTTCATTGCTTATTTTGATCCAACTTGTATGCAAGAACTTGTATGGGGAGAAGTGTGTGTTAGATGGAGTAGCATGGGGTAGAGTTTGAATTGTGGCACATATTATTCAATTTCTACTATGGTTTTTACCTTTATTTTGCTGCCTCACTAGGGGTAAAGTGAAATCAGGTGCTATAGTTATCACGTGATGGTGTGATAATCTTGACTAGTTCAAGGTAGCATATTTTGTATTTCAAACATCATATAATATTGCTTAAAGCTATACTCTGATATATTCTTAAATCAAGATTGCATGGAGATTTCCCTTCTTGAGGAGTATAAGAGAGAGATGTATTCCATCTCAATATTATAATGTGATGCCCATATTAATTCCTTTTATCAAGCACGTATAGAATTTTCATGAATCTTTATCATTGATGAATTGTTTTGTGATCACTACAACCTAAAAAGAGAGTACACAAGTGAACCCATGAACCCTGGTCCGATTTTTATCATAAGAAACACCTTTCCTTTGCATCTACTATCCTTTATATTTTCTGCAATTTATTATTTCGAAAATACAAAAATACTTTCTCTACTTGCAATCACTTATAAAAAACAAAAAACAACTTTACTATCTTCCATATCATCTAGTTTGCATTACTTTAGTTTGTTTTATATTTTATTTTGTATTACTAAAATGAAACCTTGTGCTTGACAACCACTTGGTGGAGTTGCGGACACAATACAAATTATTTTACTTTACAGTTTGCTTGAAGAGGAGAAGACGAACATCCTTCCGTAATAAATTCCCCAAGAGTTGGATATAAACCCTTGAGTCACCCTTGTGGGGAAAAGATGCTTGCTGCAACACTCTACGCTTGGAGTCCCAACCAAAAGTGGCAGCCTTTGTTGCCATCAAGACTATTTTTTGGTGCTGTTACCGAGGAATTGGAAGAAGGATACATCGTAGTGGTTGTTGTGTGGTGAAGCACAAGCCAACTTCCACTGTAACTGCCAGACTATATTCTGGCATCATTTCTTGGGAATTGGCAAAGGTATATCACAACTGCATTATCATCAAGTTTGAAGAGCAAGTTTGAAGAGCAAGGTAACTCTCACGACAATTGCTTGTTTTATGGCGCTGTCATCTTCATCAAATTCTGGAACAACCCAAGCTTGGGGAGGTTGCACCACTGTGAGCCTTTTCTTCTCCTTTTAGATTTTTAAATTATTTTCTTTTGTCTTATTTTTAGTATTTTTTTAGTTTTTCCTTAAAAACACATAAAAATTTACTTCAACCTTTTATTGAACATGACTAGGAAAAATAAAAGAATTAAGTTTTGGAACAAGTCTATTAGCAAACAAGTTTGATTGCAACATTGATCTTGAGGTGTTAGGGGCCATAGTCTGTAATTGTTTTTCTAATGGAAATGTAGCAGCTGATCATTGGCATCTTAAAATCTTTGAAGATTCATGCAAAACTCTAGGGGGAAACATTGATCCTGGAATAGTGAAAGTAAAATTATTTTTGCACTCCTTAAGAGGAATAGCTAAAAGATGGCATTATGATGCACCTAAAAGAGATTTACAAACATGGTACAATATGAAAGTGTTCTTTCTAGAAAAATTTGGTAAAAAGACCCTTCATTGGAAAGAAATGATATGTGATTTTAAGCAATATGAAAATGAACCCCTCACTAGTGCTTGGGTAAGGTTTAAACAACTCACACATAAAGTAGAACATGGGTTGAGGGATTGGTTGCTTGCAAGAAGTTTTTATGAAGGTCTTACACATGAATCTAAGCAATGTCTAGATAATGAAACCAAAAAATGTTTTTTATATCTAAATCCCCATGAAGCATTTACGTTGTTAGATGGAATTCTAGTAGAAACTAGTATCAACAAGAGCTTAAGTGAACTCAACCCCAATTTTGCCCTTAGGAGAGCTCGTGGTGAAAATAAGGTAAAAGTGGAAGTATTAAAAGATTCTAGCATAATCTTTGGGGACAAAAATTTAGAATCATTAAAAATAAAAAGGGAAGAAACTACTGTGATTGAAAATAATAAAGAACCAACAAATGATAAACAAGTAGAGGAAGTTAAAATGTTAAGTGAAACAAAAGAACCTCTACTTGATCTTGATAAGTGTAGATTGCATGAACTCATTAATTTGTTGCAAAACTTTTCTCATGATCCATCCTTTAATGGTCATCAAGCAGGATTTGGTTCCTACCTAGAAAATTATGTTATAAAGGAAAAGATTGAAAGATACAATAGAGAAGATATGATACCACCTAAGCTTGGGGATGTATGGATCCCCAAGGTATTAATCACTATTGTAGAAGAGACACATCATGCTATTCTAGAGTTAGGATCTAGTGTCTCAGTTTTATCTAAAGATCTATATGACTTACTTGAATTGAAACCTATGGAAAAATGCTCAATAGATATTTTACTTGCTGATGATTCAACTAAACATGCTCTAGGAAAAGTTCAAGATATTGTGGTTGAATTACATATGAAATTTGTGCCTGTTGATTTTATTGTCATGGACATGGGAAGTAATACCTCAAGTCCTATAATACTTGGTAGACCTTTCTTGAGAACCACAGCTGCAGTCATTGATGCAAAAGAAGGAAATGTGAAGTTTCAATTTCCTCACAAGAAGTGCATGGAACACTTTCCAAGGAAGAAGGAGGTATCTAATAAGCACAAGCTATCCCAGGAGTTCCACATCACCTAAACCAAGTAAGTAAAGCCTAGCTATATGGCTATAAAGAAAGCGCTTTGCGAGAGGCAACCCGGTTATTTTTCTTTTGGTTTTTTGTTTTGAACTATTACTTTAGAAAGATAGTATAGTTTTGCTTTTTCCTTCTGTAATTTTTAATAAAGTACTAAGTGGAACCCATTTTGGATGTTTTAAAAGTTGCTAAACACATGGAGTAGCAAATTTCTGTAGAACGGTTTTTAGTGCGTGAATTTTCTGATTTTTTATGTAAAACCGATTGCGCTAATATTCATAGATCATTTACAAATTTTAATCCTCTGTATGCACAAAAATTGGATAAAATTCTTTACATGTCTAACTAGACTAAAAAATCATTTTGCCGTTGCTGAAAATCTGGACAGATTCTTCCATGTTTTGTTTTAACCATTCCCAAGTGTCCTAAGATGATGTGTATGAGTCATATTATATGATAGGGATATGTAGGAATATTATATGCTTGCTGTAGAATTTATAAAGAATTATGTCTTTGATATATATGCAGAAACTTTTATATTCTTGTGCCACTAATGTCACCTCTCAGAAAAGATATGGGAGAAACGGTATTGTGTTGAAGTTTTTTGACAGGGAATAGAGGAACATCAAGGATGGTGAAAACCATAAACTAAGGGATGCCCAAGGCACCCCACTGGACCAACTCAACTCTCGGTTTGTAAACCTCTAAACTTTGTTTTTTGATGGTTTTCAGTTGAAGTTGGACTCAAAAGGTTTTATCACTTCACTTATACTAATGTTGCTAATGAGAACTGTGTGAAAGAAATTTCCAGGAAGTGGAGACAATGGTGTAATAAGGAAGAGAAGGGTTTTATGACTCAAGTAATAAGTATATGAAGATGAAGATATCAATGATATTCAAGTGATGACTCCGGAAGGATCCACTAAATACCAAATTCAGAGACCTGCAGAGTCCGTTTCCAACTAGGTAACAGTTCTGGTAAGAAAAGTTCCGCGAAAGTACAATCCAACTATATTTTTGCAGTTTTCAGTCAATAAGGAAAGTTTCAAAGCGAAAAAGGGACGGAACCGGAGCCGGGGTGGCCCGCACCACCCCATGGCGTGGCCCCCCCTGGCCGCGTCACCAGGTGGTGAGGCCACCCAGGACTCCGCCTCCGACTCGCTTTCTCCCAGTACCTTCCCTTTGACATGAAACTTTGAAATATATAACCCCCCGATCCCCCGAGGTCCGTATATCGTGTTTTCGTCGTGTTTTTGTTTCGATCTATTTCTGTCAGGACATACTCTTTGAAGTCTTAGAAGCACAATGGTGTCTGCCAAGGATAAAGGGAAGGAGCCCATGGAGGAGGATCTTCAAGACCCCAAGCAGAGGCTGGTACCTTTAGTCTCTTGCCCTGCATCAATGGAAGCCCTACGAGTCACTAAGGAGTTCTGCGATAAGTACCGGGACTTGAAGAGGAAGGTGGACATGCTTCAATGGGAGAATAATAGGCTTCGCAAGATGCTGGAAGATTTCCTCACGTCAACTAAGAGCATAATACCACCACCACCGAAGGAGTAATTCGTCATCAGGTTTGGCATCCCCTTGGTTTGTTCCAAGCCTGGGGAGTGCCGCGGTATCATATCACTATCTTCTATCTTTTTACCTTTTTAGTAGAGTCATATCATGAATAGAGGAGTTATTTTGTAGTATGGTTTGCATTATGGAAGTGTCCCCTCTCTCGTTAGATTTGTATCCCTTGGTGTGAGTTTCCGTTATGGAATATTAATGAGAAGTTCTATCATTCACTCTTTTGCATAGCTTATATTAGTTTTCAATTCGTGGTTATATGATTGATCTTGTTGTTAGTATTGGTATCACTTTGGGATCATTGAGTTAATTTAGTTGGTTTTGGCAAACCTGGCTTGGTCAGTAACAACACCTTTTTGAGAGTTGAAAAGAAAAAAATAGAAGTACTCGAGAGAAAAATAATTTCATCATCTTTCTTTCTTGATTTGCTCATAAGTTTAGTATTCTCTAGTTAAGATATTTTGTGCTTCCAAGGAAGATTGCATGTTTGTCTTTATCACTTATATGTTTGTTTGTTTCCTTCAACTCTTGTACTTGCTACCCAGCCTTGCTAGCCAAAAACCTGTACTGAGAGGGTATTCTTCTCGTGCATCCACCTCCTTTAAACCAAAACCTTTGCCATTTGTGTCCACCATACCTACCTAGTAGCATTATTGCTATTCCAAGTAAATTCCTGTTTTGTCTACCTCCCAAATTAAACTTGTTATGTGAAAATTAGTGATTAAAGCTCTCACGGACTTGATGGCACACCTTACTTTCTTGCACTTAATAGAACTGAACCATTGTGAACTCTCCATGAAAGTTATATGCTTGCAAATTATAGGCTGGGGATTAGCAGAACCGTGCTGTCACGGGGGACGCTTTCAACACTTATAAATATATACCCAGTTGATACCTTGCTCTTTTGTTTGCAGATGTCGTCGGTGTGAAATAAAAGGGGAGCTTGTAAGTCCATGGAGTTATGTATGTGTGTTAGAGAAACGCCTGGGCCGCTGGTCTAATCCATGCTGACATGGTGGAAACCTGCAGCGTAACCATAATGATACCTATGAAGCATTCTTCTTATAAAAAAAGAGAGAGATGGCTATTGAGAAAAAGAAAAAAAAAGATACTATGAAAAGAGGAAAGAGAGAAAAAAGCACCATATTCCCATGGTAAATAAGAAGATTGCTGAGATACTCATTGTCTGCTTGCCTTGTCATTTTGATATGGGGATTCTTCCGTATCATCGGGCAAGGGGTACCCCATTGGCGGTTCTCAATGATACGCACATACTTACGATAACAAGAACTTACCGGTAACTAAAGTTGAGTAGCATGAGGAGCGGCCCTCGTACTCAAGGGACTTGGGATTTTCAGTTTATAGTCTGTCAAGCATATAACTCAGATTGGACCTCACTTTCACCTTAATCACCTAAAGATGCCTATGATAGGGGCAATGAGATCTGAAAGCTAGTAAGTATCATAATTTTTGGGAGCTCTTTATGAGACTTGCAATCCCTGATTCCCTCTTTGAAGGGCCCTTTCTTTTACTTTGTAGTTGAGTCAGTAAACCTACTCCCTTCTATCTCAGCAAGTATTTTGAGTTGATGTGTTTCATTCATTCATATGGTGATCTATGCAATCATGTCTTATGTTCCTTGTTTTGCACATTGCTCTTATCTTGAAGTTTACTTTGAAAGCTTTCTTTGAAAACCAGCTATTTGAGAACTCCAGCAAATTATCAACTATTCTTCGACCAAGAGCTAAGTTTGCCTTTACCAATTATGATTTACTTTATGTATCTTTATTTGTGTTTCCTTTACTCATTGCAAGTTTAGTTATATAATAGTGAGTTGTCTTCTATTATGATCTATGCTTTTGATGAATGTGATGCTTCCTGTCCGTATTCTTTTATCGACTCTTCACTCCATAAACCTGAGGTCCTATTTATTCAGCTCAGTTTCGCTTGGGGACAAGCGAAGTCTAAGCTTGGGGGGAGTTGATACGTCCATTTTGCATCACTATTCTATGTCTTAATTCACTATTATTCATTGATATATTTCGTGTTGAGAGGTGATACTTATGTTATTTCATCTATTTTTGCATGGTTGATGACTTTTGGAGCATGGACCGCTGCAGTCAGGATTCTGATGGAAAAGGTGCTGTTTGGAGGCAAAATTCGTGAAGATCAGAAAATCCGAGAAAATATACAGAAAATCCTATTTTTTCAGAAGACTCGGGATGCCAGAAGATGGAGTGGAGGTGGGCCACAGGGGACCCACACCACCCCATGGCGCGGGCAGGCCTAGGCCGCGCCAGGGAGTGGTGTGGCCGCCCTGGCCCACTCCAGCCTCTCCCCTCTGGCGTATATCATCCCCACGAAACCCTAAGACTCGGGGAGCGACCACAGAAAGATTCCGCCGCCTCTGCGGGGCGGAAAACACCGAGAGAGAGAAAGATCTCTCTAGCAGACAGATTTCTATCGGGTGAATTCCTTCTCGGAGAGGGGAGATCGTCGCCATCAACACCACCATCAAGCTGGACTTCATCGGGATCATCATCATCACCACCATCATCACCATCAGCACCCTCATCACCATCTCCATATTGCTGTAACAATTGTGTTGAATCTTGCATAGTTCATAGGGGAAACTTTCTCGGTGTTGATTACTCTTTGTAGTTGATGCTATTGAGTGAACCATTGAATTATTGTTTATGTTCAGATTGTTATACATCATTATTCCATCTCTGATCATGATCCATATGATGTCTTGTGAGTAGTTCATTTTGTTCTTGAGGACATGGGAGAAGTCTTGTTAGTAGTGGAGTTGCGTTGAGAAAGATTCAATAGATTGTTATTTAAGTTGTCGTGTACTTCTTCTAGTGGTGTTATGTGAACGTCGACTACATGACACTTCACCTATATGGGCCTAAGGGAATGCATTGTGTATTTGGCTACTAATCGTAGGGGTTGCCGGAGTGACAGAAACCTGAACCCCCGTTAGGAAACCATTGCACAAGGGACGTAAGGGTCTTAGAGTTTAAAGTTGTGGTTAGGTTTCTACCTTAATTACTTTCTTGTACTTACGGATCTTTGCAAGGGGTATAATCACAAGTATGTATTAGTCTTGGATGGGGCGGTACATTAGCATAGGTTCACCCACACAACACTTAGCAAGCTAAAGAAGATTAATCAGCTATATGAAGCGAAAGCACTTGACAGTCTTTCCATGTGTCCTCGAGAACGTTTGGTCATCTATAGAAATACAACCGGCTTGTCCTTTGCTGCATAAAGGATTGGGCCACTTGCTGCATTCATTCTTACTGTCTTTTATTTACTCATACTTTGTTTACTTGCTTTATCAAAAACCCCTAAAAATCCGTTTGCTAAGTATTTGCAGAGAATTCCTGATCCATACCACTAGCCAGCACCTTCTGCTCCTCGTTGGGTTCGACACTCTTACTTATCGAAAATACTGCGATACACCCCCTATACTTGTGGGTCATCATACCCGCACTACCAGAAGTTGGCATACGGCGTCTTCATGGCAGCCAGGCGACTGCGCCACTACTTCCAGGAGCACCTAATCGTGGTGGTCAATGACGCCCCACTTGGGCATATTCTCAACAATCCCGACGCCACCGGACAAGTCGTACTCTGGGGAATCGAGCTGTCTCCACGAGACATTACATACGAGAAGCGCGACGCAATCAAGTCGCAAGCACTCCCTGATTTCCTCGTACACTGGATGGAGAATCAGCTCCCTGAAAAACCAGACATGTCTTACCTCTGGACGATGCACTTCGACGGATCCAAGCGTAAGGACGGGGCTGGCGCAGATGTCATACTGACATCGCCCCAAGGAGACAAGCTGAAATACATTCTGCGAATGCAGTTCATCGCCTCCAACAACGAAGCTGAATATGAGGCCCTGTGGCACGGGATGCGGATGGCAAAAGCCTGCGGCGCCAAGAGGCTCATCATCTACGGCGACTCCAAGCTGGTCGTCAACCAAACGATGCACGAGTGCGACGCGCTGAACGACAATATGATCGCCTACCGTGACCTCTATGACACACTCGAACGGGACTTCGACGGCTATGAGCTGTGGCACGTAGGCCGCGAAAGCAACGAAGAGGCGGATGCACTAGCCAACATTGGCTCCACCTGCGCCCCCATACCACCTGGGGTATTTCTCGAGCGTATCTACGAATGCTCCATCAAGCCAAAGGCTGTAGAGAAGAAAACAAGCGCAACAACGGACTCGGGGGCTACGCTGCCCAATGAGCCAATGGCACTCGACAACCTGGAGCTTGACACAGGACTCGAGGGACCAATGGGGGTCATGATGATCGAGCCATCTTGGACTCAACCCTACATCACATATCTTCTCAGCAAGAGGCTACCGGACAACCCGACTGACGTGCGACACACCGCACAACGATCCAAGGCATTCGTCATCATCAATGGCGAACTATACAAGCGCAACATCATAGGAGTACTCCAACGGTGCGTCTCCAATGCGGACGGAAGGGCCATCCTCCTCGACATACATGAAGGGACTTGCGGGCACCATGCCGGCAGTCGCACCCTCGTCGCCAAAGCTCTACGAGCTGGATTCTACTGGCCCACAGCCATGCGCAACACCAAGGACATCGTCTAGAGATGCAACGCTTGTCAGTGATTCGCGGACAAACCGCACGCACCTGGCGCGGAACTTCGGCCAATACCATTGGCTTGGCCCTTTGCGCAATGGGGACTCGACATGGTCGGCAAGCTATCAAAGTCCTCGCGAGGAGGATATGTCTACCTCCTGGTCGCAGTCGACAAATTCACCAAGTGGATAGAGGCCATGCCGGTGACAAACCAGTCAGGAGCCAGTGCTGTCAAGTTTTTCGAGTCCATTGTCTATCGCTTCAGAGTGCCACATAGCATCATCACGGACAACGGAACGAACTTCACCTCTAAGGAGTTCCAGGGTTCCTGCGAAAACCTGGGAATCAACATAAGCTATGCCTCCATAGGTCACCCACAGACCAACGGTCAAGTCGAAAAGGCCAATGGCCTCATCTGCGGCGGAATCAAGAAGCGACTCCTCCGACCACTCGAGCAAGCCGCTGGATGCTGGCCAGACGAGCTACAGTCCGTACTGTGGAGCCTGTGCACAACCCCAAATAGCGCCACGGGATATACCCCGTTCTTCATGGTGCACGGCGCCGAAGCAGTGCTACCAGCAGAAGTACGCTTTAAAGCCCCACGGGTAGTCGCGTACAGTGAGCATGAGTCAACACTTGCACTCAAAGACTCTGCCGATCTCCTTGACGAGGAACGGGACATCGCAGCAGAAAGATCGACGATCTACCAGCAGAACCTGCGCAATTACCATAGCAGAAGGCTATGCCCCAGATCCTTCATCGAAGGAGACCTGGTCCTGCGACTGAAGCAGCAAGGGCACCTCAAGCTTGAGTCCCCTTGGGAAGGACCATACATAATTACAGAAGTAATCCTAGGTGGCGCCTATCGCCTCAAAGATTTCGAGATAGGATTCGCATACTCTAACCCCTGGAACGTCGCGCAGCTACGGCGCTTATACCCTTAGTCGTTTTTTACATTGCAAATAGGGCTACTCAGCCAGGCTACTTGCCACACATTGTACCTCGTACTTATTCTGCGAATAAATAAAGCTAAGTGCCCCGAAACTCTGTGTTTTTCTCATTTTTCTAGCAATTATATCACTCGGGGGTTACGCCACCCTTTACACCCTAGTTCTACGAACAATACGCAGTATCCCGAGTAGCTGACACAACAACAATCGAACCCTTGATACACCAACCCAGTTGCAACGCACCTGGCAGGTTGGCAAGGCGTTGAGATAAAATAAGTCAGGCTAACGAAAAGGAACTGCAGAGTACAAATACACTCGCAAAATACATGAGCTAGCAAGCTCTTTACATATCAATATCAATATCAATCAATTTTATACAACATATGCATACAAACTTTACAACACTGATATACCTATGTGCGGGATACAAATCAAAACTACTACTACAGCAGAAGAACGTTTGTCTGTTCCTCAAAGAAGTCGACAAATTCCTCTACTGGGTGATCCACTGCCTGGTAATGCGGAACCATGTTCCAGGTCGAACCTGCTGGTGGAGTCGGCGGCCTAGCAGCAACAGCCGCAATGTCCACATCAGGCCTATGCAATCGCACCAGTGAGAGGGCAGCCTTGGCACCAGCCACTAACTGCTGTCGCACGCACTCACGAACTGCATTCAAATCCTGGAATCTCGCTAGAAGGGCCAACAAGCTTGAAGGGACAGCGTCCAGCGGAAACATAGTTTGGTAAATGTGCCTGAGGCATGACTTTGCTTTCTTCAGAAAATGAAGCACTCGAGAAGCACGATCCTGCAGGGTCGCGAGTGTAATTGCACGGTCATGATCCACCCAGAAGTACCCACTCGCCTGCAGTTGCTCCTAGGTCAAATCATTCATTCGAACAGCGATCCGATCTTTTTCATCCTGCGGATGGCGAGCACTGACAACTACACCACACAAAATCAAAGTGTGAAATAAAGGCATCACTATGACTGACTAAAGGAAAAGATAAGAGGACAGAAGGCTAACACTTGAATTGCTCACTCAGCTAGGCCACCTCCTCTAATAGGTACTTTTCACGAGCAGAGGCTTTCTCCGCCTTCGACTTCCATACATTGGCGCTACCACGGAGGACGGGCAACTCAGGCTCCAGTTGCTTAATATGATCACGCAGTCGCGAGAGTAACAACAACTCCTCCACCTTCGAACGAGGTTGTGCCAAGTTCTCATCGGCAGAAGGAGGATCAGAAGGATCACTCGAAGGAGCACTCGGTGTACCCTAATACGAATCAAGTAAAAAGCAAATAAGAGACCAAGAATACATTTGGCAGAGGGTATATATGCATTCAGAGAAAAGAAAAGTTTCGATTGGGACATCCCCACAAAATCATTGTTCCATAAAGCAAAAGGCTAAGCCACTACAGCTATTACAAAAGGAGACTAAGGCGCAACATGTTTCTTCGACTTGGACTTAGGCCTCGGGGGCTTCATCGCATCAGTGGCTGTCTCTGACGCCACGGACTTGCCAGCAGTACCCCCAGAAGTCGCAGCCTTCGCCTGACGCCGCTCTTTGGAATACTTGGCGAGTGTCTCGATAAACTAGGGACCATAATTTTTGCATTTACCAGCATAGGGAGCAAAAACTACCTGCTGGCCTCCAGCGTCGACACGCATCTCCTTAGAGATAGATGCAGGATCCATCTCCACGCCATGGGCCTGCACCATTGCGAGTGCAATGGTGGCACCGATGGAGCACTGCGAATTTTTTAAGTCCGTAGGGATTCCTCCAGCCAGGGATTCCACCAGGTCGCCGAGGTTGTCGATCATCCCAGCCTTCGGAGTCAAGTCCTCACAGATGCGACTGAGCACATCCTTGGCCTTCCCTAGTGTCTCTTGGAGGGAAACGCTGCGGTCCTCGACTGCGGCGATGGCACTAGCCAAAGCATCCGCACGACACAGAGATTGGGCATCGAAACTCAAGCCACTGGCATATGCATACAAAAAGCATTAATACAGCAATCATACGTCAAAGCACAGAAGAGCAAGACATATCTAGATGAAAAAGGCCATACCTGAGAGGGACTTGGCAATCGAGAGAAGCTGCTCCTCGAACATCTTCTCCCTCTCAGTAGTGGAGGCAAGGAGATCCTGCTCTCGCTTTCGCGGCTCCTCCAAGGCTACGACTGCATCGTCATGATTCTTCGTCGCCGCGGCCAATGTCTTCTCTAATGCAGCAGCATGGCGAAGTAATTCATTGTGCTCAGCCGCAACAAATAGATAGTGTTACCAAATCGAATCAATAATATCCACAAAAGACAAGGACGAAGACAAAACTTACTTTCAACAATACGATGGCGATCGTCCAGTCGCGCATGCTGTCGACCCATGTTAAGGACCTGCTCCGCCAAGCGGGCGGATTCCTTCATGATGAGCTGCATCAGAGACATTCCAAGTTCAAGTAAAAGCACACCAAGAATAAATTCGACTGCCAACTACAAGGTACTTACATGATCCTCCACAGACTCCAAAGAAGGCTGTTGCACAGTGATCCGGGTAACCATCTGATGCCCCCCAGCATGCAGGGAACTCGATGAGTTATGCCCGGAGTGGGCGCCAATGGAGGAGAAGGAGACCGCGAGGCCACCTTCTTGGACTTGGAGTCTGCGACTCCAGACTCTTTCAAAAATTGGACGTCATCAGAAGACGACGTCGCCACTTGACTGGAACACACAATCAAACAAGAGCTTTAAGACAGATGACAACTCAAAAAAGAAACCAAAATGAATTCGCGAGTACAGGACTTACCAGTCAAATCTATCAAGATCGAAGGACTGCTCCTCTGACTCCGACGATTCCTTTGGCAGTCAAAGCTTCTTCCGGGCAGGAAGAGCCATAGAGCGCACAGGAACGGCGGGTATCGGCTCCTCCGCACCGATGGATGGGCCCTCTGGAGTTGAAGGAGATGAAGCATCTGAATCCTTGCTGCGCGAATGCTTGCGAGTGTCCGGACCGCTGGACTCGGGGGCTTCCTCCTCCTCTTCAAGTGGGATGGTCGATTCTGACTCGTCCTCTTTATCTACTTCGCGAGGAATAACCCCCTCAGGAAGAGGGGGCAAACTGGGAGATACCTTCCAATCCTGCATACAGAAAACAATTCAGTATACGTCAAGAACTCAGAATCAATCGACAAATAAAGCTACTTCGTAGCACAATCATACCTTCGGAGGAGGGTTAGAGGCATCAAAGGGAGGCACGCCTGGTTCACTGGGGAGAACATCCTTGGTGGTGTACTTGGTCACCAGTCGCACCCTCTTATCTACTTCACCCGCGGAAATGCCATCGGCAAATACGCGAGTGACATCGTCTGCACCAGCCCATTGGAACATGGGGTGGACTCTGGCCTGCAGAGGCTGGATGCGACGGCGCAACCATGTGCGAATGAGGGCGGAGCCTCCCTCTTCTTTACCCATGCGACTCTCGAGGTCGCAGACGCGCTCGTACAACACTTCTGTTTCCTCGGATACGCCAGGCATAACAACGTTCTTCCAAGAATACCTCCTCTTGCCCGGCATTGCGGGGTCGAAGGGCGCGAGTCCAAAGTGCTCTCCGTCGGCCTTCTGGTCGTGGATGTAAAACCACTTGTCTCTCCACCCTTGGACGGACACCGTCAGCTTGATGTCGAAGTAGGTAGCGGAGAAGTCGACATGAATCCCGCAGCCGCCTACGTCGTAGACTAACGAGCCAGAAGATGACTGAAGCTTCATCTTGAAAAGCCGCTAGAAGATACCAAAGTGTGGCTCGACTCCAAGCTAGCACTCTCAAAGTGTGACATAGCACGCAATGTGAAGAAGAGAGTTTGGGGACAGCTGGTGCAGCTGGAGCCTAGAGAAACAAAGAAGGACCTTGACAAAGGGATGCAGGGGCAGAGACAAACCACGAATGATGAACGCGAGGAACATCACCCGGAAACCTGATGGAGGACAAGGGGTTACCTCGTCATCAGGCACTCATGAATCGTCTTCGGCGAGTGGAAGAACTCCATCTTGGTGCAGAAGACGGAGTTCAGAGGCCTTGATGGTAGATGCACGCCACGCGCCATTAGTGATGCGGGTGCTCGCACCTTTCTTATTGCCGGCAGAGCTGGTGCCCACGGCAGCAGAGCCACCCTTCTTCCTGGCGATGGCGATGGCGGCAGCAGACCCAGTGGCGGTGCCTCCCTTCTTTTTCCCCATCTTGCGATGGCGGTGCGAGCGGAGGAAGTAGCTCGGGAACACACGGAGTTGGTCCAGCACCGCGAAGAGGACAAGCTCTGGGAAGCAGAGAGCATCGGCAATGGCGATGGAAGCACAAGCAGAGAAAAGAGCAGATGAGAAAATTACCGCAGTTGCGCTGCTACTTAACCCCCTTGCGGATGCAATCCAACGGCCAGCAGAAACCCTATTGGACGCGTGGCGCACATCATGGTCGACACGTGGAGAATATAAAGCATGAACCATCCCCCACTATCTCCATTACGCGTGGAAATCCAGGAGGCGCAGTTAAAACGAAAGATTACGCATGCCCGGTCAAATCAAAGTCAGAAAATGGGACCCACCACTCGTCACGTCCCGTCAAAGCCGCTCACGCGGGCAACTGAGATCATCACATCGTCAGCACTGATGTCATCACACTGAGCACTAGAAGACTTCGACTACTTTTGTCCTTGCTCGAGTCTTCGACTCCACCAAGCACTCGGGGGCTACTCCCATAGGGAGCAATCGTCGCGCACCCTACGATTTTCTTTTTTATGCAGGAATATGGACATTCAAGGCATACCCAACCACTCGAATCTATGATTCGACTATGGATCATGGGTTACTCCCATAGGGAGCGCTGGAAAGAAATTCGACTATAACAAGCAAACAAAAGACGACAGCAGTCGCAAAAGTTCTTTAGTCCTTGCCTAAGTCTTCGACTCAACCAGGCACTCAGTGGCTACTCCCATAGGGAGCGCTTGTCATGCACCCTATGATTATTTGTATGTCATACTGTGTGTTGATAACATCCACACTCGAAGTCTATGGCGACACCGCCTCGTATTTTTCCCTACAAAGAGACTGTGTCTCTTGGGCCACCCGAATCATCTCCGCGATGACAAAAATTTGGATGCCGCGCTTGCAGCATGAAGATAAGACCTGAATAAGGCCTAGAAACACATTTGATGCACACTACCAGAAATATATCCATGCCTACAGGTACGATGAACATGCCTTGACGGACACGTCGAGTGCTCACACCCATATACTGGAATTCGACTCCTGTAAGACCTCCACGGCTTGAGTCGAATTACACCAGCACTTTTCCGAATTTGAGTCTGGGGACTCGAGTTCGAGTAGATTGCGTTGTTTTGCCCTAAGGCAGTTAACTAATGCCGATGCATCGGTTAAATCAGGCACGCATATCATCAATCCCTATGATATAAACAGAACACTCAAAAAATACCCGATCATGCACTCGAAAGGCTTTAAAGTCCCCAGTCAAATCCACAATTCGACTGGACACTCGGGGGCTACTGACATGGGTATACCCTACAGGTACTCGAGTTTGGTATATACGGTCCAGATACGGTGGAAGCCCACGGCGTTGCCACGGCTCAATGAAGACTTCGAGTGGCCCACGGACTCTCGATGACTTGCGAGACAAGAAGAAGTTTAAAGATAGAAAGTTTAAAGGGAAAACCCTAATCTATAACCGACTCGACCTGCTATCTGAGACCTGACCTATCTATATAAAGGCTAGGAGGGGGCAGCGAGTAGGACACACGCAACCCTAGTTTCCACAACTCTCTCCAGATTGCATCTGCACACCCCTATAATCTTTGATTCCTTCGTTAATTCCAAGAGCAAACAAGCAGGAGTGGGGACCTCTACGAGGCCTGAACCTGTGTAACACCCTCAAATCGGCCCTATGCAAGTTTTAGAGATTCCTGCCAAACCCGCATAGAAACGATTCAAGGACGCCCACCAGGCACTTGCGTGTGGGTGGAGAACGAAGTAATACCATTACACATTAGTCCACGATGGAACCCACAGAACATATATATACAACAACGACTCCATGAGTCAAGAATACAGATATACTATACAGAGATCCAAATCACCTTGAAAACGATAGAGCATTCGACTACGGACAAGATGCAAATGGGGCTAAGAGCCCTGAAGAATAACCAATGGCGTCCATAACCCTGCCCAAGCCAAGCCGAAAGGGTAACCCTGCTAACGACGTCGATCTCAAACCTGCTAAAACAAAAGGGGTGACGACAAAGGGCGAAGGGAAAAAGAGGAGCGTCAGTACTGAGGCCGGTACACGGCGAGGCTAGAATTCGGCGGCTCTCGCCTACATAGGTATGGTGGACTGAAGCGGCAGCGAAGCATGCACTAAACAACCTATAGAGACTCGATAAACTATCGGCTATTAGGGAGAGATAAGAAAGACCTATTCGGAACCAACCTTATACTAACACCAATCATACCCATCCTGGTATTCCCCCTCGAGACCAAACGAGGAAGTCAAACCAAGGAACTCACACAGTTGGCAGTTTTATTCATTCCATTATAGTTCAAGCACTTACTAGTCAGATATAGATAGCATGAGTCATTCTGAAGCATAAGTAGTGGGCCATTTTAATTACCATTCCGTTGTAGTTGGAACATTTACTAGTCAGATATAATTGTCCTGAGGAATCCCAAAACCCAACAGTTGTTGGCACTTTTATCACATTCCATTGGAGTTGCAATACTTACTAGGCAGGTATAGCATGACACGATACATCCCGGTTCCACCAGTTGTTGGCACTTTTATTATCCATTCCATTGTAGTGAAGCTGATTACTAGTCACATATTAAGTCAAGTTTATAGCACTACTTTAGTTATGCTTGTCTATGATCGAGATACTGTGCTCCAAGTCGTCCATAACCGCGGACACGGCTTTCAGAAAGATTTACCCTGCAGGGGTGCACAAATAGCAACACACACATGATCAACCTCGAAAAAACCAAATCAAAACCCAACGAGGCTTTCACGACAAAGCAATCACAGGATTCATAAAACATTTCAGGGGGGCACCCCACTAAGCTACCCGCAACGAAGTTGGCCGGCACTGAGACGGACCCAGGGTTTGTGACAATGGCTGTAAACGACTGGGAACCCGAAAGTGTGACTGGGCTTGTCGACATCGCAAAAACATTCCATGTTCCAAAACAGTACAAGTGCTCCACGCACAATCGTAAATAAAGCATTAAAGCATGGCATAAGTACATGATAGTAATAAAGCCCCAAACTAGTTTGTGGCACCAAGAAATAAGAAATGAATCAAGCTCTGGCTAAGGGGGATTCATAGACTCTCCCGTATGTGGATAGTGCGAATAGTCAAGGAACAGGTATCAAGTACTCGGGGCCTACGGGACACAAGTGGGCATGAAAAACCAAATAACATATAATTGCCCCTCGGTGCCACTTTTATTAGTTATTCTAGCAATTTAATAGTTGTAATTAAAGACATGATCATCTCCACCATAAACATCTGCCAGCATTCCAACAACTGTGGTACTCGATAACACGAGATCGCACCTGAGCAAGCAACTACGACTCGCAAGGCCAGCTATCTACCAAACAACAGGTATTAGGAGGTGTCCATGGCAATATGGAGGCTGCACGAGATATAACTGGTGCACGGAAACTAAAGCATCGCGACACGGATAGCAATAGATCAACGGGAGGAAATAAAGACTATAAATGCAAAAGGTAGAAGGGGGAGAGATGCTCGCCTGGGAAACAGAGCCGAAGGTACATAGCCAGAGAACTTGTCGATACTCGCATACACTCATTGGCCAAATCCGCGAAGAAGCAAACACTAGAAGAAACACCGAATGCAATATTTAATACTACAGCAGAAGATCCGGCATGCTTATGATATGATGCATGGCATGGCACAGATGCGGTGCAATTAGGCAATATTAAGCGGAACCGGGGTCCCGACAATTAATTAGATGGTTCATGTTGTTTAGCTCCCCCGCAAACTAAATGTTGTATTAACAAGACAAAACATGGCATCGGTTCGCTACACAAATTTAAATGGAGTCAATATAAGACTAGAATAGTCCGCATATAGTCTCCATATTTAATTTAGGTGAATCATCGAAATACCCTCAAGCACCCACAATATGTATGCAAACATGCTAAATTAATATGCAACAAGTATATATCATATATTATAAAAATAGGGGTCTCAGAAAAGGAATCACATTAGGGTGTCGAAGATCTTGGGGGTTCGGGGTTCGGTCTCAGGGCGCCGGGAACGGCGAGGTTCGGATACAATATGGAGAACTTGTCGCGTCATGACGAAGAACTTGGGTTCCAAGCGGTCGATCTTGCTGTCGATGGCGAACTTGAATGGATCGGGTACTGGTGGTCTTTGGGTCTGTGTAGACGGTCATGGCGTCCGGGATGAAGAACTTGGCGTTCCGTATCGGCGACCTTGGTGTACGGGTCCTCGGGCATCGGTGCGGGAAGAAGGTCTTGTCGTACTGGTGTCGACGCTTACGGGAAGGAGACTTGTCGTCCAGGGTCTCGGCATCCTCGGATTCCGATTGGAGATCTTGGTGGTCTCGGAGCGGTTCTTGGTTTGGGTCTTGGAGTTGGTTCCATGTAGATGACCTTCGGGTGCATCTTTGTTCACTTGTAAGTCGGTGCGGATCTTGTGGGGTGTCGTCGTCGGAGGTTCATGAATAAGAGCTTGCTCCCATCTTTTTATCGGTGTTTTGGTTGGCAATATACCACTACACACACCACAATAACTTCGTCATGGTATCACCGTGTGCATGGGTCGCGGATTCTGCAGAGGACACGCACGGCGACCAAATCAGAGGTGCTCATGTGACGTTCGTGCAAGGCAGGCGAGCGGCAGGAGCTCCAGGCCCCACAGCGACGGCGCGCGCTCGAGTAGGGCGCATGAGGTCCTCGGAGGGAAGGGCTCTGCAAGGGCGGCGGCTAGAGGAGCTTGATGCGGGACGGGGAGGACGTCGAGGCGAGCGACTGGGGTCGTCGACGCGAAGGCGGCCAAAAGAGGCAACGCAAGGGGCAGCGAGGTCCGGCTAGGTCGGAGGGTGCCAGGGAACCTGCGGGCACCTTGGAGGTGGTCTCGACTCGGCCAGCACAAGACGCCGGTGAGGCACGCACCCACGCGACACGGACGAGGCGGAGTAGGCGGCCGGGGCCAGAGGACGGCGGGGAGGTCTAGGCCGGCGGTGCGATGCGACCAGGGCGAGGACGAGCAACTGCAGTGGTGCACAACCGGGTTGCAGAGGGTGGCAGCACCGGGGCTCACTGTAGCGGCGAGGGGCACGTGGCAGCGCTCGAGGTGGAGGGCGAGGCCAAGCTTGGTGGGAATCGGCAGAGGCACCTGCTGGCGGCAGTGGGATTCAGCGAGAGGGATCGCGGTCGCGATGGGGATGAAGGGGAGCGGCGGCAGAGGAGGGCTTCCTCGGCTGTGCAGAAGAGAAGGCAAGCCGGAGAGGGAAGGTCGACTGCGGCTCCAGCGCAGGCAAGATTCGAGAAGAGAGCCAGGCGGCGGCGGGAGAGGGTTGCGTGGGGGATGGATCGAGAGGGAGGCGGAGATTGCGTGCGAGCGACGCGTGCTGAGGGTGCGTGGGGCATGCGGGGTGGGGCTAGGTTGACGCGGACGGGAAAACAGGGTGGGGCCAGGAGACTACGCGGGGCACGGGAGTGGGCGGCCGGCTGGGATGTGTTGGGTCTAGGGGAGGGGGTTGGGTGCGTGCATTGGGTGTGCGTGCGTGCGCGTACGCGTATGCGTTTGAGGGTGGTATGCCGCTGGGGTGGCGACTAGCAGGGTGGGGTGGATAGCGAGCGGGTCTGACGCGGGGTGGGGCCGGGAATCGGGGGTTGCCGGGTCTGGGTTTGCGGGAGAGGCGCGTCGGTCATGCGGGTGGAACGAGAACGAGCGCACCGTGTAGCTGTGTGCGGCGGCGGCTGGGGTGGGTTGCACTAGTGGTAGGTAGAATTAGGGTTGTGGTTAGATGTGGGGCTAGGATTAGCTAGGGTTTTGTTTTGATGGGGGTAGTAGGCTGGCTGGCTGGGCTTTTGGGCCTGGCCGGCTGCCTCCCCTAATAAAAATATTTGTTTTAGTTTTATTTTATAAAACCTTTCGCAAACAGTTTTTAGACAAAACAAAATATCCGGAAATGGCCGGGGTTTTGATTTGAATAAAGACAGGGCTTATTTAGAAAAACAAAATAGGTTTTCGAAAATAGTTTCAGACAAACAGATGCATGATGATGATGATGCTCAAATGCAATGTGGCATGATGACATGAGCAAGCAGTCATGATGATGCAATGCACCAAAAACACCGCGATTTTCTAGTAGTGGTTTTAGCGGGATGCCACAACCTGGGTAAACCTTGCGTCCCTGTGTGCTTGTTTGCTAGCCTATTGATGCTTCCAGCGCTCCCTCCTTCTCCAAAACCCAAGTCCATAACAATGGGCATTGATGAGTTAAACCCTCGTCAGTTAGAGTATCAAGTAATAACCTTGTTAAGCCAAGCAGGTATAAACCTACAGTCGGTTTCTTTAAACAAGATAAATCCTATAGAGGGATTAGTACAAGCCTGCTACTTAGTTGAGTATAGATCTTGATCAGACAATTAGAAGCCTAAGCTTTGTATGATCAAAGTAGGTCGGTCATTATTCTCAAGGCTCTTGAGGATATGTGACCAGTTGATGAAGAAGTATTGTGAGTATATAAATTAGGCTAAACCTTAGTAAGTTGAATCATCTATAACAGGATTAAACTAGATAGATAATCATCACAATTGCTGGTACAGGGCACATTCCCAGAAGGGTAGCACCTCTGTACCTAGCAGGTTCACGTTTGCTTGAGTTCAAACTCAAAGCATACCCTTTTCCAACAGAAATAATCATCTTCCAAAATGATTTAGGAATCACAAATAGACATTTCTTTTAGAAAAGACAGTAAAGATCAACAATGTCTACCACTAGGCCACACTGTACAGAAACCACTAAATATAATCACTTTCCTATAAGATTATAGGAATCATATTTTTATAAATCATCTTCTTAGTAGAGTAGGGACTAGCACTAGATTTACACAGTAACAGGATTAAATCCTGAGACTGAACACATCAGTGCATCACAAGCAAGCCAATAACCAAACATTAGTACAGAGAGTATCTCAACTGAACTTCATAGGAACAAACCCACAACCACATGACTTGGGTATCCACATTTAAACTAAGCATGCTATTACAGAAAGTTTTATGGCAAAGAACAAGGTCACAAAAGCATGCTCCACAGAGTGTTCTCTGATAAGAGAACATAATAATAAGCATGCTCAATAGAGATTTCCATTTCACTAATAGTAGATCAACATATAGGATTGGCATAGGCAAGATTAACCCTAGAGCTATGCTAAACCACCATTGTAGTGGGTATGAACCCTAGAAATTTAGGGATGAACCCTAAATGGGGAAATCCATCACAGGTGACCACATAGCATGGAATAGAGGCAAGGTAGAGCATAGAAAGAGAAGTAGAAGAATTTACTCGAGGTCCTCGCGAGTATACAGAAGAGGAAGTAGACGCTGGAGTCGAGGTAGCACACGGCGGCATGGGGAGCACCTGAGGGGGGGCGCTGCAACCCGCGCCGGCACACAGCGATGGCGGCCATAGAAAATCGACGCCACGAGAACCATAGCGGCAGTGAGGGAGCACCATAGCGTCAGCAAGGGGGCACCAGAGCACGGCGGAACCCTAACCCTAGCCACAAGGTGAGGGTCAGCACAGCCAGCAAAGAGCGCCAGCGCCAGATCGCGCAGGATAGCGTCGAGCAGCAGCGTCATCCGCATCGTCTTGCACCGAGGCAACATGCATGGTGGCCTGGAGTGGTCGGGATCAACCCCGGCGACGGCGGCATCGAGCGGCCAGAGAGAATGTCGAGCCAGAGAGAAGAGAGAGGAGAGTGAGCGAGTAAGTGGTACTGGGCCGATGGGGGTGGTCCAGTAACCCTGGGTTGGTTTAACCCAACCCAGTGGGTCGGGTCAGGCCGGGCCACCCCAGAGGGCTAGGCCCAAGATTTAAAAGGACTTTTATAAAATACTTAATTACAAATATACCCCTGAGATAAATTAGGCTCTAGAAAAATAAATAAAAATCCTAAAAAATACAAATAATATATTTATGAAATCACAAAAATATCCTCTATCCAATAAAAATAATAGATAGTAAATTCTAGTAATTAAATATAGATCTATTATTAAAATTATATCTATTTCTTCTGGAATTTTATAAAAATATACAAAACACTTAAAATTGAATAAAATTCATTTTTAAGATTCTAAAGGAAAGTACTATCATAGAAAAATACAATTTTTATTTTTGAAAAGTAAATCAAGTGTAATAAGAAAAAGTTTTATTTCCTTAATGGAATTTTAGTTAAATATTTAAAAGAGTTAAAAAATAAATAAATTCATTTTTAAACTCTTATAATAGTACTAATTATTATAAAAATCTTAACATTCAAAATAATATGAATTTAATGATTTCTTAAATAATGCTTTTCTTTTATTAATTAAAAGAAACTTAAAACCTTTACAAGGTAAGTAAAAACACAAAGAAGAAAGAAAATAAAACATTGCATGACATTACTATGAATTGCATATTGCTTCTTTAAATATTGTCCTTACCGGGCAATAATGGTTTTCTATAGAAACCAGAGCTCAAGGTCAAGTGGAAGTATCCAACTGCACTACCTTGTAGTCAAGAGGCAAGTTCACAACTTGCTCATGTCCTTTGATTAATTTCTATCAAATGCTTATAACTCAAATGTTGTCATCGCTTGCATTTAAAAAAGGTCAGAAAACACTATTTTCATAATAATATGATTATGGATTATTTACCAAGAGGTAATAATCTATTGATACAGTTCCAATGGTAAAGGAACATAATATCTAGGACTTAACAACCAATGTTGCCAGTGATTCTAGCATCGTATATTACGCGTTAACCATGAGATATGGAATGGGACAGAGAAGTCAGCTGTATCTTCTTCCTCTCGCATGCATCCGGATGGCCAGGTCATGGCTGTTATCCTCATGGCGTGCATTAATTGGTAATTCATACAGGATATGCAGCATATGGGTGGGAACCCTCAACGTCCCATGATAGTTTTGGCATCTGACGGTCTGTACTAACCATTGCTGTAATTCAAGATGTGGGCATGAAGTACACCAAGGGGACATGCGGGGTCGCGAAGGAAGCAGTGATTGGCTTGGATCATCTACTGGGCCCCACATCATAGGAAGTGTGGACGGGAAAGATCGCCCGATTATTCAACAAGGATTTGGTCTCTCATGGGTAAAGCAACGCACCTCTCCAGAGTGTAAGAACTGTGGCATGTTACTCCATGTTCTGGGAAGGAGCTACGAACGCAGTAGGAAAGGAACTCCATGAAAGTTCTGGTCAACCTATGAAGTCTATCGGACATAGTTTTTAGAATAAAAGCAACCTTTGAAGAAATGTCTACAAAAACCTGCATTACCTATGACCTTTGGTCTGTGGTTGTAGAGATAGTGCATCATACACTTATTTTTAGTGAGCTTGCTAAGTATGCTCGTACTCAACCATACCTTAACCCTTGCTAGATTCTAAGTCGTTGAAGACGACATCAACATCAATTTCTGCTCAAGAAACCATCGTCGGCAGCTCAAGTTCTTCAATAAAGTCAATGAAGTCAACATATACATCAAACGAAGTGAAGACAAAGTTCTTAATTCAATAGGAGTAGATTCTCTATCCATAAAACCTACTTCTGTAGAGCATTGCATTAGTAGCAATTGCAAGCCAGATAGCTTAAATATTAGTCTTAGTAGCCAGATAGTTCTGAGTTATTATGTCTGGTTCTTCTTTGTAAAAAGTTTCTTTCTTTCTCTTTAACCTAGAGTGTTCTCTGGATCTTAGGTAAAGAGTCAAGCTTAATCTTTAGTCATGTCTTGGACCTACTGTGTTTTTGTTGTACCACTTTGAGGGATGTAATACTATTGAACAATGGTTCATTGTGTTATGTGAACGACTATAGTGTACTACATCATGAAGTGGTATGCTGGGTCACCGCACTTGTTAAGAATAGTTTGTTGATTAATAGATGATCATGGTTTTCTCACCATGGATATTGGATGTTATTAATAACAAGATCATATCATTAGGAGAGTGATGTGATGGACACACACCCATAGTAAGCATAGCATAAGATCAAGTCATTAAAGTTTGTTTTGCTACAAGCTTTCAAATACATAGTAACCTAATCCTTCGACCATGAGATCATGTTAATCACCATCACCGGATAAGTGCTTTGATGACATCAAATGCCACTTCGTAACTGGGTGGTCATAAAGGTGGCATTATGTATTCTGAAAATGTATGTGTTGAAGCGCATGGATTAAGAATGGGATTTGTCTATCCAAGTGATGGATAGATATGCTTTGGGCCCTCTCGATGGAATGACATCCAATTGGCTTGCAAGCATGTGACTAGGTCACAAGGGATGTCATATCACGGTATGAGTAAAGAGTACTTATCAGTAACGAGGTAGAACTAGGTACGGAGATACCGATGATCAAACCTCGGATAAGTAGAGCATCGCGCGACAAAGGTAATCGGTATCGTATGTTAATGGTTCTTTTGATCACAAAGTCATCATTGAATATGTAGGAGCCATTATGGATCTCCAGGTCCCACTATTGGTTATTGATTGGAGAGGTGTCTCGATCATGTCTGCATAATTTGCAAACTGTAGGGTGACACACTTAAGGTTCGATGTTGTTTAAGAAGATATGGAATATGAGTTGGAGACCGAATCTTGTTCGGAGTCTCGGATTGGATCCATGACATCACAAGGAGATCCAGAATTGTCCGGAGAATAAGATTCATATAATGGAAGTCATTTTCTAGGGTTCAGAAAAGTTTCGGAGTTTTTGTTTGGAGTTTCTAGAAGGTTCCAGAAGGTTCTAGGGAGATAAACTTGAATCCCAAGAAAATAGGTGACGAGGGTTTAACTCGTCAATGCCCATTATTATGGACTTGGGTTTTGGAGAAGGAGGGAGCGCTGGAGGCATCAGTCAGCTAGCAAACAAGCACACAGGGATGCAAGTTTTACCCAGGTTTAGGCCTCGTAGAGGTCCCTACTCCTGCTTGTCTGCTCTTGGAATTAACGACGGAATCGAAGGTTACAGGGGCGTGCAGATGCAATCTGGCGAGAGTTGTGGAGACTAGGGTTGTGTGTGTCCTCCTCGCCTCCCCCTCCTAGCCTTTATATAGATAGGCTAGGTCTCGGGTGGCAGGTCGAGTCGGTTATAGATTAGGGTTTTCCCTTTGAACTTTCTATCTTAAGCTTCTTCTTGCCTCGCAAGCAATTGAGGGTCCGTGGGCCACTCGAATTCTCCATTGGGCCTTGGCAACACCATGGGCTTCTGCCGTATCTGCACCGTATATACCAAACTCGAGTACCCGTAGGGTATACCCATGTCAGTAGCCCATGAGTGTCCAGTGGAATCGTAGATTCGACTGGGGACTTTATGAAGTCTTTCGAGTATATTTTTGAGTGGTCAGTTTGTGTCATAGGGATTGTTGATATACGTGCCTGATTTATCCGATGTATCGGTATCAGTTAACTGCCTTAGGGCAAAACAACACAATCTACTCAAACTCGAGTCCCTAGACTCGAATCCGGAAAAGTGCTGGTGTAATTCGACTCAAGCCGCGGAGGTCTTACAGGAGCCCCTGTATCCTTTCTTCAGGGGCCTCCTTTGCTTCTACGGGCTCCAGCTGCATCAGCTGTCCCCAAATTCTATTCTCCACATCTCCTACTTCATTACTCTTTGTGAGTGCTGGCTCGGAGTCGAGCCGCACTTTGGCCTCTTCAAGAGGCTTTTTAAGCTGAAACGCTAGTCGGCGTCCGGTTCGAGTTTAATGTGCATTTTCCCAAGACTTTTTGATTGATTCATAACTTTTATATTACTTGTTCTTAAACTATTTGTATCTAGTCACCCTTATGAACTTTGAAGGTGTCTTATGCATTTACATTTTTCTATACCATGAGGGACAAGCTGAATACCACTCTTATTATGTTTTCTATATGTGAAACAAACAAACGTCTTTCAATGCATTGTTACTCATGATCTTTTGTTTGTACCTTTTCATGTTATAACATAGTTGCTATATTGTTAGAACTCTATCTTTCATGTTCATGTTTAGAGTACCTTTTATCTCAACTGTCAACGTTTTTACAATAATGATGATTAAGGTTGTGTTGTCTGCATGTCACCTCAAGACGTAGGAGGCTGTGGAATCCACATTGACTCTTCTGCCACTTACTTCGATATCAAGCTCACTACGTCCGTCCAAGGGTGGAGAGACAAGTGGTTCTACATCCGCGACCAGAAGGCCGACGGAGAGCACTACGGACTCGCGCCCTTCGATCCCGCGACGCCGTGTAAGAGGAGGCGCTCTTGGAAGAATATCGTGATGCCTGGCGAATCCGAGGAAACGGAGGTGCTGTATAAGCGCGTCTACGACCTCAAGAGTCGCATAGGTAAATAAGAGGGAGGCGCTGCCCTCATTCGCACATGGTTGCACCGCCATGTCCAGCCTTTGCAGGCCAGAGTCCACCCCATGTTTCGCTGGGCTGGTGCGAACGATGCCGCTCGCGTATCTGCCAATGGCATTTCTACGGGTGAGGTTGATAAGAGGGTGCGACTGGTGACCAAATACACCACCAAGGAGGTTCTCCCAGGCGAACCGGTCGTGCCTCCTTTCGACGCCTCAAACCCTCCTCTTGAGGTAGAATTGTACCACGGAGTAGCTTCCGTTTTTGATTGCCTTTTACGATGTTGTGCTATATAATATTGTACCTTATGAATGCAGGACTGGCAGGTGTCTCCCAATTTGCCCCCTTGTCCTGAAGGGGTTATCCCTCGCGAGGTGGATGAAGAGGACGAGTCAGAGTTGACCATCCCAATCAAAGATGAAGAGGGAGCCCCTGAGTCCAGCGATCAGGGCATTCGCAAGTGTTCTCGCAGCAAGGACTCGGATGCTTCATCGCGGACGATGCCAAAAGGCCCTTCTGTTGTTGCGGAGGAGCCAATCCCTGCCGTTCCTGTGCGCTCAATGGCTCCTCCTGTCTAGAAGAAGCTTCGACTATCAAAGGAGTCATCGGAGTCGGAGGAGCAATCCTTCGACCATGATAGATTTGAATGGTGAGTTCTGCATTTGCCACATTGTACTGGTTTCTTTTTGGAGCTGCTTTCCCTGAAGTTTTTGCTGGATGTGTTTTGTAGTCAAGCGGCGTCGTCGTCTTCTGACAACGTCCAATTTGTGAAGGAATCCAGAGTCGCAGACTCCAAGGCCAAGGAAGTGGCCGAACGATCCTACTCTCCTCCATTGGCGGCCCACTCCAGGCACAACTCGTCGAGTTCCCCACATGCTGGGGGACACTAGGTGGTTGCCCGGATGACTACGCAACAGTCATCTTCGGAGTCTTTGGAGGACCATGTAAGCATCCCTTTGTTGTTTTGGCAGTCAAATATATACTTGGTGTTGTTGCTGAAATTTGTTTTCTTCTGATGCAGCTCATCGTGAAGGAAGCTGCTCGCCTGGCGGAGCAAGTTCTGGACCTGGGTCGACAGCATGTGTGGCTAGACAATCGCCATCGTGTTGTGGAAGGTTAGTTTTGCCTTTGTCTTTGTCTTGGTGAAGTTTCTAGATTCGATTGATGATACGTCCTGTTCTTTGTAGTTGAGCATAACGAACTTCTTCGTCATGCTGCTTCCCTTGAAAAGACGCTTGCCGTGGTGGCGAAGAGTCATGACGAAGCAATCATAGCCCTGGAGGAGTCGCAAAAGCGTGAAGAGGACTTGCGAAAACACGAAGAGGACTTGCGTTCCTCCAATGCCGAGAGGGAGAAGTTGCTCGAGGAGCAGCTTTTCTCGATTGCCAAGTCCCTCTTAGGTATTCTTTCTTCTGAATTTTTGTTGTTTCTTGCCTCAACATCGTGTTGTTGTGCTAACACTTTGTTGTATGCAGATGCTAGTGGCCTGAGCTTTGACGCCCAGGCTCTTCGTCATGACGATGCGTTGGCTGGTGCTGTCGTCACGGTCGAAGACCACAGCACTTCCCTTCAGGGGACGCTGACGAAGGCCAAAGGTGTGCTCAGTCGCATCCGCAAGGATCTAACCCCCAAGGCTGAGCTGATTGACAATCTTGAGGACCTGGAGGAATCCCTTGCTGGGGTATTCCCATGGACTTCAGGAACTCCCAGCGGTCTGTCGGTGCCACCATGGCGCTCGCGATGGTGCAAGACCATGGCATGGAGGTGGACCCTGCCGCGATCTCCAAGGCGATGCCCGTCAGCGCAGATGGCCAACAGGTAGTGTTTGCTCCCTTCGCTACTGGTTGTGGTAAATATGGGTCGCAGCTTATCAATATAGTCACCAAATACTCCGAAGAGCTTCAGCGAGCGAAGAATGCAGCGAAGGCTGCGGTGTTAGGGGCTAGCACCAGAAAGTCTGTGGCGTCAAAGATCGCCACGGATTCGACAAGGCCCCCAAAGTCCAAGTCGAAGTCGAAGAAGCAGACTGGTCCTTCGTAGTTATTCTGTAATAGTTGTAGTTTACTTTTGTGTTGAAAACATGCTTTTGTGGGAGTATCCCTGTTGAGACTTTGCCGTACTTGAATGCATTCGAGCCTTTCATCAATGTATTCTTGGTCCCTTATTTGCCCTTGCTTGGTTTATGATAGGGTACGTCAAGTGGTCCTTCAAGTGATCCTCGTGATCCTCCACCTACTGATGAAACCTTGGCACAGCCGCGCTCAAAGGTGGATGAGTTGTCCTTGCTTTCGCGACTGCGTGATCGCATTAAGAAACTGGAGCGTGAGTTGCCCATCCTCCGTGGTAGCGCGGATGTATGGAAGTCGAAGGCGGATGAGGCCACCGCCCGCGAAAATTATCTCTTGGAGGAGGTGGCGCAGCTAAGTGAGCAGTTCAAATGTTAGCTTTCTGCCCTTTTATCTTTTCTTTTAGTCGTGGCGATGCCTTATCTTCATACTTTGCCCTTTTTGTTTGGTGTAGTTGTCAGTGCTCGTCATCCGCAGGATGAGAAAGACCAGAGTGCCATTCGAATGAACGATCTGACCCAGGAGCAACTACAGGCGAGTGGGTACTTTTGGGTGGACCACGATCATGTGATCGCGCTTGCGATCCTACAGGATCGTGCTTCTCGAGTACTTCAATTTTTGAAGAAGGCGCAGTCGTTCCTTAGGCATATCTATCAAATGATGTTTTCGTTGGACGCCATCCCTTCAAGCATGTTGGATCTTCTGGCCAAGTTCCAGGATTTGAGTGTGGTTCGCGAGTGCGTCCATCAGCAGCTAGTAGCTAGTGCTAAGGCTGCGTTATCGCTGGTGCGACTGCATAGGCCGGATGTAGATGTTGCAATTGTTGCCGCTGGGCCGCCACCTCCGCCAAAGGGTATGACCTGGGACATGGTTCCGCACTACCAAGCGGTTGATCGCCCAGCGGAAGAAATTGCCAACTTCTTTGAGGAACAAACAAACGTTCTCCTATTGCAGCAGTAGCATGATTTGTATCCTGCATATAGTTGTACAAGTGTTGTAAAGTTCATATGAATATGTTGGATGTAATTAATACTCATTGATATGTGAATAGCTTACTAGCTTTTGTTATATTTTGCGAGTGTGTTTGTACTATGCAGTTCCTTTTCGTTAGCCTGACTTGTATTATCTCAGCACCTTGCCAACATGTCAGGTGTGCTGCAACTGGGTTGGTATTTTATCAAGGGCTCGATTGACGTTATGTCAGCTACTCGGGATACTGCGATTTGTTCGTAGAACGAGAGTGTAAAGGGTGGCGCAGCCCCCGAGTGATCGATTTGTAGGAAAATGAGGAAAACACAGAGTTCTGGGGCACTTAGCTTTATTTATTCACAGAATAGTATGAGGTACAATGTGTAGATAAGTAGCCTGGCTGAATAGCCTTATTTGTAATGTAAAAACGACTAGGGGTAGAAACGACACAGCTATGCGACGTTCCAGGGGTTGGAGTATGCGACTCCTGTCTTGAAATCTTTAAGGCGATAGGCGCCACCTGGGATTACTTCTGTAATCATGTAAGGTCCCTCCCAAGGAGACTCGAGCTTGAGATGCCCTTGTTGCTTGAGTCACAGGACCAGGTCTCCTTCGATGAAGGATCTTGGGCGTAGCCTTCTGCTGTGGTAATTGCCGAGGCTTTGCTGGTAGATCGTTGATCTCTCTGCTGTGATTTCTCACGCCTCGTCGAGAAGGTCGACGGAGTCTTCGAGTGCAAAAGTTGACTCATGCTCGTTGTAGGCGACCACCCGTGGGGCTTTGTAGTGTACTTCTGTGGGTAGCACCGCTTCAGCACCGTGCACCATGAAGAACGGGGTATATCCCATGGCGCTGTTTGGAGTTGTGCGCAAGCTCCAGTGTACGGATTGCGGCTCGTCTGGCTAGCATCCGGCGGCTTGTTCGAGTGGCCGGAGGAGTCGTTTCTTGATTCCGCCGCATATGAGGCCGTTGGCCTTTTCGACTTGACCATTGATCTGCGGGTGGGCCACCGAGGCGTAGCTTATGTTGATTCCCAGGTTTTCGCAGAATTCCTGGAACTCCTTAGAGGTGAAGTTCGTGCCATTGTCTGTGATGATGTTGTGTGGCACTCCAAAGCAGTAGACAATGGATTTGAAGAATTTGACAGCGCTGGCCCCTGATTGATTTGTCACCGGCATGGCCTCGGTCCACTTGGTGAAACTTGTCAACTGCGACCAAGAGGTAGACGTAACCTCCTCGTGAGGACCTCGGGAGCTTGCCGACCATGTCGAGTCCCTATTGCACGAAGGGCCAAGCCAATGGTATTGGCCGGAGTTCCGTGCGAGGTGCGTGAGGTTTGTCCGCGAATCGCTGGCAAGCGTTGCAGCGCTGGACGATGTCCTTGGCGTCGCGCATGGCCATGGCCAGTAGAATCCTGCTCGTAGAGCTTTGGCAACGAGGGCATGGCTGCCAGCATGGTGCCCGCAAGTGCCTTCGTGGATGTCGAGGAGGACGGCCCTGCCGTCCCTGTTGGAGACGCACCGCTGGAGCACTCCTGTGATGCTACGCTTGTACAGTTCGCCGTTGATGATGGCGAATGCCTTGGATCGCCGCACGATGTGTCGCGCGTCAGTCGGATCATCTGGCAGCCTCTTGCTGAGTAGATATGTGATGTAAGGTTATGTCCAAGATGACTCGATCATCATGACGCCCATTGGTCCTTCGAGTCCTGTGTCAAGCTCCAAGTCATCGAGTGCCATTGGCTCATTGGGTGGCGTAGCTCCCGAGTCTGTTGACGCACTTGCTTTTTTCTCTGGAGCCTTTGGCTTGATGGAGCGTTCGCAGATGTGCTCAAGAAATACCCCAGGTGGTATGGGGGTGCAGGTGGAGCCAATATTGGCGAGTAGATCGGCCTCTTCATTGCTTTCACGGCCCACATGTCGCAGCTCACAGCCGTCGAAGTCTCCTTCGAGTGTGTCGTAGAGGTCACGATAGGCAATCATGTTGTTGTTCAGTGCGTCGCACTCGTGCATCGTTTGGTTGACCACCAGTTTGGAGTCGCCGTAGATGATGAGCCTTTTGGTGTCACAAGCTTTTGCCATCCGCATCCCATCGATTAGAGCCTCATACTCAGCTTCATTGTTGGAGGCAGTGAACTGCATTCGCATAATGTATTTCAGCTTGTCTCCCTAGGGCGATGTCAGTATGACACCTGCGCCAGCTCCGTCCTTTCGTTTGGACCCATCGAAGTGCATTGTCCAGAGATAGGACATATCTGGCTTTTCGTGGAGCTGGTTCTCCATCCCGTGCACGAGGAAATCAGGGAGGACTTGCGACTTGATCGCATTGCGCTTTTCATACGTGATGTCTCGTGGAGACAGTTCGATTCCCCAAAGCGCAACTCGCCCGGTGGCATCAGGGTTATTGAGGATGTGCCCGAGCGGGGCGTCGTTGACCACCACGATTGGATGCTCCTGGAAGTAGTGGCGTAGTCGCCTGGCTGTCATGAAGACATTGTACGCCAGCTTCTGGTAGTGTGGGTACCGCTGTTTTGTTGGCGTGAGCACCTCGCTGAGGTAGTAAACTGGGCGCTGGACTCCGTGGACCTTGTTTTCTTTGGCTCGTTCCACCACAAGCACCATGCTGACCACCTGGTTGGTGGCGGAGATGTAGAGCAAAAATGGCTCTTTTTCTCGTGGATTCACTAGTACTGGTGAGGTGGATAGTAGATGTTTGAGGTCTTCGAATGCTTCTTGCGCCTCGTCTGTCCACTCAAACTTGTCAGTTTTGCGGAGAAGTTGGTAGAAGGGAAGTGCCTTTTCGCCCATTCGACTGATGAATCGACTGAGCGCCGCGATTCGCCCAGCCAGTTGTTGGACGCCTCTTGCGTTCTTTGGCTTCTCCATGGCCATTATGGCCTTTATTTTCTTCGGGTTTGCTTCGATCCCTCTCGCGGAGATGAGATACCCGAGTAATTGCCCAGATGGTACACCGAAGGCGCATTTGTCCAGATTGAGCTTGATCCGGTAGCGGTTGAGGTTGGCAAAGGTCTCGCGTAGATCGTTGATTAGCGAGGGTTCCTCTTTTGTTTTGATGACGATGTCATCAACGTAGACTTGGATGTTGCGACCAAGTTGGTTCTTGAGGCAGGCATGCATGTACCGCTGATAGGTGGCTCCTGCGTTTTTAGCCTGAAAGGCATTGTGTTGTAGCAGAACACACCAAAGGGCATTGTAAATGTCGTTTTCTCTTGGTCTTCCTCTTTCATTCGAATCTGATTGTAGCCTGAGTAGGCATCGAGGAAGCAGAGACGCTCACATCCCATGGTGGAGTCGATGATTTGGTCGATTCGCGGTAGCGGGAAGTGATCCTTTGGGCAGTGCTTATTCAAGGAGGTGAAGTCCATGCACATCCGCAGGATATCCGTGTCCTTTTGGGGCACAAGCACTGTGTTAGCGAGCCAAGTGCTTTCCTTGACCTCGCGTATGAATTTTGCATCGAGGAGTTTGTTGATCTCCATTCTGATTGCTTTTGCTCTTTGTTCATACAGTCGCCGAATTGTCTGCTTGAATGGCCTTGCGTCTGGATTTACGTTGAGTGAGTGCTCGGCGAATTCCCTGGAAACTTCTGGCATGTCCGCTAGACACCAGGCGAAGATCTCCTAGTGCTCACGGAGGAATTCGACGAGCGTGAATTCCTATGCGGAACTCAAGTTGTTGGCAATGAGGGCCGTCTTTGTCAGGTCCGTTGGGTGGACCTGGACTTTCTTCGTGTGCACCGACGATTCGAAGGACAGGTCGGGTGAACTTGGCCTGCTCAGGGGAGACATACTGTTGTCTATCGACTCCTTCAATCTTGCGAGTTCCTCCTGCATGCCGATGGACTGGGAGATTCTGTTGAATTCCCTGTCGCAGCTGTCGGACCTCTCGAAGTTGTCGTTGATTGTAATTACACCGTTTGGATCTGGCATCTTCATCTGCAGGTAGGCGTAGTGCGGCACTACCATGAACCTCGCGAACGCGACACGTCTGAGGATGTAGTGATATTGTGAAGGCCAATCAACGACCTCAAAGTCGATGTGCTCTCACCGAAAGTTTTGCGGCGTGCCTAAGATGACGTCGAGGTTGATTTTGCCTAGGGGATATATGCCCTTCCCTGGGACGATGTCGTGGAACATCGTGTCTGAAACTTCCAGACACGTCAGAGGGATCCTCATCACACGCAAGGTACTCGCGAACATGAGGTTAATGCCACTTCCCCTATCCATGAAGATGCGACTCATGTCGAAACCCCCAATCTGCGCCTTGAGTACAAGGGGACAGTGGCCTGGTCGATGAACTTGGTGCGGGTGGTCGCGTCTGTCGAAGGTGATGCAGGAGTCGCTTCCACTGAGGTACTCAGTGGTGGAAGGTGGAGAGTTTATTGCCAAGTTGACATGGCGAGTGATGGCCTTCTGCACTCAATTTGAGGGACGCCCTTTTTGGATCATCCCCATGTTGCCCACGGCTCATGGGTATGGTTCGCCTCCGTGATGCTGGACCAGTGCGGCCACGGGTGGTGGTGGTCCCGGCGGTGGTGGAGGAGTTTCGTGTGCCACAGCGCCTGGGGCGGCTCCATAGCCCCTGTTGACTGCGTCACGATTCATCCGGGCCAGGCCTTCATGGAGTTTGAGGAACTCGCGGTAGTCCTTGAGAAGGTGGCTGGATTTCTTCTTGCCATTGTGCTTGTCGATGTAGAAGTGCATGTTGCATGGCCCGGATAGTTTGTCCTCGATAGATGTTGCGGGTGCCTCTTCGCGAGTGCGGCGTTGCCACACCTGCATGGTTTTTCCGCTATCGCGGTATCCACCACTTCGGTATCCGCTATTGCGGTTATCGTCGTGTTTGTCGGCGTAGCCGGCTACGACCATGTTGACCTTGTCGCGGTCATCGTAGACGCGCATTCGATGTTTGCTTCGGCGGCCGCGTCTACTCCCAAGGTCGTCGTCGTTGTTGGAGTAGGTACGGTTTTTCATAGAGTCTTCTCTGTCAGCCCACCGATTCGCGATTTCCATTAGGTGGTTGATCATTTTGGGCTTCGAGCGGCCCAGCTCCTCCCTGAGCTCTATACGGTGAACGCCGCCATTGAATGCGTCGATTACGCGGTCCTCCGAGATGTTTTCTGTGGAGTTCTTGATGATGGACCACCTCTAGATGTACGAGCGTAGCGATTCGCCCAATCTTTGCTGGCAGCTTCTCATCTCTTCGATTGATGCGGGCCTTTTGTAAGTGCCCTTGAAATTGCGCACGAAGTTGTAGACCAGCTCTTCCCAGCTACAAATGGATCTGCGCGGGAGATTGTTGAGCCATGCGCGAGTGGCGCCCTGCAGCTGTAGCTGCAGGCATTGCATGGCTGTGCTTCGACTCATGCCATGTAGTCTGATGGAGGAGATGTGGTCCTCCAACCAGATTTTCGGGTCCTGTAGACTGTCAAATTTTGGGTTCTCTGACGGTAGTTTGAACCCTTTAGGCATTCGCTTCTGCCTGATGGCCCTGCTGAAGCATATGGCGCTATACAGCTCGGTCTCGCCCTCTTCTGAGTCAGTCGAACGAGTGCGTCTTGCCCTCGATTTGTCGATTTTGCACTACGTCAGGTCATCGCGCGCATTGTAGTCACGATCGTGCCGCCGTGAGCAGCGACGCCGAGACAGATCATGGCTATCGTCGCTGGACGAGGGCGAGGAGTAGTTTTTTGCTAGAGCCTTGCTTTTCTTTGGCTCTGGTGCAGGATCTTTGTCGAGGGCTTCCTCGACTAGCCCCAAGCCCGCGATCGTAGATCGGTGCATGGCAGCTCATGGATCTCTAGCTGGCGGCTGGTTGTTGAGGAGGTACATGGTGGTTGCCGTTACCGTGGCTTGCGGCGTCTTCGGGAGCACGTTGCCCCACGTATCCACCGTCATGGAGCTGAAGTCGAGGACTTTCGCGGCTTCCACGCGCTCCTCCTCGGTGAGGTGGGTCAGTCGAGATCTTCTCTTGTTGGCCAGGTACTCGTTGCCTTTGGAGGAGGATCCTCCATGGGAGGGGAGCCCAGTTCGCCGAAGGCTTGATTCATCTACCGCCTTTTTACGCGCCTCGAGTTACGCGATTGCATGTAGTTCGCATTTCTATTCCTCCTTCAGTAGCAAATGGTAGCCCATCAGCATGTCTTGCAGGGAGTTGAGGGGTAGAGGATTGCCTCGCGGAGCTTCTCGACAGCGGGTCCACTCGTTGTCGTTGAGCTTGATCACTACGCGCTCTCCAGTGTGTTCATTCACTATGGTTGGCGGTTCTCCTCTCGCTCCATTATTGACAGGTGCACCGTTGCCACCGTTGGTGGGGCCGCCATTGGGCGTACTGCCGTTGGCTGGTCCGGTGCCATTGGGCGTTCTGCCGTTGGGCGGTCCGGTGCCAGATCCGGTGCCAACATTTTCGCGATTGGCGGTAGTGTTGCCTTCATTGATGACTATGCACATGAACTGGTTGGGGAAGTTGTTGCTCTCACAACTTTCAGATCCAAAGCCGTAGGCTCCGTCTTTAGTGGCCAGGTCACCCAGATCGGATCCGCGACTGTTGTCGTTGTCCGTGCTCCCAGTTGTTGCCGAGGCATTGAGCTTGCCGAGGGTGCTGATTGGTGGCGGGAACCACGATGCTATAGCAATCGCGGGTGCCGTCGGCTGGTCAGACATGCGAAGCATGCCCAGTTGACCAACCTGGAAGCGGAAGCTCCCAATCGCCAGACTGATTCCATTGCCCACAGACTCGAAAGCCGAGCGAGGGCTGGCGTGTGGACGATGAAGTTGAACGCGTCGAAGAGCTGGTGAATCTCTACTGTTGCGGAGTTGTAGATCGTGGTTGATGGGGCCAAAGAAGCCGCGATATCAGCACTCCCAATTCCCAAAGACGGCGCCAATTGACGAGGTTTTAACTCGTCAATGCCCATTGTTATGGATTTGGGTTTTGGAGAAGGAGGGAGCGCTAGAGGCATCAGTCGGCTAGCAAACAAACATACAGGGACGCAAGTTTTACCCAGGTTCATGCCTCGTAGAGGTCCCTACTCCTGCTTGTCTGCTCTTGGAATTAACAAAGGAATCGAAGGTTACAGGGGCGTGCAGATGCAATCTGGCGAGAGTCGTGGAGACTAGGGTTGTGTGTGTCCTCCTCGCCGCCCCTCCTAGCCTTTATATAGATAGGCTAGGTCTCGGGTGGCAGGTCGAGTCGGTTACAGATTAGGGTTTTCCCTTTCAACTTTCTATCTTAAGCTTCTTCTTGCCTCGCAAGCAATTGAGAGTCTATGGGCCACTCGAATTCTCCATTGGGCCTTGGCAACGCCGTGGGCTTCCGCTGTATCTGCACCGTATATACCAAACTCGAGTACCCGTAGGGTATACCCATGTCAATAGGAGATAAGACTTGGGGGAAGAACCCCCCCCCATGTGCCGGCCCTAGGGGAAGTGGGACAAGGGGGAACCCTAGGCTGCACCCCCTCTATATAAAGAGGGGAGGGGTGGGCGCCTCCCCCTTGCCCCTTCCACCCAACCCTAGCCGCCACCCTTCTCCTCCTTCCTCCTGCTTTGGCTTAGGCGAAGCCCTGCAGGATTCTCTACTCCACCACCACCACCACGCCATCGTGCTGCTAGGATTCCGAGGGGATTTACTACCTCCTCTACCCGCTGGATCGGGGGGAGGGAGGTCTTCATCGACTTTGTACGTGTGACCGAGTGCGGAAGCGCTGCCAGAACGCGGCGCCGGAAGGATCGTCAACGCGATATTGAGATCGGCAAGTGATCGACTACATCAACCACGAGATCCGATCTCGTTAAAGGCTTTGGATCTTTGAGGGTTAGTTCTCATCTATCTTGTTGCACTTATCTCGTAGATTAGATCTTGGCTTTTCCATAGATTGGATCTTGGTTTTTGTTCATTCTTGCGGTAGAAATTTTTTGTTTTCCATGCTACGAATCCTACAGTGGTATCAGAGCCGTGTCTATGCGTAGATCTGTTGCACGAGTAGAACACAATGGTTTTGTGGGCGTTGTCGCTTTTGTTGTTGTTTGCTTTGCATGTACTTTTCATTTTGTGGGATGGTGGGATGAAGTGGCTCGGTCTAACCTTACATGTCATCTCACATGAGACATGCTCCACGCTCTACGTGCAACTTGCATTGCACAAGTGGCTTTGCGGGTGTCTGTCTCTCTCACCATAGTTAAGATCCAATTTACAATTTGCATCTGACAACACTTGTATCAGCGTTGTGGTTCTTGTTCGTAGGTAAGAATGGTTGTTATTCGAAATCCCCAAGCCACGTAAAATATGCAAAGAAAATTAGAGGCATCTAACTTGTGTTTGCAGGGGCATGTCATGTGATATGGCCATGATGAGATTGTGATTATATTTGATGTATGAGATGATCTTACCTGCGTGTCTATTCATCATGTAATAGCTTTATTCCAAGTAGTTGTAATAGTTGATGTTGGCGATGGAGAACCATGAAGCGGCGCCACTGACCTTGATGCCACGCTGGTGATGATGGAGATCATGTTCGTGCTTTGGAGATGGAGATCAAAAACACAAGAAGAAAGGCCATATCATGTCACATATTATGAATTGCATGTGATGTTAATCCTTTTTGCATCCTATATTGCTTAGATCGTGGCGGTAGCATTATAAGATGATCCCTCTCACTAAATATCAAGTAATAAAGTATTCGTCCTTAGTAGGCACTGTTGCTAAGACTCGTCATTTCGAAGCATCTCATGATGATCGGGTGTTATAGACTCTACGTGTGCATACAGCGGGTGCAAGCCATATTTGCACATGTAGATACTAAGGTTAACCTTGACTAGCCTAGCATGTACAGACATGGTCTTGAAACACGGAATACCGAAAGGTAAAGCATGAGTCATATGAATGATATGATGAACATGTTGATTGTTCGCCTTTGAAGCTACATCTTCTCTCGTGGAGATCAGACTTGGTGTAGTGGATTAGGTTCGTGTAATCACTAAGGCAACATGAGGGATGTTGTTTTGAGTGGGAGTTCACCTAGTTAATTTAAGAATTAAATTTGAACTCAATTTGTCACAAACTTAGTATAAACTCTTTGAAAATATGTTGTAGATCATGGCGACCCCCTCCATCAACTTTAATGTGTTCCTAGAGAAAGCAAAGTTGAAAATCAATGGAAGCAACTTCACAGATTGGTTATGTGGCTTGAGGATTGTCCTCAGTGCTGGTCAGTTAACCTATGTGCTCGATGCACCGCTAGGTGATGCACCGCTAGGTGACCCACCTGCAGAGGATGCTCCCGATGATGTTAAAAATGTTTTCCTCACTCGGAAGAATCACTACTCCACAGTTTAGTGTGCCATCCTTTACGGTTTAGAATCGGAGCTTCAGAAGCGCTTCAAGCACCGCGACCCTTTTGATATTATCAATGATCTCAAAATGATATTTGAAACTCATGTGGCCGTGGAAAGCTATGAGGCCTCCTAGAAGTTCTTTAACTATAAGATGGAAGAGGGCAGCTCCGTTAGCGAGCATGTGCTCAAAATGTCTGGGCATGCGAACAAACTCCAAAATAGGGAACAACGATTCCTAATGCATTGGGGATTCATCTTGTCCTCCAATCACTGCCACCAAGTTACAAGAACTTTGTGATGAACTACAATATGCATTGCATGAACAAGACGTTGCCTGAACTCTTCTCGATGCTGAAAACTGCTGAAGTGGAGATTAAGAAAGAGCACCAAGTGTTGATGGTCAATAAGACCACCAATTTCAAGAAGCGGGGCAAGCCTAAGAACAAGGGAAACTTCAAGAAGGATGGCAAGCAAGCTGCCGCACCTAAGAAGCCCAAGGCTGGCCCTCAACCTAAAACTGAGTGCTTTTACCGCAAGGGAAGTGGTCACTAGAAGCGCAATTGCCCCAAGTACCTGGCAGATCTGAAGAACGGTAACATCAAGAAGAAAGGTATATTTGATATACATGTTATTGATGTGTATTTTACTAGTAATCTTAGTAGTGCCTGGGTATCTGAGACTGGTTCGGTTGCTCATATTTGTAACTCGAAACAGGAGTTGCGGAATAAACAAAGACTGGCAAGAGACGAGGTGACGATGCGCGTTGGAAATGGCTCCAAGGTTGATGTGATCGCCGTCGGCACGCTCCCTCTTCATCTACCTTCAGGATTAGTTTTAAATTTGAATAATACTTATTTGGTGCCTGCGTTAAGCATGAACATTATATCTAGATCTTGTTTATTGCAAGACGGTTATTCGTTTAAGTCTGAGAATAATGGTTGTTCGATTTATATGAGTAATATCCTTTATGGTCATGCGCCTAAGATGAATGGTTTATTCTTATTGAATCTCGGTAGTAGTGATACACATGTTCACAACATAGATGCTAAACGGATAAAATTGAATGATAATTCCACATACATGTGGCACTATCGTCTTGGTCACATTGAAGTGAAACGCAAGAAGAAACTCCATACCGATGGACTTCTTGAATCACTTGATTTTGAATCACTTGAAAGATGCGACACATATCTAATGTGAAAAATGACTCAGACTCCATTCTCTGGGATAATGGAGCGAGCTACAGACTTATTGGAAATAATACATACTGATGCGTGTGGTCCAATGAGTGTAGCATCACGCGGTGGATATAGTTATGTTATTACTTTCACGGATGACTTGAGTAGATATGTGTATATCTACTTTATGAAACATAAATCTGAAACTTTCAAGAAGTTTGAGGAATTCCAAAGTGAAGTAGAAAATCAGCGTAACAAGAGGATTAAGTTTCTGCATTCTGATCGCGAAGGTGAATATCTGAGTTACGAGTTTGGCATGCATTTAAAGAAATGCAGAATACTTTCACATTTGACACCGCCGGGAACACCACAGCGCAATGGTATCTCCGAATGTTGTAATCGATTTCTCTTAGATATGGTTCGGTCTATGATGTCTCTTACAAATTTACCGTTATCGTTTTGGGGTTATGCATTAGAGACAGTTGCATTCACTTTAAATAGGGCACCATCTAAATCCGTTAAAATGACACCGTACGAATTGTGTTTTGGTAAGAAACCTAAGTTGGCGTTCCTTAAAGTTTGAGGCTATGAAGCTTATGTAAAGAAGTTACAACCCGACAAGCTTGAACCCAAAGCAGAAAAATGTGTCTTCATAGGATACCCTAAAGAAAAAATTGGGTATACCTTCTATCATAGATCCAAAGGCAAAGTTTTCGTTGCCAAGAATGGATCCTTTCTAGAAAAGGAGTTTCTCTCGAAAGAAGTGACTAGAAGGAAAGTAGAACTCGACGAGGTTGTTGAACATTCTCTCAGATTTGAGAGTACCGCAGCTCCGGAAGATGTTTATGTGTCGCCTGCACCAATAAGAGAGGAAGCTAATGATGAAGATCATGAAACTTTGAATGAAGTTGCTGCTGAACCTCGCAGGTTGGCGAGGGTTCGTACCACTCCTGATTGGTATGAACCTGTCTTGAATGTCATGTTGGTTGAAAACACCGATGACCCTGCGATGTATGAGGAAGCGATGATGAGCCCAGATTCCAACAAATGGCAAGAAGCCATGAAATCTGAAATTGGATCCATGTACGAAAACCAAGTGTGGACTTTGGTGGACCTACTAGATGGCCGCAAGGCTGTCGAGAACAAATGGATATTTAAAAGGAAAACAGACGTTGATGGTAGTTACTATCTATAAAGCTCAACTTGTCGCGAAAGGGTTCCAATAAATTCAAGGAGTTGACTACGATGACTTTCTCACCGGTAGCGAAGCTAAAGTCTGTGAGGATTTTGTTAGCAATCGCTGCATTTTTTGATTATGAGATTTGACAGATGTATGTCAAAACGGCGTTCCTTAATGGTGACATTGACGAAGAGTTGTATATGGTACAACCCAAGGGTTTTGGTTATCCTAAAGATGCTGACAAGGTATGCAAACTTTAGTCCTCCATTTATGGACTGAAGCAAGCATCCTAGAGCTAGAATCAATGTTTTGATAAGGTGATCAAAAACTTTGGATTTATACAAACTTTTTGAGAAGCTTGTATTTACAAGAAAGTGAGTGGGAGCTCTGTAGCATTCCTAGTACTATATGTGGATGACATATTGTTGATTGGGAATGATATAGAACTTCTTGAAAGTGTCAAAGCCTATTTGAATAATAGTTTTTCAATGAAGGATCTTGGCAAAGCAGCATAAATTTTAGGCATCAAGATTTATAGAGATAGATCAAGACGCTTAGTAGCGCTTTCACAAAGTACATACCTGGGTAAGGTTCTAAAGAGGTTTAGAATGGAAGAAAGCAAGAAAGGGTTCTTGCCCATGTTGCCAGGTAAGACAATGAGTGAGACTCGAAGTCCAGCTACGGCAGAAGAAAGAGAAAATATGAACAAAATCCCCTATGCCTCGGCCATAGGCTCTATCATGTATGCCATGCTATGTACGAGACTAGATATCGCACATGCTGTTAGTTTAACCAGCAGATATCAAAGTGATCCTGGAATGGAACACTAGACAGCGGTCAAAAATATCCTAAAGTACCTGAAAAGGACTAAGGATATGGTTCTTTCTTATGGAGGTGGCGAAGAGCTTATTGTAAACAGTTACACCGATGCTAGTTGGAACACCGATCCGGATGACTCTAAGTCATAGTCTAGATACGTATTTATTTCGAATGGAGCAGCAGTGAGCTGGAGGAGTGCCAAGCAAAGCGTTGTGGCGAAATCTTCAACTGAATCAGAATACATAGCTGCTTCAGAGGCTGCACAAGAAGCGATATGGACGAAGGAGTTCATTACTAAGCTTGGTGTCGTTCCTAGTGCGTTGGACCCGATGTCCATCTATTGTGACAACATGGGTGCCATAGCTAATGCATAGGAGCCAAGGTCACACAAGAAGCTGAAGCACATCAAGCTACGTTTTCATGTTATTCATGAGTATGTCCAAGATGGTGACATAAAGATTTGCAAAGTACACATTGATCTGAATGTGGCAGATCCGTTGACTAAACCTCTCCTTAGAGTAAAACATGACCAACACAAGAACGCCATGGGTGTTAGGTATATTACCATGTAATCTAGATTATTGGCTCTAGTGCAAGTGGGAGACTATTGGAGATATGCCCAAGAGGCAATAATAAAGTGGTTATTATTATATCTTTGTGTTTATGATAAAAGTTTACATCACATGCTATAATTGTATTAATAGGAAACACTAATACTTGTGTGTTTTGTAAACATAAAAGAGTCCCTAGTAAGACTCTTGTTAAGACTAGTTTGTTGATTAATAGATGATCATGGTTTCCTGATCATGGACATGGATGTTATTAATAACAAGATCATATCATTAGGAGAATGATGTGATGGACACACACCCATAGTAAGCATAGCATAAGATCAAGTCATTAAAGTTCATTTTGCTACAAGCTTTCAAATACATAGTAACCTAATCCTTCGACCATGAGATCATGTAAATCACCATCACTAGATGAGTGCTTTGATGACATCAAATGCCACTTCGTAACTGGGTGTTTATAAAGGTGGCATTAGGTATTCTGAAAGTATGTGTTGAAGCGCATGGATCAAGAATGGGATTAGTCCATTCGAGTGACAGATAGATATGCTCTGGGCCCTCTCGGTGGAATGACATCCAATTGGCTTGCAAGCATGTGACTAGGTCACAAAGGATGTAATATCATGGTATGATTAAAGAGTACTTATCGGTAACGAGGTAGAACTAGGTATGGATATACCGATGATCGAACCTCAGATAACTAGAGTATCGCGCGACAAAGGGAATCAGTATCGTATGTTAATGGTTCTTTCGATCATGAAGTCATCATTGAATATGTAGGAGCCATTACGGATCTCCAAGTCTCGCTATTGGTTATTGATTAGAGAGGTGTCTCAATCATGTCTGCATAGTTCACGAACTGTAGGGTGACACACTTTAGGTTCGATGTTGTTTAAGTAGATATGGAAGATGAGTTGGATTCATGACATCAAGAGGAGATCTAGAATTGTCCGGAGAATAAGATTCATATAATGGAAGTCATTTTCGGGGGTTCGGAAAAGTTTCAGAGTTTTTGTTTGGAGTTTCTAGAAGGTTTCGGAAGGTTCTAGGGAGATAAACTTGAATGCTAAGAAAATAGGAGATAAGAATTGGGGGGAAGAAAACTCCCCCCATGCACCGGCCCTAGGGAAAGTGGGACAAGGGGGGAACCCTAGGACGCACCCCCTCTATATAAAGAGGGGAGGGGTGGGCGCCTCCCCCTTGCCCCTTCCACCCAACCCTAACTGCCACCCTTCTCGTCCTTCCTCCTACTTCGGCTTAGGAGAAGCCCTGCAGGATTCTCTACTCCACCACCACCATGATGTCGTGCTGTTGGGATTCCGAGGGGATATACTACCTCCGCTTCCTGCTGGAACAGGGAGAGGAAGGTCTTTATCGACTCCGTACGTGTGACCGGGTGCGGAAGCGCTAACGGAATGCGGCGCCGAAAGGATCGTTAACGCGATCTTGAGATTGGCAGGTGATCGACTACATCAACCACAAGATCTGATCTTGTTAAAGGCTTTGGATCTTCAAGGGTTAGTTCTCATCTATCTCGTTGCACTTATCTCGTAGATTAGATCTTGGCTTTTCCATAGATTGGATCTTGGTTTTGTTCGTTCTTGCGGTAGAAATTTTTTGTTTTCCATGCTACGAACTCTATAAAAATGCTCCTAAACCGCTATCCAAAGCCATGCTTGACATGGTGGAAAATTACAGCATGGTGGAAACTTTAGTTTTGGTACTTATATGATGCATTGTGTTGTTCAGGAATTTTTCATGACGCGTTGTGCTGTTTTGGTATTTTTATGATGCATTGCATCATGTCTCTTCACCATGTTATTTCGTCCATTTTGATCTGCATTCTACTGTTTATGAGTAAATGATATGCCTTCTAGATGTTCAGATTATTTTGATGACCCATCAGTTTAGGTAATTTTGATTATACAGACACTGTTTATTGAATATAGTTACATGATGCCTTGTGTTGTTTTGGTATTTTTTATGATGCATTTGAAAGAACATTTCATGGTTCCCTGTGTTTTGAGTGTTAGATAACAATACTGTGGAGTTTTCTCATGTGTGCTAAGTGTGTAGGGAATGTTTTTGTGTTTGGGGGACCGGATTATCCGGCCCCATCAAGGGCCAGATAATCTGGCCTGACTCATTTGACAAAGGCTGGCTTGGCGCGTCACTCTGTCTGGGGTCAGATTTTCTCCTAGAAAATCCGAATAGGGGCGGATTTTCTTCCCCGGACCGGATAATCCGGCCCTCGCCTTGGGCCAGATAATCCGGCCCCCAAAAGATGATCAAAGGCAGCCAAGGCGCGACGCTCTGAGTGGGTTTGGATTTTCTCTCGAAAATCCGAACAAGGGCGGTTTTTCCTTCCCTGGCCGGATAATCCGGCCCTCGCATGGGGCCGGATAATCCGGCCCCCAGGAGGCGCTCAAGCGCAGGCTCGGCGCGTCACTCTGAGTGGGGGCGGATTGTTTGCTGGATAATCCGAGTCTGGGGCGGAGTTTTTCCCAGGTCGTATAATCCGGCCCTCACTTGGGCCGGATAATCCAGCCCCAAATGGCTCCAACAGCTCAGTGGGTGCAGGGGGTATAAAAGCCCCTTCATCCCCTCCATTCAGAACTCTTGATTCACTCGAAAATTGCCAGACCTGTTGCAAGAGCTCTCTCTCTAGATCTCCCACTTCAACCACCCGAAGTCTTCGATCTTTGGGGGAATTGAAGGAGGAGACAACCTACATCTTCATCACGAATCAAGCACAGCAACTCATCTCCATTCACTTGGAGAAATCCCCGATCTAGTATTCTCGCTAATATCTAGATCTCATGTTTTGTTATTGATAACTTGTTATTGTGGCAGCTTGTTGTCATTACGGGAGCCTCCAATTTGGTTGTGGAGTTATGCCCTGCTAGTTGTGTAAAGGCGTTGGTTCCTGCCTCGAAGGGTTCCTATAGTGGAAAGGTGGATCAGGCCTTTGGTGGCGGGATCCATCGGAGAACAGGGTGAGGCCTATTGTGGCGTGGTGGTCTTAGTACCGCCCACCCCTCCAACACAGATGTACTTCCCTTAACAAGGAAGGAACTGCGGTAAAACAAATCCTGTGTCTCCGCGTGCTCCACTACGGTTTACTCGTTCCTATTTTTCACTCGCCTTTACTTGCTAGTAGTTAGGTTTGCATATAGGGAAATTCTATATAATAGCTATCTAGAGAATTTACCTTTTGTGGCAAGCCTAAAATTGAAAAGGCATTAAAATTTGAAGTAGCACCTATTCACCCCCCCCCCTCTAGGTGCCCATACGATCCATTCAATTGGTATTAGAGCCCCGGATCTTTATTCAGGCTTAACCGCCTAAGAGAAGTATGGGTACCAAGGAGAATGGGAATGAGGCTGTGGACAAGGTCACAATGGATAACCTCAAGACGTTGGAAACAACCTTGTTGAAATCCTTTGAGACCAAGATGGAGGAGATGCAACAAATGATTGCTCGCCTCACATCATCCGCAGCCCCATCTCCATCTTCCTCTGAGGCTGCCACTCCATCATCCAAGGATAAGGCTAACACCGGATCTAAGGAAGATGAAGTGGTAGGTGAAAAACATAATGGTTCCACCTCCAAGAAGGGAAGTAGTAAGGAGGACTATAGTGAGGTCCATCACCTATATTCTCTTGACCCACCTATCCCACATCCTCATATAAATAATAGGGGTGATCCACCCAAACTTACTGCATCTTCATTCAATTAATGGCAATTCTTAATAAAATCTCATGTATGTAGTTCATCAATTGAACTTTGGAGAATTATCAAAGAGGATCTTCATATTGGAGATCACACCAACTTGACAAGAAGAGAAGTTGTGGATAGCCAATTGAATGCAACGGCTCTCCACATGATACAGCTCGGAGTGGGTCCCAAGGACATGCCCCACATTGAGCATCTCATAACAGGTAAAGAAGCTTGGGATGCTCTCACCGACCTCTTTATCAGAAATGAAAGCATGAGGAGGAATAGGTATGATGCCCTTAGTAATGAAGCTGAAGGATTCTACATGTTGGATGGTGAAAACCATGAAGATATGTATAGAAGACTCAAGGGCATCGCAACAACATTTAGAAAGCATGGAGCCACTCACATTGTTGATGCTTGGATAAAAAGGACATATGTGAGTGCTCTAATGCCTTTTGAGCCAACGGACTTGAAGAGCTTGCAAGGTAGACACAACTACCATCAAATGACTTCCAATGAAGTCATGCAAGAAATTTCATCATTCAAGGTTGCAGCTAAGAATGTGGAAGATGCCCATACACGAGCCATTGAAATGAAAAAAGGGGTCAATGTTGCTCTAAAGGCAAATGTTGTTGAGCAAGATGAGGATGAAAGAGGTTTTGAGGGTGTCTCCATGGACTGCCCCGAGGAAGTCAAGCATGCTCATGGTGAGTACATGGCGTTCTATGCAAGGAACTTTCGAAAGGATCCAGCCAAGGCCAAGTCGGAACTCGAGCGCAAGAATGGGTCAAGTGGAAGAAGAGAGAATAGCCCAAAACTGAGAACATGCTACAATTGTGGAGATAGGCTACACTTTGTGGCTGAGTGTCCATATCAAAATAGAGAATACAATGGTGGTAGGCTCATCCTTAAAGAAAAATCCAAGGCACCTAGAAAGAAGCCATTTATCAAAAAGAATGGCCCTTACAAGAAACAACCCAAGATTGTCTTGGTGGCACAAGAAGAATATTCCTCTTCAAGTGAAGATGAAGAGGATGAAGATAGTAATCGTGAGGTGGTTGCTATAGCCACCACATCTACTCCGTCATCACTCTTTGACTCTCCAAACGAAAACGCCATCAATAACAACGCCACTTGCCTTATGGCGAGAGGGTCCAAGGTATCATCTTCTATTTCTTCATTTCCTAAGACTAACATAAATATGGATATGGATGATCATACTAGTCGTAAGATAAAATAAGAAGTTATTGCTTTGGACACCTTTTTACTAACTTGCAAGGTGAGCACAAACTTCATTTTGATGCTCTTATGAGCCAACTTGCTCAATCCGAAGATCTTCTAGAATAAAAGGGCAGAACTGAAAGAGAAGATGCCTTGGAGATAGCCTCCTTGAAGAATGCCTTCGAAGAAGAAGAGGAAGCTCGAGTATCCTTAGAAGAGAGACTTGAGTCAATTGAAGAGTCACATGAAGAGGTTGTTGCTCAGCTCATCAATGAACGTGACAACGCTCTTGCTAAGGTAAAGAAATTAAAAAAGGAAAAGATTGAATTTGGCGCTGCTCATGCTAGACTCTTGGAGAAATTTTAGAAACTTGACATTGCTCACAAGGCTTTGGAGAGTGAACATTCTACTTTAAATGAGTCTTGTGACCAGCTCCAAACTCAATTGGAGAAGCATGATATGCCCAGCACCTCCACACCATCTTGTGGACAAGTAGAACTTGCAAAGGGATCTCAACACAAAGGTAAAGAAGTTCTAGATGAGGTTCTTAGCAAGCAAAGAACAAACAATGGAAAAGAGGGTCTTGGTTATATTCCCAAGACAAAGAACAAGAAGAACAAGAAGAAGAAGAGCAAGACTGCTCAACCAAAGACTAGCACCACCACTAATGACAAGTCTAATTGTGATGGTTTTGCAGGGGCTAACAATCCTAACTGAGTTATATCATGATTATTATGGTGATGTTTATGCCAGTTATGTAGGGCCTTATGATTGTTACATTCCTTGGTCTATTTGGGTCCCCAAGACCCTTGTCACTAACATGAGAGGACCCATTGAAAAATGGGTACCTAAAACCAAGAAGTAACTTTCTTGCAGGGCTATGCTTCCGGTGGCTCTAAATGGGTACTCGGTAGCGGGTGCACAAGTCATATGACCGGAAGCAAGGAGATCATCACGGAGATGCGGCCAAATCATGATCATATAACCGTCTCCTATGGTGACAAGTCAAAATCTGAGGTATTGGGTCTCGGCAAAGTTGTGGTTGCTCACGATATCTCTCTCGTGGATGTCATGCTAGTTGAGACCCTCGGTTACAATTTACTTTTAGTTCGTGCCCTTGGTAAAATGGGCTTTGCAGTTTTTATTGATGTTGATTTGGTGGTACTCTTGTGGATCAAGTCTCTAAAAGTCGCTTTCGTGGGATATGTCAAAAATGACCTGTACGTGGTGGACTTTTCGGGAAAACCCACTACAGACCCGATGTGTCTTTTCGAAAAGGCTAACGCGGATTGGTTATGGCATCGCTGACTAGCCCACGTCAACATGAGAACTTTGCAAAGTCTCTAAAAGGGTGGCCACATCCTTGGACTAAAAGAAAATGTTTCCTTTGCCAAAGATCGTGTTTGCAGGGCTTGTGTTGAAGGGAAAAGCATGACTCTCCCCATCAAAGGAAGACTATTATTTCGTCAAAGAGGATCTTGGAGATGCTTCATGTGGACCTCTTTGGACCTCCATCACATGCAAGCCTTGGTGGGAAGAAGTACTGCCTTGTGATTGTTGATGATTACTCAAGATACACTTGGGTCTATTTCTTCAAGTTCAAGAGTGAGACTCAACAAACGGTCGTCGACTTCGCCAACGAGGTTCAACGTCAACACAATGTCCCTATATTGGCAATAAGGAGTGATAACGGCTCTGAGTTCAAGAACTACACCTTAAATGAATTTCTAAGTGAAGAGGGGATAAGACATCAATATTCCGCTGCGTACACCCCTCAACAAAATGGTGTTGCCGAGAGGAAGAACCGGACCCTAATGGATATGGCAAGGTCCATGCTAGATGAATTCAAGTCTCCATATAACTTCTGGGCTAAAGGAATCTCTACCGCTTGTCATTCATCCAATCGGTTATACCTCCGTAAAATCTTGGACAAGACTCCGTACGAAATACTTACCGGTAACAAGCCAAACATCTCATACTTTCGGGTATTGGGTGTAAGTGTTTTTTTCTCATCAAAGGAGTTCGTTTATCTAAATTTGAGTCTAAGGCTTTAGAAGGTTTTTTTGTTGGTTATGGTGCCGAATCCCACACATATAGAGTCTACAATAAGCTCTCCGGAATTGTTGTAGAATATTGTAGTGTGGTGTTTGAGGAAAATGATGGCTCCCGTGCGGGGCAAGTTGATGTTTGTGATGCAGATGTTGAAATACCCCAAGATGCCATAATAAGAATGGGCGTGGGATTTTTCTGCCCCATTGAGGAACCCCTTGTGGCGGATCGGGAAGGACAATGCTCTACTCATGTAGAGCCCTCATTTACACAGACTCAATATGCTCCAACCACGGGAGAAACTTCTACACCAACTCCTCCAAATGTTGAAGGTCAACATGCTCCTAAATGCTCCAGGACGGATTATCCGGTCGACACCGGATTATCCGGCCCTCACTCCACTGGCGACCAATCTGACCATCATGTCAAAGAAACAACTGCAAGTCCCAGGCCGGATTTTCTGGCTGCCCCCAGATTATCCGACCACTCGCCAATTCAAGCAAGTTCGAGTCAAGCTAGTGAAGATGCTTCAGGATCTCCCAGGCCGGATTATCAGGCCCCACACACTGCCGGATTATCCGGCCCTGAAACTCCTGATGATCAACAGCCTCCTGTTACGGATGTTGATCCATTTCAAGGGCAAGGTTCATCATCTCCTACTACTACTACTAATCAAGCTAGTGATCAAGGCCAAGCAAATGATTCCAACGAAGACTCAAATGATGAAACTATTCCACCAAGAGACAACAAACTTATTGAACTTCGTCGCAAGGCTCGTGTCGATAGGAACCTTGAGTTAAGGGGACATACTCTTGACAAAGTTGTAGGTGATCTTCGACGAAGGGTTTCCACAAGAAGGGAGTTGGCCAGTTTCGGTGAGCATCAAGCCCACATCTCAATGGTGGAACCCAAGAAAGTGTTTGAATCTCTTGAAGATCTGGACTGGGTTGTTGCTATGCATGAAGAGTTGAATAACTTTGAACGCAACAAGGTTTGGAAACTAGTGGAGAAGCCCAAGGACTACCGCAATGTTATCAGCACAAAATAGATATTTAAAAACAAGCAAGATGAGAATGGCATTGTTGTGAGGAACAAAGCAAGACTCATGGCACAAGGCTACTCCCAAGTTGAGGGCATGGACTTCGGCGATACCTATGCTCCCGTGGCTCGTCTTGAGTCCATCTGTATCCTTCTTGCTTATGCTTCTCATAATAATTTTAAATTACAGCAAATGGACGTTAAGAGTGCGTTTCTTAATGGTCCTCTACATGAGTTGGTATATGTAAAGCAACCCCCGGGATTTGAGGATCCTAACTTCCCGAACCATGTCTACAAACTCGATAAGGCTCTTTATGGCCTTAAACAAGCCCCACATGCGTGGTATGAGCACCTTAAAGAGCTTTTGTTAGATCATGGCTTCAAGGTTGGGAAAACCGATCCCACATTTTTACTAAGAAGGTTAAGGGGGAGCTCTTCGTATGCCAACTATATGTAGATGACATCATCTTTGGCTCTACTAATAAAGCTTTTAATGATGAATTTTCAAAGCTTATGACTGACAGGTTTGAGATGTCTATGATGGGGGAGTTACGGTTCTTTCTTGAATTTGAAATTAAGCAACTTAGAGAAGGAACCTTCATCAATCAAGCAAAATACATCCAAGACATTCTCAAGAGATTCAAGATGGCGGATCTTAAGGGCTTCGCCACTCCGATGCAAACAAAATGTCACCTTGAACTCAATCCTCACGGTAAACATGTGGACCAAAAGGTATACCGGTCCATGATCGGCTCTCTTCTTTACCTCTGCGCATCTAGACCTGATATTGTGTTGAGTGTGGGGGTGTGTGCAAGGTATCAAGGAGCTCCTAAAGAAAGCTACCTAGTGGCGGTCAAGAGGATCTTCCGATATTTGGTTCATTCCCCTAACTTTGGTCTATGGTATCCCAAGGGCTCCAACTTCTCTCTATGTGGTTATACTAATTCAAATTGGGCTGGTGATAAGGATGATCGGAAATCAACTTCTGGAGCTTGTTAGTTCTTGGGAAGGTCTCTAGTTTGTTGGTCTTCTAAAAAGCAGAATTGTATATCACTCTCCACCGCCGAAGCTGAATATGTTGCTGCTGCTAGTGCCTGCACTCAGTTATTATGGATGAGGCAAACTTTAAAGGAATACGATGTCAATTGTGACACAGTGCCTCTTTTATGCGATATTGAAAGTGCAATCAAAATTGCATACAATCCGGTACAGCACACAAGGACGAAGCATATTGAGATTCAGAATCACTTTATTCGGGACCATGTTGCTCGAGGCGATATTGATCTATCTTTTGTGAGCACGAAGAACCAACTTGCTGATATTTTCATGAAGCCACTTGATGAAGCAAGGTTTTGTTACTTGAGGAATGAGCTAAATATCGTTGATTCAAGGAGCTTGTCTTGATTACCCATGCACTCACTCGTACATCTCAGTCTTATTTGGTCTAGATGTGGGCATGGATATAGGGGGAGTGTGGTCCTAATTGATTGGGCTAACCCTCCCCCCATAATGCCGAAACCAAGTCAAATCATTCCTCTTAATATCATTTTGTGATATGTGAGCTTATTGATGAGTATTGGTCATGAACCCAAGATACATCTTCGCGGTGTCATACCATACACTCCAATAATGTGGCTTCGGCCACCGCCCTCTTCCATAAGAAGAGTTGAGTTTATTTGGATCTTTTTGGTTATTCTTGCTCATCGTTTGTCCTTATGGGAATCACACTTAATTTTGGCCTTTGGTTGATTTGATTCTTGCAATTTTGAGTGTGTAGTACCATCTTAGTTTGGTTCTCTGAATCCTAAGCCTTTCTGTTATGGGGTAACCCCGTGGGTTGCCCGATCTTCATGGATCTCCTGGTCATATCGATGGGAAAGCGAGGGGAAAGGGAGAAGGTAGCGGAAGCGGATGCGGATACACACCTCGCGAAGAACACGATGAACACACACAAAACTCACACGATACAAGGCCGATTGCTCTCACCGGTGGCCACCGGTCCGATAGAATCCTCGCAAGGAAAGATCGGTCAACATGCTCCCTCGATCCCACGCGGAGAGGGAAGAACACCTTGGAGAGGGTCTTGACGTCTTGGCAAAGGGACACCGATGCCAAGGCCTTGTACAACAAGGGAGGCGCGATGCAAACTCCAACGAGGTGGTGACGATAGTCGATCCCATTTGGTAGAAGGGGATGAGGCAAAACTAGAGATTCCACAAAGGGGGTTTTCTTTAGTCTATCATCTATGCCTAGGGTTACATGAGGGGGTGGGGGCACTATATATAGGCCAGCCACTAGTTCAGGGGTACTTTAGGAATAAAAGGGTAAATTCTGGGCGGACTAAGGGGTACATGGGCCAAAGGCCCAGCTGGCGGCGCGCAGGCCCATACGCTCAGGCCGGAGACTCTGGTGTGGTGGTCCGGAGACTCCGGTGTGGGCCAGAGACTCTGGTCTGTCTCCGGTGTCGTCTTCGGAGGGGCATTCTAGCTGTCCTCGAGCTTGATCTGGGGGTCAGTCCGGAGATGGATTTGGAGACTCCGGGGTCTGCAGGCCGGAGACTCTGGTGTGGCCGGAGACTCCGGGGTGCGCAGGCTGGAGACTCCGGTGCTCCAGCTGCTGCTTCTTCCGTCTTCTCTTCCAAGCCTCCGTCTTGTCGGGCTTGGTGCTCCAGGCTTCCTCCCGTGCCTCCGTACTTGTCGGTGTGAACCTATCATGGATATGGAACAGAGTATGAAGTAGTATACCATTCAAGAGGGTAGGAAGTGGGCTCGCATAGAGGAACGAATTCACCTTTGGAGTCCATGACGACTTGGCATAAGTTGGAGACCATGATGTGGTAACGACCGAAGGTTGGGCTACATCATCTCCCCTCCCTTTAAAAAGAGTCGTACTCGACTCTACACGCTCATCACAAAGTATAATATGTCGAGAGACCTTCTTGATCCTGGGGTTCACCATATAGTCGTCCTCGGAATGATTGAATTGACAACACCTCAATGTTCCTTCACCTTCAATGAAGCCTACAAAGCTCACCACAAAAGCGAAGCAACACTCAAAGCGTAGCCAATTCATGAAGATTATAGTATGAGTCCTCAAGTAGAGTGAAGTCACCTTAGGATGTAGAGATGGCTTGTTGAAGGGCAGCCATAGGTAACTCTCTACGGTTCGTCTTGTCAACTCTTTGTCCATAGAGGTTGACGCGTACACAATTGTACCTTCACACAACAAAGACCAAGCAACATATGTTTGTGTGTGATAGAGGAGCATGTCATTTGTGGCATGTCCATTCCTGTTCACAACACTATTAGCACAACTCAAGTATAGCAAACCGGATGCATATGCAAGGTCAAAGTTCATGGAAATTGTTTGAACATCATCCAAATGTGGGAACTCAAAAACTCCATAAAACATCTTAGTGTGGCACTCAAAGCAATGGACAATATTGGTCAACATCTTTGATGCAAGAGTAGGAGAATTTGGCAAAAACAAATGCGGAAGAACATCCAAAAAACATCATTATGTGTGCAAACCAACCATTGGAAAGAACAATTGTTCAATATGTTGGATGCCATACACATATCATCAAAAGCAAAGATCATGGGAGTATGTATATCGCAAGCGGAAGCAAAAACAACATGTTTGCAAACAAACCATATGAAAGAGCAAGTGGTCCTTATGTTTGTTGCAACAACAATACGAGAGACTTGGAAGCTCTTGTGACAATACATGCTCATAATGGCATTATGGTTGCACACAAAAATTGGAAAGAGAAATTGTTCAACATTTTTGTGGCAACACACAAAGCATCAATATCCAAAAGCAACGAGACATTATTGTCACAAGGTGAACGAATACCATTAACATGCTTGCAAGCAAACCATAGGAAATAGCAATTTTTAACATGAAAGATGCAAAGCATGCAAAAGGTATCAGAGCTGGGTTCGATCTTGAACTCACTTGGGGGATGCTCTCTAGAGCTCTTTTTGTCAACTCGTGCTCAACCGAGGTTGACATGATCATGCGGGTAACTACACACATCAAACACAAAAGGAAGAATGTGTGTGCATGGTAGAGAAACACATCATCCATCATGATGTATCTCTTCTTGTGCACATCACCATGAGTGTCAATCAAGTATGAAATATATGCATGGTGAGTATGCAAGTGGTGAACATGCTTATCATGGCATTTACCAAAATCTCCAAAATTTGAGAAAGCTATGGGGGCCATCTCAATATAAACCATATGAGAATTATTGTTGCAAGCAAAACAAGTGAAAGAGCAAGTATTCAACTTATTGCAAGCAACGGGAGAAATTGTAAAACATCCATGACAAAGCATTGTCCAAGGGTTATCATTGGTAACATCATTGCAAGCAAAACATTGGAAAGAGCAATTGTTCAACAAAGTGCAAGCAATTATATCATCAACGTAACATTTAGAGCATGGCATGTCTATGGCAACATCATCACAATCAAGTAATTTCACATGCTAAACATTATGCAAAGGCAAAGTATCACATGGAAATATCAATGAAGCATATGTGATATCACAAACATCATCCATAGCATGCCAATCATCACAAGTCATCACGTCCACTAGTGGGATCATGGCATCATCAACACCCGTATTTTTACCTTGTTCATACCTCTCATATGAAGTGGGTGTTGTGGTAGTATTGGCCTCCATGTGGGTGACTTCTTCATCATGTATGGGGATGGCATCATCTTCATCCACCATATTCATCTTCTTGGTTGGAGGCATCATCATGTCCAAGCTTGGCGCTTCTTGATCCATGTAACCTAGCACATCATGAGGAAACACACTAGAGGTAGAGGGTAAGTCGTTAGAAATCAAAGTGGTCTCACATGACCTATCGACTACCACTCTCAACTCACTCGGTGTATCAATCATGCCCTCCAAGTGGAAGCACTCAATCTCACATATGGTGGAGTCACTCATCTCACTCTTGCTTTCACTCAAGTGGGCTAAGTGGCTCTCATACTCACATGGGATTGGTACCACATCATCACTCAATCATGTAGGGGTAGGCTCAGTTCTCTCAACTCCATGCGCCTCCTTTGGTGAAGGGAAAGTCCCATGCTCACCATTCTTGATCTTGTCATCACCGTCTTGCACCTTGGCTTGTGTAGTCCTCTTGACGTACTCGTCCAACTTGGCGAAGTAGAGGTCTTCGTCTTCCTCATCCATGAAGGTGCATGCGTCATCTAGGACGTCAAGTTTTGGCATTGAAGCTTGATGGCATGGAGGGGAGCTTGCTCTTGGTGCCATTGTGGTGGTGGCACGAGTCATAGAAGGTGCCTTATGATGGTGTCGATGGAGGTCATTGGCATGCCTTGCCAAAGGTTGATGTAGATGGCGCACTTGGTCATCCACATGACGCTCGCGATGATGCTTCTTGTCCTTGGCACTCTTCTTGGTGAGGCGTTGTAATGAGCGCAAAGCATCATTAGTCTTGGCCATCATGCTCATGGTTTTGGCGAAGTCGTTGTCCATGTCGCGCTTGAAGTTGTCCATTTGATGGTGGACCTTGGTGCTCTCGAGGTGGAGGCTCCCTCTTGGTCGATGCAACTTGAGGAGCTTGTCGTTGTCGTTCTTGAAGTCTTCCATGCATGGGGAGTTATTGTTGTTGTAGAACTCCATATAACCCAAGCATGTGGAGCCATTGTCGGTGTAGTGCTCCATCATGTCATCCATGCTTGTGGAGGCATATGCATGGTGGCTCGTCGTGGATTCTTCATAGAAATCATCCTCGGCTTCGGAGTCCCTAGACATGTTTCACAAGACCAAGTGGTGTATATGGAAGTGGTAGGGGTTAGGGATGCAACGTCAAACCTTACTTTACCTTGGAAGATAGTATCGTGCAAGTGGCAACACTTGAGAGCAATCAAAACCAAGCAAAGTGAAGTTCACGCGGAACACCAAAACCAACTAACCACTAAAAACACACACACACAAAGCTTATGGTGGATAGGTATGGAAGGTGGCGTGTCCAAGAACAATCCAAAATCAAGATATTGTAATGGCAAGTAAAGAACTACGATGATCACAAAGCAAAACAAGTCAATCCACAAGATAGTAATATATACAAGGAAACACACACGGTGGGATAAATGGGACTTGTGCGATGGAGAAAGTGATCTAAGAACCAAATGATTACCTAGCGAAGACTATAAGCTCGTGTCGCACAAGTGCAAGGAGAGACGCTAGTTCGATTGCAATAAATTGGTGGGCTACAAGATATGCACAATAAGTACCACCTATTTGATGTTCATCGAGATTGCGCTTCCTATTCTATGAGGCACTTGTTTCTTTCTTTCTTTTTCTTCTTTTTCTTTTTCTATTTTTTTCACTTTTATTTTTTTTTCACTTGCCTCTTCCTTGTGCCAACAACTATACAAGGTAACTATATGAGATAGCGCGCTCACAACTTTTGCTCGGAATTCTACAAGATATCAAATGTGCATAGCCCAAGCAATCATAGGAGTAACTAGTCTTAATAGGTGTTTGTTGAACGCAAAGATAGTGTGGCTCACAAAGGGATGCAAGTGGGGAGAAGTCGCGGAATTTTTATACCTTTCGTCGCCGATCTTCACCCTTTATTGGTGGATTCCGCCTTGATCACGGAATTTGGATGGAGTAGATAGCATGAACAAGGTAGATTATGATGTATAGCTCTTTCTCCTCTTCAAAACGAGCTAAAGAACACCAAAATCCGAGTTCGTATGCAAAAGTTATGTCCAAAACGGTGAAACAGATTTGCTGTCAGTAGTGGGGGACGGAAACTCCGGTCTGGAGGTCCGGAGACTCCGGTCTGGAGTGACTCACACCGGAAACTCCGGTCTGGGGCCGGAGACTCTGGTCCGGTCGATTTCTGCGCGTCAAGAACACGAACGGGACGCAATTTTGGCGGAAAAACTCGAACCAAAACACCAAATTGGTGGGGGAAATCAAGGAATTAGGCCATGGGAACGCAGGGGAAGATAGATCAACAAGTTCAGCAAGTAATCCACGGATCAAAACCTACCAAAACACACTCAAATCACAGATCAATCCAAAACACGAATTGCGGCTGTTTTTGGTGGAATTTTCGAATTTATGGGGAAAAAGACCAAATCGAGGGGAAACCCGTGGCAACCAAAAGCTGCTGATACCAGATGTTATGGGGTAACCCCGTGGGTGGCCCGATCTTCACGGATCTCGTGGTCAAATCGATGGGAAAGCGAGGGGAAAGGGAGAAGGTAGCGGAAGCGGATGCACACCTCGCGAAGAACACGATGAACACACGCAAAACTCACACGATACAAGGCCGATTGCTCTCACCGGTGGCCGCCAGTCCGATAGAATCCTCGCAAGGAAAGATCGGTCAATGTGCTCCCTCGATCCCACGCGGAGAGGGAAGAACACCTTGGAGAGGGTCTTGACGTCTTGGCAAAGGGACACCGATGCCAAGGCCTTGTACAACGAGGGAGGCGCGATGCAAACTCCAACAAGGTGGTGACGATAGTCGATCCCCTTTGGTAGAAGGGGATGAGGCAAAACTAGAGATTCCACAAAGGGGGTTTTCTTTAGTCTATCATATATGCCTAGGGTTACATGAGGGGGTGGGGGCACTATATATATGCCGGCCACTAGTTCAGGGGTACTTTAGGAATAAAAGGGTAAAGTATGGGTGGACTAAGGGGTACATGGCCAAAGGCCTAGTTGGCGGCGCGCAGGCCCATACGCTCAGGCCAGAGACTCCGGTGTGGTGGTCCGGAGACTCCGGTGTGGGCCGGAGACTACGGTCTGTCTCCGGTGTCGTCTCCAGAGGGGCATTCTGGTTGTCCTCGAGCTCGATCTGGGGGTCAGTCCGGAGATGGGTCCGGAGACTCCGGGGTCTGCAGGCCGGAGACTCCGGTGTCTTCAGGCCAGAGACTCCAGTGTGGCCGGAGACTCCGGGGTGCGCAGGCCGGAGACTCCGGTGCTCCAGCTGCTGCTTCTTCCGTCTTCTCTTCCAAGCCTCCGTCTTGTCGGGCTTGGTGCTCCAGGCTTCCTCCCGTGCCTCTGTACTTGTCGGTGTGAACCTATCATGGATATGGAATGGAGTATGAAGTAGTATACCATTCAAGAGGGTAGGAAGTGGGCTCGCATAGAGGAACGGATTCACCTTTGGAGTCCATGACGACTTGGCATAAGTTGGAGACCATGATGTGGTAACGACCGAAGGTCGGGCTACATCACTTTCCCTACCTGATATGGGGTGGCCCGATCTTCTCAGCAAGCACTTGTCGATGGTGATGGTGGATGATAGATAACTAGCCTGTAGCTATGAACTCTCCCGCTCGATCCCCGATGCCAATGCAACACCTCTCAAACCTTGTAGGATATTCACAACACCACACTCTTGCGCACGCAGCCTTGACCACGAACGGTAGTATGCAATCTACTAATTCCCAATGGAACAACAGATCACACTCAATTATAGTTGGTAAATTCGAACACAGGGTAATTTCAGAGGTTCTATGAAAGAAACAACTCCAAAATATTTTAACGTGGTCTAAACCCTAACCTACGACGCCCCCATCTATTTTTGGGTCCAAAGGGCGGCGGCCTATGGTAGAACCCGAGTCGGTTCCACCCAACCTGGATACAAACCGACCACAAGTGGCTCGGCCAAGACTGGCTCTGCCGTGGCAGAGTCCTAGTCGGTTTTCCTGCCGTGGCAGAGAAACGAAGCTTTTCTCTGCTGCGGCAGAGAACTTCCTCCTCTTGTTGATCTTCGTCTTGGACAGCTCCTTGCGCTTCCTCCCTCTCCTCCCTCGTGCATTCCTCATTGATCAACATTCCATGTTCCTTCAGCTCCTCACTCTGTGCTATGCCTCCTTCTCCTAAGTACCTGATCATACAATAATTCAAAGACTTAGGTAGTATTAAATTCTCATTAATTAAAACACCAGGTTCATTAAGAAACAAGTTCACCTATTGTTCTAGTAGCTTGGCACGAGCTCTTGTGATCGGTCCAATCCTTATCTCATTGGATTGATCCTTCTTTGCAATTGGAACAACTTCATTAGCAATTGGGGTAAGTGTAATTGTAGGGATGTCCTCATCACTACCCCAAAGCCATCTATTCTTGCACGCAAGTCCCTTGTACACCTTGTGGGGGTGTTGTTTGGGGACGCGTGTGTAGGGTTTCGTAGCATGGTAAACAAAAATTTTCTACCGCATACAAACAAACAAGCCAAGATCTATCTACTAGATTGAAGCAACGAGTCGATGGAATAACTCACCCTCGAAGATTCCAAAGTGTTTAACGAGAGCAGATTCTCGTGGGTGATGTAGTCGTACTCTTTCCGATCTCAAGATCGCGTAGACGATCCTTCCGGCGCCGCGTTCCGGCAGTGCTCCCGCAGTCGGTCACACGTTCGGTACTCGACGAAGACCTTCCTCTCCCTTGTTCCAGCAGGCAGCGGAGGTTGTAGCACTCTCCTCGCGATTCCGGCAGCACAACGGCGTGGTACCGGAAGTAGAGGGGAGATCTCGCAGGGCTTCGCCTTAAGCCGGAGCGAGTATGGTGGAGTATGAGAGGGATCCTCGGCGATCTAGGTTTTAGATACACCAAGGAGGAGGTGCTAGAGCCGGCGGCTAGGGTTTGGGGCACCCCAAGTCGGCGGCTAGGGCAACCCTGGGAGGTGGCGGCAGCAGCAGGAGGTGGTGGCGCCAATCTAGGGTTTTGGAGGAGAGGTACTTGTGTGCTAGGAGGGAGCCCTGCCCCTCCTTATATAGGTGGAGGGGCTGGCCGGCAAAGGGGAGGGAGTGGAGTCCCTCCCCTACTCGGCTTGGGTGGGGCGCCGGCTTGGGGAGGAGGGAATCCCTCCCCAACTCGGTTTCCACTTCTCCTCCTCTTTCCAAAAATTGCCGTTTGACTTTCAAACTAGCCGTTTGACTTTTCAATTTAGGATTTAAATAAACCCTTTATTTTGGACAGCAAAGACACCTAGTACATGATGCAATCATTCCAACTTACAATGACACATTCATGTACCCTTCCCCCCCCCCTCGGAGTGCCGGACATTCCGGAACCTTCTAGAATGTTCCCGATGAAAACATTGGAACCATTCCCCAACTCCAAAACGGGACTTTCCTTATATGAATCTTATTCTCCGGACCATTCCGGATCTCCTCGTGATATCCTGAATCCCATTCGAGACTCCGAACAACATTCGGACTCTTTCTCATCATTCCATAACTACTCAAACAACGTCGAATCCTTAAGTGTGTCTCCCTACGGTTCGTGAATTATGCGGACATGATCAAGACACTTCTCCGATCAATAACCAATAGAGGAATCTGGAAATTCATATGGCTCCCACATATTTCTACGATTACTTTGCGATCGAATGAACCACTTACATACGATACCAATTTCCCTTTGTCTCACGATAGTTTACTTATCCGAGGTTATGATCGTCGGTATCTCTACATACCTAGTTCAACCTCGTTACCGATAAGTACTCTTTTCTCATTCCCGTGATATGTGATCCCTTGTGAGCCAGTCACATGCTTGCAAGCTAATTGGATGACATTTCACCGAGAGGGCCCAGAGTATATCTATCTGTCATATGGATGGACAAATCCCACTCTTGATCCATGTGTTTCAACCAATACTTTCTGAACACTCAATGACACCTTTATAGCCACCCAGTTACGGTGTGGTGTTTGATGTCATCAAAGCATCCATCCGGCAAAGGTGATATGCATGATCTCATGGTCGAAGGAATTAGATAACTATGTATCAGAAAGCATATCGCAATTGAACTATTAAAATGACTTGATCTTTATGCTACGCTTATCTATAGGAGTATGTCCACCATATCATTCTCCTAACGATATGATCTTGTTGTTAATAACATCTCAATGTTCATGATAGGGAAACCACAATCATCTATTAACCAACAAGCTAGTATTATACAGAGGCTTTACTAGGGACTTCAAATTACGTTTACAAATCACACAAGTATTAATGTTTCCTTGTTAATACTATTATAGCATGAATGTAAACATTTATCATAAACACAAAGATATAATAATAACTATATTTATTATTGCCTCTAGGGCATATCTCCAACAGTCTCCCACTTGCACTAGAGTCATCTAATCTAGATTACATGGTAATATACCGAACACCCATGGCAGTTTGGTGTTGGTCATGTTTTGCCCTCGGGAGAGGTTTAGTCAACGGATCCGACACATTCAGATTCTGTGTACTTTGCAAATCTTTATATCCCCATCTTGGATATGTTCTCGAACAGCGTGAAAACGTAGCTTGATGTGCTTCAGCTTCTTGTGTGACCTTGGTTCTTGCGCATTGGCTATGGCGCCCATGTTATCACAGTAGATAGACATTGGGTCCAGCGCACTAGGAACCACACCCAGCTCTGTAATGAACTCTTTCATCCATATCGCTTCTTGTGAAGCCTCCGAAGCAGCCATGTATTCCGATTCAGTTGAAGATCTCGCCACAACGCTTTGCTTTGCACTCCTCCAGCTAACTGCTGCACCATTCAAAATAAATACGTATCCAGATTGTGATTTAGAATCATCCGGATCGGTGTTCCAACTAGCGTCGGTGTAACCATTAACAACGAGTTGTTCATCACCTCCATAAGAAAGAACCATATCCTTAGTTCTTCTCAAGTACTTAAGGATGTTTTTGACCATTGTCCAATGATCCACTCCTGGATCACTTTGATATCTGCTAGTCAAACTAACAGCATATGCAATGTCGGGTCTAGTACATAGCATGGCATACATTAGAGATCCTATGGCTGAGGCATAGGGAGTCTTACTCATCCTTTCCCTATCTTCTGCCGATGTCGGACTTTGAGTTTTACTCAAGGTCGTATTGGGCAACATGGGCAAGAACCCTTTCTTGCTATCTTCCATTCCAAACCTCTTTAGAACTTTGTCCAAATATGTACTCTGTGACAATGATATTTGGCGTTTTGATCTATCTCTATAAATCTTTATGCCTAATATGTAAGCTGCTTCGCCAAGATCCTTCATTGAAAATATATTATTCAAATATTCTTTGACACTATTAAGAAGGTTTACATCATTCCCAATCAACAATATGTCATCCACATATAGTATTAAGAATGCTACAGAGCTCCCACTCACTTTCTTGTAAATACAAGCTTCTCCATAAGTTTGTATAAAACCAAAACTTTTGATTACCTTATCAAAATGTTGATTCCAACTTTGGGATGCTTGCTTCAATCCATAGATGGACCGTTGAAGTTTGCATACCTTGTTAGCATCTTTAGGATCGACAAAACCTTTGGGTTGCATCATATACAACTCTTCATCAATGTCACCATTGAGGAATGCTGTTTTGACATCCATCTGCCATATCTCATAATCGTAATATGCAGCGATTGCTAACATAATCCTTACAGACTTTAGCTTCGCTACTGGTGAGAAAGTCTCATCGTAGTCAACTCCTTGAATTTGTCAAAACCCTTTTGCGACAAGTCGAGCTTTATAGACAGTTACATTACCATCTGCATCTGTTTTCTTCTTGAAGATCCATTTGTTCTCGACAGCCTTCCGGCCATCCGGTAAGTCCACCAAAGTCCATACTTGGTTTTCGTACATGGATCCAATCTCGGATTTCATGGCTTCCTATCATTTATTGGAATCTGGGCTCATCATCGCTTCCTCATATGTCTCAGGGTCATCGGTGTTGTCCACCAACATGACACTCATAACGGGATCATACCAATCTGGAGTGGTACGAGTTCTCGTTGACCTGCGAAGCTCTATAGCAACTTCGACCGAAGTTTCATGATCATCATCATTAGCTTCCTCTCTAATTGGTGCAGGCACCACAGGAACTTCTTCCGGCGCTGCGCTACTCGCAATTTCGAGAGAAGGTTCGACAACCTCGTCGAGTTCTACTTTCCTTCCAGTCAATTCTTTCGAGAGAAATTCCTTCTCTAGAAAGGATCCATTCTTGGCAACAAAGATTTTGCCTTCGGATCTATGATAGAAAGTATACCCAATAGTTTCCTTCGGGTATCCTATGAAGACGCATTTTTCCGCTTTGGGTTCAAGCTTGTCCGGCTGTAAGTTCTTTACATAGGCTTCGCATCCCCAAACTTTAAGGAACGACAATTTAGGTTTCTTCCCAAACCATAATTCATACGGTGTCGTTTTAACGGATTTAGACGGTGCCCTATTTAAAGTGAATGCGGCTGTTTCTAATGCATAACCCCAAAATGATAGCGGCAAATCTGTAAGTGACATCATAGAACGAACCATATCTAAGAGAGTTCGATTACGACGTTCAGACACACCATTACGCTGTGGTGTTCCCGGCGGTGTCAATTGTGAAAGTATTCCGCATTTCTTCAAATGCTCGCCAAACTCGTAACTTAGATATTCACCTCCACGATCAGAACGTAGAAATTTAATCTTCTTGTTACGTTGATTATCTACCTCACTTTGAAACTCCTTAAACTTCTCGAAAGTTTCGGACTTATGTTTCATGAAATAGATATACCCATATCTACTCAAGTCATCCGTGAAGGTAAGAACATAACGATAACCACCGCGCGATGCTACACTCATTGGACCACACACATCGGTATGTATGATTTCCAATAAGTTCGTAGCTCGCTCCATCATACCGGAAAATGGAGTCTTAGTCATTTTGCCCATCAGACATGCTTCGCATCTTTCAAGTGATTCAAAATCAAGTGATTCAAGAAGTCCATCGGAATGGAGTTTCTTCATACGCTTCACTCCAATGTGACCAAGACGACAGTGCCACATATAGGTCGAGTTATCGCTTGATTTCAAACGTTTAGCTTCAATGTTATTAATATGTGTATTTCCACCATCGAGATTCAACAAGAATAGACCATCTATCAAAGGTGCATGTGCATAAAACATATTACTCATATAAATCGAACAACTATTATTCTCGGATTTAAGCAAGTAACCGTCTCGCAATAAACAAGATCCCGATATAATGTTCATGCTCAACGCAGGCACCAAATAACAATTATTTAAGTATAAAACTAATCCCGATGGTAGATGAAGGGGTAGCGTGCCGACCGCGATCATATCAACCTTTGATCCGTTTCCCACACGCATCGTCACCTCGTTCTTCACTAGCTTCCGTTTATTCTGCAGCTCCTGTTTCGAGTTACAAATATGAGCAACCGAACCAGTATCAAATACCCAGGCACTACTATGAATACTAGTGAGATACACATCAATAACATGTATATCAGATATACCTTTCTTCTTGATGTTGCCGTTCTTCAAATCTGCCAAGTACTTTGGGCAATTCCGCTTCCAGTGACCTTCTCCTTTGCAGTAAAAGCACTCCGTATCAGGCTTGGGTCCAGCCTTGGTCTTCTTCGTCGGTGTGGCAACTTTCTTGCCACCCTTCTTGAAGTGTCCCTTCTGCTTAGACTTGCCTTTCTTGAATTTGGTGGTCTTATTGACCAACAACACTTGGTGCTCTTTCTTGATCTCCACTTCTGCAGACTTTAACATAGCAAACAGTTCTGGCAACTGCTTGTTCATGTTCTGCATGTTGTAGTTCATCACAAAGTTCTTGTAACTTGGTGGTAGTGATTGGAGGACACGGTAAATCCCCAAAGCATTAGGAATCACTATACCCAAGCTTTGAAGTTTGTTTGCGTGCCCAGACATCTTAAGCACATGCTCACTGACGGAGCTGCCCTCTTCCATCTTGCAGTTAAAGAACTTTTTAGAAGCCTCATAACTCTCAATCGCCGCGTGAGTCTCAAAGATCAATTTGAGATCAGGGACAATATCATGTGGGTCTGAATTCTCAAACCTTTTCTGAAGCTCCGATTCTAAACCATACAAGATAGCACACTGAACTATGGAGTACTGATTCTTCCGAGCAAGGTAAACATTCTTTACTTCATCGGTAGCATCAGCTGCAGGTGGGTCACCCAGCGGTGCATCCAGCACATAGGTCAAATTACCAGCTGTGAGGACAATCCTCAAATTGCGGAACCAATCCGCGAAGTTGCTTCCATTGTTTTTTCAACTTTTCTTTCTCTAGGAACGCATTAAAATTGATGGTAGGGGTTGCCATTGATCTACAACATATTTGCAATAGTTTAAACTAAGTTTATGACAAATTGAGTTCAAATTAATAATAAAGTTTAATCTAGGTGAACTCCCACTCAAAACAACATCCCTCACATTGTTTTAGTGATCACACGAACCAAATCCACTATATCAAAACCGATCATCACGAGAGTTGATATAGTTTCAATGGCGAACAATCGACATGTTCATCATATCTACTATATGATTCATGTTTTACCTTTCGGTGATTCGTGTTCCTGAGACCATGTCTGTACATGCTAGGCTCGTCAAGATCAAACCTTAGCTACCGCATAAGCAAATCTGGCTTGCTTACGTTGTATTCACTCGCGGAATCTAACACACCCGATCATCATGTGGTGCTTCGAAACAACAAGCTTTAGCAACGGTGCATACTAAGGGTGAACACTTTAGAACTTGAAATTTATGTGCATTAGGGATCATCTTATAATGCTACCGTCATCTACTAAGCAATACAAGATGCATAAAGGATTAACATCACATGCAATTCATAATATGTGATATGATATGGCCTTTCTTCTTTGTGCTTCCGATCTCCATCTTCAAGCACGAACATGATCTCCATCATCACCGGTATAGCATCAAGGTCAATGACGCTTCTTCATGGTTGTCGTCCACCGGCTTCAACTATTACAACTACTTTGAATAGACACGCGGGTCTTAACATAAATTAAAGACAACCATATGGCTCCTGCCGGTTGCCAACTTACAATAAGGAACATTGCATACATCAAATATAATCACAATCATGGCCATATCACATCACTGCACACCCCTGCAAAACAAAGTTAGACGCCTCTACTTTCTTTGCATATTTTACGTGGTTTGGGGCTTTCAATAAGTGTCGTTCTAACTTACGAACAAGAACCACAACATTGATACTAGTATTGTTAATCACCCGTTGTAAATTGGATCTCCACTATGCTGGGAGAAACAGGCACCCGCAAAGCCACTTATGCAATACGAGTTGCATGTCAAGCGTGAAGCAAGTCTCATGAACGATGTCATGTAAGGTTAGCCCGGGCCGCTTCATCCCAACATCCCGCAAGATGCAAAGTACACAAGAAGCAATCGACAATAAAAGCATCAATGCCCACAATGACCATTGTGTTCTACTCATGCAACAGATCTACATATAGACACGGCTCTGATCCCACTGTAGGGTTTCGTAGCATGGAAAACAAAAAATTTCTACCGCATACAAACAAACAAGCCAAGATCTATCTACTAGATTGTAGCAACGAGTCGATGGAATAACTCACCCTCGAAGATTCCAAAGTGTTTAACGAGAGCAGATTCTCGTGAGTGATGTAGTCGTACTCTTTCCGATCTCAAGATCGCGTAGACGATCCTTCCGGCGCCGCGTTCCGGCAGCGCTCCCGCAGTCGGTCACACGTTCGGTACTCGACGAAGACCTTCCTCTCCCTTGTTCCAGCAGGCAGCAGAGGTTGTAGCACTCTCCTCGCGATTCCGGCAGCACAACGGCGTGGTACCGGAAGTAGAGGGGAGATCTCGCAGGGCTTCGCCTTAAGCCGGAGCGAGTATGGTGGAGTATGAGAGGGCTCCTCGGCGATCTAGGTTTTCGATACACCAAGGAGGAGGTGCTAGAGCCGGCGTCTAGGGTTTGGGGCACCCCAAGTCGGCGGCTAGGGCAACCCTGGGAGGTGGCGGCAGCAGTAGGAGGTGGTGGCGCCAATCTAGGGTTTTGGAGGAGAGGTACTTGTGTGCTAGGAGGGAGCCCTGCCCCTCCTTATATAGGTGGAGGGGCTGGCCGGCCAAGGGGAGGGAGTGGAGTCCCTCCCCAACTCGGCTTGGGTGGGGCGCCGGCTTGGGGAGGAGGGAATCCCTCCCCAACTCGGTTTCCACTTCTCCTCCTCTTTCCAAAAATTGCCGTTTGACTTTCAAACTAGCCGTTTGACTTTTCAATTTAGGATTTAAATAAACCCTTTATTTTGGACAGCAAAGACACCTAGTACATGATGCAATCATTCCAACTTACAATGACACATTCATGTACCCTTCCCCCTCCGGAGTGCCGGACATTCCGGAACCTTCTAGAATGTTCCGATGAAAACATCGGAACCATTCCCCAACTCCGAAACGGGACTTTCCTTATATGAATATCATTCTCCGGACCATTCCGGATCTCCTCGTGATATCCCGAATCCCATTCGAGACTCCGAACAACATTCGGACTCTTTCTCATCATTCCATAACTACTCAAACAACGTCGAATCCTTAAGTGTGTCTCCCTACGGTTCGCGAATTATGCGGACATGATCGAGACACTTCTCCGACCAATAACCAATAGAGGAATCTGGAAATTCATATGGCTCCCACATATTTCTACGATTAATTTGCGATCGAATGAACCACTTACATACGATATCAATTTCCCTTTGTCTCACGATAGTTTACTTATCCGAGGTTATGATCGTCGGTATCTCTGCATACCTAGTTCAACCTCGTTACTGATAAGTACTCTTTTCTTGTTCCCGTGATATGTGATCCCTTGTGAGCCAGTCACATGCTTGCAAGCTAATTGGATGACATTTCACCGAGAGGGCCCAGAGTATATCTATCCGTCATATGGATGGACAAATCCCACTCTTGATCCATGTGTTTCAACCAATACTTTCTGAACACTCAATGACACCTTTATAGCCACCCAGTTACGGTGTGGTGTTTGATGTCATCAAAGCATCCATCTGGCAAAGGTGATATGCATGATCTCATGGTCGAAGGAATTAGATAACTATGTATCAGAAAGCATATAGCAATTGAACTATTAAAATGACTTGATCTTTATGCTGCGCTTATCTATAGGAGTATGTCCACCATATCATTCTCCTAACGATATGATCTTGTTGTTAATAACATCTCAATGTTCATGATAGGGAAACCACAATCATCTATTAACCAACAAGCTAGTATTATACAGAGGCTTTACTAGGGACTTCAAATTAAGTTTACAAATCACACAAGTATTAATGTTTCCTTGTTAATACTATTATAGCATGAATGTAAAAATTTATCATAAACACAAAGATATAATAATAACTATATTTATTATTGCCTCTAGGGCATATCTCCAACAGCGTGGGCCTGAATCTGTGTGTAACAGAAATTCCGAATTTCGGCATGTTTCCTTCCGCGGACACTGATGATGAGGAGGAGGATGACATCGGGGAGCTTGAGGATGAGGGTGAGGATGGGGACGAGGACGAGGATGAGGACTACGAGTGATCCCTTGGGGCGTTAGCATCGCTCTTCTTCCTTTTTGGCGTCTCGATGCCAAAGGGGGAGAAGTAGTTCTATTAGGTGTCCGAGTATTTGCATGGGTCGGGCAAAAGTTCTTGCTCTTTAGCATTTCGTTTCTTTTTCTCTCGCGTGTGCCCTTTTAGCATCGAACTTTTATGTGTTTTGTGCTGTATAAGACTATGTTTGTGTGGCTATGGATTTATTGTGTGGATTATTCATATGGAGTCATCTATCTTATTGGATATTCTTTTGGCTATTGGATATCTATATCGAGGGAGGCGCTCACTATGGCCATCATTGGATATTCTTATTATGTGTTGAGGATGCATCTATCTCCCTACCGGTGGTATGAGCTTTTCACATATGTTCCCAATGAAATAGACTTATACCCTCTTGTGTGTATTTGTAATCAAATGCATTTTTTAGTATGCACACATTGAGGGGGAGTCTTTTTCATTCATTAAATCTTGTTGTCTTGAGAACCTTCCTGCAAATCCTAGTATTATCATCTAACACCAAAAAGGGGGAGATTGAAAGAACATTTCATGGTTCCCTGTGTTTTGAGTGTTAGATAACAATAGCGTGGAGTTTTCTCATGTGTGCTAAGTGTGCAGGGAATGTTTTTGTGTTTGGGGGACCGGATTATCCGCCCCCATCAAGGGTCGGATAATCCGACCTAACTCATTTGACAAAGGATGGCTTGGCGCGTCACTTTGTCTAGGGTCGGATTTTCTCCCGGAAAATCTGAACAGGGGCGGATTTTCTTCCCCAGACCGGATAATCCGGCCCTTGCCTTGGGCCGGATAATCTGGCCCCTAGAAGACGATCAAAGGCAGCCAAGGTGTGACGCTCTGAGTGGGTTCGGATTTTCTCCCGGAAAATCCGAACAGGGGAGGTTTTTCCTTCCCTGGCCAGATAATCCGGCCCTCGCATGGGGCTGGATAATCCGGCCCCCAGGAGGCGCTCAAGGGCAGGCTCGGCGCGTCGCTCTGAGTGGGGGCGGATTGTTTGCCGGATAATCCGAGTCTAGGGCGGAGTTTTCCCCAGGCCGGATAATCCAGCCCTCACTTGGGCCGGATAATCCTGCCCCAAATGGCTCCAACGGCTCAGTGGGTGCAGGGGGTATAAAAGCCCCTTCATCCCCTCCATTCAGAACTCTTGATTCACTCGAAAACTGCCAGACCTGTTGCAAGATCTCTCTCTTTAGATCTCCCACTTCAACCACCCGAAATCTTCGATCTTTGGGGGAATTGAAGGAGGAGACAACCTACATCGTCATCATGAATCAAGCGCATCAACTCCTCTCCATTCACTTGGAGAAATCCCCGATCTACTATTCTCGTTAATATCTAGATCTCATGTTTTGTTATTGATAACTTGTTCTTGTGGCAGCTTGTTGTCATTATGGGAGCCTCCAATTTGGTTGTGGAGTTGTGCCCCGCTAGTTGTGTAAAGGCGCTGGTTCCCGCCTTGAAGGGTTCCTATAGTGGAAAGGTGGATCAGGCCTTTGGTGGCGGGATCCATCGGAGAACAGGGTGAGGCCTATTGTGGCATGGTGGTCTTAGTACCGCCCACCCCTCCAACACAGATGTACTTCCCTTAACAAGGAAGGAACTGCGGTAAACAAATCCTGTGTCTCCACGTGCTCCACTACGGTTTACGCGTTCCTCTTTCTCACTCGCCTTTACTCGCTAGTAGTTAGGTTTGCATATAGGGAAATTCTATATAATAGCTATCTAGAGAATTTACCTTTTGTGGCAAGCCTAAAATTGAAAAAGCATTAAAATTTGAAGTAGCACCTATTCACCCCCCCTCTAGGTGCTCATACGATCCATTTCAGCATTGCATGTATGTTGTTTTGTCTATCTAGATAATGCATTGTGTTGTTTTATCCATTGAGATTATGCATTATGTTGTCTAATCAATTTAATTAAACGTTATGCCTTCTAGCTGTTGAAATAATTTTGATGACCCATCGGGTTAGGTGATTCTGATGATGCATTGTGTTGTTTAGGCATTTTAATTACCTAATGGCTTGTGCTCTTTGGGTAGTTATGATTGACCAATCACACATTGTAATCTTTAGTCATTTTATACGATGCATTATGGTGTTTTGGTAATTCCAATGGTCTGACACAATGATAATTTTCATGTAGGATGACCTAGGTGTAATGCCGAAATTATTCTACATTGTTGACCGGACTGCTCCAGCTCCACGTGGCTATGAAGATGCTCTCCCCATTATACCAAGGGAGTTGAAGCTGTCAGCTAGGAGAGTGTAGGCCTTGTCAAGGGAAAGTTCTTCCAGGTCGGTCACTAGTTCTGCCAAACCGAGAAGACACTCTAGGTCGGTCGGACACCACGCCACTGCGCATCATCCTAGGCGCTTCTACATCCATTTAGTCCAACACAACTTGTATATGCTTATCATCCCAACCTACATCAAGACTTACGTGAAAGGACACCCCTACCCACAGCTAGTGGTGGTCCAAGTGTGCGAGGAATGTGAGTGGGTTGTTGTACAAAGAGTGGGCTACCTTTGCTGCTTTCCATGACTTGAAGGAGGGTGATTGTCTTATATTCAAGGTCACTGTAGATGGGTTCAAGATGAAAATCTACGACTGCATCACCTCCTACCGGAAGGTGTTCGTCTATCGCAAGCACGCTCATCTCGATTAAGGGTCTCTTTGGATTGAAGGATTTTCAAAAGAATGTTAGAGGAATTTAACCCATATGATTTTTTCCTAAGGAAGCCCTTTGGATCAAAGAAATCACATCTCCAAAATTCGTATGGATTCCATTCCTACACCCCAATCCCATAGGAATTTCAACATCCACTCTAACCTATTTTTTACACTCATTCGCATAGGATTGAGCCTGCAGATTTCCTTAGTTTATCCTCTGTTTGTAATCCTCTGTTTTGTACCTACGACCCTATCAAATTCTTGTGTTTTTTTCTATTCCCGTGTTTTGAAATCCTGTGGTCCAAAGAATCCCTAAGTTCTCTTTAAGTTTGTCGTTCGATCTTTTGGTGACTGTTTGTGATGAATAGGCGTCAGGGCCATGGTCCCGATCTTATTTACATTACAATAATGTGGTACGTATGCTTTCATGATAATGATAGAGTGGTCTCTGAACTCTACAATGAGTTGTGAAATCAATGTAGTACTTTCCCCACAAAAAAACCTATTTATTAGGATTGTGGGAATCTTCCATGTCCACTACTTTGACAAGACATTAGTAGAGACCTCTAGATGGGTTGTAAAAATTTACGGCTAGTAGCTCGATCGTTAATATGATGGCCTAAACAAAGAAGGTATCCGCTCTTGCCCGCTAGTCTTGGATGGACTGACGAGATTGCTCAAAAGGAGGCGACGAGACCCAGACCTTGACATCTTGCTTCCACTATTCACTCTTCCTACTAGTACTACCTCCCTCCGCATTTGTAGAAACCATTTTCTTCCACTGCTATTCACTTTCTTCTTTACTTCTTCATCTAGCAATGTCTGAAAATAACATGTCTCGTCAGAAGAACAACAAGATGGTGATGGCTAGAGCCGTGGAGAAACCCTGCTGGCAGGGGGACCTGTAGGCTCAGATCGACAAAGGGGGCCATCCATGGGGCTAGGGCTCGTCTACTCGCACGTATCCAAAGAGCGGCTATCACGGGGAGAGTCTAGGTAGGTTTGTACTTCCGTTGATTCCTAGTAGGATGTCTGCTCCTACTGTTGAACCGTATTTGTACATCTTCCAAGGCAGGCAGCTCGAGCGTCGAATTTTCAACCCCACGTGTTGATTGCATGACAGATATCTCTGACGCGTATGATGACATCATGTCTGCTCTCCGATGAAGAAGAGAGGTAGGCACTATGCATGTATTGCCACTTCATGTTCTTCTCTGCATGCACTCCATTCTCTCTTACTGATGATGAATTTGCCATGCAGGAAGTCATGGCGAGAATCTCGGCCAAAGTAGATGAAATCAAGAGCCATAACATCAATATTCTGCATAAAAACTACGAGCTCAACCTGGAGTGTGATCTCATATGAGCCGATTTGGCTTTTCAAAAGAAGATCGCACGATCTTACCAGCTGGACTCCTTAACCCTTCGCGTTGAGTGTGAAAATTTAAAGAAGGATGTCCGGAATCTCTGCAACCAGCGACTACTATTACAGAGGTCATAGAGGCCATGCCCCGCTAAGTAAGAAGGGATAAGACATCTCATGATTGTCGTCGAGGTCACGACCATTACAGGTTGTGCCTCCTTAGGGCGGCCATAGTGTTGCAATCGCCAAATCTGACACAAGGAAAGATTTGGCACTGGAGTAGGAAGGGAGAAGCCATCTCTTGATGGCTCTCTTTTTTTGTATGGATTGATTTTTTTCTCATCCGTATTTGCATAATTACTTTGCAGTCTTAAGAACTGAAAGCGCTATGTGGAGCTTTTGTAACAATATACTTGATGTATCATTCTGCAACCATATTGTAGTATCTCATGATGGTTCCGTCTGCTATTTGTTTCGCCAACATCTGCAAACCAGCAACACCAAAGCACAACCAAAAGTAATATGTCTAGGGTGATTAAACTTAGTTTGGTTAAATATGTAATAGATTTAGAGGATGTAGTAATATCCTATTCTGATATAAATACTAACAGCCTTTTTTGACAAAAGGAGCACCAAGCCCCAATAATTCCTTTACTGAAATTGATAAGACAAGTATCCAAGTTTGTTAGGTTGCATGGCATACCCCCACAACCATGGCATCTCCAAATGATCACACTCAGCTCATACAACATACGCAAAATACTGAAGCAACATATCAAAAGGATAACAAAACTGTCCTTATAAAAGCAACATAACAGAAGTATAAATAAAAATAGCTACTGCGACTACTTAGAGATGTTCTTGTAGGGTTTCGTAGCATGGAAAACAAAAATTTTCTACCGCATACAAACAAACAAGCCAAGATCTATCTACTAGATTGTAGCAACAAGTCGATGGAATAACTCACCCTCGAAGATTCCAAAGTGTTTAACGAGAGCAGATTCTCGTGGGTGATGTAGTCGTACTCTTTCCGATCTCAAGATCGCGTAGACGATCCTTCCGGCGCCGCGTTCCGGCAGCGCTCCCGCAGTCGGTCACACGTTCGGTACTCGACGAAGACCTTCCTCTCCCTTGTTCCAGCAGGCAGCGGAGGTTGTAGCACTCTCCTCGTGATTCCGGCAGCACAACGGCGTGGTACCGGAAGTAGAGGGGAGATCTCGCAGGGCTTCGCCTTAAGTCGGAGCGAGTATGGTGGAGTATGAGAGGGCTCCTCGGCGATCTAGGTTTTAGATACACCAAGGAGGAGGTGCTAGAGCCGGCGGCTAGGGTTTGGGGCACCCCAAGTCGGCGGCTAGGGCAACCCTGGGAGGTGGCGACAGCAGCAGGAGGTGGTGGCGCCAATCTAGGGTTTTGGAGGAGAGGTACTTGTGTGCTAGGAGGGAGCCCTGCCCCTCCTTATATAGGTGGAGGGGCTGGCCGGCCAAGGGGAGGGAGTGGAGTCCCTCCCCAACTCGGCTTGGGTGGGGCGCCGGCTTGGGAGGAGGGAATCCCTCCCCAACTCGGTTTCCACTTCTCCTCCTCTTTCCAAAAATTGCCGTTTGACTTTCAAACTAGCCGTTTGACTTTTCAATTTAGGATTTAAATAAACCCTTTATTTTGGACAGAAAAGACACCTAGTACATGATGCAATCATTCCAACTTACAATGACACATTCATGTACCCTTCCCCCCGGAGTGCCGGACATTCCGGAACCTTCTAGAATGTTCCCGATGAAAACATTGGAACCATTCCCCAACTCCAAAACGGGACTTTCCTTATATGAATCTTATTATCCGGACCATTCCGGATCTCCTCGTGATATCCCGAATCCCATTCGAGACTCCGAACAACATTCGGACTCTTTCTCATCATTCCATAACTACTCAAACAACGTTGAATCCTTAAGTGTGTCTCCCTACGGTTCGTGAATTATGCGGACATGATCAAGACACTTCTCCGATCAATAACCAATAGAGGAATCTGGAAATTCATATGGCTCCCACATATTTCTATGATTACTTTGCGATCGAATGAACCACTTACATACGATACCAATTTCCCTTTGTCTCACGATAGTTTACTTATCCGAGGTTATGATCGTCGGTATCTCTACATACCTAGTTCAACCTCGTTACCGATAAGTACTCTTTTCTTGTTCCCGTGATATGTGATCCCTTGTGAGCCAGTCACATGCTTGCAAGCTAATTGGATGACATTTCACCGAGAGGGCCCAGAGTATATCTATCCGTCATATGGATGGACAAATCCCACTCTTGATCCATGTGTTTCAACCAATACTTTCTGAACACTCAATGACACCTTTATAGCCACCCAGTTACGGTGTGGTGTTTGATGACATCAAAGCATCCATCCGGTAAAGGTGATATGCATGATCTCATGGTCGAAGGAATTAGGTTACTATGTATCACAAAGCATATAGCAATTGAACTATTAAAATGACTTGATCTTTATGCTACGCTTATCTATAGGAGTATGTCCACCATATCATTCTCCTAACGATATGATCTTGTTGTTAATAACATCTCCATGTTCATGATAGGGAAACCAAGATCATCTATTAACCAACAAGCTAGTATTATACAGAGGCTTTACTAGGGACTTCAAATTAGGTTTACAAATCACACAAGTATTAATGTTTCCTTGTTAATACTATTATAGCATGAATGTAAACATTTATCATAAACACAAAGATATAATAATAACTATATTTATTATTGCCTCTAGGGCATATCTCCAACAGTCTCCCACTTGCACTAGAGTCATCTAATCTAGATTACATGGTAATATACCGAACACCCATGGCAGTTTGGTGCTGGTCATGTTTTGCCCTCGGGAGAGGTTTAGTCAACGGATCCGCCACATTCAGATATGTGTGTACTTTGCAAATCTTTATATCCCCATCTTGGATATGTTCTCGAATAGCGTGAAAACGTAGCTTGATGTGCTTCAGCTTCTTGTGTGACCTTGGTTCTTGCGCATTGGCTATGGCGCCCATGTTATCACAGTAGATAGACATTGGGTCCAGCGCACTAGGAACCACACCCAGCTCTATAATGAACTCTTTCATCCATATCGCTTCTTGTGAAGCCTCCGAAGCAGCCATGTATTCCGATTCAGTTGAAGATCTCGCCACAACGCTTTGCTTTGCACTTCTCCAGCTAACTGCTGCACCATTCAAAATAAATACATATCCAGATTGTGATTTAGAATCATCCGGATCGGTGTTCCAACTAGCGTTGGTGTAACCATTAACAACGAGTTGTTCATCACCTCCATAAGAAAGAACCATATCCTTAGTTCTTCTCAAGTACTTAAGGATGTTTTTGACCGCTGTCCAATGATCCACTCCTGGATCACTTTGATATCTGCTAGTCAAACTAACAGCATATGCAATGTCGGGTCTAGTACATAGCATGGCATACATTAGAGATCCTATGGCTGAGGCATAGGGAGTCTTACTCATCCTTTCTCTATCTTCTGCCGATGTCGGACTTTGAGTTTTACTCAAGGTCGTATTGGGCAACATGGGCAAGAACCCTTTCTTGCTATCTTCCATTCCAAACCTCTTTAGAACTTTGTCCAAATATGTACTTTGTGACAATGATATTTGGCGTTTTGATCTATCTCTATAAATCTTTATGCCTAATATGTAAGCTGCTTCGCCAAGATCCTTCATTGAAAAACTATTATTCAAATATTCTTTGACACTATTAAGAAGGTCTACATCATTCCCAATCAACAATATGTCATCCACATATAGTATTAAGAATGCTACAGAGCTCCCACTCACCTTTTTGTAAATACAAGCTTCTCCATAAGTTTGTATAAAACCAAAACTTTTGATTACCTTATCAAAACGTTGATTCCAACTTCGGGATGCTTGCTTCAATCCATAGATGGACCGTTGAAGTTTGCATACCTTGTTAGCATCTTTAGGATCGACAAAACCTTTGGGTTGCATCATATACAACTCTTCATCAATGTCACCATTGAGGAATGTTGTTTTGACATCCATCTGCCATATCTCATAATCGTAATATGCAGCGATTGCTAACATAATCCTTACAGACTTTAGCTTCGCTACTGGTGAGAAAGTCTCATCGTAGTCAACACCTTGAATTTGTCGAAACCCTTTTGCGACAAGTCGAGCTTTATAGACAGTTACATTACCATCAGCATCTATTTTCTTCTTAAAGATCCATTTGTTCTCGACAGCCTTCCGGCCATCCGGTAAGTCCACCAAAGTCCATACTTGGTTTTCTTACATGGATCCAATCTCGGATTTCATGGCTTCCTGCCATTTATTGGAATCTGGGCTCATCATCGCTTCCTCATATGTCTCAGGGTCATCGGTGTTGTCCACCAACATGACACTCATAACGGGATCATACCAATCTGGAGTGGTACGAGTTCTCGTTAACCTACGAGGCTCTGTAGCAACTTCGACCGAAGTTTCATGATCATCATCATTAGCTTCCTCTCTAATTGGTGCAGGCACCACAGGAACTTCTTCCGGCGCTGCGCTACTCGCAATTTCGAGAGAAGGTTCGACAACCTCGTCGAGTTCTACTTTCCTTCCAGTCAATTCTTTCGAGAGAAATTCCTTCTCTAGAAAGGATCCGTTCTTGGCAACGAAGATTTTGCCTTCGGATCTATGATAGAAAGTATACCCAATAGTTTCCTTCGGGTATCCTATGAAGACGCATTTTTCCGCTTTGGGTTCAAGCTTGTCCGGCTGTAACTTCTTTACATAGGCTTCGCATCCCCAAACTTTAAGGAACAACAATTTAGGTTTCTTCCCAAACCATAATTCATACGGTGTCGTTTTAACGGATTTAGACGGTGCCCTATTTAAAGTGAATGCGGCTGTTTCTAATGCATAACCCCAAAATGATAGCGGCAAATCTGTAAGTGACATCATAGAACGAACCATATCTAAGAGAGTTCGATTACGACATTCAGACACACCATTACGCTGTGGTGTTCCCGGCGGTGTCAATTGTGAAAGTATTCCGCATTTCTTCAAATGCTCGCCAAACTCGTAACTTAGATATTCACCTCCACGATCAGAACGTAGAAATTTAATCTTCTTGTTACGTTGATTCTCTACCTCACTTTGAAACTCCTTAAACTTCTCGAAAGTTTCGGACTTATGTTTCATGAAATAGATATACCCATATCTACTCAAGTCATCCGTGAAGGTAAGAACATAACGATAACCACCGCGCGATGCTACACTCATTGGACCACACACATCGGTATGTATGATTTCCAATAAGTTCGTAGCTCGCTCCATCATACCAGAAAATGGAGTCTTAGTCATTTTGCCCATCAGACATGCTTCGCATCTTTCAAGTGATTCAAAATCAAGTGATTCAAGAAGTCCATCGGAATGGAGTTTCTTCATACGCTTCACTCCAATGTGACCAAGACGACAGTGCCACATATAGGTCGAGTTATCGCTTGATTTCAAACGTTTAGCTTCAATGTTATTAATATGTGTATTTCCACCATCGAGATTCAACAAGAATAGACCATCTATCAAAGGTGCATGTGCATAAAACATATTACTCATATAAATCGAACAACCATTATTCTCGGATTTAAACAAGTAACCGTCTCGCAATAAACAAGATCCCGATATAATGTTCATGCTCAACGCAGGCACCAAATAACAATTATTTAAGTATAAAACTAATCCCGATGGTAGATGAAGGGGTAGCGTGCCGACCGCGATCATATCAACCTTTGATCCGTTTCCCACACGCATCGTCACCTCGTTCTTCACTAGCTTCCGTTTATTCTACAGCTCCTGTTTCGAGTTACAAATATGAGCAACCGAACCAGTATCAAATACCCAGGCACTACTACGAATACTAGTGAGATACACATCAATAACATGTATATCAGATATACCTTTCTTCTTGATGTTGCCGTTCTTCAAATCTGCCAAGTACTTTGGGCAATTCCGCTTCCAGTGACCTTCTCCTTTGCAGTAAAAGCACTCGGTATCAGGCTTGGGTCCAGCCTTGGTCTTCTTCGTCGGTGTGGCAACTTTCTTGCCACCCTTCTTGAAGTGTCCCTTCTGCTTAGACTTGCCTTTCTTGAATTTGGTGGTCTTATTGACCAACAACACTTGGTGCTCTTTCTTGATCTCCACTTCTGCAGACTTTAACATAGCAAACAGTTCTGGCAACTGCTTGTTCATGTTCTGCATGTTGTAGTTCATCACAAAGTTCTTGTAACTTGGTGGTAGTGATTGGAGGACACGGTAAATCCCCAAAGCATTAGGAATCACTATACCCAAGCTTTGAAGTTTGTTTGCGTGCCTAGACATCTTAAGCACATGCTCACTGACGGAGCTGCCCTCTTCCATCTTGCAGTTAAAGAACTTTTCAGAAGCCTCATAACTCTCAATTGCCGCGTGAGTCTCAAAGATCAATTTGAGATCACGGACAATATCATGTGGGTCTGAATTCTCAAACCTTTTCTGAAGCTCCGATTCTAAACCATACAAGATAGCACACTGAACTATGGAGTACTGATTCTTCCGAGCAAGGTAAACATTCTTTACTTCATCGGTAGCATCAGCTGCAGGTGGGTCACCCAGCGGTGCATCCAGCACATAGGTCAAATTACCAGCTGTGAGGACAATCCTCAAATTGCGGAACCAATCCGCGAAGTTGCTTCCATTGTTTTTTCAACTTTTCTTTCTCTAGGAACGCATTAAAATTGATGGTAGGGGCTGCCATTGATCTACAACATATTTGCAATAGTTTAGACTAAGTTTATGACAAATTGAGTTCAAATTAATAATAAAGTTTAATCTAGGTGAACTCCCACTCAAAACAACATCCCTCACATTGTTTTAGTGATCACACGAACCAAATCCACTATATCAAAACCGATCATCACGAGAGTTGATATAGTTTCAATGACGAACAATCGACATGTTCATCATATCTACTATATGATTCATGTTTTACCTTTCGGTGATTCGTGTTCCTAAGACCATGTCTGTACATGCTAGGCTCGTCAAGATCAAACCTTAGCTACCGCATAAGCAAATCTGGCTTGCTTACATTGTATTCACTCGCGGAATCTAACACACCCGATCATCACGTGGTGCTTCGAAACAACAAGCTTTAGCAACGGTGCATACTAAGGGTGAACACTTTAGAACTTGAAATTTATGTGCATGAGGGATCATCTTATAATGCTACCGTCATCTACTAAGCAATACAAGATGCATAAAGGATTAACATCACATGCAATTCATAATATGTGATATGATATGGCCTTTCTTCTTTGTGCTTCTGATCTCCATCTTCAAGCACGAACATGATCTCCATCATCACCGGTATAGCATCAAGGTCAATGACGCTTCTTCATGGTTGTCGTCCACCGGCTTCAACTATTACAACTACTTTGAATAGACACGCGGGTCTTAACATAAATTAAAGACAACCATATGGCTCCTGCCGGTTGCCAACTTACAATAAGGAACATTGCATACATCAAATATAATCACAATCATGGCCATATCACATCACTACACACCCCTGCAAAACAAAGTTAGACGCCTCTACTTTCTTTGCATATTTTACGTGGTTTGGGGCTTTCAATAAGTGTCGTTCTAACTTATGAACAAGAACCACAACATTGATACTAGTATTGTTAATCACCCGTTGTAAATTGGATCTCCACTATGCTGGGAGAAACAGACACCCGCAAAGCCACTTATGCAATACGAGTTGCATGTCAAGCGTGGAGCAAGTCTCATGAACGATGTCATGTAAGGTTAGCCCGGGCCGCTTCATCCCAACATCCCGCAAGATGCAAAGTACACAAGAAGCAATTGACAATAAAAGCATCAATGCCCACAATGACCATTGTGTTCTACTCGTGCAACAGATCTACATATAGACACGGCTCTGATACCACTGTAGGGTTTCGTAGCATGGAAAACAAAAAATTTCTACCGCATACAAACAAACAAGCCAAGATCTATCTACTAGATTGTAGCAATGAGTCGATGGAATAACTCACCCTCGAAGATTCCAAAGTGTTTAACGAGAGCAGATTCTCGTGGGTGATGTAGTCGTACTCTTTCCGATCTCAAGATCGCGTAGACGATCCTTCCGGCGCCGCGTTCCGGCAGCGCTCCCGCAGTCGGTCACACGTTCAGTACTCGACGAAGACCTTCCTCTCCCTTGTTCCAGCAGGCAGCGGAGGTTGTAGCACTCTCCTCATGATTCCGGCAGCACAACGGCGTGGTACCGGAAGTAGAGGGGAGATCTCACAGGGCTTCGCCTTAAGCCGGAGCGAGTATGGTGGAGTATGAGAGGGCTCCTCGGCGATCTAGGTTTTAGATACACCAGGGAGGAGGTGCTAGAGCCGGCGGCTAGGGTTTGGGGCACCCCAAGTCGGCGGCTAGGGCAACCCTGGGAGGTGGCGGCAGCAGCAGGAGGTGGTGGCGCCAATCTAGGGTTTTGGAGGAGAGGTACTTGTGTGCTAGGAGGGAGCCCTGCCCCTCCTTATATAGGTGGAGGGGCTGGCCGGCCAAGGGGAGGGAGTGGAGTCCCTCCCCAACTCGGCTTGGGTGGGGCACCGGCTTGGGGAGGAGGGAATCCCTCCCCAACTCGGTTTCCACTTCTCCTCCTCTTTCCAAAAATTGCCGTTTGACTTTCAAACTAGCCGTTTGACTTTTCAATTTAGGATTTAAATAAACCCTTTATTTTGGACAGCAAAGACACCTAGTACATGATGCAATCATTCCAACTTACAATGACACATTCATGTACCCTTCCCCCCCGGAGTGCCGGACATTCCGGAACCTTCTAGAATGTTCCCGATGAAAACATCGGAACCATTCCCCAACTCCGAAACGGGACTTTCCTTATATGAATCTTATTCTCCGGACCATTCCGGATATCCTCATGATATCCCGAATCCCATTCGAGACTCCGAACAACATTCGGACTCTTTCTCATCATTCCATAACTACTCAAACAACGTCGAATCCTTAAGGGTGTCTCCCTACGGTTCGTGAATTATGCGGACATGATCAAGACACTTCTCCGATCAATAACCAATAGAGGAATCTGGAAATTCATATGGCTCCCACATATTTCTACGATTAGTTTGCGATCGAATGAACCACTTACATACGATACCAATTTCCCTTTATCTCACGATAGTTTACTTATCCGAGGTTATGATCGTCGGTATCTCTACATACCTAGTTCAACCTCGTTACCGATAATACTCTTTTCTCGTTCCCATGATATGTGATCCCTTGTGAGCCAGTCACATGCTTGCAAGCTAATTGGATGACATTTCACCGAGAGGGCCCAGAGTATATCTATCCGTCATATGGATGGACAAATCCCACTCTTGATCCATGTGTTTCAACCAATACTTTCTGAACACTCAATGATACCTTTATAGCCACCCAGTTACGGTGTGGTGTTTGATGACATCAAAGCATCCATCCGGTAAAGGTGATATGCATGATCTCATGGTCGAAGGAATTAGGTTACTATGTATCAGAAAGCATATAGCAATTGAACTATTAAAATGACTTGATCTTTATGCTACGCTTATCTATAGGAGTATGTCCACCATATCATTCTCCTAACGATATGATCTTGTTGTTAATAACATCTCAATGTTCATGATAGGGAAACCACAATCATCTATTAACCAACAAGCTAGTATTATACAGAGGCTTTACTAGGGACTTCAAATTAGGTTTACAAATCACACAAGTATTAATGTTTCCTTGTTAATACTATTATAGCATGAATGTAAACATTTATCATAAACACAAAGATATAATAATAACTATATTTATTATTGCCTCTAGGGCATATCTCCAACAGTTCCTACACGATTAAGCAATAAATCAAGCAAAATACTAATAACCTTGCAAATACTGTTTACTGCAACTCTCTACGGTAACGAAAATTGGCACCTCTCCTGCTAGGTTTCATTTCAGAACTTAGTAGTGAACTTCCATAAAACAGAGCCATTTTTTATGATGGCACGAGGGTCCAACATGTCATAAATAATTGATTCAAAAGTTCATCACAAGTGTCAACAGAGCCAATAAAGTGTACCTTCTTGAATTTTGTATTTCTCAAAGCAACTATCATGAGTTTCTCTAGCTTAGTAGCATTTGACTTGACATCATTGTTTTGAATACACATGTAGTTTTGCACATAATCATAAGGGATAAACACTACAAATAGCATACTGTAAGAAATTGTGGAAGTCTGATGGCTACCAGGAAGCAATTTCTATAAGCCTCGACTATATACTTAAGGATGATCCAAGTTCAGAACCAAAATACCTTGTCACTGATAGATGAGAATATATAGAGTCATGTAGCTGGATACAATTGGTGAACCTACAACCTAGTCTTAGACACTATAGATGCCTCATTCAGATAAGCTAGTAGCAAATTAATGAAAATATCATTGTTGCATTCATTTTACTTATCATGCGCATAGGGCACACAAGTACCCCAAAACAAATACTTCAATAGGCATAGTGTATCTCCATTGGAACTTTAGTACAATAGTATATACTGACCCAATCAATGAAACAATTGATGCCTGCCAAATAAATGTTTAACATGTAAACAAGGAAGCTATAACCTATGTAATGATAAAAGCTAGAGAGGTTAACTTACATTGATGCCACATGCATCCCCTTTATTGAGGTTCTTTCTAGCTCCCGCATATTGTTGATAAGGTCATAGGTGCAATCTATGCTAAAAATAGAGGTGTGCGCGTGACATTAGTATTTTGAAATTAATTGTTGTTTGCCCTGCCTTCGTATTTAATTATTATCACCTAGTCCTAATTGGATAACCGAGTCTGAATGGAAACAATGTTTGGGAAGTTTAGCCAATATTAAAACTTGGTAGTTTAGCCAATATTAATAATTTTGACTTTCTCCTACATGTTTTTCAAGAAGAATAAATCAACTAACATAGTAATAGAAAAAATCACTTATGCAACAACAATAATAACCATCTTAGTTAGTGACCAGACGTGATGACGATACCGAAAGAATAGCATATCATCACTTGGATAAATCCAACAATGGTCTTGGAGCCAAAAGATGGATCAGGGTCACGAATAAACAAATTGGAGTGGAAAATATGGGCACTGTTGGCAATGAGCATATACAATTATTCGACGATTATCATTATTGCATCATAGAGGAAGTAAGTAACTCGACGATGTAAGGCCTGTTGCACATCTTTTTAGCTCTGCAATCTTCATCCTCTAAAGTTGCTTCTTCTTATTTGGTGGGGTTTTGTTTAGCTCCTGCTTGGTCCTCCTACTTATCATCAACGATGACATCATTTTTTTCACGGCATCTACAAGGCGCCTTTCCTCTCACCCTCATCGTCCTTACAGTCCCAAATCGGTACATTTAGAGAAGCAAATTGATGTTAATCATATGTACAAATACGCGAAGTATGCAAGTGAATAATCTACATAATAAAAACAATTAGGGAAGAAATTATCACCACAAACAATTGTATATCTCATATATGTGACTCAATCTCACATTCCTCAACCGGTTTTCCACCTCGAAGACCCTAGCCTCCGCAAACCCATTTCAACCTGCCTTCCTGCTCAAACCTACAAGCTCCATCCTCCCGAGTAAATCTTTCGTGTTTAGCTGGCTCTAAAAATCCTAAACCAGTATCTTGACAACCGCTTGCAAGTGAGCTCCTTGTCATGAACAAACATGAATGCAATCGTTGAGCACCTTCCACTTCTAATATGCCATGGACTATAGATAGAGAAGAATCATTCTAAGCAAGTACATAAGAAAGGATCCACTTTTCTTCATCGGTTCTAGGGAAGGCTTACATATTTTCATACCAATCTGAAATTAGTCATGGTAAATCAAACAAATCGGATGGAGTCATACTTTCTACACATGGTGACCTATGCACAATCAAAAAAATCTTATCACAACTTCCTTCTCTACAAAAAGAAAAAACAACCAGCAAAGTAAAATTTTAACCGACCAAACTGTGCAAGAGGTTAGAATCATGGACAATCACTTCTTCTACAAACATTTGAAGAAAATCCGAAGACTGTGGGGGACTCACCTTGTTGTTGTAGCATATATGATGGTGTGGCAGGCATGGAACATGATGTTGAGGACGTGGTTATCCCGCGCACTGATTGGAGATGCAGCGAGCTGACAGGGGTCTCCTATTCTTCCTCCTTGAACTCTCTTATTCCCCAACCCTCTCTCCCAGGCTTATCCTGCTCCTCCCTGTTATCACCAGTAGCGGCACATCACGTTCAACCGACAGTTTTGCAATAAGAAAAGGAGATCCGCATGGAAATACATGGCTAAATAGGATGCACGAGAAGGAGGGGCTCATCTTGGCTCGATGCCCTCATCTTAATCTATAGTGCCACCCTAGGCTTCGTCCTCGCAACTCACCTCAGATTGGTGTCGTCGCAAGCCTGGCGGCGGCCCTTGCTCAGCGGCCAGAGGTCGCCAGCAGGGAGTTGCAGAGGTGGAGGATGGTGACGGCGGGGTGTCCTCACATAACGCAATGACCACATGCTCTTCGACAGTGAAAATACGGGCGGAGAGGAGACTGGGCAGCCGTACGCACGGTGGAAGGAGGAAGAGGAGGACGATCAGGAAGGGGAGGGATGCCGTGGGAGGGAGGTGGAGCGGCGCCATCCGCCACACACGGGAGGAAAATGCGGTGTGACCACAGGAGGAAAGAAGATGCGGCTAGGGTTCCTAGTGTGTGACTTTTAAATGATACGGTGAAAGTGGATCGATGGCTCTCACCGGCTCAATGATCTAATCGGAAGGCTCATAAATTCTGATTTACTTGGTTGCTCCATCAGGTTGCCTTGTTTATACTTCTATATTCTGATTTACATTGTTGATCCATGAGGTCCCCCCTTTATACTTCTAGATGACACGGTGAAAATGGATCGATGGTTCTCACCGGCTCAGTGATCTAATCGGAAGGCTCATAAATTCTGATTTACCTGGTTGCTCCGTCAGGTTCCCCTGTTTATACTTCTAGATTCTGATTTACTTGGTTGCTCCATGAGATCGTCCCGTTTATCTTTAATAGTTAAATGCCCGTGCGTTACCACGGAAAAACAAAATATGAAGAAAGGTGATTTCATTGAGAAAACAAACATGGAGAAAGTAATGATTTTATTTTGTTGCATGTCGCAAGCATGGTGAGTGTAGTTTTATACTTTCTAGTAACCCTAGGAGGGACCAACAACATGTGTTGTTTCTGCCCTTTTTACTTTTTCACTACGTTACATGTATCTTTCTGTAGGCGATATGCCAATGTTCCACCATGTTAGTCATCTTTCACACTTTTAACGTCTAAGTGTGATCAATAACAAGAACTTTTAATGTGTAAGTGCGATCAATAACAAGAACTTTGTTGAAGCAATGAGCGAGAAATATATTTTCTCTCTTTTTCATACATTGGCAACAATTTTTAATAAAAATATTGTACAAATAGCATATTCAAAACTACAATTATAATTTTCTGCAATGCATACAATAGTTTGTTATAGAAAAAACCATATCATTATTCTTCATTTCTTTCTACCCGTATGTGGCATCCATAGGCTAATTGTTTGTTTTATAGGGTAGGCGGATGCTTCGTGGCTTTGATCAAACACTTTGCCTTTCTTCCACCATAAAACAGAAAGCATGTGCTTTTTGATTGAGTGGAAAGGCTGAACACACGCTTCTACATAAAATACTTAAAACAATTAACATAAAAAGTAAACCAGGTAAGAAGTGCTGAGAAAATGAGTCTTCCACTTGTGTCAGAAGGGAGGGTATATGTTTAACAAATAAAAACATCTCCCCTCGAAATGTGTCTCCTCAAAATGTAAAAAATAGCACAAGAAAGTACTACTCTCTTAATCTTCCCAAGCATTTTAATCAAATATGTTATATCAATGGCAAATTTTACAAAAATATACTTAACAATCAGACAACATGTATTAGATCTAACCAAAACATAAGTCCTTGTACAATGGGGAGTGCTTAGAGTAATGTCTACCAAATAAACAAAACAAATGCTTATGTTTATAGGAGAGGCGTCTAGTTAACCATCTTTCTTGTACAAATAAGCATATGTGCTTAAGTTAAAACCGGTTTATTTGTCTAAGAATCTCTTCAGACACCTTGCATTGTACATGCCGCCCATGCTCATGTGTTCTGTATTACAGGAGATGCAGAACTTGACAATTTCATCCTCTAAGGATGGCACAACCAACGCACTGTCCACCCTCAAGTGCCTAAAATCGGCGAGTGAGCGGCGGGACCGGACCAACCGGTAGAAGCCGTGAGAGAAGCGCCGCCGACGATGTAATTTGTACCTCGAAATCCCACACTCTAAGCGACCGCCAACCTGGACTTCATCATGACTCTCTAGGATTCTACGAGAAGCCTAGACAACGCCTCCAAGAAGGGGACGACACTGTGGTGCCGCTGCTGTCTGATTCAGCAAGCCGAATCAAGGGTTTCTCCCGGCGCTCGAGATGGGGCAACACGGGCAGTGCCATGATGGCACCCCCAAGGAGGAAACAACGCCCGCAGGCGTCGATGTCGCTAGCTTCAAGCAGGGCTTTCGCCCCGGCACATCCGCCAGCCCAAAACCACTAGAGAAGGAGTGACTTTAGCCACCCTTGGCCACACCACAGTCGAGAGGAGAGCCGAACCTCGATGTTGTCGATGGGGAAGCGCTGCACACCGTTCCACATCCACCACCGGATGAAAAGGACAGTGGAGGTCTAGCCCGCCATCGCCACCCAACCGGTAACCGGCACCACCACGATGCCAGGAGGCCGGAGTTGCCAGGCGCCGCCACGCCCCTTGCAGCCATGGACCAAGCCCCACGGGCCCGTCCAAGCCCAGAGGCCCACAAACGAGCCCGAAACTACCATCCACGGGTGTAGAGGCACCACCAGTGAGCGGGGCTAGATCCCCACCTCTGATGTCGCCGGGCCGCCAATCGCCACGATCCCACAGCTCCATGCTGCCAGATCGAGGTGGGAGAGCGCGCCGCCGCTACCACCCGGGGGAGAGGCCCCGCCACTGCCATCCCCCCAGGCTTTGCCCAACGGAGCCTCTTGGCGGCGGCGGGAGAGGGGATGACCGCTGGGGGAGGCCGGACGCCGGCGGGTAGGAGAGACGTGGGGGCCAACAAAACTTGTACTACTACAAAATACCCATCCCGCATCATAGTTAAGTCTTTTCAAACTCTTTTTTTTCGAAATGGGGAACGGAACCCGGCCTCTGCATCAATTGATGCACACAGCCCCTTTTATTGCATAGTTCAACAAAAAAGAAGTTTTACAATTCATGGATCATCTAAGGTTGAGGCATGTATCAACCATCTGAAAAAGAGAAGTAACAAAATTCTATCCATTCTCAATTCTACTAACGTGCCGCCAGCTAGTAGTCCGGAAGTAGAAGTCCTGAGCGACCATAAGAAGCTAGGTACATCCAGAAACCATGGGTTCTCGTTGATCCTTTGGTAGAAGATGTGCCCATAATTGAATCCAATGCGTCGTGAGTCGAATAACCTGCATAAAATTGGTACCAGTCTGTTTGTTAAAGACAATGTTATTTCTGGACGTCCAAATGGACCAACATAACGCCGATACACCAATGCGTAATCTCGCTTTGTTCTTCTTATCAACTCCATTCAACCAATTTCCAAACAAATTTGTAATATTGGTGGGTGGAGGCATGTCATATGCAAAATAAACCATACGCCAAATGATACGAGCAAAAGGGCATGAAATGAAAAGATGTTCAACAGATTCCAGTGAATCACAGAAACAACATTTTTGACATCCCTCCCACTTTCTTTTGGCTAGATTATCTTTTGTTAATAAGACTTTATTCTTAAGAAACCACATGAATATCTTTATTTTTAGAGGAATTTTCAATTTCCACAAGTACGTTTGTAAAAATCTGGTGTGTCCATTCATTTGGTCAAGATACATAGATTTTACTGTAAATTTATCTGAGGAAGTAAGCTTCCAAGTAAACTGATCGGGAGTATCATTTAGCTGAACCGTCATTAACCACTGACATAAGTTTAACCATTATGTCCACTTATTACCAGTTAAAGACCTTCTAAAATTAATATTTAAAGGTGATTGGCTAAGGACATCTGCCACCAGGACATTCTTCCGTTGCACAATATTATATAATGACGGATATTGATGAGCCAAAGAAGTTCGGTCTAACCATGTATCTTTCCAAAAACGAATACTTTCGCCATCTCCAATTTTAAAAAAGCCATTGGTAAAGAAAAGTTCTTTCACACGCATAAGGCCCTTCCAAAGGGGGGAATCATTAGGTTTGGCCTCTATTTGAGACAACGTTTTACCTTGCAGGTATTTATTTTGAAGTATTTGTTGCCACATGCCATCTTCAGTGAGCAACTTAAAAAGCCACTTGCTAAGTAAACATTTATTTTTTATCTCAAGTACCTCAATCCCTAGATCTTCCTGATCTTTCGGGCGACAAACTATATTCCATTTAGAGAGTCGATATTTCTTCTTGGTGTCATCACTTTGCCAAAAAAATCTAGATCTAAAAAAATCCAGACGTTTTCTACCCCCCTTAGGAATTTCAATAAAAGATAACATGAACATTGGCAAACTAGTCAGCACTGAATTAATCAATACTACACGATCTCCATAAGAGAGTAGTTTTCCTTGCCAACATCTGAGCTTAGAAACAAAACGATTCTCCGCAGGATTCCATTCGGAATTCCGTAATTTTCTATAATGGATAGGTACCCCAAGATACCGAAATGGGAGGGAACCAGACTCGCAGCCCAATACCTGCTTATACTCATGTTCCAACTCCTTTGCGTTCCTAAAACAGAAAATTTCGCTCTTATGAAAATTAATCTTTAGACCCGATAATTGTTCAAAGATGCAGAATATGAGCTTCATATTTACAGGCTTTTCTAAATCATGCTCCATAAACAATATTGTATCATCCGCATACTGTAAGATAGAGACGCCACCATCAACAAGATGAGGAACCAAGCTACCAACTTGGCCATCCGCCTTAGCACGAGCGATAAGAATAGCTCTTTTTTCTTGTTTTGAATTGTCTAAAAATATATCAAATTGTAGAATGGCTTTGATGCTCATTTGTGCAATCTTGATCGATGCAGCTAAAGCATGTCCCTAGTTCTGCATTGCTTCTTATTGAGATACCTTGAGCACTTTGAAAATACCTCTACATCCTACTTCACCTACCCAGTCTCATCTATATATATTTGCTGAACGATTGTACTTAACTACACTTTACATCTCTTAATTTAAACGACTTCTAAACCAACTTCTTCACATCATAAGAAATTATATAAAATAAGAAAATTAAGCAAAGACTTAGAACGCACTGGTTTTATACCTGAATACTTATGTAATACTTTTTTCATGAATAATTACCATAGGTATGCGTGAATTTTGATATATTGCCACTATTGGACCAGCCTTGTCCAGGTTTCCAGTAGTTGTAAAAGAAATCCTACAATCCCTTAATTTTATTGTACAATCCCTTAATCCTACGATCCAAAAGGGCATCAAAGTACTCTACATGCAACGCACATGTTCACGCATACGTATAATCCCTCTTCGATTTCAGATATGTACAAGAATGTTTAGTAATGTCAATACATCGTAGCTAATTTTATTGTACATTCTGGTTAATGTGGATCACCATGGCTGACTGCACTTCAGTTAGTTGTGGCGATTTTATACCACTTCCCAAATGGAATAATATTATTTTGGAAGCTGGCATTGATAAGGTGCATATGTCCCCTATCCTTTATGTGAATAACAGATTTACCGGTAAGAAGAATCTGAGTTTACCGAATATCTAGAACTTCCTGGGTGACCATGTTCAGATACAGTGAGACCGAATATCTAGAACTTCTTGAGTTCGGATGTACTATTCCGACTTACTTTTTAACTGTCTGGTGTAGCCTCTATACCGTGAATGCATATCCCAGACGGAAGTATGTTTTTGAAAACAATACTCGCTTGATCCATAATAAGTGTCGTTGATTTAGCATAAATTTGTACTAAATCAACGAACTTAATATTGATCGGAGGGAGTACTTCCTTCTGGCACTCCACAAATCGTAGGTTGTCATGATAACTCTAGCTTATTTGGTTTAAAACATCCTATTAGTAGCATCTTTGAGAATGCTGTGGCTTCAAACACATTTCATATATTCGCCGAATATATTATTGCTATCTTGCTCCTGTTCCTTTTCAAGAATAAATTTTGTTATTACTGTTAATTGGTTTCGTTAAAATTGTCTTAAATTTGAACTTAACTAGAAAAATGATATAGTCAAAAGACGGGCAAAAAGTTTATCTATTTTTATGCAGGAATAACTCATTGGTGTTCTCAGCAAGCAGACATTTAATGCAGTCACTCCCTGAGATGTTGGAGAAGGAGACTCACCGAAAGAAGACAAAGGAAAATAGATAAGAGAAAAATATACGTGGTTTTCGAAATTGCTGCAAAGACATGATATATCACTTTCTCAATCATTCTTGATGATGATTTTATTTTCACACTGCTTTTTGTGAGTTGATATTCCTGTTAAGAGGCACCGGAGGAAGGGGAAACTTTGGCGGAGATTCGTTAGCTATCTGAGTGCCTCAAGTGCATCAACACTACACTAACGATGGCAGCTCGAGGAGGAAGGGGGCGATGTTGGATCACGGAGGAAGAGAATGGTTGCAACTTGCAGAGTAAGAGGCCGACTAGGAGAATACTCTTCGTTGTCGTAGCGTGTAGGTTTGACTGATTTTGTTCTCTATCATTAAAACCCTATTCTTTCTTGAAACGTGTTGCCAAAAAATTACATTCGAAGGCATGCTACATATAGGATGCCAATACACGTGGGCTCTTGAATCATTTCATGGGAAATAATTGATCAGGTTTAAGATGAAAGATGCGGCAGTAGCTTATTGTATTACTCAATTTTCTGTTACCCATCAACATTCCTTGGTTATCATTGAGCAAAACGCACCAAAAAAATCAATGATTTCATGGTTTGTGGTTGTCCTTAGCATGCAGATATATAATGGTATTTTATTTTTTTCAGCTCGCAATCTGGTATCGTTGTCTGAATTCTGCAATGAAAACAATATAAAAATGGCAGTGCGGTGTTTTCCTACCAAAAGACGTAATACTAGGTGTTGAAGTATGATCCAAATTCTATTAAGAAGGCTAACTTCTGACGGAGCGGAACTAGGCCCGTCGCCGAGAGGCTAACTTCTGACGGAGCGGAGCGAGGCCCGTCGCCACGGATCGTTGATGACCTAGGTTACCACCGCTATATATACCTCTTATAAACCGCCGTCTGGAATAAGTTGTATTTGTAAAATCTCCGGCGTTGTGTAAACATTCCCCGTTATAGTGAAGTTTCGCTGGCTGGAGCCCGTGGTTTTTTCTCTCTTTGTTGGAGAGGTTTTTCCACGTTAAATCTATATCCCCTTGCTGCGATTTTATTTTCGTTCTTCGTTATTTGATTGTCGCAAAGCTAATACTAGGTTTTGATCCTCCAAGTACAAGCCAATGTTATATGTCGCATCTCGCCTACGCGGACATCGGGGATGTTGGACACCCTCTATTTGTTCGATAGTGGGCACAAGCGAAGGAACCTGCCGATACGAGAATACAGCACACACAGAGTACACACAATCATTTTTTACCTAGGTTCAGGCCGTCCTTCGGCTAACAAACCTATGTCTTGCTTTGGTGGATTATCTGGGGTGGATCAAGATACAAGAAGATGATCTCTACGATACCAGGAAGACGCTTTCTCTAGCTTCTACACTCCTCGGGCTTCCTCTTTCTTTCTTTCCTCACTTCTTTGCTTTCTCTCAGCCCCTAAAACCTCTCTCCAGGTCCAGAACCCTCAGTTAGGTCCAATACCTCCTCTCCCACAAGTCCTCCCCAAAGTCTTCTCCCCCCGTCATTCTCTTCCTCTCCTCCTTTATGTTCTCCTTTCATTTCTCCTTTCCCCCCTCCCCAACTCTCGGCCAAGTGCCTCCTTTTATACACCAAGGGGTCAGCACATGGCCGGCGTGGAGCACCTCCCGGAGCGTTCTCGGTCCTCAATTGCGGTGTGCCACGCGGTCTTCAGGCATGTAGGCATCACATGTGGCCAATGGACGGCCAGGGGTGGTGCACAGATGCACTTGATGGCCGAGTGATTGCCCAGGCTCCGAGCTGTCACTCCTGTCAGTGACGCGCTGCAGTGGCGCTGCGGTGGACTGTGGCGCCATGATGATGTCCAGCGATGCTGACGCATCGTCGGTTCCCAAGGCTGGGCCTGACACGCCTTGTCAGGTACAGTTGACTCCGGTTCCCGGGCCGCGCCTGGCCCAGGAGAGGGTGCTTCCATGGTCCTTCCAGGGCTTGGTAGAGGCTGCTCCTCGGCCTCGCTGCCCCCAACAGTGCCCTTGCCCTCCTTTCGGAGCACGGCAGGACCGCCTTGCGCTTGTTGTTGTCCTTTCCTTCTTGTCCGCACCCGATTGGCGGGTTGAGGCACGTATGGTAGCATTCGTCTCACTTATAGGCACCTACAATATAGCTAAGACTTAGTCTCCGTAGGCTTATTATGATAGAACTATACCTGCTTGGAGCACACGGTGCTTGTATCCTGGCGACGCCCCTGTCGGTCAAGCCATACATCTGCTGGGTCGCTGACCAGTGGGCCTTGGCTCACGTGCTGAGGCGCAATGCGAGGGACCCCTGATCCTTTACGCCGATAGAAGCCCCTGGGTGAGGGCCGGCACCTTGCAACGGACCGTGGTTTGACGAAAATGTTGTTGTCGGGCTTCGCCCTCCAATAGCAGCAGGGCCGTTGCCGATGTTATGAATCCATTGCAGCGAGCAATTTATAATTTCGTTAAGTGTTTGAAACGCTATGTCGTTTTCTCTTTCAGAGTTTTTGAATGAATTTGCTAAATTTATCACACACAGTTGATCATTTAAAATTTTCTTTGAGGGAAACTTCATTTCATCATTTCACACGATTTTGATATTGTAAGTTTTCTGTTTTGACATTGCTATACGAGTAAATCTATGTGTAGGTACGTAAAATAGATAGTTTAGATCTACGTAGTTATAAATGTCAAAACGAAAAACTCACAACACGAAAGTTATGTGATACGGTGAGGCGAAGTTACATCAAAAGAAAATTTCAAACGGTCACCCATATACGAAGAACAAATTTGTTTAGAAAACGTATAACATGAATACGAAATAGACCCCTAAAAGATCATCGAAACTAGGAACCGATCTCAGGATGGATTCGTAACATCGATTCACATCTTTTTTTATGTACAACTTATCTTAAATCGGTGCATGATCTTGTAGATCAGAGTGAACTATGTTTATGGAGTAAAGCATAGCTGATTGAGTTGCATCCACGAGAAGGACTTGTAGCCACCGGGCGAGTCCCCGTGAAAACGCCCAAATCCGCATTCCCAGCGGTCTAAATTTTAGCCGGCTTTAAAAACCATGTGATGTAGCAATTCTATGCGATCCAGCTCTTCAAACGAGATTAATTTTTCCCGCGCCAGCTTTAAAAACCATGCGATATAGAAATTCTACGCGATCCAGCTCTTCAAACGGACTTAATTTTTCCCGCGTGGTGGCGTCCGGCCAACCAAACACGCCCCAACATTCATTGCATCTGCTACTGCCGTCCGATTCTCCAGCTGAACTGTCCCCGATCATATCCCCGTGTTCCACTTCCGCCGCGTCACTCTTCTGACCTCCATCGCAAGTTTTGTCCACCGGCGGCCGCTCCGTTGTCGCCTTGTCGGTGGTCGCCATCCCCATCGAATCACGTCGCCTCGACGAAATCGCGGCCTAGCCAGCTCTGCCGCCGCCCAGAACCCTAAGCTCCTCCGCCCGCGCCATGTCGTCGTCATCCCGCGTTGCGAAGATCGAGGTTGTGGTGGCCGATGGCGGGGCCAGGAAGGGGGAGGAAGAGCAGAAGAAGCCGAGCGGGGCGGAGCCAGACCCCGTTGTGGACGTCTACTCGGCCGCGGCGTACGGGGATCTGGAGCGACTGCGGCGGTTCGTGGAGCGGGAAGGCGGCGCCGCGTCGCTCACCGCTCTCGATGGCAACGGCTACCACGCGCTCCAGTGGGCCGCTCTCAATAACTACCCACACGTCGCGCTCTACATCATCGAGGTCCGCTTTTTCACTCCTCTCTGAACTCGAATTGGGCTCTGCTTTACTCGGTCCTCCCTTCCTTGGTCTTTCATAGCATGGGGGCGACGTGAACGCGGAAGACCTTGCGCAGCAGACGGCGCTGCACTGGGCGGCGGTGCGCGGGGCCACGGCCGTGGCTGACGTGCTGCTGGACAACAGCGCGAGGCTGGAGGCAGCCGATGTGAGCGGCTACCGGGTACGCAATTATATAGTTGTCCTGAATTCGTATTATCCTGTTTGGGTTCTGTACAATGTGTTGGATTGAGTATCTGATTGGCGAGGAGCTTAAAGCCGATATCATGTAGAAGTAGGTTGGTTTTGGAATGATCTGTTTGCCCATTAAAAACTGCATGATGCATGTTGATCACTGTCTGATCAGACAGTTCAGCTTTATGAGTTGGAGTTAAGGGTGTGCAAAATTGGAACCGTGGTATACAAATTTTTCGTACCAGTACCAAACTTTTTTTCGGTGCAAAGAAAAATGCACGAGCTTTTCTCAGCCGGTTTGTATCAAACCCGTTTTTGCCCACCCCTAGTCGGAGTGTTTGAACTTTGAAGCAGATAACAACAAATATTCATGAGCTTATCTCTATTTAGCAATTGATTACATTACATAGGTTATGATGGGATTAGCTGTCTGTAAATGCGCTATATCAATGTAATTTGGTTGAATATATTTTTCTGGTTGATTTGACCTAAAGCATTATTTCTCCGGTAGCTGCTATGGGAACAATTTATTGCTACTGGAAAATCATTGAAAGTGAGTACCTCTAGTGATAAATTCTGTTGCTAGGGCTACTGCACAGACCTATACTAGTAAAAAGTGTGGAAAAAACTGCTTGGGACATGCTTCTAGGCTGGATTTTGTATTCTTGTTAGCAGCATCCAGCTTTCCATTTAGAGTCAGACTAGTGAATAGAACATAAGTTTGGTGCTATCCAGCATAATTCATCCACTCTATGCTTAAAATTTTGTAGCGTGAGTAAATCCTTATGCTTTACTATTCTTCCTTTGGAACATTATGTTAGGCAGTCCATGTTGCAGCTCAGTATGGCCAAACAGCATTCTTGCATCACATTGTCTCGAAGTATGGCGCAGACTTTGATGCTTTGGACAATGATGGAAGGAGCTCATTGCACTGGTACATGAATACGGGAAATACATTTTTCCTTATTAATGCATGTTTGCCTTCACATACTATTGCCACCAGCAATGCTCTATATCAAAAAAGTTGATTTTGAATCTATAGGTCCTGGCTAAAATGCTGTCTCAGATTGTTCATGCAAGTAAAAATTCTCATATCGTGTGGTTTTGTTTGATACTTCAAGATTTGTTGGCCGGCTTATATCAAAAACTTAATAGCTACCATGAATCCCTGATACAATACCATTGGAAAATGGATAACCACATTGAGTTCTGAGCAAACATAACATGATAATCTTCTGTTACCAATTTGTTTGTTCTGAAGTCTGCTATATATACCGTCCTGCAGATCATCTGTGGTATTTCTTTGGTTGCCCCTTAGTTTCTCTTAATAATTATGTACTCTAACAAACCTGTGCATTCACTGCATGGCTAGTTATGGTGCATCCAAAACTAGAGTGGTATAAAGTTTGTGTATATAAACCTTAAGTGTACCCCCTTGTCAATCCTGAAGAATCAACTTGCCTTCTGTTCACAAGGAATGCATAGAATGGACCCTTGATCTACATCTTGATGTTTGGCTTTATGCACAATGTAATTTTCTACCTTCTTTAACATATTCAGGGCTGCTTATAAGGGAAATGCAGATATAATCAGGTTACTGCTGTTTATGGATGCTAATCAAGTAAGGCAGGACAAAAATGGTACCCTTCACATGGCAGTATTTCTAATCTCTGTGGTATTTAATTACATGCCTTTGCTACCTCGTACCAGTTTTTTCCTGCATACACAATTATTGAACACAGGTATTGCGTTAAACAATCCTGATAGTTGAATGTTGAGCTCTCCTGTGCTAAAAGCAAAATTTACTTGCCAGGTTCTCTGCCCATCATACTATGTTAATGTATTTATTTCTTTATCTGTGTCTTTTAGTCTTTTTAGCTATTGTAATCACAAAATTAGGGGTAGTATTAACACAACATGTTAAACACTTGTATGGGTAGCGAGTCGCTACATAGTTAGCAGGTTTTAATAAAGAGAGGTCATAAGGTGGAGGCCAGCTTTTTGGTAGGAAAAAACAAGCCGCTGGAAGCTCCTACATGTCTCGCATATGATGAATTATGTCTCCTAGCTCAATCCAATTCTTTCTCTTCCATACTTAACATCACACATCCATTCTCCCTTCCCCCTTATCTCTTTGTATTACTGTTGTTAGACTTGTATTGTAGCTCTCTTGTATACCATACCGTATTGGTATTGGTCTTGTATTTGTACCTTTGTACAACACTATAAATATATGTGATAGGCCACCCCAAGAGGGTTGAGCCGGTTCCCCCAAAACCTAATTGTCTCACATGGTATCAGCCTAGACAAAAGATCCACCGCCGCCTAGGGTTTGCACCTGGCCGCCGCCTCCACAGCCTTCCGTCGTCATCCCCTCTAGATCCCATCCACCACCGTCGTCATGGGCTTCCCTGCTAGCACTGGCTCCTCCTGGCTAGTTTTCTACCGGCCTTCTCGCAGCCCTCCTCAACGTCCCGATCGACCGCGCCGCCATGACGACGCCACAGTTCGGGACGCGTACCGTGGGCTCGTTGTTCTCTCCATCGTCGTCCATGTCCACGCTGCTGCTTCAAGCCGCCGGCGCGGCGCCCCCGGTCGCTGCCTCGTCATCAACCGCTGCTGCCCAGCCCCCGGTCGATGCACCGGTGGCCCATACGCCTGCGGCTACGGCAGCGCCGCCCCTGCCCGCCTCTTTGCCGGCCATGACCGGCTCGTTGCTGCCGCCATTCCACTTTGGTAATCTAATCACCATCAAGCTGATGCCAGACAATTATATTTTCTGGTGTGCGCAGGTTCTCCCGTTGCTTCGGAGTCACTACCTGATTGGCTACGTCGACGACACGTTTACTTGCCCCCTGCGCTGGTGGACAGCGTGCACGACCCGGCTGTCAACCCGGCGTACCGTATTTGGCCGGGGCAAGATCAGGCCAACCTCTCGGCCATCTAGGGGTCGCTCTCTCTGGAGGTCGCCGGGATGATCGTCTTTGCCAAGACCTCCTACGAGGCCTGGACCATCCTGGAGTCGAGTTTCTCAACCCAGAACCAGACACGCTCCAGTGCCCTACGTCGTCAACTCGGCGAGTGCCAAAAGCTCAACATGTCCGCCACGGCCTACTACCACAAGGTTCGTGCTCTCGCTCACACGTTGGCCTCCATCGTCAGCCGCTCTCTGACACGTAAGTTCACCTCCTACCTCAACGGTCTCGACGAGGAGTACGATGGCTTGGTCGAGGTGGTCAACGAGCGTGAGACGCCGATGCAGGCACACGCCCTCTACTTGCGCCTTCTCAACACTGATCAACGTGTGGAGAACCGTCGCTCTGGCGCCGGTCACGGCGACCCTTCGGCGCACGCGGCTTCTAGGGGTGGCCCACACCCCTCCTACTCCACGCCTCCACCTGGCTTGGGCAAGTCCCCTGCGCCCCCTGCCGCATACAAGCCGACTCCCCCCTCGTCACCAAGCTCCTCGGGGGATAGCCCGCATGTCTGTCAGCTGTGTGGACGTGACGACCACCTTGCCTCCAAGTGTCATCGCCATTTTCAGCGTAGCTTCCTCGGCATTGGCAATGATGGCAAGGACACCAGGAACAACGAGTGTTAAGCAGCTATGGCTGACCGCCCAGCGCCGCAGGGCCAGCAGGGACATACTCAGTCCTACTCCGTCGACCCCTACTAGTACATGGATACTGGGGCCACGGATCATCTGACGAGCGAGTTGGGGAAGCTTCACTATTGTGTCGTTTACTTCAGAGGTTGTATGGATAGTTCACTAGAGGCTGTGGCCGGCGTGTCGGGTAGGTGCCGTGGTTGAGGCGGCAGGAAGCAAGGGATTGGGAGATTAGAGAAGTAGATTGGATCAGGGGAGCATATAGGGTAGAGAGATACTTTTGTATATTTCTTGATCAAAAGACACGGGATACACATCCTCTTATAGGAGGACCAACGCTAGGAGACCTGATGCAAACCTACTAGGACTAGCAGTAGTATTCAACTAGGACTCCTATTCAACTAGGACTCTTATTTGCCTTACACAAAATAACTCATACGGATAGACTGCTGTAGTAATTGACTTGGACTCTAATTGACCTATACTACTAATGCCACAACACTACTCCCCCCATGCAGACACAGCTCGTCCTCGAGCTGTAGTTCATGGTGGATCTTCCTCCTTGATGTCATCAATCACTTCAAGGTAGAAAAGGCGCTGACAACGATGGCCTCTCGAGAATTTCTCGTCGCAGTTGAAGCACAATCCCTTTTCCCTTCTCTCTGCCATCTCTGCGGCTGTCAATCTTCGGAGCGTCCGTTCTTCACCAACTGGAACAGTGCGATTCAAGGACATACCTTGCTGCTGTCCGATGGCCGTGGATGGCTTCTCGTTAGAGGCTGCTACTATGATAGCAGCCCGCTGTTCATAAGAGCGTGCTAGACTCATGGCGACTTGAAGGTCCAGTGGCTTTTGCATCTCAACATCCACTCGGAGCAAGTCAGTGAGACCTGACGTAAACAGTTGAACCTGCTGCTTTGTTGACAGGGGGTCATTGTGAGCAAGCAGGGACAGAAATTTCTTCGCATATTCTGTCACTATGCCGGATTGCCGCATCCTTGCAATCTCGCCAAGAGGATTGCTGCGGATTGGTGGCCCATAGCGTAGGTTACAACATTCTTTAAACCTTGGCCATAATGGCATACCCTCATCGTGCTCCAGATGCATATATCACTCTTGAGCTACGCCCACCATATGATAGGTCGCCAGCCAAACTTTGAATGCTTCATCCGTGCGTTGTCCCCAAAAAAATTGCTCGCAACGATTCAGCCAGGTAAGCGGGTCTTCCTTGCCCTCAAACTTAGGAAAAACCAATTTATGGTAGCGGGGGGCCCCTGTCGCCTCTGTGATATTGCGGGTTGGTGGGGAGGGGCAGATATTTGGAAATCTAGGTTGTGCGAACGATGGAAACCCTATCTGGTGCAGCTGTGGTGCATAGGGCCTTGTTGAGGTTGACGCCCCTGCAGCAAACTGCGGCGCTATTGGCAGCTGTTGTGACAGCGAAGGAAGCTGTTGCGAGTACTGCGGCAGATTCGTCGAGGGTAGCCCCACCGAGGTGGTGAGTGTGTCTGCAAGCTGCGCGGCTATGAGTCGCTGAAACACTAGATGAAGCGAGCGGCTAGAGGTTTGCTGGGTTTTATTACGAGGCCGTTGCCGATCACCTTCTCCTCCAGGGCTTTGATGCGTATGTCAAAGGCTGCGAAGCCGTCCTCCATCTTCTTGAGGATAGCCTCCTGCATGGTAGCCATGGCTGTAGCCAAGTCGCTATCTGTTGCTTTCTTGTCGCCATCGGAAGTCATGGTGGTCGGCTCTGATACCAAGATGCTATGTCGTTTACTTCGGAGGTTGTATGGATAGTTCACCGGAGGTTGTGGCCGGCGGTGTCGGGTAGGTGCCGTGGTTGAGGCGGCAGGAAACAAGGGATTGGGAGATTAGAGAAGTAGATTGGATCAGGGGAGCATATAGGGTAGAGAGATACTTTTGTATATTGCTTGATCAAAAGACACAGGATACACATCCTCTTATAGGAGGACCAACGCTAGGAGACCTGATGCAAACCTACTAGGACTAGCAGTAGTATTCAACTAGGACTCTTATTTGCCTTACACAAAATAACTCATACGGATAGACTGTTGTAGTAATTGACTTGGACTCTAATTGACCTATACTACTAATGCCACAACATTCACACACGTGAGGTCTATCACGGCTCCGACAAGGTTCACACCGCCAACGGGGCAGGTATGCACATCTCTCATATTGGTCAAACATCCCTTCTTACTAGGCATGACGCTAGACATCTCCATCTTCGTGATGTTCTTAGAGTTTCTTTTGTGACACAAAACCTTCTTTCAGTTCCTAAGCTTACTTATGACAATAATGTTCTTTGTGAATTTCACCCATTTGATCTCTTTATTAAGGATCGGGCCATGAGACGTTCATCTTAGCGGACGCCTATGCCATGGTCTCTGTTGGAGACTGTCCTAGGAGAGCCTAGAATATTCCAGGGAGTGTTAGTATATTAGTGCTGTCCTAGGAGTGCCTGGAACATTCCAGTATGTTGTAGTCTAAGTTAGTGTCCTACCTAATTCTACAGTATTCTATAGTGTACTAGTTAAGATGTACCTAAGTTCAGCTATATATATATATAAGAGGGTGTGGAGGTCCAAGGGACTGACCCATCCTAGATTTTTTCCCCTAAAGACTACATGGTATCAGAGCAAGGTTCTCCTGAGAAGTGGCAATGGTGATGAAGCAGGGCTGCTCTGCTATGGCATAAGCTGAGGAAGGGGGCGCTTGGTCCTGGTGGTGGCTGGTGGTGAAACAGCGGCTAGTGGAGGAGCTCCAGGCGTTCAGGTGTGAGTGCAGACAAGGGTAGCTAGCTCAAGTGGAAAAGTGTTGGCCAGGTTGACTCGTAGGGAAGAAGGAGAAGCAAGAGAGTTGCAGCTGCTCAAAGCAGAGGTGATTGTTGTTTGCGGTGTGTGCTAGCAGAGGACAGAAGGGAGAGCTTCGTGAGCTCGTGTCTCTTAGCAAAAGCAACGGGGACCGGACGTTGTGCTGCTCCACTTTGAGGTTTCTGTGGTGGCGGACAGCGGTGTGTGTAGTGCAGCCAGGAGAAGTGGTCAGACAGTGCAGCTAGGAGTGGGCTGTACTGCAGCGGAGGAGCGGTTTGGGTTGTGCTATAGCTACGGAGAAGAGTGTGTGCAGGCTGTACTTGTAGAACAGCTGAACAGCGTTGTGGATTCAGTCTCAACAACACTGATCAATGGCGGAAAATCAAAGAATTGAGAAGCTACTTCAGAAAATGACTCAATTGATGAAGGAGATAGAAGAATTGAAAGAGTCGAAGAAGATTGCGGAAGTTCCAAAACAAGGTGAAAAAACAACAGCCCTACGAAATTGTGTAAATCTCGCACAAGCGGAAGAAGGTATGTCAAATCAAGCTCCTACATTAAACGGAACTTGTTCAAATTGGATACTAGATTCGGGAGCATCTGCACATGTCACGGGAAGGTGGAGTGAGTTCGCATCATATGCGCCAAATCCACCCATGCATAAAGAGACCATCCAGACAGCTGATGGAACTTATCAGCCCGTCAAAGGAGTCGGCACGGTGAAATGCACTCCGTCAATTACATTGTCTTCGGTCTTGTATGCTCCATCATTTCCAGTGAGTTTGGTGTCTATGAGTGCCTTGGTTGACGACATTGATTGTCGAATTATTATTGACCGATACAAGTGTATAATTGAGGAGAGGACAACTAGAAGGAGACTTGGGGTTGGCATCAGGCATAAGGGACTATGGTACTTAGATAGACATGAAACAGATGATGCATTATGCACCGCTTTGACAATTGTTGCTGGTGACGATGAAGCAAAGGTGATACTCTTACATTGTCGAATGGGCCATATGTCCTTTGATGCTATGAGTAAGATATTTCCCGAGGAAATGAAGAAGGTGGATAAAGAAAAACTTGTGTGTGATGCTTGTGAATATGGAAAACACACAAGGATATCATATGTGAGTCATGGACTCCGAAGCATGTCGCCTTTCGTGTTGATTCACTCTGATGTCTGGACTTCTCCTATGGTCTCTATTAGTGGAATGAAGTACTTTGTCACCTTCATTGACTGTTACTCGCGGATGACTTGGATATATCTCATGAAACAAAAAAGTGAGGTGCTTAGTTGTTTCAGGGACTTCTATGCATATATCCAAAATCGTTTCAACATTGGTATTCAAATTATCAGGACTGATAATGGGACAGAGTATGTGAACCATGAATTTGGCAACTTTCTTTCAGAAAAAGGAATACTTCATCAAACTTCATGCCCTGATACTTCTCCACAGAATGGAGTAGCTGAGAGGAAGAATCGACATCTGCTAGAGGTAGCTCGATCACTTACGTTTACTATGAATGTGCCAAAATTCTTATGGAGTGAAGCAGTTATGACTGCTACTTATCTCATCAACCGAATGCCATCAAGAATTCTTGGGATGAAGACCCCATATGAAATGATCTTTGGTAAAAATGAGTTCATTGTTCCACCAAAGGTGTTTGGGTGTACATGCTTTGTCAGAGACCATAGACCTTCGGTAGGAAAATTGGACCCACGTGCTGTGAAGTGCATCTTCATTGGATACCCATCTGGACAAAAGGGCTACAAGTGTTGGAGCTCTAGTGAGCGGAGAACATTTGTTAGCATGGATATGACATTTAGAGAGTCCGAGCCGGTCTACGGAGAGAAGACGGACCTCAGCTCGTTGTTTGACTTTGACTCTCCTAGCACAATTGATGCTAGTCGAGAGGGGGAGACTGAACTGTTGAGGACAAAGGAAGATGAACAATCGAGAGTTGTTGTTGGTTCAATTCCATCTCCTGCAAGTGAAGATAGATGGAGAAAGCCAAATGAGGAAGAAAACTTAATAGTGTATACACGAAGAAAACCACAACATGAGCAACAGCAATAGGCTCCTACAGCAGGTGACACACAGGTGCAGGGGGAGCAACATGCTCCAACAAGTGGTGGAATTGTTGAATCGACCGAGGGCGCGACTCCTACAACAGGTGACACACAGGTGCTGGGGGAGCAACATGCTCCAACAAGTGTTGAAATTGTTGAATTGACTGAAGGCGTAGGTCCATCTAATACGAGAGATTCAATGGACTTGCCCATTGCCTTAAGAAAAGGAATCCGAGTTGGAGCTAGAAAACCTCCAAATTGGTACCGAGATGAGCATGGCATAGCTAATTATGTATCATATACATCTCTATCAACAAACTACTTGGCCTTCATTGCATCATTGCAACCCGTGGTGATCCCAAGAGACTGGAAAGTAGCAAAACAAGACCTGAAGTGGCGCGAGGCCATGATAGAGGAGTTAAATGCTCTCAAAAAATAAAACTTGGGAACTTGTACATCTTCCAGCAGGAATGAGAGCTGTTGGGTGTAAATGGATTTACACTGTGAAACAAAATCCAGAAGGGAAAATTGAAAGGTACAAGACAAGACTAGTTGCCAGAGGATATAGTCAAACATATGGGATTGACTATGATGAGACATTTGCGCCGGTGGCAAAGATGAACACATTGAGGATCCTAATCTCTTGTGCAACTAACTTTGGGTGGCCTTTGCATCAGTTGGATGTCAAGAATGCATTCTTGCATGGAGATTTACAGGAGGAGGTATACATGGAGATCCCACCTGGTTTCTCCACTCCTAGAACATCAGGAAGGTATGCAGGTTGAGAAAATCTCTATACGGCCTCAAACAATCTCCACGGGCATGGTTTGATAGATTTAGACGAGTTGTATGTGGTATGGGATATAAGCAGTGTAATGGGGATCATACGATGTTCTATCGGCACTCAAATAGCCAGATTACAATCCTTGCTGTATATGTTGATGATATCATAATCACGGGAGATGATGCGATGGAGATATCACGGCTGAAAGACAACCTACGCAAGGAATTTGAGGTAAAGGATCTTGGTCAACTCAAGTACTTTCTTGGCATAGAAATTGCTAGATCTCCCGAAGGGATTGTGCTCTCCTAGCGGAAGTATGTTTTGGACTTGCTTAGTGACACGGGCATGCTTGGGTGTCGGGTTGCATCAACACCTATCGACCAAAACCACAAATTATGTGCCGAATCTGGTGATCCAGTGGATAAGGAGAAGTACCAGAAGCTTGTTGGAAGACTCATCTATCTATGTCACACAAGACCTGATATTTCATATGCAGTGAGTGTAGTGAGTAGATACATGCATGATCCTAGGAGCGGACACTTGGATGCGGTCAATCAAATCCTCCGGTACTTGAAGGGTAGTCCAGGAAAGGGACTATGGTTCAAAAGGAATGGTCATCTAAATGTGGATGGGTATTGTGATGCTAACTGGGCAAGTTGCTTGGATGATAGGAGATCAACTTCTGGTTATTGTGTGTTTGTGGGGGGAAATTTGGTGTCATGGCGAAGTAAGAAGCAGCAGGTGGTTTCAAAGTCAACAGCTGAAGCTGAATATAGAGCTATGTCGCAAGGTTTGAGTGAGATGTTATGGGTGAGGAATCTTCTTTCAGAACTGAAAGTGTTGAGAAAAGACCCGTTAAATTTGTGGTGTGACAACAAGTCGGCGATCAACATCGCAAACAACCCCGTTCAACATGATAGAACCAAGCATGTGGAGATTGATCGCTTCTTCATAAAGGAGAAATTGGATGATGGTATAATTAAGATAAATCATGTAACCTCTAGCGAGCAAATTGCAGACTGTTTAACTAAAGGATTAGGAAATAAAGAGCGTAGTTCAGCTTGTAACAAGATGGGAATGATAGATATCTATCACCCATCTTGAGGGGGAGTGTTGGAGACTGTCCTAGGAGAGCCTAGAATATTCCAGGGAGTGTTAGTATATTAGTGCTGTCCTAGGAGTGCCTGGAACATTCCAGTATGTTGTAGTCTAAGTTAGTGTCCTACCTGATTCTAGAGTATTCTATAGTGTACTAGTTAAGATGTACCTAAGTTCAGCTATATATATATAAGAGGGTGTGGAGGTCCAAGGGACTAACCCATCCTAGATTTTTTCCCCTAAAGACTACAGTCTCTACTGCTTGGAGTTGCCTGGTGTCTCTCGGGTTTTCAGTGTAGTTCGCGTTTCATCATCATAGTGGCATGCTCGCCTTGGTTATCCTGCCACTCCTATCGTGTCATGATCTTCCTAGCATGTCTAGTAATAAAGATGTAGCAGTGTGTGATGCATGTCAGCATGGGAAGAGTCATCAACTTCCTTTTTTGGGTGTCAAGTTGTGAAGTTAAAAAATCCTCTAGAACTTGTGTCTTCAGATGTATGGGGTCCATGTATGGGGTCCTGTCTAGACTTCTATCAGTGGCCATAATTATTATGTCAGTTTTATTGATGCTTATAGTCGCTTTACTTGGCTTTATCTTATTAAGCGCAAACCTGATGTGTTTAATATCTTTATACAATTTCAAAAGCATGTTGAACTCCTCAAGCACAAAATTATTCATGTTCAGTCTGATTGGGGTGGCGAATATCGCAACCTCAACACCTTCTTTCAACAGCTTGGGATTGCGCATCATTTTGCATTCAGCAGAATGGCTCAGCTGAACGCAAGCATCGTCATATTGTCAAACTGGTCTTACTCTATTGGCACATGCATCTGTTCTTTTTTTTCCTTTTAGATTCGGGAGTGATGCTTTCTCCACTGCTTGTACTCCCACTCGTGTTCTATACATGAAGACTCCCGTTGAACTTCTTCTACATGAATTACTTGATTATACATTTTTTAAAGTGTTTGGGTGTGCTTGCTGGCCGCACCTACGTCCCTACAACAAAACAAACGTAAGCTGGAATATAGGTCTAAAAAGTGTGTCTTTCTTGGCTATAGTTCCCTTCATAAAGGTTACAAATGAATTACCTGATTATACATTTTTTTGAAGTGTTTGGGTGTGCTTGCTGGCGGCACCTACGTCCTTACAACAAACGTAAGCTAAGCTGGAACTAGCACACATGCCCATGCGTTGCAACGGGGAAAAATAATCAACTTTCAGAAAAAATCATACCATTCTAACCCTAGGCTTAGCACACTCCATAGTACATGTACATTGCAAAAGATGTAAACTGTACCAAACATTTTGGGTTTGAGGTATACTCTTGTTTATCTTGTATTACCATATATTCTAGCAGAAATATCCGTGCGTTGCGTTGTGACATAAAAATATGGTCATGGACACAGAAAAGGTCTCATCGGTACCACCACAGTATATAGTAGAAACCATATAGTTTTAGACATCCACCGAGGCTAGCAGAGCAAATCATTGCCATCGCCATCTCACCCTACTCTGCGAATGCCTTTGCCTATCTTGAGGCCGGGTCTAGATGGATGCGGACTTGTGTCAGAATATTGAGTGTGCGACGGTTTGAAGGATTTTGCCATAACCTTGGGATGTATCAGCGCCTCCGATGCCATGGACCTAACTTGGATTGGCCATGGACTATATGCTATTACCACAACTGCAAATTATTATAGTACATTAGTAACCTATTTTAGCTAATATTTTCTGGCTAGTGGCTACGGAGAGGAGTAATAGTATAATAGTACAAATATAGAAAGAATATAATGTAGACACACCCCGTTCGTTGCGAATTGCGATGTAGCCCAGAATGGTCGATGCTCGTATTCTTTCGTAGACCCAAAAAAATCCCCTTTCTCACTACTGCTTGGATCCAGCGAGAGCGAGTGATTACCCAAAAGAAATTACAGCGAGCGAGTCGATAGGCGACCTCTGCGGCGAGACATACTCGAGCAGCATGTGTGCGGCAAGGCGGCATGAAGGCCTGTCAGCTCCTCGCATATGGCAACGGCAAGCCGGTGACTCTGCGGCCTTGGGCGGCGGGGCTGCGCGTGCTCTCGCTGGCTACGAGCACGTCGGCCTCCCGCCGGCCTCCCGCCGGCCTATCCGTAGCTGGAGCTCCTCCATTGCACCTGGCAGCACTCTGGCCGGTCGTCGCTCTCGTCCTCGTGAAGCAAATCAAGAAGGGATTTGGATCAGGCCGGAGTCATCAGCCTTGGTCGATGGTGACGTCGGCCAGAGGGCGCTTGAGGGAGGATGTGATCGGTGGAGGACGGGCCAGGCGGGGCTCGTGGGGGTACGGGATAGGAGGACCTGCTTGCGTTCACCTCGGCTGCTGCCGCCTATGCATCATTGTTTGTCCTCATCCTCTTCCTGCTCGCTATAGAAAAAAGATATACAAAATTACTCCTTGGTCGCGCTCGATTCCCGGTGAGTTGGCTAGGAGATACGCCGCTGGAAATTCATGTCGATCGGAATCCTCGACGAAGAAAGTGAGTCGATCGGGACTCGCCTGGTAAGAAAGATCGTGCTGTCGACGATGGATACTCAGCTCGGCCGGGCGGTGTATATGCGAGCGTACCAAACGTACGGCCACTCGACTCGGAGCCGGAGCTGATACGCATGTGTTTAGGTTCCTAAACGTTTTGGACTCAAAGAGTACGGTACAATTCCGGTAAAAGTTGTAGACAGATCAATATATATACGGACAGACGCGGTGCGAAGTTTGAAAGCGTCTTTAACATTGGACGAAAGCGCACTTTGACGGACAAAGAGAGAGACGTTCGTAATGCCCGCGCGTTGCTGCGCCGCTAGGGCCTGAGAGCAAGGTTGTTGACATTGGATTCCGTGATTTAATTGAATATTCTTTAAACTACAAGAATTTGATTTCTGGGTTGTTCAAAACAAACTCTCCTAAAAGAAATTATGAATTTTTGGACAAAAGAATCGAATTTCCTTGGACAGTCGAGTGAAGTATAGACCTTATATTATGATGTGTGGGCATGGACCTGCCAATCGCTGCACTCGATTGTCAACTGCCATCCTTGATGGCGGATCGCGGGGCACTGGAAGGATGGAAACCGTAAAAAGAATTGGTTTGAAAATAAAAAGAACAAAGTAATCCGACTTAAATCAGCTGTTCATGCAAAACAATGTGAGTTTAGTACCTAGTGCACAACTAATAAATAAAGGAAAAATCTATAGAGGCGCTCTCCCGTGCGGCCTGTGAAGATTCGGAAATACGCATCGTGCTGTCCTAACAATCGGTCTTACCTCCCTTATCCCGCTTCCACCTTATCCCTTCGCGAGTGCTCTACACCACACAAAATCTCTCTTTCTCTCTCTGAAACCACGACGGCACGGCGCACGCAGCGGGAGAGGCCGCTGCTGAGCATGGAGTGGCAAGGGACGCCTCCACCACCGAGCACGCAGCAGCGGGGGAGGCCGCCGACGGAACGGGGAGGCGCGTGCTGACAAGCACATTGAGCCACGCTCGCCAGGAGTCCCGTTTTATGGCCGTGATCTGCGCCATGTGGGCGCCAGTACCGGCGACGAGGATGCGAGAGCCAGGGTCGCTCCACAAGTGACCTGGGCGGGGTTCCGTCAATGGCGGCTGGCAAGCATGCTTAGTAGGGGAAGTCGATGCCGAGGCTTGGCAGCTTGGTAAGGAGGCCGCGCGACAGCTCCAGAAAGCTCGAATCAGCTAGTTGCAGCACCGGTAAGTGATGGGTCGACGACCCGATGGAGAATGCCGTTGTCACGCTCTGCTTGAGCTCGGGACGGATGCTTGCTTGGTGTATGGCAGCAGGCGTGCCAGAGTGGCAAGCAGCAGCTGCGCGGCGTGCATCTTGGCCTCCCTCCATGCACGATCTGCTCCTTTTGTGCTTGAGCGGATGTCAGTCGTTGTGGGCTCGCAGCGAGGCACTAGTCTCTTCTTGTTCCATTTCAATCGGCTTCACGATGCACCGGAAGGAGATTAGATAGAGCATCTCAAGGGGCAATTAGGCTTACTTAATCTAGCAATTCGATTAAATTAATCTGACAAGGCTAACTTAATCTGGTAATTAGTACTATTGCAACTAGGACCTAATTAAGGTGGTCCTTATTCAAGCTTAAACCTGGCAACTAGGAGTAGTTAATCTGGCAGCTAGGAACTAATTATGTGGTAAGTAGTTAGTAACAATTCGACCTGATAAACTGGGTCTAATTATCCTCTCAATTGGTAATCTGTCAACCGTTGCCTAATTAACCTGGCAACTAGGAGTAGTTAATCTGGCAGCTAGGAACTAATTATGTGGTAGTTAGTAATAATTCAACTTGATAAACTGGGCCTAATTATCCTCTCAATTGTTAATCTGGCAACCGTGCCTGATAGATATAGGTCTAAAAAGTGTTTTTCTTGGCTATAGTTCCCTTCATAAAGGTTACAAATGTCTTCATGTTCCTACCAGTCGTGTCTACATATCTTGGGATGTCGTGTTTGATGAGAACCTGTTCCCTTTTTCCAACCTACCCTCGTCCACTCCCGTGTCTCCACCTTTGCACTCACCCTCTATTTCTGCTGACCAATATGATGATGTTGCATACTCCCCTATTTTGTCACCTAACCATGGGGCATGCACTAGACTTGGCGCCTGTTTGGAGCTGTTAGATGATACAACCCCAGTTTCATCACCGGCAGCCGAGCATGTCGTTCAGTGTGCTCTGCTACATGGCCTCGATCCTCGTGCATCCTGGGTCCTGCCGCGACCTGCTGGCCATGCACGAGTGCACGACTGGATGCCCTTGGCCTTGATCGTGCCTCTGTCCGAGTCGGACTCCTCGTGTGCCCCTAACGCGTCGCCTGGGCAGGCTTCTTCTCGCGGCCCGTCATCACCGTCGCCTGGGCCAGCATCTCCCGCGCCCTCTCCGCCTGAGCGACAGGGTGATTATGCGTTGCCCTGCACGTCGTTGTCTCTGTCGCCGAGCATCTCCCATGGGCCACTGTTGCCCAGCCCTGATGTCGTCTTGATCTCGGCCGCTCCCTCAGCTCCTGTGGTGCTATGTCCGCACACACGTAGCCGCAGTGGTGTGTTTCATCCCAAAGAGCGCACCGATGGTACAGTTGCTTGGTATGCTGCTTGTATGGCAGCCACTCTTGCTGATCAGCTGAGCCGCGTACGTACCAAGCTGCTATGAGTATTCCTCATTGGCGAGAGGCTATGGAACAGGAATATCATGCTTTGCTCTGTAATGAGACGTGGACTCTTGTTCCTCCACCACCTCGGGCCAACATCATTGATTCTAAATGGGTATTCAAGGTGAAGAGGCATTCTGATGGGTCTATTGAGCGTACAAAGTGCGTCTTGTTGCTAGAGGTTTTTGGCAACGTTATGGTCTTGATTATGAAGACACCTTCGGTCCAGTGGGCAAGCAGTCCAGATACAGGCGATCCATGGGGGGTTATGCTGTGTTCTTTGGCGCTAACTTGATCGTCTGGGGTGCTCGGAAACAGGCTACAGTATCGTAGCAGTACTGAAGCGGAATACAAGGCTGTGGCCAATGCCACTGCAGAGCTTATTTGGGTGCAGTCTTTGCTTCAGGAATTGGGAATCTTCCAACCACAGCCTCCAGTTCTTTGGTGTGACAACATCGGTGCTACATACCTCTCAGCAAATCCGGTATTCCATGCCCGAACGAAACACATCGAAGTTGACTATCATTTTGTAAGGGAACGTATTGCACAGAAACTACTACAAATCAAGTTCATCTCCTCAAAGGATCAACTTGCAGACATCTTCACAAAGCCACTGCCTCTACCGTAGTTTGAGGCTTGCAAGCGCAATCTTACCCTTCTAGATTCCTTAGGAAGTGGCTAAGATTGAGGGAGGGTGTTAGACTTGTATTGTAGCTCTCGTGTATACCATACCGTATTGGTATTGGTGTTGTATTTGTACCTTTGTACACCACTATAAATATATGTGATAGGCCATCCCTAGAGGGTTGAGCCGGTTCCTCCAAACCTAATCGTCTCACAACTGTCCATTCAGATTGCTTTGTAGCCGACGTCATGCGTCCACAACCTCTTACCCTTGTCGCTGTTGGTGGCGCCACAGTCGGACGGCTCCTTTGGTTTCATGGCACATGCACTGCCCTTCAACTCTAGTTCGGGACCATGCATCCACAGTCGCATCATCCCCAGACCAATGTAGGACTCATCAGCTGGAGGGGCAGAGAGCTTAGACAACAGGCAAAAACAGCCTAATAGGGGTATGGGAGAGGGGGTGGGAGAGGGTTCCATTTTGGGCTGATTGATAGTATTAGTAGAGTTTGCTTGTGAAAGGACGAGATGCCGCCTAGAGGAGAAGGGGGGTTGGATAGGCGCTTTTAAAAATTACAGATTTGGCTTGAAAGAATGCATAATTTGAATAATGTTTAGTTTTCAAGCACAAAGCCTAAATAAGCTAGGTTCAACTATGTGCAACAACAACTAGAGCTAAGCAAGATGCGCACGACATATTCGTAAGTGATAAACAAGATATAAGTACTTCAAGCTCAATGGCTATCACAAGGAAATAAACTAGGGTTATAGATATAACTGAGGCATGCACTGGCGGAGATTTATCCCGATGTTCAATTGCATGTAAGGTAATCACGGTTGGAGAGATGCGGGTTACCAGGAAGGACCCCCGAACGCCACGAAGGCTCACCTTCTTCTCCAAGTCCCCTCATGAAGATAAGGGACCTTTCCTTATGGCTAGCTTTTCCTTCACTCCGAGATGGCGAGCTCTACAACCACTTCACAAATTCCACGAAGGGGAGAGTCCGGGCCTAATCTTCCATGAAGAAGCCATTGCGACACCAACCGCCAAACCAACTAGGAGCTCACCCTCCAAGAGTAACAAGCTCATGGTCTCTCACTTGAATAAATCATAATGAAGAGCTCAACACTATGCAAGGATGCAAAGCATGAACATAAGGGTGCTCAAATCCTTCACTCTCAAATCACACCAAAGCAACAAATGCTAGGGAGGAATTAGGAGAAAGAACAATGGTGAGGTCAACCAATGACTCCAAGATCTAGATCCAATGGGTTCTCCTCACTTGGAGAAGGAATTGATTGATGGAGATTGTAGATCTAGGATCTCCTCTTCCAAATCCCTCAAAAAGATGCAAGAATCATAGGAGGGATGGGAGAGGAAGCAAGCCTATGGATATTCAATAATGGTGGTGCAAAGTAAGCTCAAGAACCCTAGAAAAAAGGGGAAGAAGACCCCCTTTTATAAAAAACCTGAAATGTGGCCGTTGGAGGCAAAACTTGTAAGTTGGTCCAAGGCCTAGTCAAACTGGCTCCCACACCGGGACACCAGGTATAGGCCGGTCCTGATACCGTAGCAAACCGGGATTGCTCCTAGTAACATCGTTTTAGAACGGTTTGCTATTCCTACTTGGATTTGACTTCTATTCTAGTCCTAGGCCAGTAGACCGGGCTGGCACCGAGAATTAGCACCATTTATTGAAAGGGTGATATCTTTTGCAATCGGACTCCGATTAAAACAAACTTGGGATTTTTTGGAAAGCTAAGAACAAGATCTATACAATGAAGAGTATAAAGCCCAAGAAAAGACAAGAGATAAATTACCAACAAAGGAGAGGTGTTAAACCTTCCTAAACAAAGAACCCGTGAAACCTCCAACACTGAAACACAAATAGAAGATGCATACAGATGCTGTTTTTGATGAACTTGGACTTGTTGAAAAGCTAGCAACAAGCTCAAGAACCTTACACAGAGAAACACCAAGAAGCAACAGAATAGAGAGATGCAAGGTATTTAAAGGATTGAGGTCCCCATGACGATGTGACCGAGTCACTCAACCGAAAGCCCCTCTTGATAGTGTGGATATCTATCCTATAACCCGGTCTCTCAACAAACAAGGTTTTCCTTGCGCATCCCGCTTGATCTTGATGAAGATGATTCATGCTTCCTTCAAGCCGAAATGCTTCACTTGATCATTGTTGCTTGGTGAAGATTCACAATTTGCCCCCCCATTAGCACATCTTCACATGTCCATTATCACCAAATGGACGGCAAGCTTCAAGCATATGATCTTCTCAAGATGCTTATCTTGAACTTGCACTTCTCAACCTTGATGACGATCACCACTTGATGTCATCCCCTCGTGTGCTCTATAGGAACTCCCTTTTGATGCATGCCCATGAAAGATACATGGTACTTTCTTTATGCTTCATGTGTGACCATATTTGAATCCAGTCTTTGCTCTTCCTCTTGGTCAACCTTGTATCTTCTCACGCTCTATCACAATATCTAGATGTACATAAGGAACTCTTCACTTGATTGCATGCTCTGAGTCTTGGTCAACCATAGCTGAACTCATGAGTCTATTATGACACCGACCTAGAGCCATATCTTGAATTCTTCTCTTGAAATCAAATTCTCAAGACCTTGATCCTCCATGGCTTAACACATAAGCTAGAGCATGGCTAACTCCATCTTCATTTCTTCTTCTTGATCATGTCATATTATTTGAGTTCCACACAAGAACTCCATCTTCATTTCTTCTTTTTGATCATACCATCTTCATCTCTTCAAATCCATGATCTTGATGCCAATACTCAAGGTATATCTTTATCTTCCTAGCATCCACACTTGAATCCAGTATCCAACACATGTTCTTCAAGCAATACCTATGGAGTATTCCTTCATATAAGACTTGATGACAACATTAGTCCATAGAGATTTTCATTAATTACCAAGAACACACTTAGGGACAATGTACCCTTACAGCTTGGTTTGTCATTTGTGCATTTCATCTGGGCTTGATGTGGACTGTCACTCATGGGGTTTCGGCCCAGAAGGATCAAGGGTATATTTTAGTTTATTTTGAAAATCAAATTCCCTAAAGCTCCCCAATGCACCTACTGTATATGCATGTATTGGTGTATCGGTGCGTACCAGATAACCTTATGGAAGTTTCGAGAACTATCGGGTAACATAGGAAAGCACTTATGTTGCACGGGCGGTAGATGCAGTGCAGTCACTTGTTAGGTCCGGTGGCGGGCACAATGGGGCTGCTGGTGTGGTAGCGACGCCCATCACCGAAAGGAAAATCATTTTAAACCTCCTAATTTAGGAGGTACACAGCAAGGGCTTTTACTCTTCTCTTTGAATATTGGGTCTGGCTTATATCTCTCTCCTTCTCCACATGTTTTCACCGAAAGTAAAACAGAAGCAAGAGAATAGATAGCATGCCAGAACTGACACACTCTTAGCTTGTTGTACAACCGCTGCAATCCCATGGTAATGATGCTGTGCTACTTAAAAGGTTAAGCACCTGCATGACAGTGAGTGAGCCATGGAAATCTCAAAGTACACATCAATGATGGATCTAGCGTGGGTACCTGCAACTGGTACCTGCAACCATAGACAGCAAATCCGGTCTCATGCAGTGCACCTGTTTCTGATCATTTTATTCCAGTAGATGATTTATTGCGAGTGTTTCAAATACTGTTTAGCAGCATGCATGTTAGTTGGAAATCAATCTGTTGTCAGGTCTTGGTTCTAAGCCATTTCATTTGCATGCTGTGGTTTCTCATTTTTCTTGTCTATTATTTGTCTAGACTTTAAAGCATGTGTCAGTTGCATGTGTTATGGTATTATACGAATTACATATATCAGGAGTTGCTAGTAATGTTTTTGAGGTATGTCCTATAATCCACATTTTCACTACACTCCTTTTGTGGTGTCGTGCAGGTTGTACTCCCTTACATTGGGCTGTTATAAGAGGAAGTTTGGAGGTTTGCACACTTCTTGTACATGCTGGCACCAAGCAGGAACTAACATTGAAGGATAGCGGTGGGCTTACTCCTTTGCAACTTGCAGCAGACAGGGGTCAACGGCATCTTTCCAATATCCTTGTATGTTTCTATCCTTCAATTCTTATTTGAATTTTAAGAGCTAAACTTTTTTGGCCTAAGAAGTTTCACTATATGGTAGTACTGTTCAGTCTGCTGATACACTGCTGCAGGCAGATCGGTCAGACTGGTAAATTTTGTAACCAAACACAGATATAAGTGCATTCTGGATTGGTGCACTCACATTTATTCTTATTTCCTATTTTCCTAACCTCTTTACCCCTTCCTCTTGGAGATGTTTTCCAATGATGATACTTGTCCATTACTGTATCTGTATGCACTATGTACTCCCTCCGTCTGGAATTAACTGACTCACATTTGTCCAGATTCACATGAGAATACTAGTGTTTCAACTCCACTAACGGAAATTTCATTTCTGTGCTTATAGTCCAATACTCCAAAAGTAAGCTTTGGAGACAAGTATTGCTCAGGGAGGCTTGGGAAGGCTGGATATGCACCTATCCTGTTTTCTTATCTTGTTGTCCTCATGATACTTTTCCTGAACTCAATTGTTTTTGGTGAGCATCGCTTGTGACGTTTTGGTTTTTTTCCCGTTCAAATTAAGACTTGTAAAGTTTTTTTTCCTTCAAAATTAAGACTTGTAAATCCTTGTTACCTGATTATGAAACCTCTCTCTAGCACCTGATTTTTCTAGAATCACTGCTGCTGTTGGTCTTTGGTCATGGGCGGCTATTTCTCTTGCCTTGGCATCACAAGTGGTGTTCTACAGAGTTAGCAGGTAGCTTGCAGTATATGAATGTCCACTTAACTGGACCAGTTGGAATCTAGTGCTTTGCTTTTTTTTTTTGCTATGCAATACATCAATGCTGCCTTGATGATTACTTTATCTATGTAATTTTTTAAAAAAGATGATGAAAAGGATGATATCCCTTTTTGTTTTATTCTCAGTAGCTGACTTTTTACATGTTCAGTATGCTTTCTTCTGAACATGTGTCTGTTTCCTGCTTAAGGTTAGTATTGCTCTTGTGTCTTTGGACAGAAAAAATCCAGGTTACATCAAAGCAAATACCAAGGGGCTTGATCCGAAGGTAGAATATTCTTCTAGAACTGGTGTTCAAACAGTAATTCTTTTATGCATGCACTTGAAGAGAATGGCCTAAATAAAGTTCAAACTTGTTATTCAGTTTGTACTTGGTACTATTTAGACCATGCTACACTTTTCCAGTCAACAGTGTAGATGCATCTGCGAAGTAGATCAGTTGAGTTTTTCTTCAGTATCACCAAGATCAGTAATTACTAAAGCATCTGTACTGAACATTTTGGACTCGGCAATAAATAATACCATATGCTTAGGGATTTTTCTTCAGTATCACCAAGATCAGTACTGAGCTGTGCTATACTTACAGGAACCACTGATGGAGATCGATTTCAGTTCCTCTACTTGGACAGGCAATTGGTCTCAGTTATGCCCTACTTGCAAGGTACTATAAAATTATAGATTACTTTCCTTTTTACATCATTACGTTTTTACTCGTTTTTCTTTCATATTCATATTTAAATGAACTTTTGTGTTGAAAATAAATCGTGTGAACATTGCTACTCCCTCCGATCCAAATTATTGTTCTCACATTTGTCTAGGCAATCTAGTCATGTTTTAGTACTAAATACATCCGAATCTAGCTAAATTTGGGTCGGAGGGAATATACATTTTTTTCTTCATCATTGTTTTCTTCTATGTTAAATATCATTGACTATGTTACATGGTACGGGATACGGATACAAGACAACAGCATTTTCTCAACGTAGCCTTACGGGGATACGACAAGTATATGTATAAATGCATAAAAAATTAGCATCAATTATCAATATTATAGAAAATGAGAAAATTGACGTCAATGAAGTTAAGCTAGCATGGTGTTTTCAAGTCCCACCTCCTTGTATGCAGAATTTTGGTTTCTTGCAATTGTCAGGTGATTCCCACTCAGCGAGAGGAGGTCCATGCGATTAGGTTTTGACCATCGATTAGGCCTTCCAATGGGCTGTCGGTCGAGTGGTAACAGGCCCGCATGTATCTGATGAGGGACAGTAGAGAAAATAAAATAGAAGAAAAATCCAGTACTAGCTTCTACACACTTCTATTATATTCTAGGTAATATGGTCCTTCAGTCATATGTACTGTAGTAGTTTCTAGAGTGTTCTACTATGAGTTGTAACTAGGTTGTTTACACTTAGCTCCTAGCTTTAAGTAAGTGTTCTCTGGAACTTTCTAGCTATGAGTAGAGCTAAGTAGTGAAGATGCAGCCTATAAATAGAGGCCCTTACCTCTATCTATGTAACCAGGCTATGTATCCTCTACCTATCAATAAAGAGAACTTTGTGTTCTTGTTTTAGATCTTGGATTAGATCTAGTATGTTGAGAGTTTTCGATTGAACTCTTGACAACCCGGCCCCTAGAGCGATATCTCTTAGAATTTGGTGAACCAACTAAAGCTGGAGACTCGTGATCATTTGAATCCCTGCACTATTGGATGGATCAGAAAGGGGCAAATATAAGAATCACCATACAATGCAACCTGCCACTCTCTTTGGGTAAGCACTATCGCTCAAATGTGTTGCGTGATGTTGTTGATATGGATGCAAGCAATGTTCTTCTTCGGAGGCCGTGGCAATTCAATGTGTATGCTACACACAAAGGAAAAGCAAATTCTTACTCTTTCAATTGGAACTAGAGAAAGATCATCATTGTACCAAACCAATCAAATGGTAATACCTCTAAGGAGAAGGGGAAAAGCATGAAGTATTTTGCACACCTAATAAGTTTATGGTAGACATGAAGGAGGCAAATATGTGTGTTGCACTTATTGTTAAAAGTGGAGGATAACCAGCGGTTGAAATTCCAGCAAAGGGAGTAAGCCCTTCTAATCTTCCACACCACCAAATGAGCCCAAAAGAGCATGCTATACTAAAGGAAGAAGTGAAGGCACAAAATCAGAAGCACAAACAGTTGGCTGACTGCAAACAAAGGCTGAAACTAGTCCAAGTTGGTGATAAGGTGGTGGTATACCTCCGAAAAGAAAGATGGCCTTTGGGCATTAAAGGGAAGCTTAGGCAGCGAAAGTATGGGTACTTCTCTATTCTAAGAAAGACAAATGATAATGCTTATGTGATAGATCTTCCAACATAGATGGGAATATCCAACACAGTCAATGTGGCAGACTTGGCTTTTTATCCTTTATCATCTGAAACAAGCAATCTATAAAGATAACTCGAGGTTGAGTTCTAAAAAACCAGGGGAGGATGATGAGGGACGGTAGCATGACGGTAGAGAAAATAAAGTAAAATAAAATAGAAGTAAAATCCAGTACTAGCTTCTACACTCTTCTACTATATTCTAGGTAATATGGTCCTCATGTATTGTAGCAGTTTCTAGAGTTGTTCTACTATGAGTTGTAACTAGGTTGTTTACACTTATCTCCTAGCTTTAAGTAGTGTTCTGTGGGACTTTCTAGCTATGAGTAGAGCTAAGTAGTGAAGGCTTATGCAGCCTATAAATAGAGGCCCTTACCTCTATCTATGTAACCAGGCTATGTATCCTCTACCTATCAATAAAGAGAACTTTGTGTTCTTGTTTTAGATCTTAGATTAGATCTAGTATGTTGAGAGTTTTCGATTGAACTCTTGACAGCCCCGCCCCTAGAGAAATATCTAGCTCACGCCCCTAGAGCAATATCTAGCGCAGCACGTTGAAGTGGTTTCTTCAACATTTGCGTTGTCTTTATTATAGCAGCAAGGTGGAGTTGTTCCTCCACGACCTTTGTGCTGCATCAGTATCCTGTAGGTATCCCTCACATATCACACCCCTAGAGCGATATCTAGCGCAGCACGTTGAAGTGGTTTCTTCAACATTTGTGTTGTCTTTATTATAGCAGCAAGGTGGAGTTGTTCCTCCACAACCTTTGTGCTGCATCAGTATCCCTTAGGTATCCCAACCGTATCCCAGCTGTTTTTTGATATGTTTCCTTTTTTTTTAATTCGGAAAAAATATACTTGGGGATATGTGTATCCCCGTTCTGGTGCAGTATCCTGCACCGGTTCCGCACTTCTGTGCCATATCCCTGCATCGTAGGTCAGTGACGCCACTAAACCTTGTTGTTACTGGACTGATGTAGTAATTTTACTTGCCAGATAATTCGCCCTGTGCGCTCCAAACACTGTCCAACTTGTAAGCGCTGTGTTGAACAGTTTGATCATCACTGCCCCTGGATATCAAACTGTGTTGGAAAGGTAAGATGTGGATATGTCTAGTTCAAACTTCTTGTTGAATTTCATTTGAAAATGATTCAAAGTTAGATAATCATAATTTACCCTACTCTTAGCCAAATGGGTATAAATCATGTTGTACTTTTCCAGCCTCCAGTTGTTGCATGAAATGCTTCATCTAACTTATGAAAACTAGCTGTACCGTTCTCTTAACAAAAAAGGGTATTAATCCTTGACGTGATGTTCCAGCTATAGTAGGAAATATTCTCTAAATGTCCTATTGACTAATCATTATTTTTGTGCTTTGGAGTAACATGGTGCTTATTGGTAATCTCAAACTCTGGAAATCGTTGACTAATCATTAATTTTGTGCTTTGGAGTAACATGGTGCTTATTGGTAATCTCAAACTCTGGAAATCGTTGAGAGAACATTATATTATGTCATTGATACTTATGTTCTGTTTACTTCTTACTTTGGTATAGCTGGGGAGTGGGGACTAAAGAGTTCATTTCAAATCGGGCTGGGGTTGATATTCAAACTGCCTTGTTTTGAACTTCAAAATAATGGATACACATGCCTTATGTTCAGCTGTATTCTGCGTCAACTCTGATGGACTTCTGTATAACTAACAGATGTTTACCTTATAGAGAAATAAGTGGGACTTTTTGGTGTTTCTTTGTATGGGGATAGCTACAACCCTTCTCGGTGCTGCTGTTGGATTCCACAGTAAGGAAATATATAGTAAATACACCGATTTATTCATTCCTTCAACAATGCATTTTTTTCTGACAATTCAAGGACATATATTGGCAGGACTTTGGACAGAGCCCATCGTACTCTCATCTTCTGAGTCATGGACTCACTTCATGGTGACAAAACATCCTGGTGCTGCATTGTTCATGTTCATGGATGTCTTCTTATTAAGTGGGGCTCTTATTCTGACAGGAGCACAAGCAACACAGGTAAACTGGTCTCGTGGGATTGATTGTTTAAGCTTCTTTGCAATATTTGTTTTCATGCCGACTGGTTCCATACATTAGGTTTGCATGTGATGGGTAAGAAATATCCTTAGTATAAAATAGACTTGTCTGTATTGTGGTCTGACATTTTCTATAATGGGGATATCAAAGAAACACAACTGCACATTACACTAGAGAATCTCTGGTTTCTACTAATTCACTTATCACCGCATATTGCTCAAATAGTCCCATTTGTCCCCAATATATGTAACACCACCTAGCTTTTCATAAGACATACTTGACCTATTTACATGTCATGATTGATTGCAGATAGCACGGAATCTAACAACTAACGAGGCAGCAAACCAGTCACGCTATGCCTATCTTCGTGGGCCTGACGGACGATTCAGAAATCCTTATAACCAAGGTTGCCAGAGGAACTGCGCCTATTTTCTTGTTAGTGGTTACAGCAACGATCTGGAGGCTGCATGGCCAACCCTTCAACAAACAGTACAGAGAAGCTAGGGGCGTGTTTGGTTGCTCCTACCCTTCTTGGGTATCTGGGGATCATGGCTCACGGAAGTTGTGCCCGCAAATACAACCTCTGATACCTAAAGTGCAAATTGTTTGGTTGCTCATATTCACTGTTTCAGCCTGAGAGGCCTCTATGTTTGGTGGGCTGTATTGAATCGTTGGATGCAAAGTTTAGTTGTTTGGTTGTGATACTAGGGATAATTTCTCACCTCTAATCTCTTCTAATCAACATGTAAACTGAGCATATCTAGTTTATGGCACGAAGCCGGCGACGCGAGCAGGAGCTGATCCCAGAGCGCGGAGGCAGCCGGCCTGAGTTGAGTCTCCTCTGACGCCGTCTCAACGGCAATACCTCCATGAACTCCTTGGTGCCACCGAAGTCTGAATAAGAAGTTAAAAAGAAGACCTTTGCATCAATTCAACGTCGGGAAGTGCTGCTATGGTCATCCATCTAAGATCAGCTTGCCGGTCAGCCATCTAAGATCAGCTTGACGGTCAAGCGCGGAAGCTCTCGGTCTGAAATTTTAGTCCCCAATTTTTGCAGTCGTCTTCTTAGAAATTTTGATGAAATTGGGGAATTGGGCACGCGAGGCTTGGATTCGCCGCTGTGGAGGCGCCTGCGGGCGGCTGGCGACGAGGGGCGGATGGGATCCTCAAGTACATGCTCAAGATGATGGAGGCCTGCAGCGCGCAGGGCATCGTGTACGACATCATCCACAAGAACGGCAAGCCCGTGGGTGGCGCCTCTGACAACCTCTGCGCCTGGTGGAAGGAGAAGGTCTGCTTTGACCGCTATGCCCATGTGGCCATCACCAAGCACCATGCCGAAACCGCTGAGCCGGGGGCAACGGTCGCCGCGGCTAGGCTAGGTCGCGGTCCCTGCATGAGCTGCAGGACACCACGCTGGTATCGCTGCTCTCGTCGCTCATGCGGCACTGTAACTCGACGCAGTGTCGGTACCCGCTCGAGAAGGGGGGTGTCGCTGCCATGGTGGCCGCAGGGGGCGTCCGAGGCGTGGTGGCCGGAGGCCGGCGTGCCGGACGACCTAGGCCCGCCGCACGACCTCAAGAAGGCATGGAAGGTCGCTGTGCTGACCGCCGTCGTCAAGCACATGTCGAGAAGGTCCGCCGCCTGGTGCGGCAGTCCAACTGCCTACAGGACAAGATGACCGTCAAGGAGGTGAGCGAAGGTGCAGCGGCGAAGCCACGATGGGGACGGCGGCTGGGATGAAGGACGAGCTCGTCAAAAAGAGGAACAGGATTAGAGAGGGTCGTTTTGGAGTTTTTTTTTTGAAAAATTCAAATTTAAAGATTCCAAAAAATCTGAAAAGAATACCAGGATGTAGAAAATGATTTATAACACGATGTAGAAAATGATTTATAATATGAGCGTGCAAAATATCATGTAAGAAAACTTTGTATTCTGGGCCTCAGTAAAAAAGAGAAAAGTGTAGGTCTAAGAATGAACAGTGAAATTTTGAATGGGCCTCACTTTTCCCAAAATTTATCATATTTGTCTTTTTTGCGTCTAAAATACATAATATTTTCAATTAAAAATTAGCAGACATGTATTTCGTATTGTTGGTTATACGAATATATATTTTTTGAAAATATTTAGTGTTTTTGATAAATTCAAAAAATCCTCCATGTAGGATGGGAGCCAAAGCGATTTTCCGAACAGGATTAGAGCATTTTCACTCGTCCCCCCAATTGAGGTCCGACGGGAGCGAATGGGGGGACACCGGACAACTTTTAAATTTGGGAGTGGAGGCTACATAGTCACGCCCCTCATATCAAAATCATATTAGCTTCGTAATTTTTACAAACACATTGCGGCCGTCGGGCGGTAGACGGTGAGGCGTGGACACGCGAGCTCGACGAGGACGGCGAGACGGCTGCAGGGCCCTTTCTCCCGGATTTTGAGATCGCGTCAGACATGTCCATGGGGTACATGGGCTAATGGGTGCCTTCACGCCCCGCGGCAGCGCCGTAGGCAAGGTTGTCCAACGTTTTGCTGTCGTCGACGCAGTCGCCCAACCTCTCGAAGCCCTTGGTCATCTGGTTCGGCGTGATGAGGCCGCGACCGTAGCACTCATCGAGCAGCCCCCAGAGCCGCTCGTCCTTGCCTTGCTTCTCGATAATCGCCACCAGCGCCTTCTTCACCACCTCGTGGTGGAAGAAGGGCATGCCGAGCTCCCTGATGCACCGACATGCTGCCGCTGCAGTCGTACTCCTGCAGGAGCTTGCCGATCTTGTCCTTCACCTCGCTCAACTCCCAACCAGCCTTGCCGGTGCCTCCGCCGCCCCAGCAACGCAGGATACGCTCTGCGGAGAGCTTTGCTCCCATAAGGGCGTGTGCATCCCGCAGTGCCAGCTTGACGATCTTGTCCTTCACCTCGCCACCAGGGGTAGAGCGCGGCCAGGCGAGGCGGGGCGACGGTAGCAGATGAGGCGGCAGCGCGGCGAGGCGGGCAGTGCGGGGCCAGGCGAGGCAGGGTGACGGTAGCAGACGAGGCGGCAGTCGCCCAACCTCTCGAAGCCCTTGGTCATCTGGTTCGACGTGATGAGGCCGGCCGTAGCACTCGTCGAGTAGCCCCCAGAGCCGCTCGTCCTTGCCCTGCTTCTCGATAATCGCCACCAGCGCCTTCTTCACCACCTTGTGGTGGAAGAAGGGCAAGCCGAGCTCCCTGATGCACCGGCACGCCTCCCGGACGCCACCGCCGCAGTCGTGCTCCTGCAGGAGCTTGCCGATCTTGTCCTTCACCTCGCTCAACTCCCAACCAGCCTTGTCGGTGCCTCCGCCGCCCCAGCAATGCAGGATACGCTATGCAGAGAGCTTTGCTCCCAGAAGGGCGTGCGCATCCCGCAGCGTCAGCTTGCCGATCTTGTCCTTCACCTCGCCACCAGGGCGGCGCGCGCCCAGGCGAGGCGGGGCGACGGTAGCATACGAGGTGTCAGCGGCGAGGCGGTAGCGCGGTGAGGCGGGCGGCCCGGCCAGGCGAGGCGGGGCGGGCGGTGCGTAGCCAGGCGTGGCAGGGCGGCAACGAGGCAGGTGGCGTGGCAAGGCGGACTAGTGCGGGAGGTTGGTGGACGGGCAGGAGAGAGAAAGAAGAGGTGCGGAAGAGAGAGAAAGGTGAGGGCAGTGGTCCTAGAGGGCGCGTGGCCTAATTTTAGCTAGGGTGGGAGTTAGCCGGCGCCCCCGGTTGACTCCCTTTGCACAGGGGTTGGCCTGGGGGCGCCGGACGAAAAACATAAATGGGGGAGACGGCTAGGAGAGATTTTCGCGCCAACACCCCTATATTTCGTTTAGGGGGGCTTTAGGGGGACGAGTGGAGATGCTCTTAGCAATAATTAGAAAAGAGGCACGCATACCCACATCCAACGACCCGCACCCACAGAGAAAAAAGTTGCTCTTTTGCCCGCTTTAAAGTTCGTGCGAGCTTGTCTCCGTGGAAACGCTTGATTGAGCGTTTCTAGCGGCCAACCTTTTTCCTGCATTAAAATCCGTGCGGTGCAAAAAGTGCATTCGACCCAACAAACACCCTTATTTCTTTCATGTCCATGCGAGAAACAAAAATACAGGCTAGCAAACACACCTAGGTTCCTTCCTGCGGCGAACATCTAAGTGCGTGTCCGTGGAAACACCTGACATGGGGAAATTCGTTTTGGCTCTGGGTCTAGAAGCTCCTTCTTATAGATTGGTCAGGATGTTCCTATTTACTGCTGTATTTGGTGTCGTGCATGGTATAAGGAACAATGCTTGTGGCCCACTGGGCGTGGCAATTATTTCAACTCAACTGTGTCATCTTTACCAGTACAGGAAAAAAGCCCAACAATCTAGACCAACTGGTGACTGTCCTACACCGTGTTGCAGTCAGCCCAACAGTTCAGGATGGATACCACGCTGCAAGCCCACAAACCCATGTCATGTCCCTAAAATGGCACACCAACACCACGGAAAGTGAGGATTTATCCCCATTCCGGAGAACCTCAAGATCCATGGCGACGTCCTCGCGCAGTGCACGTAGATATACCATCGGCCACGACGTTATACCGACAAAGAATGTCGACGCCGGGGTGCACGGTGAACACGTCATCGCGGATTGTGTGTCGTTGGGAGGGAGGGAGGGGCAGCAGTGGCCGGAGCCTAACGGTGTTGCAGGCGAGGTCACCGTAGTATTTGCGGCGAAGCACCATTCGAGCACACAACACAGGCATGTTTGTAGTTGCCGATGCCATGTTGGAATTGAAAAGAGATAAATCTGGGAAACTAAATCGCGACAAAGACGGAAATATTTAACCCCATACTTCGCACACTCTGAATCCAGTAGGTGCACCACAGATATGCTTGTTTCATCCGACACCTGTCCTAGATGCAAACATGTGGAGTTATCATCTTCACAGAAACCGCACGCAGGTCCCCATAGCCATTGAAGGTTTAGTGCTTGCGTCGGCGGCTCGATTCTGGAAAGATCTTACGAGTGCTGGGCTTGCTAACGTCGCAGAAACAGTCATGATCTCCATGGTTTCGAGGCCCCTGATCACTATGAGCCGACTCTCATCGAAGTCTATGTTACCATATGAATTGATCCCAGTAACGATTGTCATGCCTGTGCATGGTAAATAAATACTGATCTCGGTATGACTGTATCTGAAAATATGCCCGTATGTAATACTAATTTCAGAGCTCTTTCTCCTGAGTTGAGGTTGTTGGGTAGGCATGGTAAGAGTGAAACGAACGGAACGTTCTCACGCTCATGCTTGGCGGGCTCAAAACTCAGTGAGATTACATCAGCAGTTCAACAAGGAGCTCGACGCTTTGGTGGTCGTCTTCCTTAAGCTCTAGAAGACGAGGTCACCATCCAAGAACATGAACTGAAGCGACGAGAACGGCTGCCTGGCCAGCGGCTGCGATGTGCGAGACGTGGCACTGCTCCAAAACGGTCACATGCTGGACTACTGTAGTTTTGCCGGCGTCAATATTTGTGGCAGATTGAGTGACTAGATAGTGTTGTGGCACCGGTCCATATTAGATGCACACGGCCGTTCAACCGGTCCATGAAGCAACTGTCTACGGTATCACATACATCTGGAGTAGTACTTTATTTTCTACAGACGTATCGCTTCCTTTATTATGTTTGCCACATATCCCAAAGAAGTTTGGACCTTGCAGATAAGGGGAGCACCTGCACCCGGGAGACAAAACTCCAACCCCACGTGTATCATCATCTATTCAAGATGAACTCTCTGCACATGTTCTTGCATTTTCGAGAAGTTCATATTTAGTACACGGGAGAGGCGAGGAGGTGGTGGCGGCAGCAGCGGTGGCTTGCTAGATGGAGTTGTTTGCGGTGCTGGGCATAAACATGTGGTGGTGAGAGTGCATGAAGGGAATGATTTCTGTGCATCGAGTTGATACAGATGGTTGTGTTAGATCTAAAATCTAATGATCCAGAAATCGAGTAATATTTTATGAAAAAATTACAAACATTTTTGATAATGAAGATATATTAATACCAAGATGATATCAATTACATCATGCTTCTGCAACAACATAATAACTAGAACAAGTCTAGACATCAAGGATGCACACAACCAAAATGAAGAAGGAAAAAAGAAGAAAAAATAAAGATCCGTCGGTACAATCAGAGTCTTGGCAGCAAAATCCATTTGTGGGGACAAACACCTTTACTTCGAAAAAAGCTTCTCCAAAACGACACCTTTGGCCGTGCATAAGTTTCCACCTTGAAAAATGTTCAATCTCCAGACAATATCTTCAATAAGGAAATGACTATGGAGCCACCATTGATAGGTACAACCATTGAGGCCAGACCTAGGGTGTTCACTCTGAAAACTGAGACACATAGCTAAAGAGCACCACCAAGAACGAAAAGTGAGACACGGAGCTCAAGAGCACCACCGAGAACGGAATCCGCAGGGTCACCGCTCGACTTGTCAACACTGTTGCAAAGTGCCGATCTTATAACACACATACTTCTTATAATCCGCTACGAGTACTCTGTGGGATCTTCTTGGCTCTACGAGATGGACCGTCCGGAACCTTTCTAGACTTTTGCAGCGAGGCGCCATCTTATCCATGTCCAATCGAAGCACACTCTAGGACAGCTGCCCACATAGTGCAAAGCTTGTGGTGTTGATGGTGTTTCTTCTCCTGAGCCCTCGAACCACATGAAGCCACCTTAAAATTCCCCAATGTAAACATCTTGGTAACCGCGGCTGAGTTGCCATCCTCAATTCCCAAAGATGAAGATGTTGTCGTGTGGGTGAACATCTCCATTGGACGGCAGTGCATTGGATCAGTAAAAGCTACACCTAGTCCTTGGCCACCATGATGTCGCTGCCTAGCCATGGCTACTAGAGCCGCTGCTGCCCAAGTCCATGGTAGGCCAAGTAGGTCGCCCATGTGAGCCTAGGTGTCACATCCGTGCACCGCACTTGGCGCCCGCATGCATCCTCACGATAGGGAAGACGAAGGCGATCGATCACGATCTGCCTAGGTGTGATGTTCCACCGACCTTGAGATCTGACGTTTCTGTCGATTGGCCGGGTACGGCTAGCTAGCAGAAGATCCGCGAGCACTGCCGGTTCCCCGCATGGATGGAGGAGGAGACTCAACTGACACATCGTCGGAATAGGTGTCGATGGCGGCGGTGGAATAGCGCATGATAGGGCATGAAAAAGCAATTTTATTGGGGGCATCCCACTACCGTCATCCACCGAGGCCTCCTCGGGCGGCGGCGGGGTGGATCATATAATCTCTTGACAGTTCCAAGCTAGATTGTACACCTATTCCAATGAGAAATAGAACGTTTGCGGTAGAAATTCTTTTTAGTGTGTGCGGAAACTGATACGAAATGGTAGGGAAATTCCCCTTCGGATCGGTTGGAGTTGGAGACTCTTACTGCATGTCAGAAAGGGGAGGAATTTGCCGCCTGTCAAGCAGGTATGCTAAATTGCTAATGCAACTAGCTAGACGATGGTTTGAATACAACATTACCAGAATATGATTGCACTTGGATCTTTGAGCAGTATATGCGTCAGGGATTAGAGAGTGGAGGTGGTCACAGTGACTGCGACAACATGTCACGAACCAGTTGATATGGCAGCCACTTTGGTAAACAAATACTGCAGGTGATGACCAGCAAGGTGCTAGTATGAATAACGGAGCTGCATATGGGGATTTAGTGAGACGAGTTGTGGCATGCTGCATGTGTGTTGGCTCCACTACTTACTGGAAAAAAACATGGCCAACGGGGGAATAATCCCTCCCTTAGTTATACGTTGTTAGATAGATATGAGATCTCTATGTGTTTTTTCAGCACAAATAGCACCCCTGAAGAATCCGCGCCTTGCGGAGGATTCGAACTCGCGTGGGCGGGTCATCACTCTGAACTCCAACCACTGAGCAAGCACTCAGGTCTCACTGCTTGCTGGAACTGAACACGCAAGGAAGTAAAATCCTTAATTAGTAATGCTCACCTATTTCTGAAAAAAATGACTTCTACACGGTTTTGATATAGAATATTGTACTTACTGTACATCATTATCAAATGATAAAAGTGTGCTTAATGCACTTGATTTCCAACCTTAGTTTGGTAGGGTTTATGTTTGTAGTTACGAATGTTTCGACTCGTGATACGTACATGGAACATGTGGGAACATATACTGGTAGCATTGTACAGTCTTAACAGGTGCCTCGATCTAATTGTTTGTGAAATTTTCTTCTGGATGGATGTTAAAGCCTCAAAGAAGCATACGTAATTTCCTTGAAGGACTCGGCGACGTCATCTAAAAGTTGAATATAATCCGGAAATATTTTCTCATCGACCGACAGAATCATCTTGATAGTGCTATCATAACTCTGGTAGTGCACAATCAAAGCCTGCAAAACAAATCTTATCTATCTATACTAGTTGAGTGTCCGTGCGTTGCCACAGGAAAACATGACATGAACATGGTGAAAAATTGATTCATTTGGTCGTGCACCGCAAACATATGTTGATATTCTACAAAACTATATTAACAATTTTCTACAATGCTTACAACAATTCATATCCATGTACGTATCCATTTAATACAACAAAGCTTTAATATATGTATCCATTTTTTAGCATTTAATACAATAGTTTAAGCTCCACCTCGTCCTCTCCCTCCAAAGCCGCTCTTGCGGGCGATTTCGGAGGGCACCCCCAAACTAGGGAAAAAATCTCTAGATCCTGGCTTCCCTAGACGTTGGTACCGTCGATGATGGCCGTGGTGGTGGCGCCCGACCACCAAAGGTGGAGGTCAAGGATTGCATGAAGGAGATATGCTAGAGGCAAATAATAAATAGGTTTTTATTGTCATATCTCATTTAGTTCGTAATAGTTTCATACTATGCTATAACTGTATTAATACGAAATGTTAATACACGTGTGGTATGTAAATAAACCAAGTCTCTAGTTACCTCTAGCGAACTAGTTCATTGGTCATGAGGATGATCTAGGGTTTCGAGATGATGAGCATTTATGCCAATTGACAATGAGATCACGTCATTAGTTGAATAATATGATAGACAAACAACCCAACCAGTTGTATCTTAATGAGATCTAGTTACAAAGTTCACCACTAATGATAAACTAAGGAAACCTCGCAACCTGATCCTTAGACTGTGAGATAATGCAAATCACCATTCTGGAGGGAGCTTAGATAGTTATCAAGTATCACACCGTGACTGGGTGATCGAAAAGGTGTTACTCAGGTTTTCCAAAGGAGCGCGTAGAGAATACATATCAAGACCAGGATTTTCCAATCCATATAATAGATAGATACATATGTGGCCATCTCGGTGACGTTGCATTAAAAGCTTGCAAGCGTGTGACTAGGTCACAGAATGCAATGACACGGAAACAAGAAAACGTAACGAGATCGAACAAAGGTATGGAGATACCGTAGATTAAATTTTGGGTGAACTAGGTATCAAGTGGCAAAGGGAATAGGAAACGACTATTTACGGTTCGAACGACATTATCATCGTGGAATGCACAAGGATCATTATGGACATCCCGGTACCGCTATTGATCATTGATGGAGATCATGTCTGTGCCATTCCCGAGCCGTGGGGAAATCTAAAAATATAATAGGTGGGACTCCTGGTGGTTACCACAATAATTAGAATTTATTGGCCGTTAATCTTGCCGCTCGATTAATCTCAGTGGTAGATTTAGTTTTGACCACGTCATACAAAATTAGCCCCTGAAGTAACCCTATCAGCCACAACCCAATCCGCTCCTCTGTCTCCTCCCTAAGCGCGCCGCCACCCTCAAGCCCCTCGTCTCCTTCCATCCCCTCCTTGCCGCCGTCCTTCTCCTCATGCCGTTGCGCTTCTTCATCTCCTCCTCCACGACCACTCTACAGAAGGAGCACGGTTACCGGCGACCTTGCGCAGCTCAGCACGACCATTGCTGACGTCGCGCCGCTGAGCACGAGCCGCCGTCGCTCCTCTCTCGAGCCGTCCCTCGTCTTCATCCAGGTTCCCCTGTCTATCTTTCCCTTTCTCCCTCCCCCACTCTCTCAGATGATCTCCTTCTTGTGGCAGTTCGGGAAGAAGGACGTCAATGGTGTCTCGCCGAGTATCAGACCGCCGGTGCGAGTTGGGAATAGCACAGTTTTTTGGGAGGATCTCTAGTTTCATCCTCCTGTGCCACTTCTTCACCGGGTCAGCACAACAAGAATAGTTACACCTGTAGGTTCCTCCCTCTCTTCCTCTACCATCTCTCTACAATCCTACATATGCTCATCTTTGGTTTCCACGTTTATATCCCTCAAATCCCCACATATACTCATATTAGTTTCTGCAGGTTTTGGTTTATCTAAATGTCTACAAGGTGTTTGATAGAGATTTTGCAGGTAAATATTAACCTAAATCTGATATTGCTTTTATTCAAGAATTTCTTTTTTCTTCTGAAATTTAGCCCCAATAAGTAGTGACTCAGTTGTATCTTTTTCTGAAACTAATTTTGTCATTGCTGAAACTAATTTTGTATCTTTACTGAGTAATGCTCAGATAATCATTTGTTGGATTACATTGTTATTTTGTAGGGCATAACTAAATTATCATTGATGGCTTTTTTCTAATGCCACTCGAACAACTTGTATTCTGCTATTGTTACGAGCCCGAGGATCCTGGCTAGATTTCAACTACTCGGCCTGAAGTTAAGTCGAACCAGCACAATTTAGTTCTTGTGTTTTTTTGTACTATTTTTATTAATAACAATATGCAACGATACTAATGCTCTTTATATTTATTGGTGTAGTTGTAAAATACATATGTTACTTTCTATATGATGTATGAGTAAATAGTGTGTGCTAAAGAAAGCATGGCATATCATAGGGAAGCCAACTTTTCATTGCAACGGTACCATTCAGTTATTTTTTTGGCAATATATATTCAATTCTTTGTCCTCCCTCTGTTGCTTTTTGTAGGGCATTGGGTGTATATTGAGCGCACATGGGTTATCATCCTTAGTTTGGTCAAATTTGTAATGCTGCAGCATTACCACATCAGGAAGATGATTGGGTACAGGTTAGTATTCTGATGTAGAGTGGTTATTTGTCCTTTATCAAGATTGTTTCCGTCTTTACAGATTATGCATCTTTCTTAGTGTGTTATATGGTGTTGTGGAGTAATGTTTCATAAGATATGTGATGGTTTAAGATAATTTGTGTTTGAACTAGATATATATATATATATGATTTTTTGGCAGCTAATTTAATTTCACACGGGGGAGGGGAAGAGAAGAGAAAGGGGCAGATTTATGGCAAATCCCGAAATACATATATCTACTGAGCCTTCAAGTTCACATACAATTTAGAACATCCTTCTTTAAATTCAGGTTAAAAATATAGAATTGTAGCTCTCGACGAATGACTCAGCGTGTTGATGTGTTAGCTAGATGACTCTCCTTTATGACTCATGTCGAGGAGGCAGGGCGTGCGCTCCATCCCAGGTTCGCTTCTCCTCTCTTTCTCTCTCTCTCCCTCTGGGTAACAACTACCTCGGCGAGGGGTGGCCAGATATGCCCTTGCTCCAGCCTAACTAGGCTCTTTCTCAAACTCTTTTGATCCTAGCAGCAGTGGCGGAGCTAGGGGCGAGCGATGGCCAAGGCCCCCTATTCCAATGGTAGCAAGCCTATTTTCCTTGTTTTAGAGCCGATTAGAGGATTTAATTAGTGAAGTTTAGCTTGACCGATCCCCCTTATAAGAAAATTAGCTTGGTTGGCCCCCCTTAAAGTTGAATCTGCCTCCGCCCCTGCCTAGCACTGATCCAGAATAATAGGTTTTTAATGACCTGGCCGTATTAAAAACCTAAAAATTTAGCCATTTGTTTTTACCTCATGAAGGCTAGAATATATCCGTACAAAAAGAATGTTTCGGGTTTAGGTTTGTTGCCACCATGGAGGTAGACGGATCAACATGCATCAGTTTGTCCAGATCATTTATACTATATGTGACTTCATGTAGCCTCCCTTATGTGATTCCAATTTTAGATTATCCGCATTATTTAATTGAAGGTTCGCTCTCATGTTTCATTACATTTTAAGATAATATTGCAGTGTTTAGTTTTGCACCTGGGTGTACTTTGATGTTATGTCCATCAGTTACTAGCAGATGCCTTGTGTTTGTCATCTTGGAAACCTTTTCTTGGTCCATCTATTGATGCTTGTGACCATTCTTAGGCCCGTTTGTTCTGCATGTCACTCTACTGTTTTGGGTTTACGATTGTTCGATGGTTGTGTTCGGGTGGTGTGGGAGCTTTGCAGGTCATGTGTGTCGGTCGGGTATCTGTTTGTTACATTTTGGGTGTATCAAGGGTTGTATTTCTTTAGAGATTCTTCGCTGTAGGAAACGTTGTGTTTGGGTCTCTCGACTGTTTTTCTTGGGTGCACACTCTTTGTTCATATTACTGTTTGTACATGAACATGTTCCTCTTTCTAGTGATATTTCATCCCTTTGTTTTCTCTGTTGTGTGATGGTTAGATTATTCTTGGTTGTCCTTGACTAGAGAGGGCTGATCTTTCTTTAGATGAAACAAAGTATTTGATAATTGCAACCGGAGAAAAAATAAGATGTAGACAATTAGACAATTAAACACCTCATATATTTGTTTATGTTTCCTCGCCGGTATTGCATTGTATTGACGGGCATTCATGGCTTTGGTTAAAGAAGTTGTTCTCTAAGATATCCTGATAAGCATGCTATCTGCTAAAGGATTTGGTTGATCGTTGCGCTTTTGCTCCCCCCTCTTTCTCCCTCTCGATCTATATCTCCACAAAAGTTATTGACTAATTTATCATGCTTTAGATGTTTCTCTCAGGAGATTCTTGCACCTTGGGTTTTGCGGCAAGGTTGCGGTGGCGTGGTTGTAGAGATGCCAACACATGCCTTCTTTGTCTACTACTCCTGCATCAGTGCTTTCCGTTGCTGTGATATCTAGTGCTGTAACCACCCTACCTATCATGTTGCAGGAGTTGAGGCGCTCCTAAGGTAAATTGGTTTCAAATGCTAATTCCGTTTTATTTGTATTGTTTCTCATGGTTGTTTACTCAAGGTATGAAAGTCGATGGGCTTGGATAAGGAGAAGTTTATGTTTATGGTAAATATATTATCGGAAATGTTTGTACAACTACTTGTATAGAATGATTAGGGTTCCTGATTTAGAGGTTGCATTTATTCAAATTTGGCACACAGTGAAATGAGATATTCAACATTCACTAGCATATCAGGCAAAATCCAATGTCTAATCATGTTTGAGTTTGACATACAAGTGTTCATCTTATAAGAGTTGGTAGTTTTTACTCTCAGAAAAATAACGTGCAACACAGATTCTTCATAGGCATTATGTTTTATCATTGATTACATTTATACTCCTTCCTATTCCAAATTTTAAGATGTTTTAGCATTTCCGAGAAACACTGAAGTCATTTGAACCTCGGTTGAGTATATGATATTATGGGATATTAGTTTCTCCTATTTCAAGAAACAATGGAGTCATTTGAACCTCAGTTGTATATGAGTCATATTTTGATTAGACTTATTCCTATTTATTTTGGGGTGTCTACTAAAGAGATTTAAAGGTTAATTCTTATCTTGCTGGTTTTGTGTGTGTTTGTAATTAATGATGTGTATTCAAATACATAAAAAGGAACTAAGATCAATTGATATGTAATCTGCATTTTCAGTTAATTTACCAAACGATGCCTGTGAAAACGTGAAAGTATCAGCCTTTTTTCTTCGTTGTGGCGCTTTCAGAAAGTTCCAACAGAGGGAAGCTTCCAAGCACGAAGATTAGGCGACCATGAAAAGAGATGATAGGAGATGTTGCCTAGCATGTGCCCCTGCTGTCTGAACTGGTCATCATCTACCTATGCCTCTGGTTTTATTTAATATTTTTGTAGGAGAAGAAAAGGGCATGTGGCAATATAGCTAGAAATACAAAGCAGGATATACCAGCTGACTTGGTCAAGGTTCGTGCTCGCTATGAGATGGCTCCACAATATCCCTTTTGTCATTCCCATTCCTAAAAAATTTCATGCACTCATGTAGTAACCGTGGTGTTGTATGTTGCCTTCCTGTCTGAAGTATTTCGCCATTTCTGATGCCACGTATATTGCCATCTCCACTTTCTGTTAGACAACACTGCTCTGTGTGTCTTTTGTGCTGCTGTGTAGTAGTTATGTTTAAGACGCTCTCAATGTATAGGTTGTACTACGTCTATAATCTAGCTTCTCTTTGTCAGTTACTTGTCTTATCTAGGTTCATACATTTGAGTTACGCACACATTTGGATTTATTCTTTTGCTTGCAGCTAAAACCAACTTTACATGACAAAACAAATGATTGTATAACTATGTTAGAAACATTGGTGTTCTCTGCCTCAAATACACAGATTAGGGTATATGTACCTTGCCAGAAATATGACCTAAACTTATAATGTTCACATGCTATGTTGGTCTTTAGAAGTAGAACAGTTGGTTTATGACCTGTAGCTAAATTACTCTTTCCACACAAAATGCAGACATCATGCTCATCATATTTACATTGTGTCTCCAAGTTATGATAATATTTTGTGTGTGAAAGATACTTTTTACCATTACAGATGTTTGATTTAGTGACAAACAAGAAAAGAAGAATCGTATTCAGCTTTACCGGATATATACTCAGCACTCTTTGTCTACACAGTGTGTCATACTACCCTCTAAAGAATATGCAGGACCCGTGGGCCATCAAGAAAGATGAAGAAGGTAGACCATTCTCTAAGAAAGGTGCATCTGATCATTGATGCGGTCCATGGAGGAGAGACGACTTTCCAGTTTAATACCCTGTACAAGGATCTCACAAACACCTCTATCATCTGATAACAATTTTTCAAGAAGCATAACTATTCCTCCAACTCATCAGACCAATCTTCATTATATTGAGAGAACCGACACCACAGGCTAGGCAACAATGTAATATCAACCTCACTCACACTCATCATGCCACCAAAGTTCTGATTCAAGCCCGTCCTGCAGTGGTGGAGCAACACAACATCAACCATTGGCTGGGGTTGATTTGATGTAGTCTGAAGTCCAGTAAAGCACATCCTTGTCCAGACTACAAAAATAAAATTCTACATTAAATGGACATTTCTAAGTTCAAGAGGCACCATGAGATCTTTTACACAATGGTAATAAAGAAACATAAAATGCTACATTAAATGGACATTTCTAAGTTCAGGAGGCACCATGAGATCTTTTACACAATGGTAATAAAGAGGCTATAGGTGGACATCATTATTCTCAAAGCGTATCACCCTGCAAACAGAATACATATGTAGATATGAGAGTAAAGGCTACATTTGGCTCAGAAAAGGTCAGGTCCAGATCAAATCCTGAGTGTGTCTTTCAAGAACTAAAGCAGGAGATGGCAAGACGGTTGAGTATAGTAAACACAAGTTCTATGATTGTTAAGTACCTGGATGATGATTCAGAGTGTCTTGGTGACATCTCATGCAGATTTACAAGAGCGTCTTCATGTATATGAACTACAGTAGAAAATATCGAAACTGTCAAATTTTTAGTTCATCAGGCCGCTAGCCAAGAAACAAGGGTCACTATGGGTCACACTGGTTTGTCATGAAGACAACATTGGCTTCACAAGCTTGTCAGATTTAATTAGAAATCTACTCCCTCTCTTTCAAAATATAAGATGTTTTAGCTTTATGAATGGAGTATATTTAGACCCTTTTAGTGTATAGATTCATCTAGGTTTGGAGTGAACCTATACAAAAAAGGGTCTAGATACACTCATTTCACAAAGCTAAAACATCTTATATTTTGAAACAGAGGGAGTACGAAGCGGTGCTTTGTTTTACCTCAGGAAAACCCGAAAAGAATTCTTGGTAGCCCATGTTATGTGCCAAGTATGCTTTGATTAGAAGGCACATGCTTGGATTAGAGATGAACCGTAGTAACTGTATTTTTCATAGGAAACTGCCATTAGAGCAAATATATGCATGCTTAAGATGTTACCGTGTGGAATACTTTAGTTTTGATCATTGGGAATAGGTGATTAGAGTATGATCATATTAAGCTAATAAATCCACACACGCAGCATAAACCATCTTTTTCACACATGTTTTTAGCGTCATCCAAAGTATAAACATGTACAAGGGCCACACATATTTGACCTACATAAAGCACAAGATATATGCTATGCATCTCATGCTACCCTTCCTGTTGCATATTGTCGCCGCCTATGCCACCTACAGTACAAGCACTCCAACACTATAATTTGACCAGGCTAGAACAAGCATCGTCTCCCCTATGTTAAATTGTAGGAAACCCTGTGGGGATGATGCTTACATTTCTACTGTGCCTATGTACAAGTATACATTTGCTACTACTTTAGTATTAGAAAAACTGCTCATGTATGATCGCAGCTGGAACTTTAAGTCCTGTGTAAGGCTATTACCCAAGCGTTTGACCAATGCTACCTATATTTGCTTACGATAGAACCAACTTAAAAACTGGTTGCACGACTCTAAAGCTTACTCTAAATTCACGGATCTTATCAATAAGACAATTAACTGTTACAAGCAGATCGACGAACATACATTCCTTTATAAAGCATAGATCGATTAGAAAAGAAAGGAAAAGCAGCGCGAGCAGAACGCCCCTTACCAGTAGTCTTGAAGAGGTGAACGTCAGTGGTCTGACATCCACGGCCGAGAGGAGGAAGACCATCGGCCCTGTTGATGCCACACGCTATGCCGCAAACTCACATAGCCGAAATGGGTCGGCGTCAGCTCCACCGTCGCTCCGATTGACGCCATACGAGGTACCTCATGCTTAATCGGGAGGAGAATGCTGTGGATCTGGTCGGGCGAATGACTCTCCACCTGTCCGGTGGTACAACGGCTGACCACACACATACTAACTCGAATGAGGAATTTAGGCACCACCAGCACGAGAGACCCAGGGATATCCGGGATATTTGGATAAAGAAGCTTATTCATAAAAATTCAAAACAGCCGAGTTAGGACGCTAGCCGGCCAAAGTTGGGCCGAACCTAACCGCCCCTCTAACTTTTTTATTTTATTCTGAACAAAAATATATCTATACAAAGTTTAGCCTCATTTCACCAACTTGGTTATTGCACAAGAAATGCGGTGCTACAAAATTTAACATTGTTCATGACAAATTTATGATTACAACTTATTACATGTTCCTTGATATAAGATTTTTTACAGCTGTTGTACAAAAAATGTTCCCCCGCTCGGTTTTTATCATCGCAACACACAATGTAGATTAGTGCGAACATCACGGGGTCGTGCGCCAAGGCGCACCCCTAAATCTAGTACAATGAAGGATATGATGAGTTAGAGATCCTCCGTAAGTTGGAATCACAATATGAAAGAGAAAAGGAAACCGGAAAAGTTCCGTGAGAGAACCGGAATTTCGAAGTCGTTCGGAGGAAATCGAAAGGGAACCGAAAGGTGTTTCGGGTCAAATCGGATTTTATCATATGTATTTACAATTAATTAATGTAATTAATATTAAATATAATATTAAAATCTAATTTGATGGGGTATTCCACTAATGAGCCAAACTTCCTAGGGAAAAAGGGCCCATGAGGGAAAACCAAAGGAGGGAAGGGCCAAGGGCCAAAGGGCTAAGGCCTAGCCGCCTCAAGGGGGCCCACCCGGCTAGCCTAGGGCTGTGCGCGGGGTGGGTCCCACCCCTGGCCGGCTGGCCCATGAGGCCCATGGCGCCTCCCTCTCTCCCTTGATTAGTCCCACATGGAAAACCCAAAGGGGAGGGCACACCTCCCTCCTCCTATATAAAGGGATGCCCATGGGTGGGATTTTACACACCAAATTTGGAAAAGTTGACTTTCTCCTTCCCCCTCTCTCTCTCCATGCGTTGCCACGGTCCCAAGTAAGGACTGTCCATGCAAGAGACACCGCTCTTGCAGCATGTTGTTGCACTGCAGGGGATTCCAAGCCGGAGATCTACTTCCACACTTCCGGCAGGGATCAAGGAGTCGGAGGTCGTCATCGTACACCGTATGTGTACGAAACCACGAGGGGCCTCACCTGAGGCACCTTGGATGTCGTGAGCCGGAGTTGCTGCACGATGAATAAGGAGAAAGGGGTGACCTGTGGGGAGCTTCGAGACCTTGAGGTCGGCTACGAGTTCTACTACTTTAACCACGTTCCACTCGGAACGTTAACCGCGTACGGTCTACAAGGGTATGTATTTTATACGCTCCGGTTATTACTGCATTACTACATAGATAGATCTTGGGTGTTAGAGAGTTCCAACGTAGGATTTTTTTTGTTTTCTGCTACAGAACCCTACAATGGTATCAGAGCCAGGTTTATGCATAGGAGTGTTGTACAGCCAGTACGCACAAGTATTGTGCGGGCATTGATCCCTCAGTTATTACCCTCTAACATGTACTTGTTTATATCGCGGTATTGTTTGATGAAGCGGCCCGGAACGACCTTACGCGTATTCGTACGTGAGACTGGTTCCACGCTCGACATATGTAGCACCCCGGTAAAATCCTTACTAGAAAACCGCGTGTTGTTTTTATTTTCTGCATCATCATGACCGCATGCTCATGTCATCATGCCACATTGCATTTGAGCATCGTCATGTCATCATGCATGGTTTGCCTAAAAGTATTTTGCTAAAAGCCTATTTGTTTTCTAAATATCTCCCGTCTTTTATTTCAAATCAAAACCCCGGGCTTGTCCGGAGTATTTTGTTTATCTAAAAACAAATTACAAAAGTCTCTTAAAATAATAACCAAAAAATTATATTATTTTTGGGAGGCAGCCAGCAAGGCCCAAAATCCCAGCCGGCCACCTCCTTCTAACCTAACCCTAACCCGAGCCTAGACCTACCCAACCCTCAGCCGCCACACCACACAGCAGCCGCCGCCACAGCGACGCAACACAGCGACCGATGCAGCACGCGCACGCACTCGTCCGTGAAGCACACAGACGCGCGATCCACCCTCCCTTTGTCACGTACACACCCAGTCCCACCCGTGCCTGGCTCCCTGGCCTCACCCCGCGTCTGCCGATCGCGACCATCTCGCATCGGATCGCTAAAACCGCACGAAATCCTTGACCCCCTGGCTGGCCCCACCCCGACCAACGCACGCAATCCCACACCTCGCCTCGCTCCTTCCATCCCGTATCCCCAAGCCCAACCCCGCACGTCTCTCCCTCTCGCCTCACCAACCGCACCCCGCGTACAGCGACCGCGCGCCCCTGCCCCGACCCCGAGAACCGCTCCTCGCTCACCCTGCTTCCTCTCACGCCGCCGCCAGCGTCCCTACACCGCCACCGCTCGCCCTCTCTTTGTCGCCGCTCTCTACAGCCGCGGTTGCGCCGCCCAGGACCCTCTCCGTGCTGGCTTTTTCCTCTCGGACGCGAGTAAGGGCGCCCCATATCGGCACTACATGTTGACCTCTTTGCCCAGGTGCTGGTAGTTCTCTGAACCTGCATATGTGGTTCCAGTTGGTACTCGTGGCTCAGTGTTTCGACCTTGTCCCGTTACCAACATGTTTGCAGGAAGGTCTACCTTGCCTTGTTCCGTGGATGTATGCTCGATGCCGATGGTTTTTAGGGATGTATCGGTGCCACTATAAGAGTACAAATCCCCGCGAAGTTCTCCGATCCCGGCTTTCGCCAAGATCTTCCGAAAACCACCGATATGAATCCAAGTTCTTCATCGATGACAAGACCGTCGACATGGAACCCGAAGGCCGATCCCGCCAAGACCGAACCCCATCGACCCCCGGTGAACACCAAGATCACCGATAACCGAAGTGTGACCCCTATCCGAGACCCCTATTTTTATAATATGACATTATCACTTGTTGCATATTAAATGGTTCATATTCGCATCACATCATGTGGTTTGGGGGCATTATGCTGATTCACCTAATAATTAAATATGGAAGCCATATGCGGGCTATTCTAGTCTTATATTGGCTCCCATTTAAATTCGTGTAGCGAAGCGATGCTATGTTTTGCCTTGTTAAGACAATATTTAAATTGTGGGGTACCTAAACAACATGAACCATCTAATTAATTATTGGGACCCTGGTTCCACTTAATATTGCCTAATTGCACCGCATCTTGCCATGCCATGCATCATATCATGAACATGCTGATTCTTTGTCGTAGTATTAAATAGCTATCCGGTGTTTCTTTTAGTGCTTTGGTTCTTCGCGGATTAGGCCGATGAGTTGATGCGAGTATCGACAAGTCCTTCGGATATATATCTTCGGCCGTGTTTCCCAGGCGAGCAATCTCCCCCTTTCTACCTATTTTGCGTTTGTAGTCTTTACTTCCTCCTGTTGCTCTATTGCTATCCGTGTTACGATGCTTTAGTTTCTGTGCACCATTTATATTCCTTGCAGCCTCTATATTGCCTTGGACACATCCTATTGCCTGTTGATTGATAGACAGTCGTCCTTGCGAGTCGTAGTTGCTTGCTCAGGTGCTGCTTTGCGTCGTTGTCGTTCCACCATTGATAAAAGGTTGACACATGCTTAATGATGGAGATGCTTAATGGTGGAGAGGGTCAGAACTTTAATTATAACTTGTCAATTAAAAATGCTGGGAATAGATATAACTAATGCAGAGGCATCGGTGGCAAATAGATGTTATTTGGTTTTTCCACGCTCACTTATGTCCCGTAGGACCCCGTGTACTTGATACCTGTTCCTTGACTATCGCACTATCCGCATGTGGGACCATGAATTCCCTTAGCCAGTGCTTGATTCATTTCTTATTTCTTGGGGCCACAAACTAGTTTGGGGCTTTATTACTATCCTGTACTTATGCCATGCTTTACTGCTTTATTTACGGCTGCGCGTGGAGCGCCTGTACTGTTTAGGAACCCCGTGCCACGTTTCCACTGTATCGACAAGCCCAGTCACACTTTCAGGTTCCCAGTCGTTTACAGCCGTCGCCACACACCCTGGGTCCGTTGCGGAGCCGGCCGACTTCGTAACGGGTAGCTTATTGGGGGTGGCCCCCTGAAATATTTTATGAATCATGTGATTGCTTTGTCGTGAAAGCCTCATTCGGTTTTGATTTGGTTTTTCCGAGGTTGATCGTGCGTGTGTTGCTATTTGTGCACCCCTGTAGGGTCAATCTTTCTGAAAGCCGTGTCCACGGTTATGGATGACTTGGAGCACAGTATCTCGATCATAGAAAAGCATAACTAAAGTAGTGCTATAAATTTGACTTAATATGTGACTAGTAATCAGCTTCACTACAATGGAATGGATAATAAAAGTGCCAACAACTGGTGGAACTAGGGTGTATCGTGTCATGTTATACCTGCCTAGTAAGTATCACAACTCCAATGGAATAAAATAAAAGTGCAACAACTGCTGGGTTTGGGATGTCACATGCTAATTGTATCTGACTAGTAAGTACTGCAACTATAACTGGATGGTTAACTAAAACTGCCCACTACTTATGCTAATAGGATGACTCATGCTATCTATATCTGACTAGTAAGTGTTGCAACTATAATAGAATGAATAACACTGCCAACTGTGTGAGTCCCTCGGTTTGACTTCCTCGTTTGGTCTCGAGGGGGAATACCAGGATGGGTATGATTGGTGTTAGTATAAGGTTAGTTCCGAATAGGTCTTTCTTATCTTTCTCTAATAGCCGACAGTTTATCGAGTCTCTATAGGTTGTTTAGTGCATGTTTCCCTGCCGCTTCAGCCCACCATACCTATGTAGGCGAGAGCCGCCGAATTCTAGCCTCGCCGTGTACTGGCCTCAGTACTGACGCTCCTCTTTTTCCTTTGCCCTTTGTCGGCACCCCTTTTGTTTTAGCAGGTTTAAGATTGACGTTGTTAGCAGGGTTACCCTTCCGGCTTGGCCTGGGCAGGATTATGGACGCCATTGGTTATTTTTCAGGGCTCTTAGCCCAATTTGCATCTTGTCCGTACTCGGATGTTGTATCGTTTTCAAGGTGATTTAGATCTTTGCATTGTATATCTGTATTCTTGACTCATGGAGTCGTGTTGTATATATATCTGTTCTGTGGGTTCCATCGTGAACTATTGTGTAATGATATTACTTTGTTTTCCACCCGCACGCAAGTGCCTGGTGGGCGTCCTTGAATCGTTTCTATGCGGGTTTGGCGGGAAGCACTAAAACTTGCATAGGGCCGATTCGAGGGTGTTACAGAGTGGTATCAGAGCTCAGCAGTTGCGATACCCCACTGGTCCAGCCTATTGGATAACCTAGCTAACGACCGATGTAGAGTGTCAAAAGTAATTTTGCAAAATCGGTTGGATAGATCTGATTATGTATGATTTTACTCCTTACCCCTAATGCTATTCTCCTCTTACCTCTGCGTGTTTTGAATCTGCTCTCTTACCTTTTTCAAGTCCAGGAATTCTCGTGGTTGGGTTTCTGTCGTACCTTCAGGGTTTTGCTTCCTTCTTGTAACGGTGTTGCTACATCCGATCTTCATCTCTGAGGAATTTTCCTCTGTGTACCTCTCAAGTGACCCAACAGTCACTAACATTTTCTTTGTATCTTATGGTGGTTTTCAAAGCGACGACGTCATCTACTCCAGATCCGATGAAGAACTTGCATCACTCCTTTGTTGTCCGAGCATCGCTTGTCAAGATCTTCAGTCTTAATTCTGAGAGTTGGTTGCATGATTCTTTTGTTCATGTACAGAGTAATGCTTCGAGTGCAGGGTGGAGTAGCTACCATACCACTACTCTTATCATTCGCTTTTGTACGTTGAATGATGGACCAATGCAATTTTACTCCTTCCACGGAAGTTAGAGGTGGCCTTATCTTTTGAGACCTCGACCTTCATCTTTTTTTTTCCAGAGTGTTCTCTCAACGAATGTGAACAATGACCCTTGTTGGTGGTGTCGCCGAATTCAAGCTGGTGTAAGGATCTTTGTTAGTGGTGTCGTGGGGATCTACATGAAGCGAGAAGATTCAGATCGTCGGCCTTCTTCCCTGTACCAGGAGGCGGATCTCGAGGGCGAGATCCATTGTTAGTGGTGTCGAATTGTAGCACCCCGGTAAAATCACTACTAGAAAATCGCATGTTGTTTTTATTTTGTGCATCATCATGACCGCATGCTCATGTCATCATGCCACATTGCATTTGAGCATCGTCATGTCATCGTGCATGGTTTGCCTAAAAAGATTTTGCTAAAAGCCTATTTGTTTTCTAAATATCTCCCGTCTTTTATTTCAAATCAAAACCCCGAGCTTGTTCGGAGTATTTTATTTATCTAAAAACAAATTACAAAAGTCTCTTAAAATAATAACCAAAAAATTATATTATTTTTGGGAGGCAGCCAGCAAGGCCCAAAATCCCAGCCGGCCACCTCCTTCTAACCTAACCCTAACCCGAGCCTAGACCTACCCAACCCTCAGCCGCCACACCACACAGCAGCCGCCGCCACAGCGACGCAACACAGCGACCGATGCAGCACGCGCACGCACTCGTCCGTGAAGCACACAGACACGCGATCCACCCTCCCTTTGTCACGTACACACCCAATCCCACCCGTGCCTGGCCGCTCCTTGGCCTCACCCCACGTCTGCCGACCGCGACCATCTCGCATCGGATCCCCAAAACCGCACGAAATCCTTGACCCCCTGGCTGGCCCCACCTCGACCAACGCACGCAATCCCACACCTCGCCTCGCTCCTTCGTCCCGTATCCCTAAGCCCAACACCGCACGCCTCTCCCTCTCGCCTCACCAACCGCACCCCGCGTACAGCGATCGCGCTCCCCTGCCCTGACCCCGAGAACCGCTCCTCGCTCACCATGCTTCCTCTCACGCTGCCGCCAGCGTCCCTGCACCGCCACCGCTCGCCCTCTCTCCGTCGCCGCTCTCTACAGCCGCGCTTGCGCCGCCTAGGACCCTCTCCGTGCTGGCTTTTTCCTCTCGGACGCGAGTAAGGGCGCCCCATATCGGCACTACATGTTGACCTATTTGCCCAGGTCATGGTAGTTCTCTAAACCTGCATATGTGGTTCCAGTTGGTACTCGTGGCTCAGTGTTTCGACCTTGTCCCGTTACCAACATGTTTGCAGGAAGGTCTACCTTGCCTTGTTCCGTGGATGTATACTCGAGGCCGATGGTTTTTAGGGATGTATCGGTGCCACTAGAAGAGTACAAATCCCCGCGAAGTTCACCGATCCTGGCTTTCGCCAAGATCTTCCGAAAACCACCGATGTGAATCCAAGTTCTTCATCGATGACAAGACCGTCGACATGGAACCCGAAGGCCGATCCCGCCAAGACCGAACCCCATCGACCCCCGGTGAACACCAAGATCGCCGATAACCGAAGTGTGACCCCTATCCGAGACCCCTATTTTTATAATATGACATTATCACTTGTTGCATATTAAATGGTTCATATTCGCATCGCATCATGTGGTTTGGGGGCATTATGCTGATTCACCTAATAATTAAATATGGAAGCCATATGCGGGCTATTCTAGTCTTATATTGGCCCCCATTTAAATTCGTGTAGCGAACCGATGCTATGTTTTGCCTTGTTAAGACAACATTTAAATTGCGGGGTACCTAAACAACATGAACCATCTAATTAATTATTGGGACCCTGGTTCCACTTAATATTGCCTAATTGCACCGCATCTTGCCATGCCATGCATCATATCATGAACATGCTGATTCTTTGTCGTAGTATTAAATAGTCTATCCGGTGTTTCTTTTAGTGCTTTGGTTCTTCGCGGATTAGGCCGATGAGTTGATGCGAGTATCGACAAGTCCTTCGGATATATATCTTCGGCCGTGTTTCCCAGGCGAGCAATCTCCCCCTTTCTACCTATTTTGCGTTTGTAGTCTTTACTTCCTCCTGTTGCTCTATTGCTATCCGTGTTAGGATGCTTTAGTTTCTGTGCACCATTTATATTCCTTGCAGCCTCTATATTGCCTTGGACACATCCTATTGCAATAGACAGTCGTCCTTGCGAGTCGTAGTTGCTTGCTCAGGTGCTGCTTTGCGTCGTTGTCGTTCCACCGTTGATAAAAGGTTGACACATGCTTAATGATGGAGATGCTTAATGGTGGAGAGGGTCAGGACTTTAATTATAACTTGTCAATTAAAAATGTTGGGAATAGATATAACTAATGCAGAGGCATCGGTGGGCAATAGATGTTATTTGGTTTTTCCACGCTCACTTGTGTCCCATAGGACCCCGAGTACTTGATACATGTTCCTTGACTATCGCACTATCCGCATGTGGGACCATGAATCCCCTTAGCCGGAGCTTGATTCATTTCTTATTTCTTGGGGCCACAAACTAGTTTGTGGCTTTATTACTATCCTGTACTTATGCCATGCTTTACTGTTTTATTTACGATTGCGCGTGGAGCACCTGTACTGTTTAGGAACCCTGTGCCACGTTTTCGCTGTATCGACAAGCCCAGTCACACTTTCGGGTTCCCAGTCGTTTACAGGCGTCGCCACACACCCTGGGTCCATCGCGGAGCCGGCCGACTTTGTAACGAGTAGCTTATTGGGGGTGGCCCCCTGAAATATTTTATGAATCATGTGATTGCTTTGTCGTGGAAGCCTCGTTGGGTTTTGATTTGGTTTTTCCGAGGTTGATCGTGCGTGTGTTGCTATTTGTGCACCCCTGCAGGGTAAATCTTTCTGAAAGCCGTGTCCACGGTTATGGACGACTTGGAGCGCAGTATCTCGATCATAGACAAGCATAACTAAAGTAGTGCTATAAATTTGACTTAATATGTGACTAGTAATCAGCTTCACTACAACGGAATGGATAATAAAAGTGCCAACAACTGGTGGAACTGGGGTGTATCGTGTCATGTTATACCTGCCTAGTAAGTATCACAACTCTAATGGAATGAAATAAAGTGCAACAACTGCTGGGTTTAGGATGTCACATGCTAATTGTATCTGACTAGTAAGTACTGCAACTACAACTGGATGGTTAACTAAAACTGCCCACTACTTATGCTAACAGGATGACTCATGCTATTTATATCTGACTAGTAAGTGTTGCAACTATAATAGAATGAATAACACTGCCAACTGTGTGAGTTCCTCGGTTTGACTTCCTTGTTTGGTCTCGAGGGGGAATACCAGGATGGGTATGATTGGTGTTAGTATAAGGTTAGTTCCGAATAGGTCTTTCTTATCTTTCTCTAATAGCCGACAGTTTATTGAGTCTCTATAGGTTGTTTAGTGCATGCTTTGCTGCCGCTTCAGCCCACCATACCTATGTAGGCGAGAGCCGCTGAATTCTAGCCTCGCCGTGTACTGGCCTCAGTACTGATGCTCCTCTTTTTTCCTTTGCCCTTTATCGGCACCCCTTTTGTTTTAGCAGGTTTGAGATCAACGTCGTTAGCAGGGTTACCCTTCCGGATTGGCCTGGGCAGGGTTATGGACGCCATTGGTTATTCTTCAGGGCTCTTAGCCCAATTTGCATCTTGTCCGTACTCGGATGTTGTATCGTTTTCAAGGTGATTTGGATCTTTGCATTGTATATCTGTATTCTTGACTCATGGAGTCATGTTGTATATATATCTGTTCTGTGGGTTCCATCGTGAACTATTGTGTAATGGTATTACTTCGTTTTCCACCCGCACGCAAGTGCCTGGTGGGCGTCCTTGAATCGTTTCTATGCGGGTTTGGCGGGAAGCGCTAAAACTTGCATAGGGCCGATTCGAGGGTGTTATAACATACGACTTGTTTCGTATAAGTGGCTAGCGGGTGTCTGTCTCTCATTCAATAGTTGATATAGCATTTACAACGGAGGGCCCCGAAAGGGGTGTAGTAGAGAAAACTGTTGGATCCATGTTGTGGTTGGAAAGTTCGTAGATTAGAAACGGTTCTATTGCGAAATCCCTAACAACCATGTAAAACTTGCAAAAGATAAAGTAGAGGCATCTAACTTTATTTTGCAGGAGGGCTTGTGTTATGATATGGTATTAGTCGTTATGAAGGTAAAGTAGTTTACTTTTATGTTACTAAGTTAAGTAGTAATAGCCATCGTTTCGATGGACGATCGGGTGGTTGCATCGTGGACTTAGCGTCAAACCAAGGGGCAAGATGGAGATCATGCCGGAGAGCTCGATGGAGATCAAGGCGCAAGGAGAAGGACCATATCATATCACAAATTTACATGCGATGTTGATACCTGCTTTATATCTTATTGTATGCTAGTATTAGATACTCAACGGTAGCAAATAAGATAATCCCTATATAATTCCAATGATAGTGTTCCCCTTGTGTGTGTACCACCAAGAAAGTTTGCCGTTATGAAGCCGGCAATGACGATCGGAGGCTAGACATATCTACATTCGCATACAGTGGGTGTAAGCCATGTTGCACAGTAAATACACACAAGTTAGATTTGGCGAGCCTAGCATGTGTAGATATGGCCTCGTAACACAAGAGACCGAAAGGTCGAGCATGAGTCACATGGTTGATGTGATTGACATTAGGGAATGTCTACCTTTGATGTTGCACTGATGTCCGTGACGATCGGGGGAGGTGTAGAGTATTGGGATCATGTGATCACTAAAATCGTCCAGGGGATGACAATTTTGGTGGGCGCTCAGTTAGGATTGAACTCATATTATGAACTTAGTCTAGATGTCTATTTGCAAATATCTTAGTAGATCATGGCCTATCCCATTGAGGTCCTTTGGGACCATGGGAAATTTGTTGTTCGATATGGAACTTAGCAAAAGGGTCCAACTTCGTAGATTAATACCCATGCCCAAGGGATATACTCGTAAAAGGTGATCTTCTCTTCTTGATACAATGACCATTAGGAGATAATCCGATGAGTCCTTAATGTTTGTGTGTTCTCCGTAATCATCCAACAAGCCATTCTCCATTCGATGGAGAGTTGGATTACAATCTTGAATTCTGCAAGATAAGGCACATAAAGTATGAGCCAATGGATGAGTTTTCTTCCATGATGGATTAAAAAGGGAATATTTGGAGAAACACTTAGCAATCTTGCATTAGAGTTATGAACTCTCAGAAGGGCTTGATTGCAATGGAAGTCAAGAATGAAGAAAGGTATATGTTAGATATACAAAGTTATAAATGTAATTCTTGCAAAACTCGTTGCAGTTTATATAAGTATTGGATACTTGTCCCGTTTTGTGAAAACAGGATGGTCTGCTTGAGAACTGCTGGAATTGAGGCAATGTGGCAAGATGACGGCAAGCAAAACAATTTACGGCCGACATCACCCCTTTTTTCAAAGATTATCATTTGGATTAGTGGTCTTGAATATAATTTTGTAATCCTTGTTTGTGTGTCTTGCTTTTAGCAAGACGATTGTTCATATGAATAAGTTACAAGCCAGCTGTACTGTTCTTATGAATAATACCTTTATGGTCACATTACGATTATAAATGAGTTATTCTCATCACTATGTTAATGATAATAGTTTAAGCATTTATAAAGGATTAGAATGTTAAAAGATATCCAAAGTTTAATTATGATATGGCTCTATAGTTTAAGTCATTTTGGTTATTGCATGTTCTTCATTATAAATGAAGATCGGGGTTAAATGCTTAATCTAGAGACTTTGCAAAACCATGCCTCGTTGGGCAGAATGACTAAAACTCCGCATTCTGGTAAAACAGTGATATGCGAAGAAATGTTGAATTTTATACATAATGATGTATCGTATTTTCAACAAATAGTGGAAATCATTATTTCACACTTCATTATGGACTTAAGTGAATAGGCATATTTACTTAATGAAACATAAGTTTGAAACATTTTTGAATTGTTCAAAATATTTCAAAATGAAGGAGGATATTGAATTAACAAGAATACAAAAGTCTCTTCGATTTGATCGACATGACTAAAGTATTTAAGTTAATTTTGGCATAAAAGGACATGTGAAAGAGGTTTCACAAATTATGATAATAGGGCAAATTCAAAGTGGATTGAAATATCTAAATATCATAATCATTATGTATTAGATACATATGGTATAATATTATCTCTTATCGGGGTTATAGTTATCGTTTAGAGTTAGAGATCGAAATGAGCAAACACTCGGTTGAAATACAAAGGAACATCTAAAGATTTGTGGAAACAACACCATAAGAGTTATGGCATGTTCGAGTTTCTAGAGGTTTTGACAATTCGAAATCCTAGCGAATAAACAAGTCTTTGTAGCATATTCTTAGGCAACTATGAATACATTTTCCAAAAAGGGGCAAACCTGCTATTGTCCAAAGTTGACGCGTCTTGATGAAGATACAGTTGGAAGAAAGTAAAAGTTAAAAACAACGTATTTGACCTTACCTCCTAATTGTTGAGTAGCGCAGCGAAATTTGTTTCGTGAAACCGAACTCTACAAATAGCGGAGAAACTATTGATAACGATCATAAAGTTTCAGCGAATACTTTTACTAAGAAAATAGGATTCAATGATATATTCTGCAAGTTTGCGGAATTGTATTATTGATTCACTTGTCATGTTATTTGAACAAGACATACCTACGAACTACAAAGAAGCGTGATGGACCTAAGTGCGATAAATGACCAGGAGTCATAAAATCCTATATTAAGTTAAATTTAAGACTGCCAAGTAATATGTTACTTGATCTTATTAAGTAAAGAAGTTTACTTGATATTTCTGAATAACTTCAAAGTCATAAGATGGAAATGAAACTTAATGGAGATGCAAAGCTCGATTTGTCACAAAGTATGGACAAATTCAAGGAGTTGACTACAATGTAGTGATGCTTGAGTCTATTGTATTTACACCAGCAATATATGGATATTGGAGTCTCATAGCTGGAATTTTCAATTTGATGATGATCAAAGAATTTTGGAATGTCCAAGATTATCGAGAGGACCTGCATTTGAGTGGTAGCTAATTAGCTTGGCCAAATCTTAATATGTAAGAGACATATTTTTAGTGGGAGCTATGTAGCTTGGCTTAATCATAATATGTATCAGACATATTTTGAGTGGGAGCTAAGTGAAATCCCTGGATCTCAAATATGGATGCCATATTTGAGTGGGAGCGTGAAATCATTCTAGGTTATGTGGATGACATATGTGAATGATGTGATTGGTGTTAATAACATTTAAGTAGATAAATTGGGATGAAGTTGAAGTTATTAAACAATGAGATCTATCGAGATAGATTGGTGATTTTAATAAACATTAAATGTCGAATGCTTCTTGGACTTGATTTTGAAGATGTTCAGAATGTCCTAAGCAAGATTATGAAGAAGTTTAGGATGGAACAAGGTAAGAAAGAATTTCTTACTATATGAAGCATTGTATTAGTATTACAATGATGGTTAAAAAGGAAGAAAGAGATGTGTTGCATCTTCTATGCCTTAGTCATAGGTTCTTCCATACAACCATATTGTATACTCGACGTAATGTGACTCGAAGTTCTGGTTGGAAGGATAAGCTCTTAACTGTAAGAACATGTCTTGAAGTGATTCTTGAGTTAATCACTGAACCAGAATTAAGTTTGTACTTAAATGGTAAGAAGCAAAGTAAGTGGCATAGTTGCATTTCATGCACTAGGATCTACATAGACATAGAAGTATAAAGGCTCCATCTAATGTGATGTATATTGTTATGGCGGGACTAGTTCGTCTTTAACGTAGAATGATGTGTCCTAGGGCACAATGCCCATGAAAAAGCCATCGAGGTTGATCTAAAGTTACTGTAGGCTCCTGGAAACCGGCCTCGTTCTGCTGCCATAACTGCCGTATATACACAAAGGATTGCAAAGTGTGTTTGGAAGTTTAGATGACAACAGTGAAAACGACCATCATTATAAACACTAGAAACAAAGCCTCACTTTGTCGCCAAACGAATACTTCAACCCATTATGAGATAATGGTATGAATGTCAAAGTTAGGAAGACATTAATGATTTGCAAAGACATAATGATCTGGTAAAACATGACATGAATAGGACGTTTTCCATAAGCCTGCATGATCAATAAACGCATATGTGATATGGTTTATGATGAGTAAAATGTGAGCTAGATTATTTGTACTCTAGTGCAAGTGGGAGACTGAAGGAGATATGCCCTAGAGGCAAATAATAAATAGGTTTTTATTTTCATATCTCAATTAGTTCGTAATAGTTTCATACTATGCTATAACTGTATTAGTACGAAACGTTAATACACGTGTGGTATGTAAACAAACCAAGTCTCTAGCTACCTCTAGCGAACTAGTTCATTGGTCATGAGGATGATCTAGGGTTTCGAGATCATGGGCATTTATGCCAATTGACAATGAGGTCACGTCATTAGTTGAATGATGTGATAGACAAACAACCCAACCAGTTGTATCTTAATAAGATCTAGTTACAAAGTTCACCATTAATAATAAACTAAGGAAACCTCGCAACCTGATCCTTAGACTGTGAGATAATGCAAATCACCATTCTGGAGGGAGCTTACATGGTAATCAAGTATCACACCATGAATGGGTGATCGAAAAGGTGCTACTCAGGTTTCCCAAAGGGGCACGTAGAGGAGTACATATCAAGACCAGGATTTGCCAATCCATGTAACGGATAGATACATATGTGTCTATCTCGGTGACATTGCATTAACGAAGCTTGCAAGCGTGTGACTAGGTCACGGAATGCAATGACACGGAAACGAGAAAACAAGTTCATCGGTAATAAGATCAAACAAAGGTATGGAGATACCGTAGATCAAATCTCGGGTGAACTAGGTATCAAGTGGCAAAGGTAATGGGAAACGACTATTTACGGTTCAAACGACATTATCATCGTGGAATGCACAGGGGCCATTATGGGCATCCCGCCCCCGCTATTGATCATTGATGGAGATCATGTATGTGCCATTCCCGAGCCGTGGGGAAATACACTTAAGGATACGATGAGCTAGAGATCCTCTTTAAGTTGGAATCACCATATGAAAGAGAAAAGGAAACCGGAAAAGTTCCGTGAGAGAAGCGGAATCGTTCCGGGAAAGTTTCGAAGTCGTTCAGAGGAAATTGAAAGGGAAATGAAAGGTGTTTTGGGTCAAATCGGATTTTGTAATATGTATTTACATATTTATTAATGTAATTAATATTAAAATCTAATTTGAAGGGGTATTCCACTAATGGGCCAAACTTCCTAGGGAAAAAGGGCCCATGAGGGAAAACCGAAGGAGGGAAGGGCCAAGGGCCAAAGGGTCAAGGCCTAGCCACCTCAAGGGGGCCCACCCGGCTAGCCTAGGGTTGTGCGCGGGGTGGGGCCCACCCCTGGCTGACTGGCCGATGAGGCCCATGGCGCCTCCTCCTCTCCCTTGATTAGTCCCACATGGGAAACCCAAAGGGGAGGGCACACCTCCCTCCCCCTATATAAAGGGGTACCCATGGGTGAGATTTGACACACCAATATTTGGAGAAGTCCTTTGGTTGACTTTCTATTCCCTCTTTCTCTCTCGTCTCCATGCGTTGGCACGGTCCCAAGTAAGGACTGTCCATGCAAGAGACACCGCACCTGCAGCACGCCGTTGCGCTGTAGGGATTTCAAGCCAGAGATCTACTTCCGCACTCCCGGCAGGGATCAAGGAGTCGGAGGTCGTCATCGTACACCGTATGTGTACGAAACCACTAGGGGCCTCACCTAAGGCACCTTGGATGTCGTGAGCCGGAGCTGCTGCACGATGAAGAAGGAGCAAGGGGTGACTTGCGAGGAGCTTCGCGACCTTGAGATCGGCTACGAGTTCAACTACTTCAACCACGTTCCCCTCGGAACGTTAACCGCGTACGGTCTACAAGGGTATGTATTCTATACGCTCCGGTTGTTACTGCATTACTACTAGATAGATCTTGAGCGTTAGGGAGTTCCAACGTAGGATTTTTTTTGTTTTCTGCTACGGAACCCTACACTGCGCACCCCATCACGACCTCTACACGTGGAGAGGCAACATTTTAGCGGGTCACACAGTGATGCTGATAACAGAGGCCTGCGGGCTAGAGCAATGGCGTGTGGCCGGCGAGGCGGGGCTGCAACCAGATGGAGGAGTGGTAGGTGCAACAATGAGGTTAGATGCGGGCTAGAGCAATGGTGCGAGGATGGCTCGGTGGCTAACCGACCCCTTATTGGGTTTGTGCGGGTGAGTTTGCCGGTAAAAGTCCTACTCCGGCTGTGGTCGAAGTCATTGATGATGGTGCTTACGGACATCACTTCCTTGGTGAAGGCATAAACATAGCATTTCTCACCTACCTTTCCCCAACTTGCTCTAGGGGAAACCCGAGATTTGCTCTTCTAGATCAGACGGTGGATGCGCTACACGTCATCGCAGTCCCTCTTGGGGGGCGGGGGTATCTTCTTGGAGGTGGTCTACGATCAGAGGGATGTGTGGTTTGCGAGGGTGCACACGAAAGCCGGCTTATGTTCTTAGATGTGGCTTGCCGTTATTCAGGTTTTTAGCCGGTTTTCTCTAATAAACTGAGTAGTATGGGTCTTTTGACCGGTTTCTTTCTAATCAATGGATTTAGCAACTCTCTTGCTAACATTCTAAAAAATACAATAGTTCAAGCTAGACTACTAACTTCTAAATCACATTAATAAATACATATTTCTTAGTACAAAGAATAGTGTAACTCATCGCATGACACATAAGCTAGTGGTGCAACTCGAAAATTAATATGGCAGATGGTCATGTATTTTGGGATGCTCTAGTAAGGTGGTATTCATATGCATTGTGCTCATTCGAAATATCATTGCCTGTCCCAAGAATAATTTCTACTCTCGAAGAAGCCAAACTTCACAACAAAGGTGAATGTCCAGTTGTGCATCTTTTAAGCACCCATCTCGAAATCTGACCAAGGTAGTATTTTTACTATGCAATCCAGAAATGGACCACGACATGCTCCATGTGCTCATATAGGTTCATACTAAGTTACACATTACAAAATAAAACACTTATTCAATAGGTAAAGAAAAACACAAGAATCTCGTACAAAATACCCCAAGCAAAAAAGAACTGACGGTCCACAACTCTCACTATACCCTCACTCGAGTCACACAAGTAGAACCGAAATTTCTCTCAAAACTTAGTGCAACCCCAATAATAAGTACACGCCACGGGTTACACACAAATTTATCACTATCTTCCCCTCATACACACTCTCTCACTCTCTTCATGTCTCGTCTCACCGCACATCACCGCACAGAGCGATCAACCAGCACTCACACAACTCCATCCATCAGCACCGCCGACTCATGGCCCAACCACACCACAAGCCCTCGAGAAAAACCCGTCAACCACGGCGCCACCGAGCTCGCGCCACTCCGGTCTGGTCTCTCTCTCTGCCAGATCCGGCCAGGGCAACCTTGGGGTGAGCATGCATATTCGATACCGTCAGCCATGCGAAAGAGCTCGCCACCCTCGGATATGGCCACAGTGCCATGTAATCAGTATTATACGCGAACTGAATTTGAAATACTTAATGGTAGTGAAAGAAGTTATCTCTCGGTGGAGTATAAAAGCAATTTTGATATGAGTATCGAGATATCTTCAAACATATAATGACAGATAAAAAATCTTCTCAAAAATGAGGATAACTGAAATATAAGATGGTGATAATGGTTCGATTGAGATGCTTCAGAAATAGAGAAAAAATGCATAAGTTGTCAAACGGAAAGGAGAAAGCTGATGCTACAGATTGAAGGCGAATGGAGAAAGAAGACAATAATGCCTAGTTGAATGGAGAACTCGTATTGCTTTATCTTGCTCTGGATGTGGTAAAAACAAGCCAACAATGCTCACTAAACATGCTTGTCCTAGATGAATGCCTCATGAACATTTGCAGATAGCATGTTCAGTGGTCACTACAAAACTATCTTCTAGAAAACGACATCAACAACAAAAAAATGGAGTGCACATGCTAAATTTATATGAAAGAAGTTAGCATGTTCAACGATCACTACAAAACGATCTTCTAGAAAAGTGACATCAACAAAAAAAGGGAGTGGACATGCTAAATTTATATGAAATCATAAGTGGGAAATTGTATGTTCTTTTACCTTGCTCTGCAAGATGATTTGGTTCCTCTTATCTACCAAGGATTGCAATTGCATCCTACTACAATCTACAAACAGAAAATCAATTTTATCTCCCAAGATGAACTTTTCCTCGTATGCTCCAAGAGATATTGAACCATGGTAAATAACAAACTGGAGGTCGGTATGTAGAAGAGAATAGTGCTCAAAGAGAAAATCTACTCATCACTTGATAATAATAGCATAAGAATACACTGACCACAATTTTTTATTGTAAAACCAATGTTTAACCAATAATAAGACATGAATTCCACAAAAATAGCTTTTTTCTAAATCTTGCGTTATTGTAAGGCTCATAAGTCATTCTTAGTGGCATCCTAGAAATTGTATTATGCAATATATTAGTAATTTCTGAATAATTTTTTGAAACCAGGCACATAACTGTTGGTTACAAAACTACATCAAAGATTTTATGTGGCATTGCAAAACATGAAAGTACAGTTTACATAGTAATAAAATGACTGTAGTGCTTCTACAAACTCATTTATAGGATATCTAACCTAGACATGAATTGGTTCTGCATGTAACTCATCCCAACGGTGATTCCATTGTACAACTATAGAATAAAATTTATCATCTCCTTAGCCATAAACTACAAAATAATGGAAGTAAGCACAAAATCTTCACTCTAAACCAACTCCAGCTTGATAAGTGACCATATCAAGGACTCATGATCACAATCTTTACCATAATATATCTTGCTTACATGGTACTTTTTTTTTGAAATGGGGGGAGATCACCCCAGCCTCTGCATCCAAGAGATGCACACAACCCTTTTTATTAGATTATTCTCAAACCTTACAAGAGAGATTACAAAGATCAAACCGAAGCCCACCAAAACAAGCGACATCTCGCTGTTCTACAACATTGATGAAGAGGGTGTCCATGAACATGTCACATCCCAATTTCTAGAATTGGCACTGCATAGCATACATGTCATTGCATCATGAGCATCTTTGCAAAAAGTTTCAGTTTTAAAGCTTTTGCCAAAATACCACTAGTGTTGCTTGTTCTTCATATTTTCAAGCCTGGTATGGTTTTTACCTAGCAGCTGCTTGGATGGCACTATATAGTCATCCTAGATGCTTAGATACATAGAGTATTCAATTACAAACCCGTAGAAATTTGTTTCGCTCGAATCAGAGCTGTAGACCAAAAGTTACACCTGTTTTGAGTTTCAGCTGAATTCAGTTTCAGGAAATACAGATAGATTCAGTTAACGGCAGAGTTCAGAAAAGAATAAAAAGAAATGAAAAAAATAGGAAAACCGGCAGCCCAACCGAGCGGCAGCCAGCGGCCCACCCGAGGCCCAGTTCGCAGCGCAGCACAGCGCGCAGGGCCAGCCGGCCCTGCGAGCAGCCCACCGCCAGCGGCCAGCCCCAGCCCCACATAGCCCCTTCCCTCTTTCTTTTTTTCCCACCTTCTTTTCCTTCTGTTTTTTCGCTGACCGCCGGGCCCCGCCTGTCAGCCCCTCGACGCGTTCGTCCTCGACCTGGAGACCGCCCCGACCCCTACCAAAACTGAACCCGGGGAAATCTCCACCGATTCCGTTCGGAGTCGATCGCCCCAGCCCCAACCAATCCCTCCACTATATAGCCTGTCAATCCCTTGTCAAAACACCCTCCTAAAATCGCATCTACCCACCGCCAATCCGCGGCAATCTCTCGCCGGAGTTCCGCCGTCGCCACCATTAACTCCGGTACGAGCTCTAGCTCGAGCTCCCGCGCCCTCTCTCTGCGCTACACCATCCGTAGTGCCGCGCCTCTACTTTTCCCTAACCTTCCCTCTTACTGCAGCACCCCCGAGCCACCACCCGACGTCGCCGGAGACTGCCGCCTGTCCGCCCGCTCCTCATCGCCGCCTAGGGGAGCAAGAACCGCCACAGGGACCGCCGTCCCTAGCCACACGTCGTAGGCCACTCCGCCGCCGCCGAAGACCACCGGAGAGCCGCCAACCACCATCGCTTGAGCCGCCGCCGCCGTCGAGCAAGGTGAACTTCAGCTCGCGCCCGCCGTTAGATCCTGGATGGACGACCCAGATCGTACCGCTGACCCGCGTGGACCGTTGACCGGTCAAACGGACCCCAGTCAGCGCCACGTCGACGTGGACAAGTCTCGATTTACAGGATTTTGTTAAATTACAGAAAATATGCCTAACTTTAAAAATTCGTAGAAAAAGATCTACTAGGCCAAAAATTACAAATAATATACCGATGAACTCACAAAAATGCTTAGAATTTGATTCTGTAATAATATTTCAGGTTTACTGTACGTAATTTCTTGAGGTTATAAAAAGGCTTAAAGTAGTATAAAAATCATAGAAAAAGATCTGTAAATCTTTTTGGAGCAATTCTTTTTGGTCTTGGCTCTAATTTGAAGCATCTGTCCAGTAGTGTTTGTCTAACTTGAACAGCACCGTTTACAACATTGGTTTTGATTAAAATCCTATTAACTAGTCCTCTAAATTGCATAAATTGTTTTCATTGCATTAAAGGTTTTTCCATGCATCATTCAGTAGTAGCACTTATCAGAGAACATAACTAAACTACTGAAGCTTTTGTTAAAGTGCTATGCATGCATTGTGTTGCATTTGTTGATCTTTATGTGTGGATTGTTTATTTGGTTGAATTGCTTTCGTGTAGATTGTGAGAATTGTAACCCGTGTGATTGTCCGGATTGTGCGTTTGACTCCGACAACTACCAAGACAAGTGGAGCTTCATAAAAGTCCTATTTACTTTCTATATGCATTGTAGCTTTGTTTTGTTTTTACAAGTTATATCTATTACTATGCTATATCCTATTATGGTTGTAGCCTTCCTTGTTAGGTGAGCCGCCGTAAGTAGTTGTGCTTAGTTGTGCTTATGTAGACGAGGTTGGGATACACCATGATGAAGATTGTTTTGAAAGTATGTGTATGGAAAATTTGAAAACAACTTAATTAATAAACTCTCTGGGTGGAATTGCTAATTGCTTGGTTCATGAATGCCGGGCCCATGTCTATCGTTTACCCGAGTATCTCACTTGTGGATGGCCACCCAGATTTCAGAGAATTGATTAGTGTCTTGATTTGGTAGCTTACGTGTACAGCCATATGCCAGTGAGTTATGGGTGGCTGGATGGACTTAGTAGGTCGTGGCGACCCGAGCTCTTCGTATCCAGAGATGTAGTGAACGTGATAGGTTGGTACGGTGCGTGGATGGGCTTGGGGGGCTACTTCCCGAATTGTCTCTTCTTGGACTTCTCACTATCATGACTCAATATGCGTGTCATGGTACGAGCGGATCGACCAGGTCATATGGGTAAAGTGTACAACCCCTGCAGGGTGTAAAACTAAGTACTTAGCCGTGTCCCCGGTAATGGACGTTTGAGTTGCTGAATTATGGGTGCTATGACATGTTCTCATTCATTCTAACTTGTAATTGCTAAAAGTTGAGGTTGAAACATAATTGGGTTGTGTGATGAAGATCAAATGCTTTACAAATGATTTACAAATGTTAGGATAAAGTAATTTGCTGCTGCAACTAAGCCTGAACTCCACAAGCCAGATATGCATGTAGATATTAGTCTTGTTGTTTCTCTCATTGTTCCACTTGCCAGTACATTCCAAGTATTGACCCTTCGGGGCTGCTACGTTTTATGTTGCAGGTTACTCTTCCGGTTACTCCGAGTAGTTGTGTTGGTTGCGACCCTCTACACAACATTTTGTTCGCCTGTGGCGCATAATGGAGACTAGAGCTACTTTATTTATGCTATCTATTTGATACTTGTTTATTTGGGCAAGCGTTATGCTTTGCAAACTTTGTAATAAATACAATATTCTGGATTATACCATTGTAATAATGATGCACTGTTAATTCTTTGATGTCTATCGATGCTATGTATGCCAATGAACCGATCCAGGGATTGGCGTGATACATAGAGGTGCTACCCTACCGGGTCGTACCGTTTCAGAACATGGCCAATATCCCTGTCATCTCACCAACACACGACATCTAAAAACCGAAGGCCTCGACAGGTCGCCCTCAGCGCGTACCAGCATACACGCTTCAGAAAGTCTTCGTCTTCCGCATACCCATCTTTAGGAGAGATCAAAGCAATGACCTTGTGAGGTCTGCCTTCGGCGACACCATGACGCCAAATAGCACCTCCACCCTGCGCACGTCCAACACGCACGCGCGGCCGATATCGATACCCCTCGACACCATGTCGCTGAGTCCCGCCATCCAATGCCGCTAGAAACCACCGGGAGATCCGTCGTGCTAGCATCTACCAAACCAAGCATGACTGAGCGTAGCACCTAGCGGTTAGGCATGACTTGACATTTCCACATGCGTCTCCGTGCTAGAAGAAGCCGCTCCGCCGCCTACCTCTAACGTCCAGCGCTGCTCCACAAACGATGCTCCCAAGAGAGAACACGACGCCAATGCGCCACCATCGTTCGATCCGGAAGACCAGATCTTGGGGTTTCCCCCGAAGCAGCACGAGCACAAAAGACGTAAGCTGCTATGATGATGCCTTCAACAAGGTAACGACGTCGCGGCGTCGCCATCTTCCGCCAAAGGCCTGGTTTTCACCGGTAGCCCTGCCTCCCATGTCGCCGCCGGTGCCAGATCTAGGATCAAGAGATCGACCACATCTAGCCTGGCCGACCACCTCCGGCGGAGGAGATAGCCGCCACCACCATACCCGGGGTCAGATCCCAGATCCTCGTGCCGCGGGACGAGCCTGGAGTTGCCTTCTCTTGCTGTTGTGTCGTGGTGCAGCGGGATGGAAGAACATCTGAGCAAGATGGCCCAGATCTCGACACCCTAGCCATCTCCGCTGGCAAGAAGGGAAGCTCCAGCGGCCGTCACCCCCACAGCGATGCCATCTGGAGGATTGGAGAGGTAGCCGTCGCTGCAATCCGCCCCGCCATCCGGCCGAGGAGAGGCCGCCGCTGCCAGGCCTTCGGGCATTGCCCGTCGGCAAACCTGGCGGCGGCGGGAGGGATATGGAATATGGAGGAGGGGCTAGAGGAGCTGCGGCGGGGCGCCCCGGTGCGGCCGAGCGGTGGACGCACGGGAGCGACGATCTCTTGACTTTAGTGCAACAGTAGGAGAGGACTGGTCCTTGCCCTTGTGGCTGCACAGAGGGACATGGGGTGCTCAAGGATGAGAAGTATGCATGAAAAGTATCACCAAGAAAAATTGCATATGTTGCTAATGAAAATATTGCAGCAATTCTTACCTTCCAATATTGCCATATCCTTTAAAAATGTTGACGTCTTCATCATTCCAGGACTGCAGCAAATGAAATACAATATGCATATGTACAAATATTAATCAAAATCTTGTTTGAGCTTAATCAAAATTGTCTATGAATTATTGTAAACATGAAACTCGTAAACCGTACTTCAAGATAAACTTTTGAGTGCGTTACTTGGATATGACTCAAGCAATAGACAGAAATCATCACTTGCACATGTGTATCCATTTTTTTAACTCCCTTTCGAATAATTTCCATTCTACAGAAAGCTAACTACTACTATGGGTTTACGATTTCTCCAAGGAACCATGCAAACTTGCACATTAGTAAAGGAACTGGAATACCAACGAATCAGCTGCATGTTGTCCATCATAAACGAAATGTAAAATATATCACCTCAAGCAGTTTTTTATGAATATAGATACATAGTTAGAGTGCCATCAAAATTTCTGACTCATCCTTCTCTAGCCTTCATCTTATCTCCTGATATGGTTTGTTCGATGATGATCATAATTAAACATGCTACCTGACCTGTAGTTGTTTTATATGGAAATAATCAAACTATCGTTTTCTGTAATTATTGTCCTAAGAATGAGCCACTGAGAGGGTTACAACAATCACACATGGTATAGAGTGATAAAACTACAGGTAAAAGTAGGTTAGTTTAAAAAATAATATCAATAAAAACTAATACCAAACAGATGCAAGGGAATGTTCAACACATAAATCAAATATATAAAATACTACTATCCAATTTCAAAACAGGGACATCGAAGAAAAATTACCCCATTTTAGAATTCATGTGCAGTTCACCATACCGTTTACGGTTGAGCGAGTGTAAGTATACATGGTTGAGTTTATTAGGAAACAAAAGTGCAAAGTATTGTTAGTGTAATTCTAGTAGTAATTTACAATGTTTGGAATGTTCTTAAATACCCCGGCCTATAATTTCCTGAACTAAAGAATAGCTTGTTGTTTTATTAACTGAGAAGCAACCTGCGGTTCAGGTCCGTGCCAAAATCGGTGGTATCAATAGCTTGCACTTCCCACCTGCAACCAGTATCACAATAGACACATCACCGTCAAGAAAACACATAGATTATTTGGCATATGGACGAGAAGCCAATGCTTGAAGTATAGAGTTAATTTTAGAGTTTTGGTGGTACCATCGATCATATGTTGAACCCCTATTCAAGCCCTTGGAGGATCCATGAACAGAAACAGGGTTTAATCCCAGATCAAAGATCATAGTTTGCAAAGAAAACTCTACATACCTGCAATAGAGATTGTATCTTGCAGTGGGTGAATGCTTCAGACCTTGCCTGCACCGATGCGCAACATCAGTGGCCTGTCATGCTTGTAGATGCTATCGAACACCATCCCATCAGGGAACCTTGCGCGCCAAGATAAATAGGCTCCAACCATGTGGGAGGTTGGCTGAGTCGGCAACATCCAAATACATCGATATTCCCCTTGGAGAAAATAAGAACACGCCTGCATCAAAGCCAACGATATTACCAACAGAAAACATCCTAAAACATTCTACAGCTATAGCTAGTGTAATGATCCTGACCAAACTTTGGGATCATCGTATTCAGCAAATATTAACCAACTTTTCGAACCAAAGCTTTCTCTGCTGCAATCTCCTAAGAATATCAAAGAGCAAACGGTAGTTACTAAACTAATCTCAAAGAGCAAACGGAGTGCTAGCAAAAGTTTGTACTTTGTTGAGTCGTTACTTTCAGCAGGTGTACACGCAGGCCTTTCATCAGACTTGTCATGTCTATCCATGAAAGCGGTCTGAAATATTGGCAACTCGCTAGGCTCTAGTTTAAATCATGCCATTCTGATTGCAGATTCAGCTGTTATAGACAAGATAAAATCGACGAATGTTTGTTCAAACGGTTTGACAACTACAAGAATACAACTAACACGAGAAAGCCACTTCCTGTGGCGCTGTACACATGAACAAAATATTACTAATGCTAGCTACATATTTATGATATTGCCACCCATATGTATGAACAAGGACAAGCAGCTCAATTGCCATATGCACATCGTCTCCAAACTGAGGATAACATGTGTGATCATAGAGTAATTGTAAAGCTGCTATCTATAATATATAGGTAAATCAACATCTCCTAAAGTATATGCATTCAGACTGACATCAGATATTGGTCTGATGTTGAACACCTAATAGTTGCAGTCAAAACTGAAACTCTCTCCTCTTGAACAATCAACATACAAAAAATTCACAGAACCGAATTATGGGAAAAAATAAACTGTATGCCCTTTAAACATTTCATCAAGCGCCTGGTCTGCATCAACTGAGGAAAAAAAATCTTGGCATGCCGCCTGCCTGGACCAAGGATTTGCTCCTAAACAGACGGTGAGAGATCAGACAAGTTCAGAGTGGCAGAGTAGCTAGCGTACCTGGACACAGATGTTGGCCCGGCACGCCCTATGGCCTAGAACGCAACGCACCACCACGCCCGATGTTCATCTCGCCACGCTCTCTGCGATGTTCACCGACTGCTGCTGCTCCTCGCATGGAGACGTGGGCGCGATGTGTTGGCCCTTGTGGGGGGCTCGACACGGGAGGGAACGATGCCGCCTTCTCTCCTGAGTCTTTGCCGTCGGACGCGGGCGTGGGTGGCAGGACTATGGAAGGGCAAGCAGAGGAGAGGATGAGGCGCGATGTAGCGCCGCCGCCAAGGTCACGTAGGCACGGGGAGAAGTATATCCATCTTTCAACAACAGCGTGCGGCTTCCTTCACTCCCCTCCCTTGAGAGTCGACCCCCGACCGCCTCCGCCTCCCCTCTCCTCCCTCCTTCCCGGTAGCCATGGTGGCCGGTGTGGAGATAGAGTTGGTGGTTCGCCTCTTCTAGCTCTAGCAGTAGGTTTTTTAGTTCTAGGTTGTTGTGCCCCCGTGCCGACTGAGGGTAGGTTGGAGATCTTCGGCCACCAGATCCTCCACTCCCTGGCTTCAATCTGCTCCGCCACGCCGCGCCGGTGGCAGGCGCTGGTGTCTGTGGAGCTCCTCAGGCCTCGCACCCCTCTGAATAAGGCTGGCCGCCTCGGGTGCTTCGAGCTGGGCGTTCCGGATCCCGCCCAGTTGGAAGTGGTTCCTCTCCCTCCGATTGTTGCGCTCTCATGGAGAAAGTTGAAGCGGAGGAAGACCACCACTCACCTGCCAAATAAGATCCGTCTCCGGCGAGCTTCCTTCGGCCTTCTTCTCCGGTTACGTTCTCTAGCCTGTGGCAGCAGCTTGGAGGTACGCAGCTAGCTTTTCTTGTGGCAGAGGCTGAGGACTTGTCGCGTCGATGAGGAAAAGTTCTGTTGCATCTTCCTCGCCGCCCTTTGCAGCCATCAAGGAGGTGGTCAAAGTGTTGGCTCGGATCTGCTCTACCTTGTTCCTCCTCAGTGGGGATTTGCTGCTTCTCCCGGCGGAGCTCCCAAGCGACGGCGAGTTTGCGCCGCCTCTATCCTTGGTCAAAGCAACCACTCCGCAAGGCGGTTCTTGGCGAACCGCTTCTTCATCAACCTCCTGGGTGTTGTGCCTGGTTGGAGGCCCCTGCAGTACTCAGTCGTGGCACTTTTCGATGCTCCCTCGCCAAGTGGTCTCGTCCCGACGATGGTGCTGCCGGCTGCGGCATCGAGTGCGTCATAGTCCCCGGTGGAGAAGGACCTGATCGTGTTTTTCAGTTTTTTTTGAGGTCCTTTTTATAAAAGACCAGGGCCTTTGTGTAATTTGCTTTATCTTTAAGGCTCTGTTTGTAACTTTACCCACCGACTAATGCAGCTCTGGACCCTTCTGGGTCCTTCCCCTTGTTCAAAGAAAAATTAGGCACGAGGAGAGAGCGATGGTTTCGGCATGACGTTTGGAAAGCGACAAAGTGCAAGTTTCAATGGGCCTGGCCCATGTGTGGACGACGAACGATAGAGCGCGACGATGAATCGAGCAAAACCATTATAATTTGTCTCGACGTAGTTTTGTTCGGTTCCATTTTTTATTGGACGGTTTTGCTCCTAGTTGTTTGATTATATTATCAGGGTGCCACCGCTAAGTAGACGACCCCACGAATTGCACCAAGCTGTTGCGCCGCCTATTGTTCGGTTGTTCCCACCGCACGGAACCTCCGCAGCGCTCCGTGTCGGCCGCTGTGGTTCCTTTGTGCCACTGGATGCATCACCGCTGGACGGGGCTCCTACGCCTTCATCCCTCGCTATAGTTTTCCTCAAGCAGCTATTGAATCGGAGGCGGGCAGGACTGTCCGTGTTGATACATCTATGAGTCCTCCCGTCCCTCCCTCTCGCCCCCAATTACTCCTGGTCCAGGGGACGCCCTCCTCAATCACCTCCTGGTCGAAGGGAGGCGGTGCGTCACTCTCCTTCTCCGGCGAGCAGGGTAATCTGAGGCAACCCAGAGTAAGTGGACAGGGGCTGCGTGCAATACGGGCTCCTCGCCGCCAACACGCCGTCAGTACCATGCGAGCACAGGCCCAGCGTGTGTCGACTGGAGGTGCCACAACTGGCCTCTTGGCCAGGCTCAAGCACGAAGGAGGATTCGTTTGAGTGGCGCGCAGTCGAATCCGTGGCATCTCGTGATGGCGGAAGGGAGGCTATGGAGGTGCGCCGGTGGTGGGTGCGGGGAGGTGCGCCGGCATTGTCAGGACCTCATCGGAATTGGGGATCCGACAGGGGAAATTGAACATGGATAGTAGCTAATTGCTGGTAAAAGCTAGATCTAGGCAGGAAAGTAGGTAATTGCTAGGTAAAATAACTGGAAAGTAGATGCTGAGATAAAGTGCAGGAAAGGGAAATTAGGGTTTTTCTTAGTCGAGCCACCTAGCCACCCACTCTCCACGGTTTTATAGCCCAACCGCAGGAGCCTCGACAATTTAAGTTCGCATACAAATTATTTAAAGGAAATCATGGTAGGCCGTAGGATTCGTTGAAACGGTAAGAGAGCATCCCAGCCGTCCAAGGATAGGGGAGACAGATACGCATAGGTCTTGACAATACTCTCTGGCCAGCTTCAGACTTCAAGGCTAAAAATTTGGAAAGGTTGCTTGAGTGAACTTGGCATCCTCCCAAGTAGCTTCTTCAGGGGTGAGGTTCTCCCAGTGAATTAACCATTGAGCAACTGGAACATCATATGAGCCTGCGCTCCTAGGAACTTGTCTATATTGGAGGATAGCCAGAGGGTTGGTTTTGATCTTGCCTTCGGCTGTTACCAAGGGTAATTTGGGTTTGGAATAGCTTGAGGACCCAAATGTCCCTTAAGTTGGCTGACATGGAAAACGTTATGTATGAGTGTGCCTTCTGGAAGTTGCACACCTTACCAATCCTCTACATGATTCTAAAGGGTCCATAATATTTGGAAGATAGCTTTAGTGCATTCCTTAACCCTAGGGCAGTTTCTCTATAGGGTTGCATTTTGAGGTAAACCATGGCCCCCACTGAAAATTGCCTTTCAGTTCTCTTTAGGTCATCATATTTTTTCATCCTGTTTTGTGCTTGTAATAGGTTTTGCTGCAGTGCTTTGACCATATGGTCTCTTTTTGGAAGTGTGACTTCAGTTTCAGCAGGGACATTACAAGGAACTGAGATGCCATGCATCTAAGGTGGAGGGTAATTGTATAATGCCTCAAATGGTGTGGTCTTGAGAGAGGTGTGGTATGAAATGTTGTACCACCACCCAGCAGCTGGGATCCAATCTGCCCATTTCTTAGGTTCCTTGAAGGCCATAGCTCTGAGGTACTGTTCTAAGCACTGATTGACACGTTCAGTTTGACCATCTGATTCAGGATGGTAAGCAGTACTGAAGTTGAGCTAAACTTTGTGAGAAGCGAAAATTTCTTGCCAAATCTTAGATGTAAATATTCTATCTCTGTCACTGACTATGACACTTGGTGTTCCATGCAGTTTGTATATGTTGTTGATGATCAAGGTTGCAACTTGTTGGGCAGTGAAGGGGTGTGACAGAGTCAAGAAATGTGAGTATTTGGTCAATCTGTCTACAATCACCAGTATGGCATCCTTGCCTCTTGACTTTGGGAGGCCCTCCACAAAATCCATGCTTATTTCAGACCACTTCATTTTGGGAATGCTGAGTGGATCTACTAGGCCAGGATAATGCACTCTTTCAGTTTTGGAAATCTGGCAAGTAGGACATTCGGCAACCTTAGTAGGGATGAACTATTTCATGTTTGGCCAGTAAAAGAGTTGCTTGATTCTATGATGAGTTACTCTACGACTAGAGTGGCCACCAAAGATGGAAGAGTGGAAGGCTTGGAAGATTTTCTCCTTCAGGTCAGTGGTCTTGCCAATGACTAGTCTGTTTTTGTACCTCAAGAGGCCAGATTGTAGCTTGTACTTGGGATTGCTCTCTAGTTGTATGGCCAATGCTTGTAAAAGTTGTGTGCACTTGTAATCATTGGTATAAGTGTCAACAATTTCAGTCATCCAAGATGGAATAGCAGCAGAAATAGCTAGGCAAGAGTCTTCCATTGATTGTTCAAACTTTATTGATAAAGCATCTGCCATAGTGTTGTCTTTGCCTTGCTTGTATTCAATGGTGTAGTCATACGCCAACAATTTAAGCATGAGTTTATGTTGAATGCCTTCTAGTAATCTTTGGCTAGCTAGGTATTTGAGGCTTCTCTGATCAGTCTTGATCACTAGAGTGTTGCCCAAGAGGTAGTGTCTCCATTTTCTCAAAGCTTCCAAGATTGCTAGAGATTCTTTTTCATACACTGATAGAGCATCTATGGATGGGCCCAGACATTTGCTAAAGAAAGCAATGGGTTTGCCTTGTTGCATTAAGACTGCTCCAAGTCCAGTACCAGAGGCATCATTTTCAAGCACAAAGGGGAGTGAGAAGTTTGGAAGTATGAGTACAGGTGGCGTTGTCATGGCCACCTTGAGTTGTTCAAAGGCTAGTTTTTGGGATTCCTGCCAGATGAAACTATTCTTCTTGAGTGCTTCGTGTATAGGTTTGCAAATGGAAGCATAGCCTTTGATAAACCTCCTGTAATACCCAGTTAACCCCAAGAATCTTCTCAATTATGTGATGTTCTTTAGGGTTTCCCATTGTGTGATTTCAGCAATCTTAGTGGGATCTGTTGCTACTCCTTGTCCTGACAAGATGTGACCTAAATAGTCAATAGAGGTAGCTGCAAAGGTGCATTTGGACCTTTTTGCTTCTAGCTGGTGCAGCCCGAGGATGTGTAATACCTGAGACAGGTGGTATCTGTGTTGCTTGATGTTGTTGTTGTATACCAAGCTATCATCAAAGAACACAAGGACAAAATTCCTTAGAAAGGTGGAAAAGATGTTGTTCATAAGCTGTTGGAAGGTGGCTGGTGCATTAGTCAAGCTAAAGGGCATGGCAAGGTACTCATAGTGGCCCAAATGAGTTGTGAATGTTGTTTTGGGAATGTCCAAAGGATCCATCCTTATTTGGTGATACCCATATCTTAAATCCAGTTTGGAAAATATGGATGCTCCTTGTAGTTCATCCAAGAGATCTTCAATGATAGGTATAAGGTATTTGTTTTTGATTATTAAGGCATTGATCTGCCTATAATCCACACAAAGTCTCCAAGATTTTTCCTTTTCCTGACAAGAATGGCTGGTGATGAATAAGGACTAGTATTGGGTCTGATTTCAGAGTTTTTGAGCATGTTCTAGACTAGTTCTTGCACAATGTTCTTCTGCTTGTGTGGCATTCTGTATGGTCTGACATTGGGTGGAGAAGTTCCCTCCTTCAAAGGAATTGAGTGATCACAGTTCCTGTTTGGGGGAAGTCCAACTGGTTCCTCAAAAATATCAGCATATTCAAGGAGAATATCATCAACAGGGGACTGTGCAGATTGATCACCACTAATCTGTCGTTTATTCTCCTCCTGACGTGAGGCTCTGATGAGGTAAGCTTGGGCACCTATTCTCAAGAGTTTGGAACATGCCTTAGCAGAAATGACTGAATTCTATAGGGGTACTGCTCTGTCTTTGATGGTGAACCATTTGCCATTTAGTGTAATGGAAATGCTCCTATTTTCCCAATCAATATAGTTTGGGCTGTGGGTGCTGAGCCAATTTGCTCCCAATATCATGTCATAACCTTTCAGTGGGAGGAGTTTGCAGTCATGTTGGAATTTGTTTTCTATATGGAAAATTTGCAATCAGGAATGTATCCTGCAGATATTAGTTCTCCACCTCCTGCTACTTTCACTCTGTTAGCTGGGGTAGGTTTCACCAGCAGCTTGGCCTTGGTTGCAAATTCAGTGTCCACAAAGATGTTTGTGCTTCCACTATCGATAAGTGCTATAGCTTGATAGTTGCCAACTTTTATTACTATAGATAGAGTGGTATCTCCTGGCATACCATGCACAGCTTCAGCTGAGATCTGCATCAGTTGTTCTTTGGGATCTTTCTCTTGCATTGTTTCAGTAGGCTGGAGCACTACTGCAGGAGGAGGGGGAAGTACTGCTTGAGCGTCTTGGAAATATTCAGGTGATTCCATGCTATCATCTTCCTCATCACTATGCCCCTGCATTTGAATTGCATGTACAATGTTTTTGACACTAGAGCATTTGTGGCCATAAGACCATTGTTCTAGGCAGTACTAGCATCTACCTCTTTCTCTTGTCCTTTCCACATTAACTCTAGGTTTGTTATCTCTGATATTGTTGTTCTGTCTGAAATTTTGGCCTGCAGGTGCTCTGTTAGGGGAAGGAGTTGGAGCTGAATGTTTCTCGGTAGACATGTAAGCTTGTTCTTACTGCCGAGCATGCCAATAAGCAGAGCATAAGGTCGGTGGGTTGTGACTTTTGACAGCATGCTTGATGGTATCCTTCAACCCACTTAAGAATCGTAGCAGAAAGAAATTGTCAGTCAGATATGGGTGATCACGATGCATGTGAATCATGTACTCCTCAAAAGTGTTGATGTACTGATTGACTGTTGTTATCTGCTTAAGATTATGAAATTGTTCTATTGACTCGTGTTCTCCAACCGAGGGAAATCTTTCACAAAGCAACTCGTAGAAGTGTTCCCAGTTCATCAAATAGATGTTCAGATTACTGCTAGTTAACCAAGTTTTTGTTTTACCCCTTATGTGAGCGTTAGCCCATTTGATCTTGGCTTCATTCTGGATTCCCAGCAGTGTGAATATGCTTTCGCATTCATCTATCCAGCACTTGGCATTGTCTCCAAAGAAGAGGGGTAATTCCATATTAGGGGTTCTCAGGTATGGGTCTTGCATGTTATTGTGGTTGGTGGTAGGAAGGTGTGTTTCTGGGGGTTGAATTTGGGCTCAATGGTGGGTTGTATAAGTATGTTGCTGGTATTGTTCTTGAGGGAAAAACGGTTTTGTTATCCAGAAGGAAAAATTGGAGTGGTGTGGGTGATAGGTGTTGTATAAGAGTAGGTTGGTTGGTATGCTGGTGATGATAGGTGTAGGCATGTTGGCTAGATGGTAAAGCTGGAGGATTGTATGAGTTGTGCGGGTGCTGGTGGGTGTAATTGTACTAGCCTGTGTTTGGTGTATGTTTGTGTGGGTATGGGTCAGGACTGTACTAAGGTTGATGGTGTTGGTAGTATTGGGATTGGTTGTAGCAATTGGTGTTTTGGTGTTGTTGCTGTATTTTGGGAGTGGGTGGTATGTATGATGAGGTAGGAGAGGTAAAGGGGACAAATTGGTGGGGTAAAAGTAGAAGGTAAGGTTTTGGAGTGGTATGGCTATGGTATGGAAGAAGAACAGTAAGTGGCCAGAAGCGAAGAGGCCAGGTGTGAGGTGTTACCGAAGTACAGGGGTCGAGCTATGGTGTTCATCGGCGCCGATTGACTTGAACTCTCTGGAGTCGATCCTTCTGGAATTAGGCTCAGATGTGCTTGGATATGCGGCGGTGTTGTGAAGGTTGTCGAAGTAAGAGCATCCTCGCTTAAAGAGGGAGCTCGCTCCGGGGGGGCTGCTCAGAGAGGCGTTGATCTCGCTGACCATGGTCATGAGGTTGGCCATGTCACCTTGCATCTTGTCCATCGATTCCTGCTACTTATCCAACCGCGTCGTGAGGTTGAGGACCTCGCGTGGTAGGTGTTGACCGATTTCTGCCTCTGCCCTTTATCTTTCTTGCTCCGCCATGATTCGGGCCAATTCTTATGCTTCCTTATCCATGCGTTCCTAGGAGCGGGTGCGGATAATCGACATCGATTTCCCCCAATCCGATCTGCAGCTCTCTCCGATTTCTCGAGGGGAATTTTACCTCTGGATCAATGTGACCAGAGAACCCGGGGAGAAAAAAATTTCCGCCAATCTCACTGCTCTGATACCACTTTGTCAGGACCTCATCGGAATTGGGGATCCGACAGGGGAAATTGAATAGGGATAGTAGCTAATTGCTGGTAAAAGCTAGATCTAGGCAGGAAAGTACGTAATTGCTAGGTAAAATAATTGGAAAGTAGATGCCGAGATAAAGTGCAGGAAAGAGAAATTAGGGGTTTTCTTAGTTGAGCCACCCAGCCACCCACTCTCCACGGTTTTATAACCCAACCGCAGGAGCCTCGACAGTTTAAGTTCGCATACAAATTATTTAAAGGAAATCATGGTAGGCCGTAGGATTCGCTGAAACGGTAAGAGAGCATCCTAGCCGTCCAGGGACATGGGAGACAGATACGCATAGGTCTTGACAATACTCCCTGTCCAGCTTTAGACTTTAAGGCTGAAAATTTGGAAAGGTTGCTTGAATGAACTTGGCATCCTCCCAAGTAGCTTCTTCAGGGGTGAGGTTCTCCCAGTGAATTAACCATTGAGCAACTGGAACATCATATGAGCTTGCGCTCCTAGAAACTTGTCTGTATTGAAGGATAGCCAGAGGGTTGGTTTTGATCTTGCCTTCGGCTGTTACCAAGGGCAATTTGGGGTTTGGAATAGATTGAGGACCCAAATGTCTCTTCAGTTGGCTAACATGGCAACGTAACCTCGATGCAACTGATCCGTCAGATTCGACATCCCATGTTTCTCTATACTTATGATGATTAGATGGTAACTGAGCCAGTAACTGAAGTCCCGCTCATGATCCAAGGTGAATTGCCTTCAGGTCTACTAGATAAGGGTTTCATCTAACTGCTCCTAGATCTCATCTTTTTTGTGGTGGTTTGCTTGCTAGCAACAACTTAGGTGATTCAAGCGTTCTCTCTCCTGTCTAGAATAAAATCTTAGTACTCCAATCCTGTTACTATTACTTTCTATTTTGTTGCACAGATTGGTTGGAGATAAGTCCATCTATTTTATTGGAAACTAAATGTCAATGCGGCACACCGATCTTCACATTGTTATGTACTTTTACAATTTGAACTCTCAACATTTCGAGGTACTATGTATTTTGAGACCAACAAGGGGAGGAACCCCTGCGCTTTGTATTAAGAAGAAGGTGTGAGGCATGAGGCTGACTTGGGGAATTTTACAACTCGCACGCGCAGATCGAACTCACGCCAGTAGGACCACTATTCTCCTACCACTGGGCTAGATGCCCATCCACGAGGTGCTGCATATGAAATTGCAAGTTCAATATCTGCTTATGGTAGTAGTTCTTTTGATTTGAACTCTAAACAATTAAAGGGGCAATGGTGATGTTAGGAAAAGAAGAAACTCTAAGAATGAGATGACTCAACCAGAAAATAAGGAATTTGTATGTTGAAACGAATTTTGTTATTCATTTAGAGTATGCTCACTAGAATCTATTGTTTTATTGTTATATCCGGAAGTTACTTTAACCTGGTGAGTTTCTCTGAAGACAAAGACATGTGGTTTCCCTTCCAAAGATGTTGATCATTTTCTTAGATGTAATTGTCTGATCAATAGGGCACCACCTCCTCTTGTGCACTATTCTTTTATCTCATTATTATGTACACATTGTGCTTTGGTTGTTCAAGAGGGTTTAGGATGTCGAATTTTGGATCCAACAAACTATTCATTAGCAATACAACAGTTTGATGAATAAATTTCCTTTTGGTATAAGTCCAAAACAAACCCTAAACTCATAGATGAAAGATAAATCAAACCCTGAACTCATGATCCCCGAAATTGGCACTCTGATTTCACTAATCCTGGTCTAAACTAAACCTTGGCTTCATTCCAAAATAGGGTTTGCTGACGTGTCCTAGGATTCACTGGAAAGGGGGGAAACATGCGTCGGGTCGTATGAAGTTGCGCCAGATCCAATGGGAACATGAAAATTCATGCGGCCCACCAAGTTATCCCCATTAATCTCGAGGTGTGCCCAGGGAGGCATCGACTCCAGTCGAGGCGCGTCCCCTAGCACTTCCCCCTTTCCAGCGACGACAATGGCGACCGGTGGGTGATCGTTCGCGGAGGCAATGATTCGGATGGCAGGGCAGCGACCGTCGTTGAAGGTAATGTCTCTGACATCCTCTTCATCTGGTGACCGTAATTTGTCCCCTCTTCTCTCTGGTAGGGTTAGGGTTTTGGCGAGATAAATCGGGGGTTTTTGGTTATAGTACAACTTGGTTATTTGGTCGATTTAGGGTCGATTTTTGCGCCTAAACTGTTCTTAGTAGTGCAAGGTAGTGACATATGAATGTATTTTGCAGTTAAACCATGGATCCTACAGAGATTTTGAATGTCAGATTTCATATTGGTGGGGAGTTTGTCCGCATTGGTCACAAACTAGACTATGTGGGGGGTGGGGATGAAGAGATGTCTGAGATCGAGAGGGACAAGCTATCATTGCAGGAAGTGATAAGCCATTTGAAAGATCATATGCGGTTCAAGGAATCAATGAAGATATACTTTCATCTTCCTAGTGAAGAACTTGCAGATGGTTTGCTTTTTCTGAACAATGACAGTTCTTGTGTGAAGATTTCAGAGTATGTTTGCATTGGTGGAGTTGCAGATTTGTATGTAGAGTACCATGGGGAACATGACAGTGGCAACAAAAGTAGTGGAAGTGATTTTTAGGATGAGATGATGCAGATAAATGATGGAGAGGAGATTGCTGGAAGTTCAGAAGATGATATTCAAATTCTAAATAACACTATGGTTCCTGATGACACTGGAATGATCACTCAAGTTATTTCCAGTCCCTTGAAGAAACATGGGGTAAGAAGGGAGATAGTTGAGAGAGATGAAGCGCTAGCTTATCAGTTTGATGTTTCTCAAGTTGACAATCCTACTCAAGAAGAGGGACATCATGTGCAGGCAGAGCATATCCAGGCAAAGCATGTCCAGGTAGAGCATGCTGACAATGATGATTCAGTTAGTGGTTCTGATGAAGACCCAGAATACGTGCCACATAGTGAAGACAGTGGGGAAAATTCAGAAGTGGTGGAGCTGAGAAGGCATGCTAGAAAGTTTAAGAAGAGGATGAAAGATACAAATAGCTGGATTTCTAGGGATTCAGCATCTTCTATTCCTATTGATCTTATTGTTAACATGGAAGAACAAATTGGTGAAGAGGAGAAGGAGTGGGGTTATGATTCTTCTAATGAGGATTATTCTTATGATGAAGATTCTAATAAAGAAACAGTGAAGAGGTATGGCATTGTGAGCAAGAAGAGCATTGACTTTGTGAAGTTAGAGGCAACAAGAGTCTGAGCAAAGTGTGGTTTTGCAGGTTGTACTTGGATGCTTTATGCATCCAAAACTCAAGGACTACTAGGTTTCAAGTTATAACATATGAACATGAACACTACTGTGCACCAAACAGAGACAATAGACCAGTCACTGCTAAAGTAATTGCTGAAAGATATGATCATTTCATTTTGACAAATCCCATGTGGAAGATAGAGAGCATGAAAGCAACTGTACTTCAGGACCTGTTTGTAGATGTATCCACATCAAAATGCAAACATTCTAAGAATCTAGTCATGGAGAAATTACTGAGTGGCATGAAGAATGAGTACACAAGGGTTTTTGATTATCAACTTGAGTTGATTAGAAGCAACCCTGAAAGTATAGTTGCTGTCAAATTGGATCCACTATTCAGTGATCAGCACATCTTTTAGAGCTTTTATGTGTGTTTTGATGCACTTAAGAAAGGGTTTAAGGCTAGCTACAGAAGACTTATTGGATTAGATGGTTGCTTTTTCAAAGGAGTGATGAAGGGAGAGCTCTTGTGTGCAATTGCTAGAGATGCCAACAATCAGATGTATCTAGTGGCATGGGAAATAGTAGAAATGGAAACAAATGAGAGCTGGAAGTGGTTTCTAGGCTTGTTATCAAGGATTTGGACATCAACAACAATGGAGATGGTTGGGTCTTCATTTCAGATCAACAAAAGGGCCTCATTAATGCCGTGAAGGACTATTTTCCTTTAGCTAAGCACATAATGTGTGCTACACACATTTATGCCAACTGGAGAAAGAAACATAGGGCACATGAGTGGCAGAAGAAATTCTGGGGAGTTGCCAAAGCATCCAACCAGCAAGAATTCAATTACTACAAGGCAAAACTAGCACAAGAAACACCAGAAGGTATCAAACATATGATGAAAACTGAACCAGCACATTGGTCCAGAGCTTTTTTCCTAGTGGGGTCCAAATGTGAGTCAGCTGATAACAACCTTTGTGAGTAATTTAACCATGCAATTTCTGATGCAAGGTTTTATCCAGTTATTTCCATGCAAGATAAGACATGGAAAAATTATTCACTAGGATTCAGGAACAAAGGGAAAAGGGAGAGAAATTTAATGGTAAAATATGCCCAAGCATATTTAAAAAGTTGAAGGAAAGCATAGGGAGAACTCAGTTCATGGAGGTGTTGTGGAATGGAAAAGATGGATTTGAAGTGAAGTCGCTGACAGGAAGGAAGAGGCAATGCACTGCTAGTATTGAGAAGAGGACATGTTCTTGTGGTTACTTTCAGCTTTCTGGGCTTCCATGCTCTCATGCTATCACAACAATCTACAAGAGCAGACAGCAAGTGGAGGATTTTATTGACCCTTGCCACTCAATTGAGGTGTTCAGGAAGATTTATGATCATTGCTTGCAGCTTGTGGAAGGTGAAGAGATGTGGCCAGTTTCTGAAAATCCAAGGCCACAAGCTCCAAGATATGTGAAGATGCCAGGTAGACCTAAGAAAAATGATAGGAGGAGAGAACAAATTGAAAAACCAAAGGCTACCAAGAAAATGACCAAATATGGTACTGTAATTGTGTGCTCATTGTGTGGCATCCCTGGACACAACAAGTCAAGCTGCCACAAGAATCCAGATAGAGGTAAGAAGAAGAATGCACACCTTGCCAAGACTACCAAGAAAAGGAGGACATTAGAGGTAAAGTAAATGAAATTGTGGTCAACTGTGTATATGAATTTGAATGAGTGAACTAAAATTTTCAAATCTTGCAGCCTGGTACATCTTCAGGTCCTACTGCATCACCAAGAGCTGCTCCTGCTGCAGCACCAAGAGCTCCTCTTGCTGGACCACCAACAAGCTTTAGACCTCCAAGGATGACCAAGGGCACAAGTTAAGGTAGTTCCAGTGGTGCAAAAAGGAAGAGGAGACCTGCATCTTCTATTCATAGCTATCAATACTTCACTGCTAGTGGGAACACCTAACCTAGAGAAGCTAGTGTGTAGTGCTACAACCGATTTTGTTGCCTGGTTCCATGAGGCATGTTTATGGTCCTTTTAGACATGGCTATGGTGCTATTAACATTAAGTTTCTGGTCATTTTGCTAGTGTGTACTGCTGCAACTTGCGAGACATGGTTATGGTGCTATTAACATTAAGTTTCTTGTCATTTTGCTATCAAATGGTAATACTCCTGTGAAATGGTTGCTATCGGAGATTTGTCCCGCGAAGGAACTAGGGTCCAACGATCCCTTGGTTCATGAGGGGGCCAAGCACGCGATTCTGAAGGAGTTCGACGACGGCTATGGCGGTGGAGCGGATGCACGATAGAGAGTTGATACTGGTTTTTTTACCCATGTTCGGGACCCTCGTGAGGAGGTAAAGCCCCTACTCAGGGCCGGGCGGACGGGAGTGCAAAGTGTGCGGATGCACATGGCCCAAAAATCTGAGGGGCCCAAATTTTTTGTATAAGCTAAAGGCCTGACAGCAAAAAAATTGTAAACCAACCTTGGGAGTTTTGCTGCCCATTGAGAGATCGGGATGAGCCAGCCTTAATAGGCGATGTTGTCTCCAATCAAAGATGGGACTCACGTGAGCATCTGGCGAGTCCAGAAATCGATCCACTAAGTCATGACTCCCAGACCTCGAGGTATCCGTCAGTTCCTATTCTGCCTGATACGAGAAAATACCTGGATCAGATCGGAGAGACTAGAGACTTAGTGAGGCCAACGTTGATTGGCCCCCAATTCCCTTCTAACGACTACCAGCATTAACACCAGCCGACATGGTCTGATCTGACGCGGACAACAATGGTGTGGCGAGGCATTGGTTCATCTTTTTTTTTCTGAAGTTGATCGAGGTTATCATCCGATTGCCAAAACTGAATCCGTTGATGGAATCCATCAATCCATCCCTCCTAGGTATGTGCATCCTCCCTGCTTCTTTTCTTCTCTGCCCTAGCAACGTCCAAGGTGTTCTTCAATCCCGATCAGTTTTGATACTCGCCTCCTCGGTTAATACTTCAATTGATTGATAATGCCTTTTACCTATTTTAATTGCGTTTTGTTCATTGTTTTTTAACAGTGTTTGAAGAATCAAAATAGGAGTTAACATGGGTAAGCATCAATATACTCCCTCTATTTCAGAATATAAGATGTTTTTGCCTTGATGAAAATAATGTATATAGACGCCTTTTCGTTTGTAGGTCCGGAGCGAAACTACACATTAAAGGTCGTCTAGATACATTTGTTTTACAAAAGCTAAAACATCGACCTTATATTTTGGAACGTAGGTAGTAGTTACCAAAAGTGTATGAGAAACAAAAGAAAAGGAAGAAGAATTCAATGTTAAAGAGGGATAATAGACAAGTTTATTAACACAAGTATCCTCCGATGAACATACAACATTATTATGAGGATATTATTGAAGATTTTATTTCAAAGAAGACTAAAAGAATAATGTTATTCAAATAAACATCATGCAACCAGGAGTTGAATAGGTATGATTATTAATACTATATCCAATTGCTATGCAAAACGATATGACATATATATATATTATAACTGTTGAATAGTTTAAATTTTCTAGTAAGATAGGGCCCTATTTTAGAGTTTCACACAGGGCCCCGGATTTTGCCAGCCCGGCCCTGCCCCTACTCCTGCTTTGTTGTATTGATAGCGTGCCTCGCAAGGTCACAATGGAGGATGAAAGTCTAGGGTTTTAGATCTCCGGGATCTGTCCCTTGCAAGGTAGGAGAAGGTCTCCTTATATAGGGCGGCGTTAGACCTTTTCCCTCGGTTCATTAGCAGGAAGGGTGCCTACAGTGCCACCCATCGTGATCCCGGTCCTGGAGACTACTTTACATGAACTTGGTCCAGCATGCTGCACTCCACTCCGTCCTCCTGTAAAGCGTCCTTTGTCGACATCCTTTGTCTTCATCCGACGCTCGATGATTTTTCCCTCCTTTCACCAAAATGGTAACTAGGGGAGCCTCCTGCCACAAAGTCACATGTTCCTTCCCTGTGAAAGGGGAGTGGACCGGGTCTTCTTTAATGTGGTGGCTGATGCCACGAAAGCCCTGCGATCGCTGTTAGGGCTGTAGTCCGTACTCCATCCGGTGTAGTTACTGCTCTTCCCTAGATGCACCCCGGGGTATCTGAGGCTTGAAGATGTTATCTGGCACCGTAACAGTCCCTCTCGAGAGGGTACCTCATGATGCCCGCCTGGTTTGGTCCCTTCGAGAGGTGTCCTACCTCTAGAAGGCGAAGACTCCTACGCTGCAGGGCTCATCTAGCGTGGGGACGTGGCACCCCGGATGCCAGGGCTTCGATAGTAGCCCCTGAGCGCTTATCTTGCAAGTGTCCCCTCATCAGTCCGAAGGGACAAGTGGCCTCAGACAGTGGATGGGCCCTTGTGCTTACTTGGTCAACAAAGACCTGGCCTGTTCGAATCTTGGCTGTGAAGCCCAACCGGCCATGAGCGCTCATCCGTAGATCTGGAGCACACTATTCCCACTCCAAGAGTTGTTCCCATGATGCGATAACGCGTGGGGCCTAGCGATTAATACCATGTATGTGGTGCAGCGATACGTCTTTTGGGTTGGCATAGTTAAAGGTAGGGAAGGAATGTAACACCCTCAAATCGGCCCTATGCAAGTTTTAGCCCTTTCCGCCAAACCCGCATAGAAACGATTCAAGGACGCCCACCAGGCACTTTCGTGCGGGTGGAAAACGAAGTAATACCATTACACAACAGTCCTCTATGGGACCCACAGAATAGATATATATATATATACAACACGACTCCATGAGTCAAGAATACAGATATACCATATAAGATCCAAATCACCTTGAAACCAATACAATGTCCGACTACGGACAAGATGCAAATGGGGCTAAGAGCCCTGAAGAATAACCAATGGCATCCATAACCCTGCCCAGGCCAAGCCGGAAGGGTAACCCTGCTAACGACATCGATCTCAAACCTGCTAAAACAAAAGGGGTGCCGACAAAGGGCAAAGGAAAAAGAGGAGCGTCAGTACCGAGGCCAGTACATGGCGAGGCTATAATTCGGCGGCTCTCGCCTACATAGGTATGGTGGGCTGAAGCGGCAGCGCAACGGCACTAAACAACCTATAGAGACTCGGTATCACTGGCGGCTATTAGAGAGGGGTAAGAAAGACCTATTCGAATCCAACCTGAAGCTAACACCAGACAAACCCATCCTGGTATTTCACCCTTGAGACCAAACGAGGAAGTCAGACCAAGGAACTCACACAGTTGGCAATTTTACTCATTCCGTTATAGTTTCAGAAGTTACTAATTAGATATAGATAGCATGAGTCATCCTGAAGCATAAGTAGTGGGCAGTTTTAATCACCACTCCGTTATAGTTGGAACATTTACTAGTCAGATATAATTGTCCTGAGGAATCCCAAAACCCAGCAGTTGTTGGCACTTTTATCACATTCCATTGGAGTTGCAATACTTACTAGGCAGGTATAGCATGGCACAAAACAACCCAGATCCACCAGTTGTTGGTATTTTGAATATCTAGTCCGTTATAGTTGCATCTGATTACTAGTCACATATTAAGTCAAATTTATAGCACTACTTTAGTTATGCTTGTCTATGATCGAGATACTGTGCTCCAAGTCGTCCATAACCGCGGACACGGTTTTCAGAAAGTTTTACCCTGCAGGGGTGCACAAATAGCAACACACACTCGATCAACCATGGAAAAACCAACTCAAAACCCAACGAGGCATTCACGACAAAGCGATCACAGGATTCAGAAATATTTCAGGGGGCCACCCCACTAAGCTACCCGCAACGAAGTTGGCCGGCTCCGGAACGGACCCAGGGTTTGCAACGACGGCTGTAAACGACTGGGAACCCGAAAGTGTGACTGGGCTTGTCGATACCGCGAAAACGTGGGGCGATCCAAAACAGTACAGGTGCTCCACGCACAATCGTAAATAAAGTAGTAAAGCATGGCATAAGTACAGGATAGTAATAAAGCCCCAAACTACTTTGTGGCCCCAAGAAATAGAAATGAATCAAGCTCTGGCTCAGGGGGGTCCATAAGGCCTCCCGGATGTGGATAGTGCAAATAGTCAAGGAACAGGTATCAAGTACTCGGGGTCCTACGGGACACAAGTGAGCGTGGAAGAACAAATAACATCTATTGCCCACCGATGCCTCTGCATTAGTTATGTCTAGCATTTTAATGGTTGTGATTAAAGTCATGATCATCTCCACCAATAAGCATCTCCACCAATAACCATCTGCCAGCATTCCAACAACTGTGGTACTTGTTAACACGAGATCGCACCTGAGCACGCAACTACGACTCGCAAGGCTAGCTATCTACCAAACACAGGTAATAGGAGGTGTCCAAGGCAATATAGAGGCTGCACGGGATATAACTGGGGTACGGAAACTAAAGCATTGCGACACAGATAACAATAGATCAATAGGAGGAAATAAAGACTATAAATGCAAAATAGGTAGAGGGGGAAGAGATGCTCGCCTGGGAAACACTGTCGAAGGTTCATATCCGGAGAACTTGTCGATACTCGCATCCACTCATCGTCCTAATTCGCGAAGAAGCAAACACTAGAAGAAACACCGGATGCAATATTTAATACTACGGCAGAAGATCCGACATGCTTATGATATGATGCATGGCATGGCAAAGATGTGGTGCAATTAGGCAATATTAAGCAGAACCGGGGCCCCGATAATTTAATTAGGCGGTTCAAGTTATTAGATACCCCGCAAATTAAATGTTGTATTAACAGGGCGAAACATGGCATCGGTTCGCTACACCAATTTAAATGGAGTCCGGAATAAGACAAAAGTATCCCGCATATAGACTCCATATTTAATCATGCGGTGAATCGGCATAATGCCCCCAAACCACAGACAGGTATGCATGCATGAACAATTTAATATGCAACAGTTGATAATGTCATATTATAAAAATAGGGGCTTAGGAAAAGATTCACACATGGTCATCGGCGATCTTGGGTTCCGGGGGTTCGGGGTTCGACGGGGATCGGTCTCGGCAGGAACGTTCTCAGACAAGGGAGTAGATCTTGGCGTTCCGGGAAGAAGGACTTGGTCTGGCGTCGGGGGCGCATCGGATTCGCCCTGGTTAGTGTCGATCTTGTTGTCACGAAGATCTTGTCGGGTTCACGTGTTGGGTCGGTCTTGGCATCCGGGGTGAAGTACTTGTCGTTCCGGTGGCGATCTTGGCGGTCTCCAGGTTCAAGTCTTGGCGCCTGAGAGGAAGTACATGGCGTATCCGTGTCGGCGACCTTGGCGTCCGGGTTGTTGGCCATCGGTGCGGGAAGGAGGTCTTGGCGTTCCGATGGATCGGTCCTCGGGGTTGAAGAACTTGGCGTGCCAGGGTTCAGTCTTCGGCTCGTGCCGGGGAACTTGACGTCCATGTAGGAGAACTTGTCGCATCCATGTCGGAGACCTTGGAATTTGTGACGAAGTTCTTGGTGGGTTCGGGCTTCGAATCCGAGGTGGTGATCTTGGAGTACCGAAGTTTGCGGGTTCGTCTTCAAGCCTCCGGTACCAGTCTTCAGATAACGCGGGTTCTCGGCGGCAAGTGGTCTCATGGACGAGCTTGGATAGGCCTCAGAACACGGTACATGGCTTCTCGGACTTGGTCTTAGGATCCGGGAGAAGAAACCGCTGGGTTCGGATGTGAAGATCATCGGGTACATCAGGTTCGTGACGTGCTTGCGGCATGGTCTCCCTACGTCTTTGTTTTAACACCAAAACAAAGGCATCGGGGCTTGGGGGCCGGTGAGACGGGGCATCGAGAAGTCTTGCAGGGGCACCGCAGAGGCGACGCGGTGCCTGCAGCGAGGGGCGGGGTCGGCGTGGACGCCGGCCAAGGCAAGGTGGTGAACCGGCGATGGGGTAGGGCTCGGGCGAGGCGCATGCGGCGCCCTCGCTGGCAGAGGCGGCTGTCGGGGGGTCCTGGGGCAGAGGACAAAGTCGAGGAGGCGAGGAGGTGAGGGCGGCTGTGCCACGGGCGGCGCCTGACCTGCTGCGGCGGTGCTGGGGTGAGGAGGGCGACGAGCTGGGCGGCGGCCTGCCGGTGGAGAGGCGGGGGACCGCGCCGGCGGAGGCGAGGCCGACGGGCTCGGGAGAAGCTCGTGGGGTCGGCGACGGCGGGGCGAGCCCGAGCGGCGGGAGGAGGAGGCCGACATGGGGGAGGAGGCCGGCGTGGGGCAGAAGGGGGCGGCCAGGGGAGGCCTGGCGGCGGCGGACAGAGGTTGCGGGCGGGGTTGGGCGTGAGGGAGGCGCCGGCGGCGGCGGTTGCCGAAGAGAGAGGGGCCGCGGCCAAGGCGGCGGTTGGCCGGAGACGTAGAAGGGGAGGGCGGCGAGGCGGAGCTTACAGGCGGCGGCAGAGGACGGCGGATGCAGGGGTTGGTGGCGACGCGGGGAGAGGGAGGAGACGGGGGTCGCGTGGAGGGGACGCAGAATGGTGGGGAGGCGCAGGTGGTGGGACCGGTTCGGGGCGGAGAGCCCGAGGCGGAAAGCTGCTCGCGCGCGCGGGTCGTGGGCGGGAAAAACGGCCGGCGGCGGTGGGGTGCGCGCCCAGGTGGTGCGTATCCGCGCGTGGGAGTGTGTGCGCGGGTGGCGTGTGTCGGTGGGTCCAGGGAGTGGGGCGGTAGATGGGGTGCGGTGGCTGGCTGGGTGAGGGTTGGCGGGCGGTGCGGTGCCAGGTGGGCCAGCAGGTGGCGGCTGGGGGTGAGGTGGCAGGCGGCGATTGGTGGGAGTGAGGTGGAGGGACTGGGTAGGATAGGGCTGGGTAGGTTATTTGGTGGAAAAGGTTTTGGGTGGTTCTGGGGTAGGTAGGATTTTTATCTAGAGGTGGCCGGCTGGGCTTTCGGGCCTAGCTGCCTGCCTCCCAAAAATAATTTAAATATTTTATTTATTAAAAACGAGGCGTTTGTAAACCGTTGGTAGACGAAACAAAATATTCCGGAGACCCGGGTTTTAATTTGAATAAAGACAGGAATATTGGAAAACAAAACTAGGCGTTTTGAAAATAGTTTTAGACAAATAAATTCATAATGACATGACGATGCTCAAATGCAATGTGGCCTGATGACATGAGCATGCGGTCATGATGATGCAATGCACAAAAACACCGCGATTTTCTAGTAGTGGTTTTGCGGGATGCCACATGGAATCTTTTTGCTTCCACTCTGCTGCTTACTTCCTTCCTCTCTTGCGCTCCCGAGCCGAAGACCTCGCCCCCTCTCCATGGAACCCCCGCGCTTCTCGGCTAAGGAGAAGGGCAATATGTGATGACCGAGGCAGTAGAGGCCCCGCCGGTGAAGCGTGGCCATGCGCGACCATGCGGGAGCGATCGAGGGAGGCACGGCGGTCTTGGCACGACTCTCGCCATACTTGCACTCGTGGAGGCGAGCGCGACCTCGGGAGAGACTCCCTGCAAGCACGGGCGCGGCCGCCCCCGCGGGAGTGGCAGGGGTCGCCCCGGAGGGTGTGGCGGTAGGCCCAGAGCTGGATCCGACATGAACACTCCCACTACTGCCGAAGCCCCGGCTCTGGAGTCCCTTTCTCCCGTGGACATCAAGATCGAGGATGACCCGGATCCTGATAGGGTCATCGACTTCATCGTCGTCCTTGATGGCTTGGACTGGTTCATTAGGGTGGAGCTCCCCAAGCGATTCGTGCTCAGGACCACGCACGACCTCCCAGACGAGGTGCAACTGCGTCACTCTGGGGGCTGCGAGAATTGGGAGGTGAGCATCAAAACCTCTCGGGAGGCGAGAAGTTCATCTCCGGTGGCTGGCGTCGCTTCCTCTCCGAGCACTGCATCCAGCGGGGCTTCGCGCTACGATTTCGATATGCTGGCAAGGGAGACTTCTCCATCTCGGTGTTCGACACGCGGCTATGCTGCGTCGACTATCCTCCTCACCTCTGGACCACCCACTAGGCGTGGGTAGAACGATGCTACCGGGATGTGTAGAGCTTGGTCCCTGGAGGTGTGATGCTGAAACAATTGTCGGCTCCTTTTGCCTTGTAACTAAGACTTTGGGATGAACTTTCTAGTGAAGGCCCTTGTTCTATTTTGCCTCCCTTTGTTTGTTCTTGTTGTGCCCGGAGTTTGTCGCATGTTCATGGTGTAGCACCCTCATGTCGGGGTCAGTGATGGCGGCTCGCGCCTTCCTTTCGCGAGGACAGTCCTCTAGAGGCACCAAACGCACCCGTCAAGGGACTACGCGTCTCGGGGCGCCGCCCTCGTGAGGCGAGGTTGCGGCATAGTGATACCTTCGATCCAGATTATGGATGTAGTATAGCTCTTTTTCCCTAGTAGACCTAGGTTTATCGAATCCTCGGGAAGCAGAAAGTGTAGTGAAGTTACTTTAACGGACCATCTGGAGTTTTAGAATTCCTTTTGTGCGTTTACCAGACCAAGAGTTTGCGTCTTTTGTTGTTGTCGATGATGGAGAGAGAGGGCCTAGGGCATTCGGTTTCACCTGTAGCTGTGCAAAACATCTGATGGGAATAAAAGATAAAAATAAAGTATGCATGTAATTGTTAGAGCAAGACAAATTATATGTGGGAAGTGCATCCATAATTGCTATTTCCTCCGCTACCGCTTATAGCAATAAGCTACTAGTCTCATCCATAGAAGAAAGAGAACTAATGATATGCATAGTGACATCACCGTTAATCCCAAGTAAATCCCGCACATACAGCCGTACTATCCCTTCTATCACTGGGGTTCCCAACCTGCAGATTAGTCATTACTCATACTCCCTATACCTGGATCAATCCTCGGGGTCTTGGGTACCTCACAAGTCCTTAGATTGAGGCAAGAGAGGATACAATAATCATCATGTCATACAAACTAATACATGATCCCATCTATGATAAATAACATGCACAAAAGCTACATGGCTAGGCTGAAGCCCTTAGCCCAAGGAGAATTACTCACACATAGAGATGAGATCAAAGATTATAAACATTGTAGTGGAAATCATGAGATTGATAGCAATAATTCTTACAATGTCGCCAATCGAAGAAGAGATCTACTATTACAAGTGGTGGAATATGGCTATGGTGGTGGAGAAGGGTTTGGAGATTAGATCTAAGTCTATTCCTTCGGCGGCTCTTTGGTGTTGTGGATGGAGATCTGGCGGCGGTTGATGATCGGGAAGAGCTTCCTTTTCTTGTCGCCTGAGGCCTCTTTATATAGGGGCCCCTTCATGAAAGTTGTTCTGTTTGACCTAGCGGTGTCGATGGCAACTATACGACCGGAACTATATGGCCGAAATTTTATTCCTGCCGTATAGTTGGTCGTTAAAGCGTCTGTCTCCACTTCACGACTCCTGGATTCTTCGGGTTGATGGAAATCTCGTATCTTTGACTTTAATGTAGTGATTCCCATCATCAAACTTCATTATCTGTGCAGGGAAAAATTGAAAGAAAGGATTGCATACCCCTTTGATCATTAGGCATTAGTGGACGTAGATGGCTATATTTCCGAGCCATCAACCCCCCAAGCTTAAACTTGATCGTCCTCGAGCAAGAAAACCAAAACCAAAACCAAAAAGGAACTCAGCATTTAAACTGAAATAACGAGATGATGATATTACTCATGATTGGTAGTCTCATGTTTCCTCCACTTTATAAATCTGAAAAACTTCAGCATAGATAGAGTAATGGCAAGCATATCATACGGGTTTTATGCATCCTTATAGCGCAACAAAATTATTGTTAACATGGATGATTAAAATGAGTAAACTTTATTCCACGTCATGTAATCAACTCATAGGCTTGCCTTTGAACAATAAAGTATAATCATATAAAATTGAGAGTGTGAGAGTTGTCATGAAAAGCATATACAGTAGAGTATCTCAATTCTCCCACATCAATAAATCAAGACTCTTCAAGCACTACTTTTCTATTCATTGTCCTTCGAGAATTTCAGTTCTTAAGTAATTGAGAGCATGCCAGAGATTTTAATTAGTTTATCGGGTTGTGATGGACACTCGTGGCATCACTAAGGTTTTTGTTCCTTTTGTACAATGATTACTCGTAACAGCCAGAGGAGTGATTCCATCATGAACACAGCTACGCGAGAGTGCCAAGAATCTTACCCATTATAGCATTGCTGCTACATATGTTTAATCAACTCATAGCCAAAATCTAGGAGTTTCCTCCATGAAGATCGTTCGTAGGCTAGCGGAGTTGTTGGCATCCCATGAAGTTTGACACGCATAAAGCTATATCATTCTTATGATTCACAAGTCAAACTTTGGCATGCTCACAAAAACCTCTAAACATTAATTCAATCAAACAAATACTTTTAAAGAGAGCTATCAAGTCAATCATTATATTCTGTGGTGTTGAGTGTCTCTAGAAATACGCCTTCAAGACTAAACACTACAACACCCAAGCCTTTAATTGTGAGACTTTTTCTTATTACAACTGTTTAGCAAATTTTTAGGCAAGACTTGGTTAACTACAAGAGCTGGAACAAAACGTACCAAACTAAATACCCATGCAAACAAAATTTCACTACAATACAAAGACTCACTCCACCAATATAATATCTCAACATTTACTATTAACTAGCATGGTTTTCTCAAACTTCAATAGTGTGGAGTCATAAGGCATACCTCTCATATTTGGTTCCGCTTCTCTCTTCCTTTTTGATTTGTTTCTTGGAAACTCGAAGTCAATCACTCTTCCTGCAAATACATGAGAACCTCTAGGCGGAAAGAAAAGAAAGAAGAGGGAAAATAAAGATAAATGGAAAAATATTTTTGTTGTTTTTAAGAGAGGGAATTAAAGAATAGAAAATTAGCAGCAAAGCTTGGCTAGAAAATCTTGAAAGCAAATAGAAATAACTAAAGATAAAGTGTTGGGGAAACAAACACGAGTGCTTATAAACTCGAATTAAAAACATAAACTCGAAATAAAAGCAAACGAATGCCAAATAAAAATAAATGAGGAAACTTCCCCAAGCTTAGGCTTTTGCAAGCCCTTCAAATCATTGTGGTGGCGGGAAAAAGTCGGAACTCCAGTTTGCAAATTGAGTTGATAGATTACTAGTTGTTCCTCGGAGGTCCAAAGAGAGGCTATGCATCCTCTCCACAGTCCCTCCAAGTTCTTGGAAGTCTTGGTATGTAGCGAACCGGGTTGGTGGCTGCTCCTCTTGGTAAGGAATTTCTTGCTCATCTTCTTGGTCCTCATCCTCATCCGAAATCTCCTCCTCGGGTTGGTGTTGCTCAACCTGCAAGTCATATATCAAACGTCCTTCCTCGATAGAGAAAAGACCATTAGGCATAGGAGCGGGGTAGATATGCCCAGCTCCAGCAATATGCAGGTAATAAACACCACGTCTCCTAGTGAGCATTCCACAAGCCTTTAAAGTAGAGAAACCAACACGTTGCTCACCTAGAACAGGGTCCAACTCACCTAGGTTGATGCCTAGGGCATTGGCAAGCATGGTGATGACGCCTCCACCTATGATTGATCATTGGCTTTGGGAGGATTGGTGCTCCATGTAGCGCACAAGGATTGCGCCCAAGTTGAGTGAAATGTTGCAGTTGTTGAAAGTAGCCTTTGCAAGGACTAAGATGTACTCCTCATTGAGTCTCGTGAACTCATTACGTGCCTGCAAGGTATTAGCAATAGCATAGAACAAGTAGCGAATTGCAGGATGTTGAATATTCTTCCCCTTGCTCACTCTAGAAGTGAAGCTCATTCTATTATAATATTGTTCCAGGGAAGGGTCTAAGCCAGTAAAGGATGCACGCAAGTCACTATCATTATTTTTTGGCAAATTAAAGCATGCTCACCATTCATATAGTGATAAAGTGTAACCGTTGTTCATGAGCCGGAAAGAAATCCGGTCCTCTCCATGCCATAGTTTAATGGTGCTTTTCAAAGAACTTAAAAATTTAAGAGTTAACTGACGATAAGTAGGCACATCATTGAACACAAAGTTTTGCAGGCCAACCCTATTGCAAAGTAAATTGAAGTCATTAGAAATACCGAGTTGGTTCAATATAATGGGGCAAGCCCACTTGGTTGCCTTCACTTCTCGGTTCTTGATCCCGTCAAAGCGATCACGTTGGAGCTCATTCCTGAATCGTATCCCCATGCGTTCTTGAGTGACAGCCAAAAAGCGCTAGCAGCGGCACGATCACGAGTTTGGCTCCTTGTGTTGATCATCTAAAATAAAGAAAGAAAACTAAAACTTTTTGATCCAACAATAATAAGCATAACATATTCCTTATCATAGTACACTAAAGAATCCCCGCAAAATAATAATCTAGGCAAGAGAATCATGGCAATTAGTTCATAGTAGGTCTCACCCTAGATTGATAAGGATGATAGATCTAAGATGAATTTGCAAAAATAAATTGGAGGACCGGAGGAGAAACATACCGTAGATCACTTGTGTGCGAGGAAATCGAACGAAATTGAGTATAGATGAAGATCTCTTGAGGTTTTGAGAGAGTTTGGAGGCAGAAGAAAGAAAAAGGATTGAATTTTTTGGAGTTGGTGGTACCTCCCGTGGCGTTTTTGTGGTCAAACGCAACTATACGGGCAAACTATACGGTTGGAACAATGTGTTCCCGCCGTATAGTTGGCCTACTGTCAAAATTTTAGGGTTTCCACTGGCGGCGCAACTTATACAGCCAGAACTATACGGCCAGAACAATGTGTTCCCGCCGTATAGTTGGTCGTCAAACCGTCTGTACCTGTTAAAGGAATTGTACAAAAGCATCGATATCTATACGATCGGAAATATACAGCCGGAATTTTTATTCCCGCCATAAAGTTGGTCGTTAAACCATCAGTACTTTTGAAAGAAAAATTGTCGATGGCAAAAATATCTATACGACCAGAATTTTTATTCCCGCCGTATAGTTGGTCGTTAAACTCTCTGTAGCCATAAAAAAATTCCGTTTCTTCGAGAATTACCTTTTATTCTAAAACTTAGCGAACCACCTTGTTTTTAACAGAAAGTTGACAGTAAAAATTGTCTACCAACAACAACATGTATAAAACAGGATTTGTAGTACTACCGAACTTCTTCTCTTCAACTAGAGTTTTCTAGCACTCTTTATTAAACATAAACTAAAACTAAAACTTAAAAACTTTACTCAAACCTTTATTTCACATGGGTTGCCTCCCATGCAACGCTCTTTTATGGTCAATAGCTTGACCTTGATGTTGCTCACTTAGGCCATATGAGTGGAACACCCACTCTAAAATAGTTGGCCTTCAAAGTGATGGCCTCCTTTTCATCATGCTTGGCTTTCTTCTTCCTGGGGAAACGAATAACAAAAGGATCCCGTGAAGGCAATTGAAGCTTCACGTTCCCTTCATGGAGATTAATCAAAGCCTTAATAGTTCTTAAGAAAGGACGACCTAATATAATAGGAGCAGTAGCATCTTTAGGCATGTAACAATAACAAAATGAATAAGAGAAGGATAACCTTTAATATATACTAAAGTATTCTCCTTAATTCCTACAGCTTGTTTGTAGGTGGAATCTGCAAGATGTAATTTTAACTCGGTGATTTCAAAAGAGCCAAGATTTAACTTATTAAAAAGACTCTTTGGAATTTTTGAAATGCTTGCAGATTTAACCCGTGATTGGGACAATTTCTCATGCATTCTTTCATCCTCTCCCATGCAAGCGCTAGTGGCTCACGCTCTTCCTGTCTAAAACCAGTAATATTAGATCTTAGTTATATAGTCTTTGCAGGTGGGAAAATTTTAGTCATAAATAAAGAAGCACATCCCACCCATGATGTAATAGTATTTCTAGGCAAATATAGCAACCATTCTTTTGCTCTTCCTCTAAGAGAGAAAGGAAATAAGCGTAATTTAACCGCATCGGGGTCAACATCTTTTATGCGCATCATGTCACATATTTCAGTGAAAGTATTCAAGTGCATACCTGTGTCCTCAACAACAGAGCCTCCAAATTGATTATGTTTAACCAAACTTAAATAATGGGGCTTAATTTCATAGTTATCAGTAGCAATTGCTGACTGAGTAATAGGAGTACGTAAATAATCATTATTGGGAGTTGCAAACTCCCCATGCTTCTTTTCAGCCATATTTCCTATGTTTTTGGGTTTTCTTAAACAAAGACTTATGATAGTAAAATCAAGAAATTAAAGTCTAACTAATTTTTTGGGGTTTTCAAATAAAGACTGAAAGCAAACTAACAAAATTAAAAACAAGAATTAAAACTAGCAAGGTTCCTACTAACCTCACCAGGGTAGCTATTTCTTCCCCGGCAACGGCGCTAGAAAAAGGGTTGATACCTTGGATCCGGATTACGGATGTAGTATAGCTCTTTTTCCCTAGTAGACCTAGGTTTATCGAATCCTCGGGAAGCAGAAAGCATAGTGAAGTTACTTTAATGTACCTTCGAGAGTTTTAGAATTCCTTTTGTGTTTTTACCGGACCAAGAGTTTGCGTCTTTTGTTGTTGTTGATGATGGACAAAGAGAGGGCCTAGGGCATTCGGTTTCACTTGTAGCTGTGCACAACATCTGATGGGAATAAAAGATAAAAATAAAGTATGCATGTAATTGTTAGAGCAAGATAAATTATATGTGGGCAGTGCATCCATAATTGTTATTGCCTCCGCAACCGCTTATAGCAATAACCTAATAATCTCATCCATAAAAGAAACATAACTAATGATATGCATAGTGACGTCATCGTTAATCCCAAGTAAATCCCGCACATACAGACGTACTACCCCTTCTGTCACTAGGGTTCCCAACCTGCAGATTAGTCATTACTCATACTCCCTATACCTGGCTTAATCGTCGGGGTCTTGGGTACCTGACAACTCCTTAGTTTGAGGCAAGAGAGGATACAATAATCATCATGTCATACAAACTAATACATGATCCCATCTATGATAAATAACATGCATGAAAGCTACATGGCTAGGCTGAAGCCCTTAGCCCAAGGAGAATTACTCACACATAGAGATGAGATCAAAGATCATAAACATTGTAGTGGAAATCATGAGATTGATAGCAAATAGTCTTACAATGTCGCTAATCGAAGAAGAGATCTACTATTACAAGTGGTGGAATATGGCTATGGTGGTGGAGAAGGGTTTGGAGATTAGATCTAAGTCTATTCCTCCGGCGGCTCTTTGGTATTGTGGATGGAGATCTGGGGGCGGCTAATGATCGGGAAGAGCTCCCTTTTCTCGTCGTATGAGGCCTCTTTATATAGGTGTCCCTTCACAAAAGTTGTTCTGTTTGACCTAGCAGTGTCGATGGCAACTATACGACTAGAACTATACGGCCATAATTTTATTCCTGCTGTATAGTTGTTCGTTAAAGCGTCTGTCTCCACTTCACGACTCCTAGTTTCTTCGGGTTGTTGGAAATCTCGTATCTTTGACTTTAATATAGTGAATCCCATCATCAAACGTCATTATCTACGCAGGGAAAAATTGAAAGAAAGGATTGCATACCCCTTTGATCATTAGGCATTAGTGGAAGGATTTAGATAGATATTTCATCAAAAATATGAATAATATCAAGTTTAAATATGGACGTAGATGGCTATATTTCAGAGCCATCACATAGTGCTTGTGGAGGTGATTCCCGAAGATGGTGCTTGCAGGGCGTAGCTGGTGGGGCTCCTTCCTGCCAACGAGCCGGACTGCCACGTAGTGGATCGCATTTGATTAGGCCCGTGAGGCTTCTAGCTTCTCAAGAGGGTAGCCCCTATTCTCGCAGGGGATAGCCCAGGCTATTGGGCCTCAGGATGCCTAGGCGGCTTGCCGTAGCTCGCTGATTGCAGCGGATTCAGGCGGTTCTCTCAAGGAGAGGCCCCAACGCGTACCCTCGAGGAGGGGTCCTATGCTAACTTCTGGAGCCCGCCTTCTTGAGAGGGGGCGCAACCTCACGAGGCTCGCGTGCCTTTCCCGGGCGCCTCCTGTGGGGATGACCGTCACGTGCGAACGTATGTGACTGGAGGCTTGAGGCGAGCTCATGCAAAGTGTTGAAAACGTTGGGAACCGTAGGTGAGGTAACTCGCCATCGACTAGGGCTGTAAGTTCAGAGCTCACGCTTTAAGCCCTACGAAGTTTAACTGCTTAGAGGGGGCGTCCCAGGGTCGCTCCGTAGGCATATCGAGGAGAAAACCATAGGATTATGTGTTCTTCCCGCCAGCCCTCGTGCCAAGGGTTTTGTGGGTTTCACGCGGGTTTTTCACAAGCATTAGGAGCCGTGGGTGAGGTAACTCATGGCCGGGGTACGGGCCGTGGAGTTCAAAGCTCGACACTTTGACGAGCTTGGGTTGCAGAGGAGCAGGGCCTCATGAGCCATCGCGAGGATAAAAACAAGGTCAGGAACCGTGGGTGAGGTAACTCACGGCCGAGGAACGGGCCGTGGAGTTCAGAGCTCGACACTTTAGGTCTTGACGAGCTCGGGCTGCGGAGGAGCAGGTCCTCATGAGCCGTCGCGAGGATAAAAACAAGGTCAGGAACCGTGGGTGAGGTAACTCACGGACGAGGAACAGGTCGTGGAGTTCAGAGCTCGACACTTTAGGTCCTGACGAGCTTGGGCTACGAAGGAGCAGGGCCTCATGAGCCGTCGCGAGGATAAAAACGAGGTCAAGAACGGTGGGTGAGGTAACTCACAGCCGAGGAACGGGCTGTGGAGTTCAGAGCTCGACACTTTAGGTCCAGACAAGCTTGGGCTACGAAGGAGCAGGGCCTCATGAGCTGTCGCAAAGATAAAAACAAGGCCAGGAACCGTGGGTGAGGTAACTCATGGCTGAAGAACGGGTCGTGGAGTTCAGAGCTCGACACTTTAAGTCCTGACGAGCTGCCCTGTAGACCTTACCAAGAGAGGGCAGTAGGGAAAGAGCACCCACCGTTAGAGGCCCGTACACATGCCTCGTGAGGATCTTAAGCACCAAGAACTGTGTGACGAGATAACTCATGGCCGGGACTATCCCGTGAGTTCATAGCTCGACACCTTAGGCCCTGATGCTGACAGGGAGCTGGCCTGGTGAGGGGTACCGTCCCTAGCCCCCGCTCGCGTGGAGTGTGTGAGGGAAATATGGTGGTGCGGTTTTTTGAAGAAAAAACCAAATAGCCAAATGTGCGTGTAGCACAAGATCGAAGGAAGCGCTAGTAGTATAGGCTTATTACAAACGCCACCATGGCTCGCACGGGGTCTAACAAGAGACAAAACCATACAGGGTGAGGGTTTTTTGAGGTTCACCTTCAAAAAGTCACGGAGTCAGGTGCGCCATTCAGTGAGGTCTATCCACCTTCCAGCAGCCTGGACCACCCGCTCATCTGGCTGCTTAGCTGCTGCCACGGGGGTAGCATGTGTTGTATGTGCGCTGGGTACAGTCCATGGGAAGTTGGGAGTCCCCGCACCGTCGCCGTCCTCGGGAGGCACCTCATCCCTCACGAGGACGAGCGGGGAAGCTCCTGATCTCCTCTTGAGGTTGCAGGCACCGATCACGTCCGGCCCCTCACGAGGCGGGAACAGCGCGGCTACTGCCCACTTTGCCATGGCGTTCTCCTAGGCCATCATATGCTTCCTCCTGGTGGAACCTCCGACATAGTCCAGGGCGTCCACGTCCTCGGGATAGGTGGCAGTAGCGGTCTTGTAGGCGTGCTCCAGGGAGCGTAAGGCTTCCACCTCGTCGCAATGGACTGTGATGACTCCGCCGCTGCTTCCAGGCATCTTGATCATGTTGTAGGCATGGTGAGTGGCAACCATGATCTTGGCTAGCATAGGGTAATCAAGGATGCCGTTGTACGGTAGGTTGATGTGCACCACATCGAAGTCGACGAGCTCGGTGTGGTAGTTGTCGCGCGTTCCGAATGTGACAGAGAGGAGCACCTGCCCGATGGGTATGGTGGATCCGCTTGTCACCCCGGAGAACAACATGGTCCACATCAGCCTATCATAAGGCACATGGAGCTAGAAAGTCTCGGTGGAGATCACGTTCAGGCCTGCGCCTTCGTCGATGAGGGTCTTTGCAACCGCGAATCTCCCGAATCTCGGGACGAGATTCTTTTAAGGGGGAAAGGTCTGTAACATCCCAATTTTAGCAACCCTGATTAGTTGTCTAGAATGCAAAAATCAGGGGGAACAATTTTTTTTTCTTGTTTAATGCTGAAGTGTTTGCTTGTTGTCTGACTGTGCTTATGCATCTAAATGTGTAGTATATGAGATACTCCTTACCTCAACATCAGTTGACAAAAACTATTTAACAAAACTATCCTGGCTCATTTTACATATTCTCAAATGTTCTGGCATTTCAAAACTTGAGCCAAGATGCCTTTGCAAACCTAACTATTTTAGTAGCTTGGAGATCTATAAAGTATAATGTCCTTATGTTTTCAATACGGAACCTTCAACTACTCTTACCTCTAGCTTTTCCAAAACCTTTTATAAAGCTTTTGAATTCTACTCTTGGTAGAAACACCAAGAACTCTCACCTTATTCAACTCCAACATTTCAAAATACTCACCTCTACCTCAAGCTGGGCTTGATGGTATCCCTAGTAGTAGATTTGTTCTGCTTGTAAGATGAATTGCCTTGATCTGTTGTTTGATTTGTTTGCTTAGGAACTAGAGTGAGATACCCTAGGAGATCATCCCCTATAGTCCAACAAGAACAAGATTAAAAACCCTTAGCAAGCTTCCAAAGTTGGATCTAATCTCTAGCCACTAAGGTGACAATATAAACCCTTAACCAGATTAGTTTTAGAACTAGTTCTTATAAAATCTTCCATGTCAATGAAGACAAAACCCAAGCATGGATCCTTCCTACTTCACCTACACTTCCACATCACCCCCTTGGTGATGTTTTGGTACCTTGCAAGCAATCAAAAACATCCCCCCTTATATTCTAGTCAAAAACCCTAAAACTGCCAAATATGGCTAAGTCTAGAAACTGTTTCAACATCACCTTTTTGAACACCTCTCTTTCGCAACCCTTATGCATTTTTGGAAATGTACTTGTACAATTTTGTAAAACATACTAAGGACTACCAAGGCCCACTATTTCCCTTGGATAGATCACCTTTTTACCCACTTGTTCTTGATGGTTTTGCAGGCAAGAAACCATTATTTCTGCAAAACTTAATCAACAAGCCTACTTCGTCAGAAGCTCACATCTCCATACTACCTTATTTGGACCAACTCTTTGCATGATTGTGTTCTACTCATAAAGGTATATCCATACCTAATTCACTTGTTTCAAATGGAGCTTTGTGCTTCTAGAACCCACATGGTTTTGGAGGCTATTTGATAATCTGTTCTGGCACCCTTATTTTATTCAATTTCTAGCATCAATCCTTGGAGAGCTCAATCATTATTAACCTCAAAACTCTGTACCATAGTGATCTAAATCACTTGGTCTATTCATCCATATAACCCATGACCCAAGGGGAGCTCTGAGCTCCAAGTTCCAACAAGGTTTTGATGGTATGAAAATAACATCACCTTAGATCCTTTATTCCTTGTCTTCTACCAAAATCAAGTTGGATTTTCAACATCCAAGGTTGAAAATGCTAGATACACCTTGTTTACATCATCTACCTTGATTAAAAGATTTATCAAATATTATCCATAATTATTATGGATCAAAACCTTTTTAATCTCTTAAATTGACAAAAACTCCAAAACTTAATCTACAAAAGAAAGTTTGATTTTCTCCAAAACACATCCCCATCTTGAGGCTCATTTGAAGCCGAATTCTCAAACCCTATATTCCAATTTGAGCTGCCTTATTATTTCCTTTTGCGCATTTTCTTAAATGGCAGAAATAGAATAATAACTGTTTTAAATACATTTAATCCTCAATAAATCATGGGAAAATTCCTCAATGTATGGATCCATATTTAGGACCATATCACATCAAAAACCCATCATGTCCAATTCAAGTATCTAAAATGAACTCAATATAACCCATTCAACACTATTTGGAGAATTATGAAAAAGGGGATCTGGAATTGTCTGAAAAACCCCAAATAATTCCTGGAGGTATCTCTTGACCATACCTAGCTATCGTAGCATTGCCTCATATTTCCAAGAATCCAATCCAAGAGATGCTTCATGATCATTAATAAGGCCAAGATATGAATTATTCCAAATTCATTAAGCAAATCCCCACCAAACCACCACCACATCCCTTGATTGACTACCCCAACACACACCCCTCCTGGTCGTGCACAATACACTAGTACTATAGCAGCTGCCCTCCCCTTGTCCTTTTCTCTTGGAAGAAGAGATAGAGAGAGAGCTCACACACTTTAATTCATATCTAGCCTCTTTAATGCCTTGGCAACACCACCCCCTCTCTCTGCCCTATACGGCTCACAGGACCCCAGCACGACCTCCCCACCGCCCTCCTCACCCTATCCTTAAGCACCACCCCTCCATGTCCTTCCCCATGTACGCAACCCACCATGGACCTCTCCATTCTCTTTAGAAGGCCAGAGGCCACCAAAACACTAACCCTTCGGCTCATTCACCCCAACCTCTCTCACTTACCTCCCCCAGGCTGGGGCTACCGGGCTGCGGTACCAAAGTTCACGGGCGAGTGCACCGTGGTACCTAAGTTGCCTGAAATTGCCGCGTTTCGAAATGTTGGGCCGCCAACTACCGAGAGGGGCCATTTCGATGCAAACTCATCTCACCCCTACCAAATCCAAACATGCCATGAAACTGCCCCGTGAAGTAGACGGTCGGGACCCTCATGTCAGTAATATTTCTGTGATGCGAGCGCCAATGCGGCAACCACGTAGGCGAAACGAGAGACTAAAGGAGCATGGTGCGTTGACCATATTCACAAATCCACTCCCTCCCTCCTTTCACATGAACCCTAGCACCGACAGCGTCGAAATCCCCTCTCCAACCAGAATGATCTCTTCGGGCATTTGACTTCCGGCGCCAAGTTGCTGTGCCTACTCCCTGTTACCGAGCTCTAATGCCGAATGTCGTGCCAGCCGTTGTGACAATCTAGCCCGCCTCTACCGCCAACGAGCTGAGCAGTACGAAGGATGGCAGATCCATTTGCCAAGGAAGAAGTACTTCTGGCTAATTGCGGGTGAGCTACTCTTCTCTTTTCTATTCGCACTACCTATAACTTCTAGCTGGCTATTGGCATTACAGAGATATATCGAACATAGAATTGTTTGCTAGCACGACGCTGACAAACAATTCTTACCTTTTGTCTCCATTTTTCTGTCAACTAGGATCTCCTCTGAACCCAAATACACGGTTCGGGTCACCATCTGCAGCTACCACATTAAATTAGTAGATGGGAAGAGCATGTGGAAACAAGCTCACAATATGAAGATGGAAGTAGCGCATGTGCAGTTATGCACTATCCCTAGTTTGGTTGCTGCTGTGCGTGAACTTGCTGAAATGAGGCCGGAGCAGATTGCACGGTTCAGCATCCTTGATGAACGAGGCTTCAAGGTTCCTGTAGTGTGTGACAGTCATCTAATTGGGTTGATGAAACAGCATGCTCGGCTCCGCGTGGTTATGCTGATGTGTAACATACTAGATGAGGAAGCTCCTGCTACTGGGAGGCGCCCAGCTATTATTTGACATGGAGGTCTAACTCGAACCCCTGCTGTTGTTGAGCAAAATGTGGTTCCTCGACCGCGACATGCTTCTATCAGGCAACCTCCTCGTAGGAGTCCCCGTATTGCCGTTGTGGAAAACTCTGCTCTGGAATCTGCTGGTATTGGTCATCCTTGTCCCCGTGCCCGTGTTGTTGTGGCTGCTGCTCACCCAATCCATGCCACTGTTGAGCAAACTAAGGCTTCCGGAGGCTGCCTCGCTGTTGTTGCCAAGACCGCCGCCTTGTGTGCTCCTCCTCCTCGAAACCATCCTCAAGTTGTGCGAACCCATGCTCTAGAATCTGCTGGTACTGGTCATCCTCGTGTTGTTGTTGATCTGGACGCTGTTGACCCAATCCCTGCCGCTGTTGAGCAAACTAAGGCTTCCGCAGGCTGCTCCACTGTTGTTGCAAAGACTGATGCCTTGTGTCCTCCTCGAACCCGTGCTCAGGTTCAACGAGCTACTGGTCTGGAGCCAGCTCATGGTCTAGACTCTGCTAGCACTCGAAACACTGCTGTTGTGGGAACTGCTCCTGATCGTTGATGTGGCATGGCAATAGCTGATCCTATTGTGGTTGCCGTTAGAAGGGGCCCTACCTGTCCACCATGTAATGTAGCTCCCGCTGCTAAGGGCCCTCGCCTTGCTCCTGGTCCTGGTACTTCCACCGAGGTTGATCCAGCTAACAATGACGCTGGTGATGGCGGCGGTGGCATTGGGGCTGGGTCTGATGGTGCCGCTCTACCTCTCGAACCTCTCGAAGGTTTCTATCCTGAAGAACCTGATGATGGCAAAGTAATCATTTGTATCGGTGTCGCGGATTATACTGCAAAAGTAGATGATGGCACAAAAAAATTCTATGACAAGTTTGATGTAATCCTTGGCAGATACGATCCTGAAGTGGTAGAGTTATCTGACTTGATGGCATCGTTATGTGTGACAGTGCTATGGGGGTCCTCCCAGGAAGCACGTTTGTTATATTTTGGTTACAGGAGCAAAAAGGCTATCAAAGTGAAAGATACCAGGGATTTAGTCGTACGTTTACAAGGAAACATTATAGAGGTGAAGTGTACTTCCACTTGATAGTGCTCATGGTTGGAGAGGAATTGGAACTCGACAATAGAGATGATGGACTCTTAGAAGGCATGCGTGACCTGATCCATGGCATCACTAGGGCTGGTGCGACTGAGGGTAGCTTCGAACAGAGGAGAGTCTTACAGAGGAGCGTCATAAAGAGGAGCAGGAAGAGCATCCCTAGAAAGGGCACCCCGAAGAAGAACGTGACCAAGGAGACCACGCCAGAGAAGAGGACGCCCAAGAGTTGCACGAAAAAAGGCACCACGCCACAGAGTACACCCAGAGATCTAGTTAAAATGCCACACCGAACGGTAGCAGCAAAAACGCTAAGAGGGCTAGCACGATGCTGAACACTCCCAGGAGTGGTAGCAAAGAGGCGAAGATGGCCAGCACGGAGGCTACCACACCTAGTGGGAGCAGAAAAAAATACTAATTTGGAGCGGAACACGCTGCTGTCAGGGAATTATGCTAGCATGAAGGATAACATGCCCAATAGTAGCAGCAAAAGGGCTAATTTGGAGCGGAACACGCCGCTGAGGTCAGGCAATAATGCCAGCACAAAGGAGAAGACGCCCAATAGTAGCAGCAAAAGGGCTAATTTGGAGCGGAACACGCCGCTGAGGTCAGGCAATAATGCCAGCACGAAGGAGAACACGCCCAATAGTAGCAGCAAAAGGGCTAATTCGAAGAAGAACACATCGCAGAGGTCAGGAAATAATGCCAGCACCCTGGAGCCAACACTCGTGAGGGGAGGCAGTAAGGAGATCACACCCAAGAGCAGCAGCAAAAAGCCTAGTTTGATGGGGAATGGAACACGGATGTCAAGCCCTAATGATACCATCAGGAAAGATTACATCAGGAAGGAGGATGTAGACAGGAAGAGCAAGAGGGTTCTGTACACTCAAGATGAAATTGATTCTGACAGCTGTTTGTCCACTGAAGTACCTGGGATGTGTGTAAACGTAAGACCACCCCTTGTGGTTGCAGCAGAACCAACCGAGTGTCTTGGAGAAAACAGAGTTGCCGGTGAGGTGGATTGGGGCAATGTTCTGGTCCATCCGGGTGGAGACGATGGTGCAGCCCCACCCATGGGAGTCAATATGATGTGTGCAGTACTAGGCATTAGAGACGATGGCGAGGATTCTGAATCAGATGAAGAAGAAGGCACTTTAGAGGATCAAGAATCTGGTGATGATGAAATAGACGAGGAAGTTAACGATGAGGCTGGTATTCCAATCGATGATTTGGGTGTTGAACTAGAAGAAATGAAACATGACCACGAGTATCCTATAGTTTCGGTCGGCACCGAGTTCAGGAGCATGCATGAGTTCAGGATGTCGTTCCGGCATTTTTGTATCAAGGGGGAGTTCGACGTTTATCGACTGAAGAACACTGCCCAGAGGTATGAGGCCGTTTGCAAGTTAATGTGGATGAATGGACGGGCCGAGGTACATTGTCCATGGAGGATCACAGCAAGAGCCTTACCTGCGTCGAATGCAATTAGGGTACCGGGGCAATGAATGCAGCAAACCATTAGAACTCTCTCTCTCTCTCTCTTTTCACTCTATAACTACAATTGATGTGCGATATCTTTCTGGCAACTAGTCGACTCCGCTTATCTTTTAAATGAATCTGTGTTGCAGGTGAACAAAATGGGCCCTCCACACATGTGTCCGGCAGACAGCAAACTGAAATCCTCAATGGCTGATATGGAGTGGGTGGCTATGCAATCTATGTCCATACTAAAGGATAACCCTAAGGAGACCACGAAGAATATTCAGACTAGCCTCGGTTCTAAATACAACATTGTCCTTCCGTATTACACGGTTTGGAAAGGTAAAGAGAAAGCTCTGGGGGTCTTGCACGGGGATTGGACCAATAGCTTCAGGATGTTGTACAACTTCAAGGCGGAAGTACAAGCTAGGTGTCCAAGGAGTGCTGTGGAGATTGACACCGAATCAGAAGGTGGTAAAATATATTTCAAAAAAAAATTCATGGCGCTTAAACCTTGCATCCAGGGATTCAAGGACGGCTGTAGGCCATATCTCAGTGTAGACAACACTGTCCTAACTGGCAAATGGAAAGGCTGCCTACCATCTGCCACAACACTTGATTGCCACAACTGGATGTTCCCAGTGGCATTCGGGCTGTTTGAAACAGAAACGGAGGAAAACTGGGTCTGGTTTATGAGGCAGCTCAAGAGATCAATAGGCCACATGGATCCATTGGCTATATCCACGAATGCATGCAAAGGGCTGACGAATGCAGTGAAGGAGGTGTTCCCGCGAGCTGAAGGTAGAGAATGCCATGCCCATATGATGCTCAACTTGTACTCACACTATGCAGGCAGCGTATTTCGTTACATGTTTCCTGCTGCTAGAGTTTAGAAACCTAGTAGCAGCGAATATTTCATGAGCAAGATTTTTGCCGAAGCCCCTGAACTTCCAGAGTACTTAGCCATCCATCATTCGTAGCTATGGAAGAGGAGTCAATTCAACCCTGATATCAAAGTTGATTACATAAACAACAACCTTGTAGAATGCCTGAATAACTGGGTGAAAGAAAAAAGTGCGTCATGTTCATATCTTGATGGACAACATACGTGGTATGATCATGAAGCTGTTAAATATAAGGAGGGAGATCGGTAGGAGACTTAGAGGACATATGTTACCGCCAGTTGTACAGCAACTGCACAAGAGAAGCCGAGGACTTGCTCATCTTAAGGTTCTCCCGTCAACCAGCAGAAGCTGTGAGGTGGTCGATATGTCCAAGAGTGGCAAAAGGGATGTTGTGAAAATCCAGCTGCAAGAATGCACCTGCTTAGAGTGGCAGCATACCGGGAAACCTTGCGACCATGCCTTGGCCTTCTTGGTGAAGAAAAGAACTCTACCACATTTGGATCAGTATTTGTCAGACTACTACTCTATGGAAAAGTTCAGAGCTGCATACGCTGGATCCATCGAGCCATGTACAGACCCATCTCAGTGGCCTCAAGTCCAATTGTCTTTCGAGCTTTGCCAGCCAGTTACAAAAAGGGGCAGAGGAAGACCCCAGGTGAATAGGTTTAAGAATTTTCTCGAGAAGAAGGGTTCGGCTTTTTGTGCTACAAATAAGGGCAAAAACAGATGCAAGACCTACCATCTTATAGGCCATAGAGCAGCTGGATGTCCCCTTAATGCTCCCAAACCTAGGTATGAGATGGTACATTCACACAAAAAATTGTTTATAGTCTGTAGATATAAGGTAGTAATCCATGTACTGTTTTTTTACAGGAAGCGCAAGGTAAGAAACAAGATAGCCGACTCAGTGATTTTGCTCCGAGAAGAAAACCAAAACGAGTGGAGTGACGATGCCGGACAAGATTCTGGTGCTGATTGGCCTGACTTCCCTCGACCCGGTGATGCAGGGTACGTGAAGGTAAGAAAATTGGCACCCATGAAGAGGAAGAAGGCAGGAGATGAAGAAGCCAGTGGACGTGAAGGAAAGAGGAAGAAAGTTGGCACCCAAGCAGAGAAAGAAGGCTAGCAGTGTAGAAGCCTAATGATGTATTGAACTTGAACCTATATATGTAGTTCGGTTAAACTCTGGAGCTGTGTGCGTGGAACTTGTTGGGCGAAACAATCTGCCTCCCGTACTTGGAGTAAAATGTATTGCGACTTTAGGATTGGATACGGCTGAGGCCACTAGTTGAATCCAAAATTGTGACTGTGCCACTACTATCTGAACAATCGCGATAGCTGAGCGGTTAAGGGGTCTCCAAAATCGATGGGTGTTAGTGGCACATACATGAATTATTTATAGGTGCTTAATAAATCCCTGCTATTGGCATTACACTTATGATAAGTTTCTAGGCTGAAAAACAATTTCTTAAGCTGGATGCTACACTCCATGAAGCAGCAACTTATTTTAGCTGCTAGACAACGACATGGCAACATAAACTGCAAATGCAACAGATAATGCCGAGATAATGAGGAAATTGTTTCCACTATCTGGCCTAATCTTGAGCCCATTTGTCTCACCACCTCCCTGTCCCTGCCTCCCCTGCACCTGGCGAAGCTCCCGGATCTCTCGCTCCATCGCACGAATCTCCTCTTTCTTGTCCCACATAGCATCACGCAGATCCTGAACAAGCTCTCTGTGAAAACCTATCAGTGGCTTTTCGATCCACACAAACTTGTCACAGCCAGTCCCCCTCCCTTCCTGCGTAGTAGATCGAAGAAAACAAAAAAAGAATTACATTACACTTTCTGGATCCGGGTTACCATTGTACCTACAGTAGGAACTTACCGCTCTGATGCTGCAGTTGCTGAATTTTCCTGCAGTATTTTCGTCGGTCCACAAAATCCATCTCGACATCTTCTCACCGCACAAACACAGCATATCGGGGTAGTAATCGTAGGGCGCCCTCCGGTACCTAATGGGGGCACCCGCTTGATGGTGTTGAGCCGACCCTGATTCCGCCCGAGACGAACTGCACGAGCTGTGAGCCATGAGCGAGGAGAGCGAGGGCAGAGGAAAGAGGAGCCTTTGGATGTCAGGGTAGTGGTGAAGCGTGATTTATCCCTACTTAATAACTCGGCCAGAATCCTACCGTCCACATTTGGCTAATAGGTGGGGGACCTAGCGTGTGGACTTGTCAACCAAACCTCGCGCCTTCGTGGTTCAAAAGCCCTCTCGCGCGCATTGGACGAAATTGTTTGGCACCTTGCCCACGTACATATCACTGGGAGGCCTTGCTCAGGAACTAGACATGCCTGGCCCACAATCTTACTCCCTCCTAGGAACTTGTCATGGCTCGTGCCGGCAGATCCATCCGCTCCCCCGCTTCCGGTAGGGCTCGCCGCGGCGGATCCACCCCAAGATCCTACCGTCGCGGTATCAAATGGCCATGGTTTCTTGAGAGGAGCGATGATGCTACGTATCCGAGCTCGGCCCCTCCTACCTGTAGAAGGACTGATGCAGAGTCGAGCTCGAGCAGGAGCCGGTAGGTGCGATGGTGCTCGGTCCATGCCAACCCCGTCACCTTCGTCATTGTCGATTTCGATGTGGAGGACGACGAGGACGAAGCTGTGTAGAATGCCATTGTTGCCTCCTTGGCGAAGGGCAAGCCACTGGTAGGAGTGGATGTCGCTGGGAAGGGCACGACGGTGTCACCAATCGAGGTGGACTCCGACGACAGCTGTGTGATGTGGGTTTAGATGTTGTTTAGGATGGTTGCAATTTTGGTTGTGTTTAGTGCGAGTACAATTATTGTAATGGGTTTGTCGACCTATATTGAGAAATATGTGCAATAGCAGTGTGTGAGTGCTTCCACTTTAGAAATTGTGTCTGTGCCATTTGCATGTTGCATTATCAACATAGATTACATGTAAACAATCCAATGAAAATCAGATTACAACCATCAGACAGGAGTGGCAGGATGGAAGAGAAGTTGGGACAGTGGCTTTGAGGGGAAGGAAGAGGAGGGGGGCGTGACACTGGCAGGTGGGCCCTCGGAACACGTGACACTGACATGCAGGTGCAGGAGCACACGGTATTGCCGGTCTATCCAGAGCAAGCGGACTTTGCAACATGACAACAACAAGCTGATTGGACCAATATAATAACTCGTCAAATTATTAAGGAGTGCTGAAAACTACAACTGGGGTACATTCGCACAACACGTATGCTCTAAGCACCTGAGAAGCATCGCTTAAGTATAATAGTAACGACAACACAAGTACTACATTTCCCTGTCGGTCTTCTCGATACAAATGTAGAAATGCATCTGCCTGTTCGGTCCAGCACCGACAAGGTACTGAGATGGCATGCATAGGATCGACCTTAGGTCCACATACTCCACCTCCTGCAGCGTCGGGCAGCTCGGCGCCTCGGCTAGCAGAAGAATGCTATCTGACGACGGTGGCTGGGCGTTCGCCCACATGCGCACCGTGTATACGAGCTAGGCGCACAAGACCGACCTGACGCATACTGCACACACGATGGTGGGCTCGGCTCTAGTTCCCGGAACACCGACAGTGATGGTCAGGACGAAAATAGAGCCGCCCCCTGGAAAATTAGCTGGCGGCGTGCCGAGTCAGTGAACGGCACCTGCTCTTGGAGAAGTTGGGCTTGCCTGTACGAGATCCTAATCACTTCGATCAAGTGCCCCTCTACATGGTGGATGACGAGCTCTGCCGGCGGGCCGGTGTAGTTGTAGCCCGGCTCCGTGCAGGAGCACGCGCCGTGCGGGCACACGAGCTCGTGGAGCGGGAGCTCGTGGTAGGAGTAACGGCGAAAGCATCCTGTGTGGGAGCACACGAGCGGGAATGTCGCTGCAAAGTTGCGCGCGAAGATCTCCAGATTCTTGGGCTGCAACAAACTAGCATGTTGCGAGTGTCACGACTCACGAGTTTAGTGGGCCATATCCTAGTGTCATGTCCCTATTACTTCTCTTCCTCCCGTACTTCTCTTCCTTCCCCTCGAAGCCACTTTCCCCACTTCACTCCCATCCTGCCGTAGCCGCAAGCCGACAACATCCGCCAATCCTCGGGTCGCTACCTTCATGCTAAGAAATAATTTCACAAGCTTTTGAACTTATCCTACATATTCCTGCTATTCGCTAATCTAACTGTTGATCTTTTTTTCGATTTCTCGACGAACTTCAGATGTGGCAAATGTTGCAGCCCAAGAATCTAACTCGTGAGTCGTGACACTCGCAACAAGCGTGGCCAATCATGCCGCAGAACAACCTACTCGAGGATCGCTCTCACGAAGACCAACCCAATCATCCAAGCGCCCCAATCGAATGGTATGTAACAATCGTCAAGTAGAACAACTGTGTTATGGCGTGCCTTCTAGAAGACTCGGTCTAACGGTGGATCCATTGGGGGGCACTGGTTGATCCATGTGTGGTTTGTGGAAATAACACACATGCAATGACACTGGTTGATCCATGTGTGGTTTGTGGAAAGAACACACATGCAATGACTCTAATGGATCCATATGTGGTTTGTGGAAAAGAACACACATGCAATGAGTCTAGTGCTGGTTTTAGTATAAGAACACACATGCAATGACTCTAGTGGATCCATATGTGATTTGTGAAAAGAACACACATGCAATGACACTAGTTGATCCAAGTGTGGTTTGTGGAAAGAACACACATGCAATGCCATTGGTTGATCCATGTGTGGTTTGTGAAAAGAACACACATGCAATGACTCTAGTGGATCCATATGTGGTTTGTGGAAAGAACACACATGCAATGACTCTAGTGGATCCATGTGTGGTTTGTGGAAAGAACACACATGCAATGACACTGGTGGATCCATGTGTGGTTTGTGAGAAGAACACACATGCAATGAGTCTAGTGCTGGTTTTAGTATAAGAACACACAAGTAATGACTCTAGTGGGTCCATAAGTGATTTGTGAAAAGAACACACATGCAATGCCACTGGTTGATCCATATGTGGTTTGTGGAAAGAACACACATGCAATGCCATTGGTTAATCCATGTGTGGTTTGTAGAAAGAACACACATGCAATGACTCTAATGGATCCATATGTGGTTTGTGAAAAGAACACACATGCAACGAGTCTAGTGCTGGTTTTAGTATAAGTACACACATGCAATGAATCTAGTGGGTCCATATGTGGTTTGTGAAAAGAACACACATGCAATGACTCTAGTGGATCCATATGTGGTTTGTGGAAAAGAACACACATGCAATGACCAATGGTTGATCCATAAGTGGTTTGTGGAAAGAACACACATGCAGTGAACACTAGTTGATCCATGTGTGGTTTGTGAAAAGAACACACATGCAATGCCATGTGTGGTTTGTGGAAAAGAACACACATGTAATGACCACCTGTTGATCCATAAGTGGTTTGTGGAAAGAACACACATGCAGTGAACACTGGTTGATCCATGTGTGGTTTGTGAAAAGAACACACATGCAATGCCATTGGTTGATCCATATGTGGTTTGTGGAAAGAACACACATGCAATGACACTGGTTGATCCATGTGTGGTTTGTGGAAAGAACACACATGCAATGACTCTAGTGGGTCCATATGTGGTTCATGTCAGGAACACACAAGCAATGCCATTGGTGAATCCATGTGTGGTTTGTGGAAAGAACACACATGCAATGACTCTAGTGGGTCCATATGTGGTTTGTGAAACGAACACACATGCAATGACCACTGCTTGATCCATATGTGGTTTGTGGAAAGAACACACATGAAATGACACTGGTTGATCCATGTGTGGTTTGTGGAAAGAACACACTTGCAATGACACTGGTGGATCCCTATGTGGTTTGTGAAAAGAACACACATGTAATCAGTCTAGTACTGGTTTTAGTATAAGAACACACATGCAATGACTCTAGTGGATCCATATGTGGTTTGTGGAAATGGACAAACATGCAATGAACACTGGTTGCTCCATATGTGGTTTGTGGAAAGAACACACATGCAATGACCACTGGTGGATCCATATGTGGTTTGTGGAAAAGAACACAGATGCAATGACCACTGGTTGATCCATATGTGGTTTGTGGAAAGAACACACATGCAATGACACTGGTTGATCCATGTGTGGTTTGTGGAAAGAACACACATGCAATGCCATTGGTTGATCCATATGTGGTTTGTGAAAAGAACACACATGCAATGACTCTAGTGGATCCATATGTGGTTTGTGGAAAGAACACACATGCAATGACTCTAGTGGGTCCATATGTGGTTCATGTCAGGAACACACATGCAATGCCATTGGTGGGTCCATGTGTGGTTTGTGGAAAGAACACACATGCAATGACCACTGGTTGATCTGTATCTGGTTTGTGGAAAAGAACACACATGCAATGAAAACTGGTGGATCCATAAGTGGTTTGTGGAAAGAACACACATGCAGTGAACACTAGTGGATCCATATGTGGTTTGTGAAAAGAACACACATGCAATGAATCTAGTGCTGGTTTTAGTATAAGAACACACATGCGATGACTCTAGTGGGTCCATATGTGGTTTGTGAAAAGAACACACATGCAATGACTCTAGTGGGTCCATATGTGGTTTGTGGAAAGAACACACATGCAATGACTATAGTGGATCCATGTGTGGTTTCTGGAAAGAACACACATGCAATGACACTGGTGGATCCATGTGTGGTTTGTGAAAACAACACACATGCAATGAGTCTAGTGCTGGTTTTAGTATAAGAACACACATGCAATGACTCTAGTGGGTACATATGTGGTTTGTGAAAAGAACACACATGCAATGACTCTAGTGGATCCATATGTGGTTTGTGGAAAAGAACACACATGCAATGACCACTGGTTGATCCATAAGTGGTTTGTGGAAAGAACACACATGCAGTGAACAATGGTTGATCCATGTGTGGTTTGTGAAAAGAACACACATGCAATGCCATTGGTTGATCCATATGTGGTTTGTGGAAAGAACACACATGCAATGACATTGGTTGATCCAAATGTGGTTCATGACAGGAACACACATGCAATGACTAGTGGATACATATGTGGTTTGTGGAAAGAACACACATGCAATGAACTCTAGTGGATCTATCTTGACATAATTTGATGTATGCCACGATGTATTTCATTGTAAAAGACACCCACTTTCCATTTTTATACTACTCAGCTTTGCCCTTGTTTTTTTGATACTACCCAGTTTTGCCCCCTCTCTCTCTTTCGTAGAAGCCCAAACCTGTGCCCACTCTATCTGCTACGCCCTGATTGGTTGTCACAGTTGTCACGCGGATCATGCGCACCAACCGTTGATCCCGTGTGATCCAACGAGGCTCGTTGCACACATCGTGCCCTTCACAGGACAGCGCGAGACAACACGGACGTCTCCCTCAACGAGACTTCTACAAGAAGGAACACGATGTCGTCCATGGAAAAAGTCGTCGAGTGGTCATGTCATGTTTAATCTAGTCAGCAAAGGCTACAAGTCTACTGCACGGCAACTGGTCATCCACGGCCCACGGGCTATACCATTTTTACTATGCAGCGCGCCTGCACTCTCACTTCCGACAGGCCCCCACCACACGAACCTTCCACGCGGCAGCCGCAACCGGAAGAGCTGCCTACCGGGGCCCTTGAGGAGGCCTAAACGTCCCCGTATTAAAAACCCAGCCTCTCGGGTCCTCCATTCGCACTCATCCACTACTCTCTCTTCCCTATCCAGCAAAACCCCACAATCTTGAACGTACTTGCATGAACCTTGTCCATGAAACCGGTGCGTGGGGGTGAGTGTCCGGGCATCGCCGCCGGGGTGGTGCTTCACGCGACAGATCTGGAGGAGCATCACGCAGCACAAGGCGAGGAGGACGTGCAGTTCAACCCTTTGGGGGACCATGTGCTCGCCGGTGCTGACAGCTTCGGAGGCGCCGATGAGGGCATGGAGTTCGACGAACATGCTCTGCTCGTGTACCCGGAGTTATATCTATTTCTACATGTTTCATATTTTCTACTCGAGCTTAATCTATCCTGGCGTCATAAAAAAATCTAGTCCTAATGATTAGTTGCAACGTACAAACCAGTACATGGAGAGATCTAGTCTATTCTGAATGAATCCATATTATTTATTTATTAATAAGTTACCAAGAACACAAACCACATTAATTTAGGAGTGAGCTGGGGAGATGGCCGTAATGAACTGCTGAACCTGTATAGACATGTTATTGCATCAAAAGTAACTTGGAATGGTGGAAGGAATATATATTTATTATTTTGCTCATTTCGGTTTGTATTCCATATATTACAGGTGTATTCAAGTGAGATGGACTCTGACAAGGAGACCCGGGACAACAGGAGCCTCCATGTCATGAAGAAGCTCAAGAGCGGGATAATCCCTTTCCGCACTCGACTTGGGGAGCTCATGTGCCTTTTCTATAAGAAAGGAGTCAACCCGAGGATTGCCATCTTGATTCCGTATGCGGTTGGCATCGGTAAAAGCCCGAATAGTAAACAGAAGTCGACGACCAAGGCTAAGCACGCTTCTTATGGCAAATTCCTGAGGGAGTATGTCAAGACCAGCCTAGTGTCCCCTTAATTAGGAATCAGCAACTTCTAGCCGTCCAACCCGTCACTGTGCTGGCCCGGCCACTAATAATATTTAGTTCTCTTACCGTATCTAGACCCTTAAACTATGAAAATTTCTATTTTCGTACCCTTCAAAATATATTCAAGTTCATCTGTTTATGGAGTTAAAGTTCCGGTGACATACTCGTTATTTTGCATGGATAGAGGGGTGCCCCCAACAGATATAAGGGTTATCCTGTCCGCTAGATCATAGAGGATCAAACGTTGGTGGGCACGATCCGTGTGACAACTGTCTCGACCAACCAGAGCATAGCAGCAAAGATGAGCACAGGTGTGAGAGATGGATACAAAAACTCCAACCATGCCGGCGATGGAGAAGAACGGTGCGGTGGCCATCGACGCCTCCAAGGCCGCTGGCGAGGAGCCCCCTGTCCCCGTCCCCGCATCCTCCATAGCCGCTGGTGAGGAGGCCCCTGCCGGTCTCGGACAGATCCCGCTCGGCTAGGACCCCTACGAGGAGGTTGTCTACATAAGGCCGGAGAACACCTACGACACCAGCATCGCCGACCCATGGTCTGAGGTAACCAGGGTTTTCTCCCCTTCTCTTGTTCTTCCCCCGTTCCCATCGTTGGATGCTAGATCATATGTTATTAGGGCTCAGTTGTTCGTATTTTTACAGTAGCTAATCCTCATGTGTTGGATCTCGATTTTCGATGAATCCCCCTATTCGTAGTTGGGATCAGTATTCGATTTGATTTGAGATTTGGGGAATAATCGGGAGATCTCATTCGGTTAATTTATGCAAAAAATCAATCCCGATAATCAAAGTATCTCAACCATGTTCTTATTTCACTCTACTGTTTCTTCCAATAGGAGGATAGGAGCGACCTCCGTAGCGATAACGAGTCCAAGGACACCAAGACTCATCATGTGCCGAGGAGGCTAAAGTCCGGTCAGTACAACAACTTCTTCGCCGGCGACGTGTATAGGTGCCCCTTCTACCCCACCAGGAGGCTCCACGCCACGGACTTCAACTCCCTCGTGAAGCATGCCGAGGACGTGAGGACCTGCGGCGAGTCCGTGAACATCCACGGCTTCATGGCCAAGCACTAGGCGCTCGGTCTTCACCTTCGCAACCTCCAGAAGGTGGCTATCGAGGAGGGTCGCATGCCCCTGATCAGACCCAAGGCGCCCAAGGTCAAGGGGCTAGGCAGCAAGAAGTGGAGGAGGCGCCAGAGGGAGGAAGCAGATGCCCTCCTGGCAGAGGCCATGAGGGGCCACTGATCAGCTGCTACTGTTGCTATAAAGCAACTTCTTTAGTCTTGTCTGTGTTGAACCTGTCAGCTGCTGCTGCTGAGAAGCCTAATTGTCGAACCTCGTTAAGTACCGTACTATATAACCTATATTAGCTGCTTTATCTACATCTGCTCTGTTTACTGAATTTATTTATGGTGCTGGTTTGTTTTTCTGCTCTAGATTTGCTACCAGATTGGGGAAAAACGACCGCAAAAGGAACAATGAATAAAGAGAGAAGCTGCTCTAGATTCCCTACCTTTTTGGGTAAAAAAACACAACTGTTAGAGAGAGGGGGGAGGCGCTCTTAAAAAGGCCAAATAACAAAAAAAAACTTCCACTTTAGGCGTCATGGCGCACGTAACGGCCAAGTCTTTGACCAGACGACACCCCCCTCCGAGCGCATGTGAGGGCTTCGGAATATCGGGAGGGAAAAAGTGAGGACAAACGAGACACAATGTTGCTATAGCTAAATCTGACAAAAAGCTGAATTTGGCTTTACCATGCAATTTGGCTAGAGCTCCACAATATAGCTATTCTAAATCCCTAAACTATGTGGTGCGTTGAAACCTAATGCTTTTCCACCGACACGTGTGTTGCAAAGTTGCTTGATCATGCATGCTTACACAAGTGGCCTACAGAGAAACTTATAGAAGCATGGGCAAACGAGCTTCATTTTGGCAAATTCTGGACAAGCTTTGTGCAATTGGCAGGCCTGATCGGCTGGGCGGCTGCCCCGGGGTGCAGGGCTGCTAGGTCCATGTCTATGCTTACACTTCTTAAACTTGTTAGGAATTAATAATAGTTGTACACTTCCTTTTGTCCTGTCACGTTACGTCGTGTCAGCACCATGCACCCGCTGCGGATCGGCAACGGGACGGTGGTCTACGTGACCGGTCTCTGCCACGCCAAAGCCACATCGCACACCCGTCCCATCGCCTACCGGGACGGACGCCGAATTTAATCACTAGGATTGGAAACCAACGATGCTCGCCCGGTCAAACTTGCTTCCGCATGGGTATGACCGGAATATTGGTAAACACAATTTAAGCATCGCCTTCCGTCTCCTCAGCACATCACTGTGCAAAAATCCCCAACTCATTCCTTCTGCCGCTGTTGCTGCCACCGCAAGAACCATCGACGCTGCCGCAGGCACCGCCTCCGCCTGGCCATACCACCGCAACAGATCACTCCATCGCCACGCCCAGTCCCAGCCACCGCTACCGACCCTAGGCCACTGCCGCCGCATTAGCTGCTGCCATGGACACAGAGTACGGCGTGTTCGGCGACGGGAGCGACTTCACCGACGAGTACACCGTCACCGCCCATGGCACCACCAAGCTGATGGTCGTCCACACAAATGCATCAGCGGAGGTTGCCAAGGTCATCGCAATGTACGAGAGGTGGCTACAGGAGCCAATGGACAGGTACAAGATTGTCGACCTTGACTTCGAGTATACCGTAGATAGGAAGAGGACGACGCTTTTGCAACTGTCCATGCGCAACCACTGCCTCCTATACCACGTATGTAGGGCCAAATCTGTATGCCCGGAGCTTCGCGAGTTCCTACATAGGAGGGAGATCTACTTCGCCAGTGTCGACATCAAGAACGACACTCTGAAGCTAGAACGGGATCTCCTTGTTCATGTCGTCAATCACGTCGATCTACAACGTTTGTGAAGGTACCCGGATGGCGGTACGGAGAAAGCCAGCATGGCTAAACTCGCTGCCGACATCATCGACCGCGAGTACGCCGGCATGAAAGTCAAGTTCCCGAAGCACTTGCACGAGCGATGGGAGTGGAGGCACCTGGATTACGATGCAATCAAGTACGCAGCTAGGGACGTGTATGTCTGCTACGAGATGCTCAACAGGATCTGGCGGGTGGGTGAGTGTGTTGTTTACCACTACTAGTTTCGCATTTCGTTCCTAGTTTTATCTCGCCTGTATTTTATCTCGCATGTATTTTCTAAGCATTCTGTGTGTAAGAACCAAGCTCGTATGAACCCTGTGCTATTAGCTACTTAACCTGTATGAATTACATTCCCCCTTTTGTATGCTCAACATTCATTCCTACAAATTCTGTCTATGCCATTTGCATGCAGCAGAATCCAGGACTGACATGCATAAGGTGTGATACAGTCATAAGTCATAACCAAACCCAGATTATAGCAAAGGATACAGTCATAACCAAACCCATATTATAGTTTGACAAAGGTAATACACAACAGTTCGTAATTGCTCACATAGTGTACTTCTGAAATCACATGTTTTCATAAACACAACAATCATGCACTAATAGTCTACATCCCAGCCTGTTGGAGAAGGCAACCGATCCCAGGATGCCTTCGATCGCTTGCCCTGGCTTGTAGATTCATCTACACTCTGGCATCTGGGGCAAACAACCTGCCTTGGTGGTGGTTCAATGATGCGATGCCTGGAACGAGATTTTACAATCTGACGGTACAGCTCGTGGCTAACATACCCGTCAATTGTAGCATACTTTAGATTAGGTTCAGAAAGTGGCTTATCCTCCTAGTAATCGTGCCCTAAACGCCTCCACGAACATGTCGGCAATTTGTCCTTCATGTTAGCGTACCACGGGTCGATGAGTTCGGAGGCAAGAGCGGCCATCCCGGTCTTGCCGCCCTTCGTCCCTAGGATCCAGTAAATTTCCTGGATGTCCACTCTGCACTCCTTTGGGATTCTAATGTTGACAGTCAGGCTTTCAAGTAGTTTAGTGTCATTCGTGATGTCAACACTAGTAAATGTTATGTGCTGGTTCACGAGAAAGTCATGAAACAGATCCCTAATGCTTTTGCCCCACCTGCATGAAAATGAATTTAGACAAATAATATAGCAATAACTTTTGCAAACAGATGGTTCAGGAGCAAAAAGACAGCAAAGTCTACCAGATCCCGTCAGCCCCCTTCTCGCAAAAAGGCTGGTATATGAGGACGTGCCCATTCATGGAGAGTTGCACCACGGCGATCCTACGGTGATCGTGGCTATACTCGAGGTCGAGACCTACGAACCTGTTTTCTTTGAACTACAGCCAACTCGTGTAATTATTCAGAGTGTTCCTCACCTTCCGAGGGTCGGTGGTTTAGATGACATCGATCTTCTTCCCGCCATGTACTTCGATGTCGAAGTGCGCAGTTTCTTTCCTGCCGTCGTTTCGGATGTCCGGAGCATCCATGACTATAGGCAAGAGGGAAAGGATACAGAGGAAGAGGGTGATGCGGTGGTGGAGGAAATGGACGAGGCCGTGGAGGAGAAAGATGATGAGGCCGTGGAGGAGAAATGAGACGGAGAAGTGAAAGATTGGAACCATCCTTACCAGTATCTGGAATGGTGCACGACCGTTCATAGTAGGGTGAAGGTGGAGAAAAATGGCGGGTTTACACGTTGACGCTAGTGCTTCCTAAAATTTGTTCCGTGCCACTTGCATGCGGTGGAATCGAGGTCTGCCATGCATGATCCAAGTCAAACGTAGGCACATTTGCGTGTGCCGACCTTCACTCACTAATAGGCAGGCCGCACATTTCTCTCTTACGATTTATTTTTTCACTTCCTCTAGACGGTTCCGGTACCCGCCCTCAATAATTACGCCCCCCTTATTGTCTTCCACACAGACAAGAACCGGAGGCGGCGGTTCCTTGCAGATTCACTCCCCACTCGAACAACTGCCCCCATCGCTGATTCCATCCCCTCTCGAATCCATCCGCCTCCTTATCACAACGCCTCCATTAATCTACCGGATTTCAGACTCCATTTGTCACTATGGGTAGAGCTTGGGGTAGCACTAGGCTAAAGCGAAAGGCATGCGACGACGACGCGGATGGCCAGGGCGACCGCTACCGCGAGGATTGGGGATGGCCGAACCTCAGCGCCGCAAACGTGCACAGGATTGCCTCGGGGTTGGACATCATCTCAGCCGGCCGCCTCGCTTGCTGTATCCCTGGCTACCGCTTCACGATGCAGAACATGGACGAACAACCGTTCGACATGCCAGGCCTTCTTTACCCCGATAACAGCAAATGGCCAAACGACCGCGATGGCCACATAAGTTCCAGTATCTAGCTTATTCGTTTAGTCATATCGTTGATTCATATGTTCTGAGCTCTCATTGGAATCCTATGTTCCTTTCGTCGAATGTGTTGTGTGCACGTGCAGTTTGAACAAATCGAACCATTTAAGACTATTCTATACAGCGGAAGCTCTAGTCATACCTGATATTCTGGTATTTTCGTAGTGACAGTATTACTTTAGGTGATAGATGGGTTGTCAATTTCGATTTTGCAATAGAATGCCTGCTAGGTGATATTCTGTTTCCTAAAACAAAAACAAACAAATTAGACGATTTAAGGCAGTTATGCCCTGAGCTGTTTATGATCATCGTCAGGAGTTTGTTCTGGGGGCTCTTCTACTACTCCATATCTTGAGTATCTTCATAGTGACATGGGCACAATTTAGGCGATATATGAGGAGACACTCGTATTAGAAGATATTTTGTGTACTTTAATCTGAAGGTCCAGTTGTCAAATTGTATTTGCAATGGAATCCATGCTAGGTGATTATACCAACTGACAACAAACTCTGCAGAATATTCATGCAAAACTGATGCTGCTGGATAAGTGGTCCGAATCAGTAGTGGTGAATATCAAGGAAGAAGAAGAGACGGAAATGGAAGATGACCAGAACTGGGTGGGTGGCAACAGCGAGTGGCTGGTCCTGTTATCACAGAATGGCAGTACTTGGACTCTAAAAAATGGCTACAGATCAGTGAGACTTGCATTGCCATCTTTGGAGGGTGTCAGCATTACTGCATTCAACAACAGGTGGCCGCCGCCCATTTCCGAATTCGCTTACAGGTTCAACATGGCAGAACTTGACCTCGTGAAGGTACAACTCCCACATAGACCACGGGAGGGGGCATGGAAGAACTGAGAGTACGACCTCTTAGCGGTGTTCGACAAGGCAATCACATTCATTAGATGCCTAGAAGACAAGGAATGGACAGTCTTGCGCGATGACTTCCTGTGGCCGGAGAAGTATGCCAACGCCGTCTTCACCTACAACTACTCTTCGTACAAACCGCAAAGCATTTATGCGGTCACTGAACCTAGCGGCGACGTGCGTGTTTGGGAGCCGTCCATTTGGGGTGAGTCATGGTGTTATATAGCATGTAAAATCCTATTCAAAATTCTGCTTACTTACTGTAAGTAACACGCAGGTACCCACGCAGCCCCGCGCATCATTCCAGCTCCGGTCATCGAAGATGCAGTAGCAGATGCTGAACTTGGGACACAGCGCTGGTTCCTGGCACCTCTCGGAGGCGACACGGAACAAGATGGTGAACTCATGTGGATTCATATCAGGGGAGCACTAAACAGCGTTGGTGATACAATAGAACATATGGGGACACAACTTTCTTCATACCCATCACTGCGGTGCCATGTTTTCTCGAGGTCCGCATGCCCATCCAAAGACCCAGTAGAGCAAGTCTGGAGCAGAGTCGACAATCTGAAGGAACAATCTGTGTTTCTTCGGATCAACTACCCTTTCTTTGTCGGAGCCCCTGGAGCTGTTGAACCTGTAATTGCTCAGGCAGCCCTAGCTCCTGCTGCTGCTGCTGTTGTGGTGGTAGAGCTGATGAAGAATTAGCTGCTGTTGCTCCTGGTGAAGCTGACGAAATACTTGGTGATGCTGCTGCTGGTGAAGCTGACGAAATACTTACTGAAAGAAATATGTCCTGAGAGGCAATAATAAAGTTGTTATTATGTATTCCTTATATATGATAGATGTTTATTTTACATGCTAGAATTGTATTGATCGGAAACATCAATACATGTGTGTTTAATAAACAAAAAGGGTTCCTAGTTATGCCTCTCTTATAGACTAGCTTGTTGATTAACAAGATGATCATGGTTTCCTGATCATGGACATTGGATGTTGTTAATAACAAGGTCACACCATTGGTGGAATGATGTGATGAACATTCATCTGAAGTATAGCATTACAATCAAGTCATTATGTTTATATTGCTATAACATCATACGAAGTAATCTTTATCCTTATACAATGAGATCATGTTAATTGCTAACACCTGAAGAGTATCTTGATAACATCAAACGTCACACCGTAACAGGGTGACTATAAAGATGGGTTTAGTACTACGAAGGTGTTATGTTGAGGCTCATGGATCAAGAGTGGAATTTGTTAATCCCGATGACGGATAGATATACTCTGGGCCCTCTCGGTGATATCACATTGAGATAGCTTGCAAGCAAGTGATGTGATCACTAGAATGTTATATCACGGGAACGAGAAAAGAGTGCATGTCGGTAACGAGATCAAACTAGGTATTTGGATACCAATGATCGAATATCGGACATGTATTATATCATGAGATAAAGGGATTAAATTACAAGCGTTAAAGGTTCTCATGATCACAGAAGTCATCGTTGAATATGCATGAGTCAGTATGGATCTCCAGGTCCCGCTTCTGACTATTGATCTGAGAGGAGTCTCAATCATGTCTGCATTATTCACGAACCATAAGGTGACACACTTAAGAGTTACCGGACACCATTTTGGAGCACATATGTTTCAGACGAAAGAATTGCAAAGCGTAGGAATTTTTTCGATAGAAACTGGACATTGTTTCGGGTGAAATTGCAGAAAGTGGTTCTGCATGTGATATTGAAATATTACAAGGGGTTATATGTGAATATTTGTTAATTAAAGTAATTAACAAAATTCTGAATAAATTTAATAAAAGAGTTTTATTAAATGAGAGAGCATTAAACTTGGAGAATTTTAATGCATTTAAAGTGGGGACTTTAAAAGGGAATGTGAAGAGGCATTTTAATGTGGAGGGGTTACCACCACATGAATGGGGGAGGTGAGGGGTCACCCCCCATGCACCGGCCATGGAGAGGAGGGGCACCCCCTCCTCCTATAAAAGGCCCTCCTCCTCCTCCTTCTTCCTCACACCTCCTTGTGAAGGATCTCTCTCCCCCTCTAGAATTATTCCCCCATGGTCTCGGATTAGCGAGATACATGCTCCCGGTGGCATTTCGTCTGGAAGGAGTTGCTTCTTCCACTGGATCGCTGGAGCGAGGAGGTGGAGGTTGTCTGGTGGCTTGAACGTGTGTGCGAGTACGGATGCGCTGCTGAGTTGCGGCGCTCGGACTTCCTCACGATCTTGAGATCGGCAAGTGTACGACTACATCAACCGCGAGTTCCTACTCGTTAACAAAACTCGTTGTCTTCGAGGGTAAGTTCTTGTTGGATGTATGTCCACATGTTGCTTTGTACCTAGTAGATAGATCTTGGCGTGTTGTTCTCATCGTAGGAAATTTTTTGTTTTCTATGTTGCGGACCCAATAGTGGTATCAGAGCCTGATCTATGCATAGGTGCTTTGCACGGGTAGTACACATATGTTTATATGTGGGCGATGATGATCATGTTATTGCATCTTCTATGTATTTTGGATATTGGTGGCATAGTGGGATGAAGCGGCCCAGACCAACCTTACATGTCATCGTACATGAGACCGGTTCCATGATTGACATGCAACTTGTTTTGCATGAGTGGCTGGCGGGTGTCTGTCTCTCCTACTATAGTCAATATCTGATTTACAACGAGTTGCTAATAACTTGGTTATCCTTGTTGTGGTTCATGTTCGTAGGTGAGAACGGTTCTATCTCCGAAAGCCCCAAGCCACGTCAAACTTGCAATTGATAAATTAGAGGCGTCTAGTTTAAATCGTTGCTGGGCTAGTGTATTGATATGGTATTGTTGTAAGTAGATGTATGATAGATACTCTTACAACACATTCAACGTGTAAGTTCCATAGACCTTGGCCTTACACACAAAGGAATGATAGAGATCATACCACGATGCAAATGATAGAGATCAAATGCATGGACCATATCATCTCACTTTACACATTAGATGTTAGCATCTTATACTGCTAGTTTGGCGCTTTTGGTAGCATTGTAAGATGATCCCTCATTTAGATATCAAGATAAAATGTGTTCTTCCTTGAGTATGCACCGTTCTATGGATCGTGTTTCGAGACATCACGTGATGATCGGGTGTACTCGACTCTACGCTTTCATACAACGGGTGTAAGACAGTTTTACACACGCGAGTACTAAGGTTCTTACTTGGCGAGCCTAGCATGTATAGACATGGCCTCGGAACACGGACCAAAAGGTTAAGCATGAGTCATATAGTTGATATGATGACCATATAGATGCTCGCCTTTGAAGCTACACCGACTCATGTGATGATCGGACTTGGTGTAGTGGATTTGGTTCATGTAATCACCAAAAGGCACGAGGGATGTCCTTTTTGAGTGGGAGTTCATTAGTAATTTGGATTAGTTGAACTCACTCTATCATATACTTAGTATAAATAAACTTTACAAATTCTGTTGTAGATGGCACCACCTGCTTTTAATTTCAATGTGTTCATGGAGAAAGAGAAACTTGCTACGAATGGTAGCAACTTCACCAACTGGGCTATGAATTTGAGGATTCTCCTCACTGCTGCACAAAAGCAATATGTGCTAGATGCGCCACTAGGCCCCCCACCAGCTCCTGATGCCCCTAACGAGGAAAAGAATGTCTATGTGACTCGTCAGGAGGACCACAACTTAGTTCATTGCGGCATACTGTATGGGCTAGAGCCAGAACTTCGAAAGCATTTCGAAAATGGCAATGCCTTTGATACCATGGGAGAATTGAAAATGATTTTCGATACCCATGCTGCCGTAGAGAGTTATAATGCTACTGAAAAGTTCTTTAGCTGCATGATGGAGGAGAACAACTCCGTTAGATAGCATGTACTCAAAATGTCTGGGTACGCCGATAAGCTTGTGTCCTTCGGAATAACGATTCCCATTGACTTGGGCATACATCGTGTTCTCCAATCTCTACCACCTAGGTACAAGAGCTTCGTGATGAACTATAATATGCAGGGCATGAAGAAGACTCTTCCCGAGCTTCTGTCAATGCTTAAGACTGTAGAACTGGAGATTAGGAAAGAACATCAAGTGTCGATGATCAATAAGACCACCAGTTTCAAGAAGGACAAGAAAGGCAAGCACAAGGGAAAGAAGGGTGGCAAATCAGTTGCCGTGCCTGAAAAGAAACCCCGAGCTGGCCCTAAGTCTGATACCGAGTGCTACTATTGCAAGGGGAATGGCCATTGGAAGCGCAACTGCCCCAAGTATTTGGCGGACAAGAAGTCCGGCAAGGCAAACAAAGGTATATATGATATACATGTTATTGATGTGTACTTGACTAGTACTCGTAGTAGCACCTGGGTATTTGATACGGGATCGGTTGCTAATATATGTAACTCGATTCAGAGGCTGCGGAACAAGCGACAACTAGCAAGGGATGAGGTCACAATGCGGGTCGGCAATGGATCAAGAGTTGATGTGATCGCCATTAGAACACTGCCTCTCCATATGCCATCGGGATTAGTTATAAACCTGAATAATTGTTATTTGGTGCCTGCACTTAGCATGAACATTGTATCCGGATCGTGTTTGATGCAAAGTGGTTATTCGTTTAAATCTGAAAACAATGGTTGTTCGATTTATATGGATAATATCTTTTATGGTCATGCACATGTGTTGAATGGTTTATTTCTGATGGATCTCGATAGTAATATTACGCACATTCAAAATGTTAATGTTAAAAAGATTAAACTTGATGATGATATATCTGCATATATGTGGCACTGTCGTCTAAGTCATATTGGCGTTAAACGCATGAAGAAACTCCATTCTGATGGACTTTTGGAATCACTTTATTTTGAATCATTTGATACATGTGAGCCATGCCTTATGGGCAAGATGACTAGAACGTCGTTTTCCGGTTCAATGGAACGGGCGACAGATTTATTGGAAATCATACATACTGATGTGTGTGGACCAATGAGTGTGTCGGCGCGAGGTGGATATCGTTATTTTGTTACTTTCACAGATGATTTGAGTAGATATGGGTATATCTATTTGACGAAACACAAGTCTGAAACTTTTGAAAAGTTCAAGGAATTTCAGAATGAAGTGGAAAATCATCGTAATAGAAAGATCAAATTTCTACGGTCTGACCATGGAGGAGAGTATCTAAGTTACGAGTTTAGCACACACATGAAAGAGTGTGGAATAGTTTCACAACTCACGCCTGCCGGAACACCACAACATAATGGTGTGTCGGAACGTCGTAATCGTACCTTATTGGATATGGTTCGATCTATGATGTCTCTGACTGACTTGCCACTGTCATTTTGGGGTTATGCACTGGAAACAACTGCATTCACTTTAAATCGGGAACCATCTAAATCCGTTGAAACGACACCGTATGAATTATGGTTTGGAAACAAACCTAAGCTGTCATTTCTTAAAGTTTGGGGATGCGATGTTTATGTGAAGAAACTTCAGCCGGATAAACTCGAACTCAAAGCGGAAAAATGCTTCTTCATAGGATACCCTAAGGAAACGATTGGGTATACCTTCTATCACAGATCCGAGGGCAAGGTTTTTGTTGCCAAGAATGGATCCTTTCTTGAGAAGGAGTTTCTCGCGAAAGGTGTGAGTAGTCGGAAGGTAGAACTCGAAGAGGTTGTTGAACCTTCTCTTCATGAAATGGCGAGTAGCGCAGCACCGGAAGTTGTTTCGGAGTTAACTTCACCTAATGAAGAGAGAGCTAATGATATTGATCATGAAACTCCGAAAGAGGACACTACCGAACCTCGCAGGTCAAGCAGGACACATGCAGCTCCTGAACTGTATGGCAATCCTATTGTAAATTTCATGGTTGATGAAATGGATGACCCTGCGACGTATGAAGAAGCGATGATGAGCCCGGATTCCAACAAATGGCTAGAAGCCATGAAATCCGAACTGGAAATCCATGTACGAGAACCAAGTTTGGACCTTGGTGGACTTACCTCATGATCGAAAGGCCGTTGAGAATAAATGTATTTTCAAAATAAAAACTGATGCTGATGGTAATGTGACCATCTATAAGGCTCGACTTGTCGCAAAGGGGTTTCGACAAATTCAAGGAGTTGACTACAATGAGACATTCTCTCCCGTAGCAATGCTTAAGTCAGTTAGGATTATGTTAGCAATTGCTGCATATTTCGATTATGAAATATGGCAGATGGATGTCAAAACTGCATTCCTCAATGGTAATATTGAAGAAGAGTTGTATATGATACAACCTAAGGGTTTTGTCGATCCTAAGGATGCTAATAAGGTATGCAAACTTCAGCGATCCATCTATGGACTGAAGCAAGCATCCCGGAGTTGGAATCTCCGCTTTGATGAGGTGATCAAAGAGTTTGGATTTGTCCAAACTTATGGAGAGGCTTGTATTTACAAGAAAGTGAGTGGGAGCAATGTGGCATTTCTGATATTATATGTGGATGACATATTATTGATTGGAAATGATATAGATCTTTTAAACAGTGTTAAAAGTTATCTAAACAGCAAATTTTCGATGAAAGACCTTGGTGAAGCGTCATATATATTAGGCATTAAAATCTATAGAGATAGATCAAGGTGCCTAATTGGGCTATCGCAGAGTACATACCTTGATAAGATATTAAAGAAGTTTAATATGGACGGAAGTAAGAAGGGGTTCTTACCTATGTTGCAAGGCAATACATTGAGTAACACTCAAAGTCCGGCTACGACGGAAGAAAGAGAGATGATGGATAAGATCCCCTATGCCTCAGCCATAGGCTCTATTATGTATGCCATGCTATGTACAAGACTGTATGTGGCACATGCTATTAGTTTTACTAGTAGGTACCAATCTTATCCAAGTTCGGAACACTGGATAGCGGTCAAGAACATCCTCAAGTACTTGAGAAGAACTAGGGATATGTTTCTTATATACGGAGGTGAAGAAGAGCTAGTCGCTAATTGTTATGTCGATGCTAGCTTTGACACCGATCCGGATGACTCTAAGTCTCAATCCAGATACATATTTCTCTTGAACGGAGCAACAATTAGTTGGGGGAGTTCCAAACAACCTGTGGTGGCTGGATCAACGACGGAGGCGGAATATGTTGCTGCTTCAGAAGCGGCGCAGGAAGCGGTTTGGATGAAAGAGTTCATTACGGAACTAGGTGTGGTTCCTAGTGCATTGGACCCAATGGTGATCTATTGTGACAACAATGGAGCCATAGCCAACGCAAAGGAACCCAGGTCTCACAAGAATTCCAAGCATATTAAGCGCCGGTTTCACTCCATCCGCGAGCATGTCAAGGATGGAGATATAAAGATTTGAAAAGTACACACGGACCTAAATGTAGCAGATCCGTTGACTAAAGCTCTCCCTAGGGCAAAACATTATCAACACCAAAACTCCATGGGTGTTAGATTTATCACTATGTGAACTAGATTATTGTCTCTAGTGCAAGTGGGAGACTGAAGGAAATATGCCCTGAGAGGCAATAATAAAGTTGTTATTATGTATTCCTTATATATGATAGATGTTTATTTTACATGCTAGAATTGTATTGATCGGAAACATCAATACATGTGTGTTTAAGAAACAAAAAGGGTTCCTAGTTATGCCTCTCTTATAGACTAGCTTGTTGATTAACAAGATGATCAAGGTTTCCTGATCATGGACATTGGATGTTGTTAATAACAAGGTCACACCATTGGTGGAATGATGTGATGAACATTCATCCGAAGTATAGCATTACGATCAAGTCATTATGTTTATATTGCTATAACATCATACGAAGTAATCTTTATCCTTAGACCATGAGATCATGTTAATTGCTAACACCTGAAGAGTATCTTGATAACATCAAACGTCACACCGTAACAGGATGACTATAAAGATGGGTTCAGTACTACGAAGGTGTTATGTTGAGGCTCATGGATCAAGAGCGGAATTTGTCAATCCCGATGACGGATAGATATACTCTGGGCCCTCTCGGTGATATCACATTGAGATAGCTTGCAAGCAAGTGATGTGATCACTAGAATGTTATATCACGGGAACAAGAAAAGAGTGCATGTCGGTAACGAGATCAAACTAGGTATTTGGATACCAATGATCGAATATCGGACATGTATTATATCATGAGATAAAGGGATTAAATTACAAGCATTAAAGGTTCTCACGATCACAGAAGTCATCGTTGAATATGCAGGAGTCAGTATGGATCTCCAGGTCCCGCTTCTGACTATTGATCTGAGAGGAGTCTCAATCATGTCTGCATTATTCGCGAACCATAGGGTGACACACTTAAGAGTTACCGGACACCATTTTGGAGCACATATGTTTCAGACGAAAGAATTGCAAAGCGTAGGAATTGTTTCGATAGAAACCGGAAATTGTTTCGGGTGAAATTGCAGAAAGTGGTTCTACATGTGATATTGAAATATTGCAAGGGGTTATATGTGAATGTTTGTTAATTAAAGTAGTTAACAAAATTCTGAATAAATTTAATAAAAGAGTTTTATTAAATGAGAGAGCATTAAACTTGGAGAATTTTAATGCATTTAAAGTGGGGACTTTAAAAGGGAATGTGAAGAGGCATTTTAATGTGGAGGGGTTACCACCACATGAATGGGGGAGGTGAGGGGTCACCCCCCCATGCGCCGGCCATGGAGAGGAGGGGCACCCCCCTCCTCCTATAAAAGGCCCTTCTCCTCCTCCTTCTTCCTCACACCTCCTTGTGAAGGATATCTCTCCCCCTCTAGAATTATTCCCCCATGGTCTCGGATTAGCGAGATACATGTTCCCGGTGGCATTTCGTCTAGAAGGAGTTGCTGCTTCCGCTGGATCACTGGAGCGAGGAGGTGGAGGTTGTCCAATGGCTTGAACGTGTGTGCGAGTACGGATGCGCTGCTGAGTTGCGGCGCTCGGACTTCCTCACGATCTTGAGATCGGCAAGTGTACGACTATATCAACCACGAGTTCCTACTCGTTAACAAAACTCATTGTCTTCGAGGGTAAGTTCTCGTTGGATGTATGTCCACCCATTGCTTTGTACCTAGTAGATAGATCTAGGCGTGTAGTTCTCATCGTAGGAATTTTTTTGTTTTCTATGTTGCAGACCCAACACTTGCTAATGCTGCTGCTGGTGAAGCTGACGAAATACCTGCTAAGGCTGCTGCCGGAGTCCAGGAAGAACATGCTGTTGTTGTTGCTAAGGTGCGAGCACTTCCAGTGTTGATAGCAGACTGTGTCTTTGTTGCACACTCACGCGCCTATCATGTTGACACTCTAGATCCGACCTGGAGCCGAATCCATGTCGGGGAGAGGGGCCTACAATTGGCTCATCAGTGGGGTCATACGATTTGAGGGAGAATGCCAGATGGCCAAACACAGCATTCTGGTTCGTTCCGACGATACCACCAGCTCTAGGGACCTAGTGCTCATACTGGCAGATCCTATGAACCATTTGTCTTTATCTTTATCATTAGTTACGCTTATGTGTGTAAAGACTAAGCTGTGCTTATTTGTGTAAGACTAAGTTAGGCCTAACTGCGTAATATTCAGTGAAGCCCAGCTTTTCTTTCCATGCCCATAACAACAGAATTGCAGCATAGAACATACAAATGTTATGTGCATAGTAGGCATTTTTGCTCATGATAACAACCACTTCAAGCAAATGATACATGGTGTACGCATTTGAACGCATCACTAGAATGTGCCACCTATTGATGATTGATGACATGGATCTAACTTTTCTACGCGTATTTGCATTGAATCGCTCATTGATTTGTTCACATATTTTTTGGCAATGGCTGATGAACTCCACTCTCTTGGTAACTTGCTTCGTCAGCAAGCACTTGTTGATGCAATGCAAAGTACAGAACATGGTCGTCATCATCATTCCATTTAGGTTCTCTATGTTTCGTCATCACGGAGCTACTAATTTCAAATGAAAATCTAGTAAACAACATATGTGTACATTATTAGAGTATGCTACGGCCATGGTACATACATGTTTTTCTACAATCACAAGAAGAAAACTTGATGCATTTTCACCTTGTTGGCGTTGTGCCGAACTGGGTGGATGCGAATTTGGGGTTCAGAGAGGAAGGCGCCGTGCCTGGTGCATGTGCGACCACGGCGACGGCGAGCTCGGATTCTGGAGGAGGCTAACAGGACCAAGCATGGTCGGGATGGTGACAGATCTCACCTGGGAATGAATTCCCGTCCCCGCGCCGTGCCATGGGTGCGGTCATGGTGAGGGCGAACTCCGATTCGGGATGGGGAGGAGAACGGGGACGAGCAGGTTCGTCCAAGTCCTAGCTCCGCGCCACGGCCGCGACCACAGATTGCCGTCCCGGAGGAAGAAGAAGACGCATAAAGGATGCATGCGCCAACGCTGCAAGCCTACATGGCAGCCACGACGGCAGCAACATAACGGCGAAAGCTGACAGGGGGGGCCCAACTTGACGGCCGTTAGCCTGATTTTTTGTATTGAAACGTAAAGTTGAATTCGTGCCGAAAAAGACCCTCTGAATATTTAGCACGCCAACTTTGGACAACACAGCTGATTGTAAGCAACTTGGGTACCCCGTTGCCTGGCCACCCCAATATTCGGGCCGCAAAATTATATTCTCCTCCCCAGGCTCCCCTTCCTGCCTCCCCTGCCTGGCCTTGTCCACAAGAAGAAGGGAACAAGCTCCTCGGCCATTTTTGAGATCTTGGTGCAGGTCCTCCTCCCCTGCTCCCTTCCTCTGCATGTGAACTAAATGAGCTCCCCATGATGTGATTTACCCTTCCCCGGCCTCCCTTTTTGTCACAGGGACACCAAAGCAGCCATCCCTGGTGCATGTCCGAAGGAGAGCTCCCGCAAGAATGTCGGTGAACCTTAGTGCAAGAAGAGGTGATGGTGCTTCCTACGCGTCCTCCGGAACCCTTGCGTCCTCTCCACTACGCAACTGGTGACATGCATGCACCCAGTGCATGGTCCGGTGAGCACCCGAGCAAACCGCTACCACAGATGCGCGCGACCCTTCCTCGTTGTGGAACCCTACCATGCCGCCCCTCCCTGAAGTCTCCGAGCAACGCCACTTCACCTCTGCCACCCCAAGGATGCCGACGAGCCTCCGGTACACCACCCCGTGCTTCCCCATCGAAGCTAGGGTTCCGCGCGACAGCGTTGGTCTCTGGCAGAGACAACAAGTCAGCATCGTCCGATCTAACTTGATCGAACGGCCGCAGTCGCCCCGTACCCCTTCGCCGCATCGGTGCGACTGACCAGCGACCCCCGCCCCACGGTAGTTTGAACCTGGCTCCCATGCGAGCAACTGCCTGGATGGGCCGGTTCTGCATAGTGAAGCCCAGATCCAGTCAAACTCCAGCCCAGTAATCCCACTACCCATTTTCGTTTAAAATGCTCTCAAGATCTGTAATTCTTCTATTTGGTTTAAATCATTATGAAATTGAAAAATGCATAAAATCTTCTAGATATAAATTTTACTTAATGTCCAGATGTTTTCCCTAATATGCAGTACCTTTAGTTGACTCAAATAATGTCCGGAATTATTCCAATAAATCAAATGCCTAGATGTATACTTTTCCTTCATAAAATCTTTCTGTGAGTTCTACAACACTAATTGACGTGAAACTTTTTTCCATGAAAGGTATCAGTGATACCCTGCATGTCACCTTGGCCCCAGGTATTTTTGCTTCCTAGTTTGCCCCTGGTAAAAATAACAAAAATAAGCAAATTCTTCCTTTAGAAATTTCTACAGTTCAAACCAAAGATAGTATTGACCTAAATCGAACTCCCAGAACTCACATACCATATTATCTTCCAAAATCCAGAAGCCCAAATTTTATGAAGCCATGTTTGATTTATTGTGAATTAAAATATTCTGTACATGGTTGGTTCACTACAAAAAATCATTCCAGTAGTTATGTACCTGATATGTCCATTTTGCATCACTATTCTATGTCATAATTCACTATTATTCATTGATATACTTCATATTAAGAGATGATACTTATGTTATTTCATCTGTTTTTGCATGGTTGATGAGTTTTGGAGCATGGACCGCTGCAGTTAGGATTTTGATGGAAAAGGTGCTGTTTGGAGGCAAAATTCATGAAGATCAGAAAATCCGGGAAAATATACGGAAAGTCCTATTTTTCCAGAAGACGAAGGATGCCAGAAGAGGGAGTGGAGATGGGCCATAGGGGGCCCACACCACCCCCTGGCGTGGGCTGCCCTAGGCCACGCCACCAGGTGGTGTGGCCGCCCTGGCCCACCTCTGGCTCTCCCCTCTGGCGCATATATTCCTCCTGAAACCCTAAGACTCGGGGAGCGACCACAGAAAGATTCCGCCGCCTCTACGGGGCGAAAAAACACCGAGAGAGAAAGATCTCTCCGGTAGACAGATTTCTGCCGGGGGAATTCCTTCCCGGAGAGGGGAGATCGTCGCCATCAACACCACCATCAAACTAGACTTCATCGGGATCATCATCATCACCACCATCACCACCATCATCACCATCAGCACCCTCATCACCATCTCCATATTGCTGTAACAATTGCGTTGAATCTTGCATAGTTCTTAGGGGAAACTTTCCTGGTGTTGATTACTCTTTGTAGTTGATGCTATTGAGTGAACCATTGAATTATTGTTTATGTTTAGATTGTTATACATCATTATTCCATCTCTGATCATGATCCATATGATGTCTTGTGAGTAGTTCGTTTTGTTCTTGAGGACATGGGAGAAGTCATGTTGTTAGTAGTGGAGTTGTGTTGAGAAAGATTCAATAGTTTGATATTTAAGTTGTGGTGTACTTCTTCTAGTGGTGTCATGTGAATGTCGACTACATGAGACTTCACCTATATGGGCCTAGGGGAATGCATTGTGTATTTGGCAACTAATCGTAGGGGTTGCCGGAGTGACAGAAACCTGAACCCCCGTTAGGAAACCATTGCACAAGGGATGTAAGGGTCTTAGAGTTTAAAGCCGTGGTTAGGTTTCTACCTTAATTACTTTCTTGTACTTACGGATGTTTGCAAGGGGTATAATCACAAGTATGTATTAGTCCTAGGAAGGTCGGTACATTAGCACAGGTTCACCCACACAACACTTAGCAAGCTAAAGAAGATTAATCAACTATATGAAGCAAAATCACTTGACAGTCTTCCCATGTGTCCTCGAGAATGTTTGGTCATCTTAAGTAATACAACCGACTTGTCCTTTGCTGCATAAAGGATTGAGCCACTTGCTGCATTTATTCTTATTGTGTTTTGTTTACTCGTACTTTATTTATTTGCATTATCAAAAACCCCTAAAAATCCGTTTGCTAAGTATTTGCAGAGAATTCCTGATCCATACCACTAGCCAGCACCTTCTGCTCCTTGTTGGGTTCGACACTCTTACTTATCGAAAATACTGCGATACACCCCCTATACTTGTGGGTCATCAGTACCCCCTAAATTAGTAATTCCAATTCCTACATAAAGGTATTTAGAATACCTAATATGTTCCTTTGGATTCATATGAAAATCTCCTGTAGATTTAATTTGGAGAAAAAGACAAAATAGCTACATAATTGATTTTGGGAATTTCTTGTGGGCATTCTGGTAATTGTTTTAAAGTGATTACAACTCCTCATGAACTAGTCCATCAATACCTACTTAATACTAATACGAATTAATTTTTGGAACAATAGAACTTTTTCTGTAATTTATTTCCTAAAACTAGTGTTTTTTCTCACTAGAAAATCCTTTATAAATAAATGAAAATTGATAAAATAGGGAAATCACTTTTGTTGGATTCATTTTATCAGTACCTATCATATGGTATCATTTTTATACAATGGTAACATATTGAACCTGGCCTTGGTCTAAAACCCCTCTCCTAAGTAATTCTTAGACTTTAAATCTTATTAAAATCTCTACAACTGCTTCCAAGTCATTTACCAATCACTCAAGCCAATCTTCTAGCACCCTACTGTTTCATAACATGAGATTATCCTTTCTCGCTGTATTGTGTGGATACTTGTATGCCTTGTCTTGATTGTGGCATTGTTTGTATGCATGTATGCTTGATGACAGCGATAGTCGCGATTGCATGACGCTAAGAAGGAGGAAGCATCTTATTATTATTATTATTATTATTATGGTTTTCTAAGAAGAATTCCAGGGAAATATATTTCTAGATTACTAATTGCAGGCAAGACACCTTCTTTCTCATAACCTTTGTAACATCCCAAAACTTTAATCAAGGTTTCAAGATCCAAATCACCCAATTTAGGATTAACAAAAAACTTTTTATCATTAAAACAATTAGGAATGCATATGTGTGTTACATTAATATAGAATTGTTTTGAATTGCCATGTTTGTTTGTTCTAATGGTTGTAAAATGATTCAAAGATGAATTCCACATCATCTAGATCATTTCCAAGCAAAATTCAAAGGAAAAGAAATCAAATAAGATTAATAAATGCAAATGGTCATTTGTGCTATTTTAATCCACTAGGTCACTTTAGGTGTTCCTAGAACTCAAAGTCCAACAGAAACATTTATGAATCTTTGCACCCCTTGCTAGTACAAGTAAAGATCTACCAAGGCCCACTTTGTGATCCTACAAAAACATTTAAACAATAAATTTAAATGGAATTTGAAAATGGAATCAAGTGTAGGTGCATAGATCCCACTTTTTCAAAAACCACTCAAATGAGTTCAACTTGACAATCCCAAGCAACCACAGATACTCAAGCATAGGACCAACAACTCCACCAAAAATATTTGCAAAATTCAAAACTTTTGTTCTTGCGGCCATTGTGTCGAACAGTTGGTGGGCAAAAAAAATCTGCCTAATTATCACTATTTGTGATCAAATCATTGTCGAGCCATTTGGTTTAATTCTTGTCCCCTGGTCTCCCCTAGCTCTAACCAAGCCAGCACCAAGCTACCATTTAGCCTGGAGCAGCAGTGCCGCGCCACCCTGACGCCATGATCGCCGGCCGACCATGCCCATGTCACAGGAGCACGCCCCGCCCTCTTCCGCCGCTCCAGGGAGGTAGGCGTGATAGCACCGCTGCCCTTGGTCCCTTCCTCGAGCCTTGCCAGCCTGTGGACCACCGAGGAAAGCTCGCGCCCACCGCCTCTGCACCGTGCACAGATCACGCCAGAGCGCCGTCCCCGACATGCCAGCACAAGACGCACCTCGACCTTAGCTCGTGTGCGCCGCTCCATCTTAACCCCAGCTCACTCCCAGACAACCCCTTTTCCTGCTGCGCGACCAGCAACCACCGTGAACCGCGTCGAGCACCGCCTCTTCCGCGTAGAGTGTCGCCCTTACGTCGTAGCTGACTGCCAGGAGGCAAGCCACCGTCCGCCTACACCGCCCATGCCTCTAGCACCCTGTACCGTCATCACCGACGAGCTCACCGTTGCCCTCTCGGTCTCCTCGTCGAGCCTATATAAGGAACCCTCCCCAGCACAAATTCCTCACACCACTCCACTCCCCTCTCTCTCAGAACCATCCCACCCCATCGCCGGAGCCGCTCGAGCAGCAGTTCAGAGGAATTGCGCCAGAGTTCGCCGCAGCAGAGAAGAAAGAGGCCCGACGATTTCATCCACCCCAAGAGCCGACGCGACCTAGCCTGAGTCCGTCGTCGTCTCCTCGTTCGATCACCCCCATCACCACAGTAGCTGGAGCCCTGGTATGCCCCCATTGCACCCCCACCGCCTACACCGCCCATGCCTCTAGCGACCTGTCCGTCGTCGACGACGAGCCACCACCATCGATCTAGGTTCTAATCGTGCGGTCCACATCGCCCCGTACTGCTTCGCATTAGAAGAGTCGCTGACATGCGGGACCCCCTGTCAGCTGTCCTCTGTGCCGTGGAGTGTAACTGGGCCGGCCCGTTAGTGTTCCCGCGCTGGCCCTAGAATTCAAATAAGTGTTTTTCTTTTTAGACTTAAACTTAATTCTGTCCCCTTGTTTAAATATCAATTCTGAAAGATTTACTTAACCAAATGACATGATTCCAATTTTGTTGAAAAGATAATTTAAATCTCCATCCAAGCCCGTTGGAGTTAAATCAATTAGAGTTATAGATCACCTATAGCAAAAATAACAAGACAGAGACATTTCTACATTCAAACATTTTTCAAAAATCAACCATAATAGCTTTTGAGTTGATTCCAACTCTCAAAAATCACATTTGACCTTACTTATCTGAATATGTAATAATATTGAGGTTTCCATGCAGTGACTTTGGACTAGTACCAAAATAATGCTATATAGGCATTTCTAGTCACTTTAAATCATTAAATATTAATCTTAAACTTTATAAAAGGTGATCCAACATTTCAATCCCATTCCCATGTATTAGAATATGTGGTGATGACATGTGTCCACATGATCCCATATTTTAAATGGAGAATATTAAATCGTAATTAATTTCAATGAGTAGAAGTTACTTTTCTCAAATAAAATAAATGAAACTAGTTCATTAAACCTTGTGATGTTTGTGATGATACTAGATCATCAAATATGTGCCTTAGTGTGCTAAGTAGACTAGTAAAGTATGGTTTGGTGATTGTGTGTCCCGTATGTATTTATAGACGATAGTACCAACCAAGTCTACGAGGAGTAGGAGTTCTACCCTAAATAAGAAGAGGAGAATTTCAACCACTGCACCAACCAAGGCAAGCTATTGTTAGCAAGCTAGAACTAAACAAGTTAACACTTTCCCCCTTAACTTGAGAAAATGCATTAGGCATGCTTTGGTTATACCTTAGATTTATACCAACCCCAAGTTTTACTTACAAGCTTTGCTTTCTTTTAGTTTACCAAAGTTCTTTACTTTGTTTGTAGATAGCATAAAGAGTATAAAACTTGACCTATCTAGTTAGACTTAGATGTCATTCTATAACATGAGATTGATATTAGCATCCCACATTAGTGAACACTCTTAACTTAGTGATTAGAGCTAAACCAAAAACTTGATCACTTTAGATGAGAATACTTGGTGAAAATGACTTGTGAAAACCTTGGAATGACGAGTCATTCTATTGAGATGTTTTGACATGTGTTGAGAAACACAAATGGTTTATGATGATGAAAATGTTGAGGCATGAGCCTTAGCCCCTTTTATAAAAACTGATGGTTGGGTTCGGATGCGATACCATTCCAATTTTACCGTACAACCACAATACCTGAATTGGGTAAGGCTTAGCTGGAAGTTTATATGCATTAATATGAGTTCCCTCGTGGGAGAGTTTTGAGCTGAGGCTACCTCTCAATGTTGTCCACCTATGAAGTGCCCAGGATGGCAGATGGCCATGGCTGGGAGGCCAAGCTCATAGGAGAGGTGCTTATACTAGAGTGTGTAAAGGAAAGGTTATGTTTGATTATCTGCATACTAAGTATGATGATTCAGGGTTATCCCTGATAGATGTATCGAATTTTGTGGGGAAAGTGTACCACCTCTGCAGAGTATCAAACTATTCGAATAGCCGCGTCCGCGATTATGGACAGTTGGAGTGGCCATACTGTTCCGTTGTCAGATGTTTTCAAAATGACTTATGAAATTAATTGTGACATGACTTGACCACAACATGGTTGTGACTATGACAACTAAGTTCCCACTTAGGTGATTTAGAACTTTATTTTATCTTTCTTAATTCAGCTTAGGTTTCAAACTTAACTTTACAAATAAACTTAGAGTTTAGCATTCCTACTAGAACTACCTCACTTCTAGTGATAGTTTGCGAGTACTTAAAGAGTACTCATGGATTTGTCCCTGGCTATTCCCGTGGCTAGACTATGAGGAGGACTTCCCTGAAGGTAGACAGAAGGACGGCTACGACAACTAGGATCATCTCCCATCGTCAGCATTGCCTGTGACACTAAAGATGGAGCCCACCGCTACGCTATTTATTCTGCTACTTGTTTGTACTAATACTGGATCATGAGATCCTTTATTTGTGTAAGACCTTATTATGGTTTGTAATGGATGATGTACTGTGATATCCAATCTGTTATGTCTCGCAAAAATGGTAATCCTGGGATTGCGATGTATGGCATAACAGGCATCCGGGATTAAAAATCCGGGTGTTGACAACCTTGTCCTACTGTTTTACTTATTGCATGTTTTAATCTATTGTTTATCAAACTGGCATAACAGGCATCCAGGATTAAAAATCCGAGTGTTGACAAGTTGTTATCAGAGCCATCCTGACCATAGGAGACCCTAGTTAGAATGGACGTCCGAACAAAAAAACTTAGTTTCAAAACCAAAGTGAGTATTTGTGAAAATCTATTTCCCCTCTTACCCTTGAGATTCTTTCAAAAAGATTCATGTTCCTCAAAATTCTTACATTACTCCATAAAATTTGACACACTTGATCACCTCACTAACTTTCTCATCCTAAAATCTTATAGATGGAAGTTCGGTACTACAAGTTCTACCAGTTGGGAAACGGAGGCCAGCTGATCTTCGAGAGGGATCTTGATGCACTATCTGAGTACCTTGAGAGTCCGCATCCAGAATTCTTCGGAGCTCAACTCAATGGTCCCCTAGGAGGAGATTTACAATGGCTAGTAGTTGCTGATCTTCGAGGCAAGATGGAAGCACCACTTTCCAAGAATATTCAATTCACCATGAGAGAGAACAACTGGCTAGATGGATTAGCCAGGGCAATGCATGAAGCTCTCGCTCGTCTTTGCGCACAAAATGTGAACTTGATTTAGGGAACTCGCTTTGCTCACTATGCAAGGCGTGATTCGATGGGAATGCCTCTAGAAATGCCAAGTCACCCGGAGTTGAAGCGTCAAGTGGAGAACCTCGACTTCCTACTGTATGATAGATAGAAGGAATTGGACAATGCTCAAGAGTTTGCCAACCACAACCTTGCCATTGCCGCCCAGAAGGCCCAAACTTTCTCACTGCTCGTCAAGGATCGTCAGTCACTTTGCCGTCAACACGCAAAGAAGGATCACACCATTGACCGTCTTCACAAGAAGGTGGCCGACCTCGAGAAGACCATCAAGGAGAAAGAAGCTCAGCTTGCAGCAAAAGAAGAAGAGGAAGAAGGTGAAGATATCCAGAGGGATATTCACTCGTACCTCAGCAATAATGATGACTATCTGGAGGATGATGCCATGGACTTCTACACTGACGATGATGACTCCGACTTCATCGATGATGAGTAGATGCACTAGAGCACTATCATAGGAGTGAGAATTATCGGTCCCATTGTATCTTAGCTTACAGAATGGTTCTTAAAACCATCTGTTTTCCTTTCATGTTGTGGTGTGTGTGTGTTTGTATCGTGTGCTTTGCTTGAATGAATGAAAAGAAGTTAGTTTGCAAAACCTGAGTCAAACTCAAAGTTTTAGCTTTGAAACCAAAACCATAAACCTTAGAACTTTCCCTCTTACCCCATTATCTATCTCAATCTTCAGATAACTCGTGGAAACCAAGGAGGGAGTAGCTCATCGCAGAACCCAATGCTGCAGATTCCGCATACGCTAATTGCGGACCGTGAAGCTAGTAGAGCAGAGCGCCAAGCAAATCTAGCCACACTGCAGCAGATCGCCTAGATGGCTCACAACAATCAGGGCCATGGAAATCAAGATCATCGTGGATCCAAACTCAAAAACTTCCAGAATACCAATTCCCCAATCTTTAGCAAGTCTGACGACCCGCTGGATGCTGATGATTGGTTACAGACCATGGAGAATAACTTAGAAGTCGCCAGAGTGGATGCCAACGAGAAAGTTATGTTTGCCACCCACTATCTGGCAAGAGATGCAAGAGCATGGTGGAACAACACCCGCACAATGAACCACGGTCAAGTGATGACGTGGGAAGCTTTCAAAGTCAAGTTCAGCCGCACCCATGTGCCATAGGGTCTAGTCACCAGAATGAGAGATGAATTTAGAGAACTAAAGTAAGGCAGGATGACTGTAGTGGAGTATCGTGACAGATTCTTGTCCCTCTCCAGATATGCACCTGATGAGATCAACACGGAGGCCAAGAAGAAGGAGAGATTCCTTAACGGACTACATGATGAGATGCAGATGGTGCTAGTCAACATCCGTTTCGAGGATCTCGAAGAGCTAGTCGACTCTGCCATTCAGATGGAAGGGAAGATTAATCAAGCGAACAACAACCATAAACGTCGGATGATGCACCAAGCTGGATCCAATAGTCACCAGAAGTATCGTCCCAACCCGTCTACAAGATATGCCCCGCGGAACAATTGACCCCCAATGTCTCGCCCAAGCTACCCCAACCGTAGGAGAGGAAATGTGAAGACCGGAGGGAACGACAATAACCACCCCGGCAATTCCAACAATTTCAACCGTGCACCGCCTAAGTCCAACAACAACAACAACAACACTGCCCCAAGGACTGGGAGCAATGCCGTGCCAATTGCAGCAAAAGACAAGTCTCGGATTACTTGTTTTGAGTGTGGAGTGAAGGGTCACTACTCAAATGAATGTACCAAGAAGATTGCGCCACTGCCAATGTGAACGCCCCAACTCAACAGCAGCGTCGTGTTTAGCCTAGAAGAAGATTCGCCCCAGGGAACCCTCATAACCGCAACGGCCGTCTCTTCCACATGAATGCCAAAGAAGCCCAAGAAGCGCCAGATGTCGTGCTGGGTATGTTTTCTGTCAACTCAGTTTTAGCAAGAGTGTTGTTTGATTCTGGAGCATCACACTTGTTTGTCACCAAAGAATTTTCATGCACTAGTAGGATTCACCCAACCAACTTGAAGCATGTTATGATAGTTCAAATACCTGGTTCAACCACCAAAGCTAGAAAAATTTGCAAAGTTGTGCCTATTAGAATACATGGGATAGATTTTTATGCCAATCTAATAGTACTTGGAACCAAAGGTTTGGAAGTAGTACTAGGAATGGATTGGATGTTGAAGCATAAAGGATTTATAGACTGTGCCAAGAAAGCCATCACCATGACCAGTAGCTATGGAGTATCAGTAGAGCATATATTTGAAACCTTGCCCCGTCAATTCAAATGCAACAAGAGTCTAGCCCTACCCACCATTGACCAAGTTAGAGTAGTGTGTGAATACCCTGACGTATTCCCAGATGAATTGCCTGGTATGCCCCCGGATAGGGATATTGAGTTCACTATTGAACTGATTCCTGGAACCGGACCCATAGCTTAGAGACCCTATAGCATGAACCCCTCAGAGTTAGTGGAGCTAAAGAAGCAACTGGATGCTATGCTAGAGAAAGGCTTGATTCAACCAAGCACATCGCCATGGAGATCGCCCGTGTTGTTCGTCGACAAGAAAGATGGAGGCAACCGTTTGTGCACAGATTACAGGAAGCTGAATGATGTCACCATCAAGAACAAGTACCCATTGCCAAAAATAGAGGATCTGTTTGATCAATTGACTGGTGCCAAAGTGTTCTCTAAGATTGATCTTAGGACTGGTTATCACCAACTTAAGATTCGTGCAACGGATATTCCAAAGACCGCCTTTACCACCATATATGGATTGTATGAGTATACGGTCATGTCTTTTGGATTAACCAATGCCCCTACTTATTTCATGAATCTCATGAGTAAGATCTTTATGAATTTTCTAGATAAGTTTGTCGTTGTGTTTATCGACGATATTCTTATCTACTCCAAGTCAGAAGAAGACCATGAGCAACATTTGAGAATCATTCTTGAAACCCTTAGAGAGCATCAGTTGTATGCCAAGTTCAGCAAATGTGAGTTTTGGCTGAAAGAAGTAGGATTCCTCAGACATATTGTGTCTGCCGGAGGAGTCGCTGTTGATCCCACCAAGATCAAAGACGTTGAAGAATGGGAAGCCCCAACCACTCAAACCCAAGTCCGTGCATTTCTCGGATTAGCGGGATATTACCGCAAGTTCGTTGAAGGATTTTCGAGCATCACAAGACCCATGACCCAATTGTTGAAGAAGGACAAGAAGTTTGAATGGACCGAAAATGTGAAGAAAGTTTCCAAGAGCTCAAGAAGAGATTAATTTCAGCCCCAATATTGATTATGCCAGATATCAAGAAGCCGTTTGATGTGTATTGTGATGCATCCAAGATTGGTCTCGGATGTGTGTTGATGCAAGAAGGAAAAGTCATCGCATATCTGTCTCGACAACTGAAGCAGCATGAGCAGAACTACCCTACTCATGATCTTGAATTAGCCGCTGTAGTTTTAGCTTTGAAGACATGGCGTCACTATCTTATGGGTAATCGCTGTGAGATTTACTCAGATCACAAGAGCTTGAAGTATATTTTCACTCAGAAGGAGCTGAATATGAGGCAAAGGAGATGGATAGAGTTAATCAAGGATTATGACCTTGACATTCACTAGCACCCCGGCAAAGCCAATGTGGTAGCGGATGCTCTTAGCAGATTGCCGTGTAGGTTAAACACCATGATCAAGGAGAAGCAACCAAGTTTGCATGAAGAGTTGGAGCAGTTTAGAACTAAGCTAGTTAGCAAAGGATTTTTAGCTAGCATTGAATTTCAACCCACTTTGATTAGCCAAATCAAGGAAGCCTAGAAGGGAAATGCAAGTATCGACGGAATCAAGCATCGTATTGGTACAGGAAAGGTACCTGGATTCACCAAAGACGAAGAAGGAGTTTTGTGGTACAAAGGACGTATTTGTGTGCCAGTAGATTTGGAGCTGAAGCAAGTTATCATGCAAGAAGCTCATGATACTCTTTATTCTATCCACCCCAGAGGAACAAAGATGTATCAGGATTTGAAGGAGCAATTTTGGTGGCACAAGATGAAGAGAGAAATCGGAAGCTACATCGCCAAGTGTGATATCTGTCAGAGAGTCAAAGCGGAACATCAGAGACCTGCAGGACTGTTGCAACCATTGCAGATTCCGGAATGGAAATGGGATTTCGTCGGAATGGACTTTATCACCGGTTTGCCTACTTCTAGTAGGGGAAATGACTCAATCTGGGTCATCGTTGATAGACTGTCCAAGGTAGCCCATTTTATACCTGTCAAGACAACCTATCAGAGTTCGAAGCTAGCAGAGTTGTACATTGCTAGAATTGTCAGTTTGCATGGAACCCCTCAGACCATAGTGTCAGATCGAGGAACCCAATTTACCTCGAGATTTTGGCAGAAAGTCCAAGAAGGATTAGGAACCAAGTTGAATTTCAGCACAGCTTATCACCCGCAGACCGATGGACAGACTGAAAGAGTCAACCAAATCTTAGAAGATATGTTGAGATCTTGTGTGTTAGAGTATGGATCAAAATGGGAAGATTGCCTGCCTTTCATAGAATTCTCATACAACAATAGTTATCAAGCCAGTTTGCAAATGGCCCCATTTGAGTTCTTATATGGAAGAAAGTGTCGTACCCCTTTGAATTGGTCGCAAGTAGGAGAGAGTCAGATTTTTGGACCTGACATCCTACGAGAAGCCGAAGAGAAGGTTCACAAAGTCCGTGAGCACCTCAAGACCGCCCAATCCAAACAGAAGAGTTATGCTAACAAGAGAAGGAGAGACCTGACTTTCAATGTCGGAGATTTTGTGTATCTCAAAGTTTCGCCATTGAAGGGAACACACGTTTTAGTCTGAAAGGAAAGTTAACCCCCAGATATATTGGACCCTTCAAGATTCTAAATCATCGAGGAGAAGTATCGTATCAACTGGAAATACCCGAGGAGATGTCAGCCATCCATGATGTGTTCCACATCTCGTTACTTCGCAAATGCCTAGAAGTGTCGGAGAAGACCGAAGTTTTCAAGAACATCGATCACCAAGTCGTTGATATCAACAAGGATCTGGCGTATCATGAAGTGCCCATCCGTATCTTGGAGGAAGCTTATAGAACCACCAGGACCCGGAGTATCAAATTTCTCAAGATCCAATGGAGCAACCATACCAAAGAATAAGCCACTTGGGAGCGAGAAGATTACATTAGGACTGAGTTTCCAGATCTCTTTAGTTCCTAGTTTTCTTTCTTAAATCTCGGGACGAGATTTTGTTTAAGGGGGGAAGGTTTGTAACATCCCAAAACTTTAATCAATGTTATCAAGATCCAAATCACCCAATTTAGGGCTAACAAAAACTTTTTATCATTAAAACAATTAGGAATGCATATGTGTGTTACATTAATATAGAATTGTTTTGAATTGCCATGTTTGTTTGTTCTAATGGTTGTAAAATGATTCAAAGATGAATTCCACATCATCTAGATCATTCCCAAGCAAAATCCAAAGGAAAAGAAATAAAATAAGATTAATAAATGCAAATGGTCATTTGTGCTATTTTAATCCACTAGGTCACTTTAGGTGTTCCTAGAACTCAAAGTCCAACAGAAACATTTATGAATCTTTGCACCCCTTGCTAGTACAAGTAAAGATCTACCAAGGCCCACTTTGTGATCCTACAAAAACATTTAAAAAATAAATTTAAATGGAATTTGAAAATGGAATCAAGTGTAGGTGCATAGATCCCACTTTTTCAAAAACCACTCAAATGAGTTCAACTTGACAATCCCAAGAAACCACAGATGCTCAAGCATAGGACCGACAACTCCACCAAAAATCTTTGCAAAATTCAGAACTTTTGTTCTTGCGGCCATTGTGTCGAATAGTTGGCAGGCAAAAAAAATCTGCCTAACTATCACTATTTGTGATCAAAGCATTGTCGAGCCATTTGGTTTAATTCTTGTCCCCTGGTCTCCCCTAGCTCTAACCAAGCTAGCACCAGCTATCATTTAGCCTGGAGCAGTAGTGCCGCGCTACCCCGACGCCATGATCGCTGGCCGACCATGCCCACGTCGCAGGAGCACGCCCCACCCTATTCCGTCACTCTAGGGAGGTAGGCGTGATAGCACCGCCACCCTTGGTCCCTTCCCCGAGCCTTGCCAGCCCCTGGACCACCGAGGAAAGCTCGCGCCCACCGCCTCTGCACCGTGCACAGCTCACGCCAGAGCGTCGTCCCCGACAGGCCAGCACAAGCCGCACCTCGACCTCAACTCGCGTGCGCTGCTCCGCCTTAACCCCAACTCACTCCCACAAACCCCTTTTTCCCGCCACGCGACCAGCAGCTGCCGTGAACCGCGTCGAGCACCGCCTCTGCCTCGCAGAGTGTCGCCCTTTCCTGACCAAACGCGACCGCCCCTAGCGTCGCCTTTACGTCGTAGCTGACCGGCAGGAGGTAAGCCACCGTTCACCTACACCGCCCATGCCTCTAGCACCCTGTACCGTCGTCACCGACGATCTCACTATCGTCCTCTCGGTCTCCTCGTCGAGCCTATATAAGGAACCCTCCCCAGCACCAATTCCTCACACCACTCAACTCCCCTCTCTCTCAGAACCATTCCACCCCATCGCCGGAGCCGCTCGAGCAGTAGTTCGCAGGAATTGCGCCAGAGTTCGCCATAGCAGAGAAGAAAGGGGCCCAACGATTTCGTCCACCCCAGGAGCCGCCGCGACCTAGCCTGAGTCCGCCATCGTCTCCTTGTTCGATCACCCCCATCGCCACAGTAGCTGGAGCCCTAGTATGCCCCCATTGCACCCTCATCGCCTACACCGCTCATGCCTCTAGCGACCTGTCCGTCGTCGACGATGAGCCACCACCATCGATATAGGTTCTAATCGTGCGGTCCACATCGCCCCGTACCGCTTCGCATTAGAAGAGCCGCTGACATGCGGGACCCCCTATCAGCTGTCCTCTGCGCCGCGGAGTGTAACTGGGCCGGCCCGTTAGTGTTCCCGTGCTGGCCCTAGAATTCAAATAAGTGTTTTTCTTTTTAGACTTAAACTTAATTCTGTTCCCTTGTTTAAAAATCAATTCTGAAAGATTTACTTAACCAAATGACATGATTCCAATTTTGTTGGAAAGATAATTTATATCTCTATCCAAGCCCATTGGATTTAAATCAATTAGAGTCACAGATAACCTATAGCAAAAATAACAAGACAGAGACTTTTCTACATTCAAACATTTTTCAAAAATCAACCATAATAGCTTTTGAGTTGATTCCAACTCTCAAAAATCACATTTGACCTTAATTATCTGAATATGTAATAATATTGAGGTTTGCATGCAGTGACTTTGGACTAGTACCAAAATAATGCTATATAGGCATTTCTAGTCACTTTAAATCATTAAATATTAATCTTAAACTTTATAAACGGTGATCCAACATTTAAATACCATTCCGATGTATTAGAATATGTGGTGATGATATGTGTCCACATGATCCCATATTTTAAATGGAGAATATTAAATCTTAATTAATTTCAATGAGTAGAAATTACTTTTCTCAAATAAAATAAATGAAACTAGTTCATTAAACCTTGTGATGTTTGTGATGATACTAGATCATCAAATATGTGCCTTAGTGTGCTAAGTAGACTAGTAAAGTATGGTTTGGTGATTGTGTGTCCCGTATGTATTTATAGACGATAGTACCGACCAAGTCTATGAGGAGGAGGAGTTCTACCCCGAAGAAGAAGAGGAGAATTTCAACCACTGCACCAAGCAAGGCAAGCTACTATTAGCAAGCTAGAACTAAGAAAGTTAACACTTGCCCCCTTAACTTGAGCAAATGCATTAGGCATGCTTTGGTTATACCTTGGATTTATACCAACCCCAAGTTTTACTTTCTTTTACTTTACCTAGGTTCTTTACTTTGTTTGTAGATAGCATAGAATATAAAACTTGACCTATCTAGTTAGACTTAGATGTAATTCTATGGCATGAGATTGATATTAGCATCCCACATTAGTGAACACTCTTAACTTAGTGATTAGAGCTAAACCAAAAACTTGATCACTTTAGATGGGAATACTTGGTGAAAATGACTTGTGAAAATCTTGGAATGATGAGTCATTCTATTGAGATGTTTTGACATGTGTTGAGAAACACAAATGGTTTATGATGATGAAAATGTTGAGGCATGAGCCTTAGCCCCTTTTATAAAAACTGATGGTTGGGTTCGGATGCGATACCATTCCAATTTTACCGTACAACCACAATACCTGAATCGGGTAAGGCTTAGCCGGAAGTTTATATGCATTAGTATGAGTTCCCTCGCGGGAGAGGTTTGAGCTGAGGCTACCTCTCAATGTTGTCCACCTGTGCAGTGCCCGGGATGGCAGATGGCCATGCCTAGGGGAACAAGCTCATAGGAGAGGTGCTTATACTAGAGTGTGTAAAGGAAAGGTTATGTTTGATTATCTGCATACTAAGTATGATGATTTAGGGTTATCCTTGATAGATGTATCGAATTTTGTGGTGAAAGTGTACCACCTCTGCAGAGTGTCAAACTATTCGACTAGCCGTGTCCGTGGTTATGGACAGTTGGAGTGGCCATACTGTTCCGTTGTTAGATGTTTTCAAAATGACTTATGAAATGAATTGTGACATGACTTAACCACAACATGGTTGTGACTATGACAACTAAGTTCCCACTTAGGTGATTTAGAACTTTATTTTGTCTTTCTTAGTTTCTGAACTCATCTTAGGTTTCAAACTTAAATTTACAAATAAATTTAGAGTTTAGCATTCCTACTAGAACTACCTCACTTGTTAGTGATAGTTTGCGAGTACTTAAAGAGTACTCATGGCTTTGTCCCTGGCTATTCTCGTGGCCAGACTATGAGGAGGACTACCCTGAAGGCAGACAGCAGGACGGCTACGACAACTAGGATCATCTCCCATCGTCAGCATTGCATGTGACACTGAAGATGGAGCCCACCACTACACTATTTATTCCGCTACTTGTTTGTACTAAGACTGGATCATGAGATCCTTTATTTGTGTAAGACCTTATTATGGTTTGTAATGGATGATGTACTGTGATATCCAATCTGTTATGTCTCGCAAAAATGGTAATCCTGGGATTGCGATGTATGGCATAACAGGCATCCGGGATTAAAAATCCGGGTGTTGATAACCTTGTCCTACTGTTTTACTTATTGCATGTTTTAATCTATTGTTTATCAAACTGCATTGTTTTATTATATGATGATCTATATCGGGTAATGCCTTGGCTCCTCCAAACCCCCTTTACGACAATTGTACTACCAAGTACAACCCCCTTTACGACACCTACTTATCCCTAGTATGGTAGATGGTGTATAACATCATACCCCTTTGGAGACCTCGATTTAGCCGAAGCAAAACTATAGGATGGGAAGACCCCATAAATGTCTTACAAAATGTTTTATGATAAAACCTTGGTGAGGCTTGACCTACCAAGGGAAGTTCAAAAAAATAAAAAGGTTTTATTTTACAAAATACTGAAGGAAAGATGGAGGAAAAAGGTTTACAAAAACTCACTCGGTTCTTTGCAGTTTTGCCAGAACAATTAACCCATGCAACCACATTACCCTGGAATGGGACAGGGCTTGACTTGATGTTTGTCTACTCTGGTATGGGTTTCCTTGCGACTACTTATAAGGGATCACATCTCTCGAATGCCGGGCTTCCTTTATAAAAAGGGTCAACTGTGGGACAGTCACCTAGAGGACGTGCGAACTGCCCTCAGGAGCAGCCGAACGATACTATGAGCCTCTCATTAAAAGTGCCCCTTATCAAGGAGTTGGAATGCACTCCGGTTGGCTTTTGAACTGTACATGGCGTCCCGGTGTTGAGGGAAACAACTCATAGGGTAGGTCATGTGCTAGAGTGGGCATCCTGATAGTTTCAACTGGTTACTCGACCCACGATCGGTATGGATCAGGGCAGGGTACTCAGATGGTGTGGGTAAAGTGTACAACCTCTGCAGAGTGTAAATCTATTCGAATAGCCGTGTCCGTGGGCATGGATGGTTGGGAAGGTTGCTGTAGAGTGGTGCTAGCTTGATTTTAACAAGTATTTCAGAAAAGCAAAGGCTTTTGGAAATGTTTTGACCATGGGATGGTCGGTCATGATGAATGCTTTGACCATGGGATGGTTGAAAAGAAAGGAAAGGAGTTGGACATGGGATGACCAAAAGGAGGAACTAAAGGGTGACCCAATCCTGGCATTTTCCAAATCTTTTCAAAAAGGTTTTTAAATTGATTTACAGAAGTTTTCAACAAAGATATGTAGATGCTATATCTACAAGAGAAAATGTCTTCGAAAAGAACCTCTCTTGAAACTCTCCTATTACTCCAGCCATATTGCATATTCTCTTGTTATTATGTTTCTCTTAAGGTGGTTGGCGAGTACATTGAAAGTACTCACTGGCATTGTCCCTGGCTATTAACTTGGTTAGATCCGAGAAGTAAGGAAAGGAAGGTGGCGATGACGACTATGTGAGCTAGGACATTCTCCCAGTCAGTTGCCTGTAGGTTAAGGCATGGCTCGGGCTCTACGCTTGATGAAGTTCCACTGATGTTGGATGATGTAGCCATAATGGTAAATAAGGTATGACATGTATCCGCTTAAGTAATGGATGTTTACTTTGATACTTGTCGGTTGTGTGCCACGACTAAATGATCATGGGATCATGGTGTATGCATAATAGGGATTCTCGGAGGATTAATCCAGGGGCCCCACAACAGGCGCTTGGAAACGGGCTTGATGCGGGTGAGCTCGACGTTTCTAGCACCTCACTATGAATATGGTGGTGAGCCAAGGGCGCCACCATTTTGTTCTCCCCATACACACCTTGTCTGAAATCAATTGAATTGATCAGTCGATATCAAGATATATGGTTGCTAGAACTTCATCTTTCTACCAAAATAAAGGGTTAAATCATGTGCACAGAAAAAGAAAACCCTGAACCAGTTTGCAAATTAACTTTATACAGATCATAAATAAATGAGTGTAGTCCACAGATTACTACAAAAATTTGCCATAGATGAGTGTAGTCCATATTTAAAGAGAAAAACTATAGTACTGTCACTAGATAATGAGCAATTGTGCATCACTGATCTTTAATAGCATCAAGTATTTTGTAGGAATAGTAGTGGAAATTCTTACAGAACTAATCCTATGAAAAATAATAAACAAGAACTACACTTCAAGTCATCATCCAAAGAGAAGCTAGGATAGTTTTGGAATCAAAATAATTCTGGTTGCTCGAAAAAGAATGTTGTACCAACAATCATGTTTAGTAGAGCACAAAGATGAATTATAAGCTCACTGGACACGTGTTATTACTAATATTTATCCCTGCAGCATACATCTCTGGTAATTTTATTAACAACAACAAATGCCTTGGTTCATAACTCATTAGAATTTGCAAAAGAACAAGCCCACCTACTGCTATGTATTGTATAAACATAATGAACATCAGACACAACTAATACTAGTAGCACTAATTAGAATGCCTATTACTCATCAGACATAATGAATATCAGACAAAACTTACTCATTATGTAGTGTATAAACATAATGAACATCATAAAGAACTATATATAAGCAAGATGGAAGCAACTAGCAGTTTGAGTTGTACTTCAAGTTGATTGGCCAATTTTGAAATGGGGATTTATGCAAGATATATTCACCGCAAATAGATCTCAGGTGATATACGGATTTTGATTTACTAGTAGAATACTTCCCGTGTCCACTTTCCTTGTGCTCATGCGACGTAGGTGACGAAGACTTTGATGAACATGAACCGCTGAGGCGCACACCAGGTGACTAAGACGATGACAAAGGCCTCCTTCGCCTTGCTCTCTAGATCCCGACCAAGCCTCCCTGGCCAGGACGACGTCACGGGTCGACCCACATGCACATAGAGGAAAAATGAAGCAACATCAACGGGAAAGAATCAGGGGATGTGAGGTCAAGGGAGGATGCATCCATGCTCACCGGAAATTGTGTGGATGTGGAGGTAGGGTTTGGATAGTAAGGAGCGGTATCCGGTTGGCGTAGAGTGGTATTGGAGGAGAGCAACCACAAGTCCAGTAGGTTGTCGACCTTCTTCATCCGGCGGCGATGCATCTAGATGAGGAACCTGTTGCCTTCCTTTTATCAAACAAGAACCTGAGTAAGTTCTGCGTGTCGTGTAGGAGGAAGGTCGGGAGAGGATCTAGAGAAGTCGGGCGGCTACTCGCTGGTTCGTGGTTAATGCTGGCGAGCTAGGGTTTGCGCGCGACTGCTTGTTGGTGGCACGAGATGGCAGGATCGATGGACGGTTGGAGGTGGAGCAGTGAGGCTGGGCGAGGTTGGCGGTGGCAGTGGTGGTGGCAACGGAAGGAGGTGTGCCGGGGAAGGAGTGGATCCTATGGGGGCGAGGCACCACATGCGCGTTGGTGAGAGGATACGAGGGAGGGATCTGCACGATGGGGTGAGTGGGGTGAGGTAGGGTGGGCCAGTGGGGTGGGGTGTGCCCTGACCTAGGTTAGACCAACATTTGATCTCCCGCGGGGCCGCGACCCAAAATTAGAACCTCTGGCGCCAAATTATGGAGCGTTGGGTCGAGACATCATGGACGGCTGAGATCCACTTTGGTGGGTGATCCGTGGGGCATCTTTCCTCCATTCTAATTGGTTGGACACAGAGTGTGCAAGGAGTAAGGGTTGAATAGCTCTAATTATCTTGTCATCAGCTCAAAAAACACAAAACCGATGCTTGTGGTTGCATGTAACACACAGTTTGTGATAAGTTTTCGTGTTGTACACACATGTATATCTCGGAATGCCTAACAATATTGCATTAGGAAGTTTTCCTTTTTGTCGCACAAAAAACCTATTTTGCATTTTCCGAGTGCCAAAAATGGGGCTTTTTGTGAAGCAACCACCAAATAAAGGTTTCAAAATCGTACCACCCTGTTTTCAAAAATACTAGACCACATTATATTGACAGTGTACCAACCGGGGTATCTCAAACCTTTTCGTCCACCCCTCGTGAAAAAGACAAATTCCTGCTGAATCGGTAGGAAGTGGGTCAGATTTGAACTGCAGGTACATGATTTCATGCTCATGTTTTTTGAAAAAATTATTTTTAGATTCACAATATGCTATTTTATGAGAGATCCAATGAAAGTTTAGCGAGGCGCACCCCTAGTTAAGAATCTTCATGCCCGTTGTTTTGACCATAGTTTGAAACAGGCATAAGAAATTCAAAAATGATCCGAACAATGTAAAACCTTTGTGTGGCGTCATATTATGTGCCATAGTTACAAGAAAAAATATCGAACTTGGTATATTGATTTTATCTCGAAAAAACCTTCTTAGAAATAAGTTATCATGTTCGAGGTTTCATGGCTTTCAGGCTAAACAGCCAATGTTATGGCTCGAATCGCAACATAATTTATGATAATAAGTCCATATTTTGCATGCATGTGCATTATTCGATGATGAACAATGTTGCAGGAGGAAGTTTTCCTTTTCGTCTCACAAAAAAGCTATTTTCGATTTTCTGAGTGCAAAAAACAGGATGTTTTATGTTTTATGAAGCAACCATCAAATAAAAGTTGCAAAATGGTACCACCCTATTTTTATAAAATACTAAAACATCTTACATGAATTCCTACCGAATCGGTAAGAAGTGGGTCAAATTTAAACTACACG